>JALMGJ010000006.1:23963333-24636666 GCA_023362775.1 Charina bottae
TTTGTGCAGTCGTGTCCGACTCTAGGGGCTGGTGCTCATCTCAGTTTGTTAGCCGAAGAGCCAGCGTTGTCCGAAGACGCTTCCACGGTCATGTGGCCGCATGACACGCGCGGAACGCTGTTACCTACCCACCAAAGTGGTACCTATTCATCTACTTGTATTTGCATGCTTTCGAATTGCTAGGTTGGCAAGAGCTGGAGCTAGTGTGGGAGCTCACTCCGCACGCAGGGCTAGGGATTCGAACCTCCGAACTTGCGATCTTCCAATTGACAAGCCTGGTGTCTTACCCGCTGAGCCACCACGCCCCTTAAATGGTAAATACCACAATGGTAAATGTTAAATACCAAAATGGTAAATGGTAAATACCAAAATGGTAGCACTCTGAATCCTAAAGGAAATCAACCCTGACTGCTCATTGGAAGGACAGATACTGAAGCTGAAGCTCAAATATTTGGCCACCTAATGCGAAGAGAGGACTCACTGGAAAAGACCCTGATGCTGGGAAAGACTGAAGGCAAAAGGAGGAGGAGACGGCAGAGGATGAGATGGTTGGATAGCATCACTGATGTGATGAACATGAACTTGAGTAAACTCCGGGAAGCAGTGGAGGACAGGAAGGCCTGGCGTGCTATGGTCCATGGTGTCACGAAGAGTCGGACACGACTAAACGACTGAACAACAACAAGCACTCTGAAATTTAGTGGTGTAGTTAGAAGGGCTTGGGTGCCATGCAGAGATGGCCATTTCTGCAGAGGGATATATAGGACTGAAGGCTTTCAGCAAAATGATGGAATCAGCATCATGAGGTAAGGTCAGTCCCTTTCATACATGCATGCAACACTGCAACACATGTACCAAGGTGGTGGAGCTTGTGTTGCGACGGCATGATCCTGATGGCATCGTTTGCTGCCTCATGGATGCCTCTGCAGCCCAGCCCCAGAAGGAAGGGAAAATATTAAGTTGGTCAGGATTGCTAAATAATGAAAGGAACCTTCTTCTCCATCAGCTGCACACAGCCAGGAGGAACTGTGTTCACTTCGATGAGATGCTTTAATTATGGGCTGCATCTCCAAGACATAAATGTTGTGGATGCAGCACAACAGAAACAATACTCACCCCAGTTTCGCAGCAACTGCTGCAGGAGTGCTTCTTAATTCCAACAGCCCTGAAGTATCTTCGCTGAAGAAATCATCAGGCAAGTTAGTTTCAGTCTGAAAGCAGGAGAAAGGCTTATCTTAAAGCCCTATTTCAAAACTCAGCCAATCAAAGACCCTCTTTGCTATTGCTTGTGGTTTTAGGACAACCTTTCCTAACCTAGTATCCTCTAGATACAATAGCAATGTTAGATGCTACCTGAGGGATTAACATCCAGAAGCTTACATCCAACACCTCTGAAGGCCACTATATTAGGGAAGGACATGTGGGGGCATATCCAGCTGGAAGCAGCATGTAGAGAGTCAGGGAGATGACAAGGGAAATAGGCATGAACTATTACATAAGCAAAGAGGGCTGAAACATGCCTTAAGTTCTGAGAAGCAAGACAGTATTAGGAAGAGACTCAGACAGGCTCCTCCCTGATTCACTGTAGTGTAAGAAGGAGGGGAAGTACAGCACAATCATTCTTGCACGGTTCTGTTACTATAGCCTATCTCCAAATGTATAGCTCTAATCTTGTGGTGGCGTAACAGTTAAGACTCCTGACTGTTGAACGAAAGGATGGCAGGTTGGCAGGTCGAGACCTGGAAGCACCACGTAACCGGGTGAGCTCCCATTCTCGCCCAGCTCCTGCCAACCTAGCAGTTCAAAAGCACATAAAAATGCAAGTAGATAAATAAGTACCACTCCGGTGGGAAGGTAACAGCATTCCGTGTGCCCTGGCGTTTAGTCATGCTGGCCACATGACCACGGAAGCGTCTATGGACAATGCTGGCTCCCTCGGCCGAGAATCAGAGATGAGCGCCACCCCCTAGAGCCGGATATGACTGGAAGGGGAAACCTTACCTTACCTTAATCTTCCTGAAGAGTTGGTTTCCTGATCTGGTCTACCAGGGAGGGCTGACACAGCAACACCTAGCCAACCTTGGTTGACACTTGGGTGGGAGATCAGTAAGAAATCCCAGGGTCATTGGTAGGACTGATGTAATGGTATGTGGGAATGAACTTGGGAGACAGGGAGAAGAGCTGCAGCCAGGGCAATGGTCAGATAAGAGGCAGCTTAGCCCACAGAAGGAATGCGAGAATGACAAACATCTCAGAAGGGACCCTCCCTAGTTTTTTGTGCTGTAAAAGTGACCAGGCAGAAATGTACTTTCAGACTTGCAAGATTCTATTAATGTAACCTTACAATAAAGTAGAGCTAGTACTTCTAGGTGTGTTCTGGTCTGGACTACCTCACAAGGCTGACATCAGAGAAGTCAAAATAATATCCCAGAAGTAGAAAATGGCAAACCACTTCCATATTGTTGCCAAGACGACTCAGGGGGGACTTGTGGCTTCGGGTTTTGTCAGCTTAGTGCAGGTTTCCTCGACCTGATGCCTGAGCTGCAGTTCCCAGTATATCTAACCAGCACAGCCAACGGCCAAGCTTCCTGGATGGTAGCAATTGAAGCCTGACCCGTGTGGGTCAGCTTCAGCACACTGAGGATTCTAATAGACCTGAGAGGCTTAACACACCTATTTTGAATGAACAACAAAGAAAGAAACAGCTGAGTAACATCAGCACCACTCCTTGTGTGGCACTGTGAAGCAAAAAAATGGAGGAAAAAAACTGAAGTGCATCCCGCTGAGCAAATAAAAGTTGCCAGTTCCTACCTTAGCTCAATTGGTGTGTGCTTGTGTGTACAGTGGGGAATGCTGTGGAAAGAATACACCCATTCCAGACTGTGAATAAATGGGCTGGGCCTCCTTGATATACTGTAACTGCACCATGCCCAGAGAAGTCATGGCTTAGGCAGTAATTACGTAGAAGGCTTTCACTCACTGCCAAGGTGTTACCCTGTTGTTGAGTCAGCGAAAAACTGTATTGGCATAAAATTACTGTCCCCACTGCTGACCCTGCATCTTTTGCCTCTGCTTTGGCTTGCCACCAAATGATGTCCTGCTTTCATGTACATAAGGCATGTCACACAAAATAATCGGTTAAACCTTCTGCTTTGCTACCCTTCCTCTCCCTGAATATCACCAACCGGCAATAAGACATCACAACAGTGAGGCCAGGGATTTAGGAGAAGGGGAGAGTTTTGACAGATGGCTTGAGCCATGTTTCTCTGCTAGCTGGCCAGATGTCTAGAATTATTCCAAAAGTCTGGATCTTTTTTTAAACTTTGCCATCTAGTGGTCATCTGGAGAGAACAAGAGAATTTCTACAGCTCAGGTTGAACTGTGGAGTCCTTGGTGCTCACTGAGGTTGATTGCTTGCAGACGTTTCATTACCCAACTAGGTAACATCATCAGTGCCATCTTAAAAAAATTTTTTACTTACATATACAGTACCTCCATTATTATTCATGGCTATCAATGCTGTGCATTATTTAAAAATGTGCTAACCTATTAAAATCACACTATCTCCCTTAAGATTGGTTTACCCTTCTTATGCCTTGCCTTGACATATTAAACACTCATGAAAATTTATATTTTTGCTTCCTTTCTGCGAAGTTGTTTTTCTGCCTCTACCATTTAACTATTGTAGGAATAAACTTAATGACCTGCAGAAGTACACATCTGATCACATATGGCACTGATGATGTTACCTAGTTGGGTAATGAAATGTCTGCAAAGAAACAACCAGAGAGCACCAAGGACTCCACAATTCTTTTAATATTGGAACAGCTAAGCATTAACCACTTAAGGCTGCCTCATGCATGGACTGATGATTAGGTGAAGGCAATGCCATGAAGGACAACTGAGTAAAGATGTCCATGGTTGGATGTAAGAATGGAAAGGCCCACAGTTTGTCCCTGAGATGGCTAGGTGGGATGAACCCAAATTCTGAAATGACAATAATGCATTCAAAGACTGTGTCACCTCAAAGAAGTCCTGGGTTTTCTTCAGGAGATGTTTGAGTTCAGTGAGTTCTAGAAAGTTCTGCTTCAATGCCTGCAGGTTCTGGTTGGCTTCTTCCAACTCTCCTTCCAGCTTCTCCAAGACAGCCTGTTTATAGCCAGAGAGAAACAAAAGTACTGTATGTCCAATCATTATGTCACACAGCTTCACTGCTGACAAAATAGATTACTCTAAAGATGGATTATTACACAGCAAACATTTCAAAATGCATCTCAGCATGTTAGGCAATCTTGATGCGAATATTAACGTCTCAGTGCTACTTCTGGGTATGAATAATTCACGAATGACACAAATTAGGTGCAGACAGCAAAATGATTAACAGAAAATCCAACAAATCTCCTTCTGCCTGCTTTAGGTAAAACAATGAGGGATTCTAACATGTTTCTAACAACTCTACTAACTAAGCACTAAGCTTCCAAGTATTTCTACCTTTGGTTCTCCATTAACCCTTCTGATCACTCTCTGTTTGGACTTAACAGACAAAAAAAGAAAATATTCCTTCGAGTCAAGGGTGATTTCTTGTTACTTCATTGACACTGTCTTTTTTCAGAACATTTTTTTTTGTCTTCCCTGTGTAGCCTACAACCCTGGTATTTCCTCGTGGTCTCCCATCTAAGTAGTACCAACTAAGTGCAACCCTGCTTAGCGTTTAGAGTTTAGCCAAGATTGAGAAAGTACTGGATTGCACAATTCTTGCACTCCCAGGTTTAAGTATTAGGTAGAGCAGAGCTTTCCAAACTTTTCCTGTTGGTGCCACACATCAACGGCAGCAGCGCGTGGCGGCGGTGGTGTGCAGGTGTGTCGTGCGAAACCCGGAAGCGCTGATGGCGCGCCGCCACACACGGTGTGACACACCTGCACACCGCAGGCAACACAGTACTGTGTCGCGAAACACAGTTTGGAAAGCTATGAGGTAGAGCAACCATCCCCAATCTGGTGCCTTCACAATATATTGGATTATCAATATCATAATCTCCAGCCAGCATGGCTATGTTGGCTGGGGAAGATGAGAACGATATAAGTAATTTTATTTTTGTAACCACAGGATATAACATATATCATAAAATACAATAAAATAACAGTAGAATAGTAAAATTGTAAAATGAAGTATTTTTTTAAAAAAGAGTAGTAGATGTAAGAAGGTTAAAAGAAGATAAACAAGACAACTAAGAACTTACTTATTTCTTTCTAAGTAACCTCCAAAACTGAATAAGCTGTTGTATTTATAAACTTTCTTTATCAAATAAACTAATTTATTCTGAGTGCTTATAAAGATCTTAAAAGGTAAAGGTACCCCCCGCACATTTGTGCAGTCGTGTCCGACTCTAGGGGCCGGTGCTCATCTCCGTTTCTTAGCCAAAGAGCCAGCGTTGTCCGAAGACGCTTCCACGGTCATGTGGCCACATGACACGCGCAGAACGCTGTTACCTACCCACCGAAGTGGTACCTATTCATCTACTTGCATTTGCATGCTTTCGAATTGCTAGGTTGGCAAGAGCTGGAGCTAGTGCAGGAGCTCACTCTGCACGCAGGGCTAGGGATTCGAACCTCCGAACTTGCAATCTTCCGATCAACAAGCCTGGCGTCTTACCCGCTGAGCCACCACGCCCCTTTTAAAGATCTTGCCCTAGTGTTATTTTGGATTTTCCTCTCCTGCTGGATCAACACAACTATCTATCATGCTTCTCTAACCAGAAACATACAAAGCCTACCTCTAAGTCAATCATTTCTCGAGGTGGTGGAGTCTCTGGATATTTCCCCGATGTGACAGGCAGGATCTCCTCCCCCATCTCACTTTCCAGAAAGCCTGGGAGCAAAACAAATGGAAACACACTGGCTAAGTTCACAAAACACACTCTGCTGCCTTTTCCACACCGTACGAAGCTTTGTTAGTTGTAACATTGGTGATTAAGGATGTTGTGCAAACACAGGCACTGCCTCACTCAGTGTTTCTCAACCTTGGCAAGTTTAAGTTGTGTGGACTTCAACTCCCAGAATTCCCCAGCCAGCAAGTTGTGCCCCATTAAGATATATCCTCTGCATTCATCACCAGGGAAGGCAACCTTTGAGTGGGTAAGGGTGGCACTTTTCAAATCTGGTTTTCTTGTTTGGCAATGGCATGGTGGCATCACTGGAAGAAACACGGAGCAATATTTTCAGCCCTGCTTTTCATTTTTACAAGGTAGAAGGCATCCCTCATATAAAACAGGTACATTAAGTCTATGGAAAGTTGAACACATTTGCTGTATTTTATTCCTTAGTTGGGGCGTGGTGGCTCAGCTCCCTGCGTGCGGAGTGAGCTCCCGCACTCGCCCCAGCTCTTGCCAACCTAGCAATTCGAAAGCATGCAAATGCAAGTAGATTAATAGGTACCACTTCGGTGGGTAGGTAACAGCGTTCCGCGTGCGTCATGCTGGCCACATGACCGCGGAAGCGTCTTCGGACAGCGCTGGCTCTTCAGCTAAGAAACGGAGATGAGCACCAGCCCCTAGAGTCGGACACGACTGCACAAATGTGCGGGGGGGACCTTTACCTTTACCTATTCCTTAGTTTGCCAAGGATCTACAGAAAATTACAGATTTTTTTCAAAAACAAAAAAGACCTGGAAGGGGTGGTGGTTAACAGTTTAGGAAGGGGGTATCCAAGAAGCAAGCAGCTTCTAATCATGGTTTTAAACCTTCCTCCTTAGATGCACACAGATCATGGTCCCATGTGGATTATGTAACTACAGCCTTGAGGGTGCACCCACTCAAGCCAGCTTTTCCAAGCAAAGGCTATTTGTGCATCTAACCCTGTAATGTTGGCATTGACCAGCAGACTCCGCAAGATCTCCAGCAAAGGTTTTTACTGCAATCCATTTTTATGAATCTGAAATCTGCCTTTGGGACTGTCTGCTCATTTGGGCATGGTCTACAGTGGTCTGCAGCAAACAGTGCCTCCTTTCCAGTTAATATTTTTTCCCCCCACTTTTTGCTCAATTTCTGGGGACTTCTAAAATGCTAAATCAAAAAGGGCTAATAATTGCTGTCTCTGTACACTAAAACATTTCACAGATTATTTGACTAAGAACAGTTCTCAATCATTTTAATTTTCAATAAATTAAAAGCTACTTACGAAGGACTCGTTCTAAGGATTCACATCTTCTTACTTCATTCACAAACTTTCTTTGAAAGTTGTTCACATTTGCATTCAACTAAAGAAGGTTCATATAAGAACAAAAGAAAAGATTAGCCAAAGCAACATATTTATATATCATATCATATCTATCTACACAGACTTATGGCTGAGAATTCTAGGAGTTATGGTCCCAGCACATCAGATGGCACCAAATTGGGGAAGGCTGAAGTCATGAAGTAGAGGTACAGTACATATCAAGGGATTCAACTGGATATGTCCATTAGCAGGTAAAATTAAAATTATTTCTTCAAACAACTGTTATCACCATGAAGAATATGATAACTAAAATCTTGTGCAACCAGATGGTAGGCAAAGAACTTTTTTAAAAGGCCTATAAATCTAAAGAAAGATGGTTTAACTGATGACAGATATACACATAGTTGCATATTCATAATTATCTATTATTCATAATTTAACCGCCCAGAGTCTACCATGGTAGAGATGGGCGGGGATAAATCCAAATAATTAATTAATAAATAAATAAATAAATAAATAAATAAATAAATAAATAAGCCATTTATATCTTCTCTTTCTCATGTAATATATTTGCCCTGATTGTAGACAACAAACAAAAGTTCCCTTAAATCCCTTATTATTTTCCATATAAGGAGTAGAATCTGGTGTTTAGCCTTCTACAAAGGTAATTCTTAGAATTTTAGGAACAGAATTTTCTGTCACTTAAGAGTTAGAGTTAGACAAAGGCCTGTTGTTAAACACAAGATAATTTAGTAATGGTGAGCTCTAAACTCGATGTAAAGGTAAAGGTAAAGGTTCCCCCTGCACATTTCTGCAGTCATGTCTGACTCTAGGGGCTGGTGCTCATCTCCGTTTATTAGCCGAAGAGCCAGCGTTGTCTGAAGATGCTTCTGCGGTCATGTGGCCGGCATGACACGCACGGAACACTGTTACCTACTCATCGAAGTGGTACCTATTGATCTACTTGCATTTGCATGCTTTCGAATTGCTAGGTTGGCAAGAGCTGGGACTAGTGCGGGAGCTCACTCTGTCACGCGCGGCTAGGGATTCAAACCTCTGAACTTGCGATCTTCCGATCTACAAGCCTGGCGTCTTACCCGCTGAGCCACCACGCCCCCTGCACTCGGTATACCATGCAACATTAATTCCCAAATTAATGCTGTAAAGTGAATGGGTATACCAGAACATCTGATTCTTCTTCTGAAGAATCTTTACAATGAACCAGAAGTTACTTAAAGAACTGAATTTGGAGAAACAGGATGATTCAGAGAAGAGTTGAGATAAGAAGGCATATGATCTTTATATTTTTTAATGGATATAGAAAATATACTACTGTATAAGAATGGCAGGACTGGAATGGCTGCCATTGGCAAAATTGGAAGTCCAAACCATCTGGGATGTGCAGATGATACAATTTTGTTAGCTGAAAGTAAGGAAGGCCTAGGGAAGCTCATTTTGAAAGTAAAAGTAGGAAGTGAAAAAAATGATGTTACATATTAAGAAGAAAAAGATGTCAACCAATATGCCTAGTGAAGTCACAGCTGAGAGCAAAGAAATCAAATGGTGGATGACTTTATTTCCTTGGAGTCAAGGATTGATAAAGAAAGACAGTGTGCTGAAGAAATAAAGAGGAGATTTATTCTAGGGAGGAAGACAATGACTATCTTAGAAAAGATAATGCAGGATAAGGATATTTCTAGGATAAAAAGATCAGAATAATAAAAGCAATTGTTTTCTAGTGTTAAGCTGTGAATGCTAGATATTGAGAAAGAATGAAAGAAAGAAGTTAGACACCTTCAAATTATGGATTTGGAAATGGTTATTAAAAGTACCATGAACAGCAAGAATGAATCAATTGATCCTGGACAACTGTTCCCTTAAGGCAAAGATCAGTAAGCAGAAACTCACCTACTTTAAGCATGTGATATAAGCAAGTAATCAATGAGAAGAAACTATGCTTGGCAAGGTTGAGGGAAGTAGAAGAATGGAGAGACAAAGAATGAAGCAGATAGAATGAATCAGTGGAATGTCCTTGGAAGATCCAGCCAGTGATTATCACTGGGGACAGGCCAAGATTTATTTATTTATTTATTATATTTATACCCCGCCTATCCCCTCCCTAACAGAGGACTCTAGGCAGCTTACATACATCATATATATACTGTATTTCGTTATACATTTCATACATATACAATTCAATTTTAACTGTGCGCTAAGGGAAGGGGTAAGGGAACCGACTCTTCCGTGGCTACTTGGACTACAAGCCCCACAATGCCTTGCATCGGAGCCGGCTGCCGACATCCTGTAGATGAAGCTGCTTTTTCTGGGATCTGTCGGAGCCACCGCCATTCCAGAGATCTTCCGTTTGGTGGGCGACCCCTGACAGGACGCCAGCAAATTTACCCACTTAAGGTGGTACCCATTTATCTACTTGCTAAGCTTTCGAACTGTTGGGTTGACAGGAGCTGGGACTAGCAACGAGAGCTCACCTCGTTGTGCAGGGATTCGAACTGCCGACCTTCCGATCGGCAGTCTACAGCTCAGCGGTTTAACCTGCTGAGCCACCGCATCCCTGGTGGACATTGGTCCACAGATGGTGGACATTGGTCCACAGAGTCACTGGGCCTGACTTGATGGCACCTATTTAAATGACTACTTTATACTAATGTTATTTCCCTTCTTTCAAGAGAGTTATGCTGAAGACAGAGTCAACTAAGGCTAGAATAGCAATTATTCTACAGTACGTCCATTGTGTTTGGATATAATGAAAACACAATGGCACTGAATGCAAACTAAATGAATAGTCCACAGAGCCCAAAATCAACACCTTACGAATATACTACACTGCATATCATGTTCTATAACACGAACACCTTCCTCTCTATCCTTATTTTGCACAGGTTTGTTTTTTGTTCATGTAGTGCATTAATGCAGAGAAGAATTCTGAAAAACACATAATTTTTGTGATTTTTTTAAATTGAGGGCAGATTCAAACCAGGGTGTCCCTAGTCCTAGTCCAGCATCTTTAACCTCTACAATATACTAGTTTTTGCTCCTGTACAAGAAATTCCCGCCTTTTCTATGGGTACCGAGAAGTGTAACTTGGGTTACTTTTAATGTCTACTCACATCTCTGAACTGGACCAGACCCAGCTCTCCAAGTTCTGCAACACAGCAATAGGCAGACTCCACCTGAAGAAAAAGTTGCATCAGACGCATCTCTTCGCTCCGAAACATGGATGCCATCTTTCATGTTCTTCTGGGGTGAAGACATGGAGAAAAAGACAGAAGGTGATGGGTACAACAGAAACACAAAGCAGTGTCATGTCAATAAGAGGTTACTTTTGATGTAGGGAAACTTGCAGAAACCATACAAGGTCAATTCTATTACTGGATAGAGTGAGATAGTCATCTCAGGCAGAAGAGATTTCTAGTTCAGTCTGCTCCTGTAGGTAGAATGGAGGGAAAGAAACATCCTGGCCAATATTTAGTTCAGACAATAAATGCTTGGGCGAGCCCTGAAAACATCAGTCCTGAATTGATAGGGAAATCATTATTTTAACTGAAATAAATGGACTGGGAAGGCAGTAGCAACACTGGATGCCTGGTGGTCTGCTGCAACTTTCTAGGAGGCTTCTTCAGAGTACATGAATGTCACATGTGAAGCGGCCTGAAGATGCAATCCAATATCCTCTTCAAGAAGTTCCACTGAACTCATCAGAACTTACTTTTATGTAGACCCATAACATGATTGCGCAAGAGCCAGTTTGGCGTAGTGGTTAAGGCACCAGGCTAGAAACCGGGAGACCGTGAGTTCTAGTCCTGTCTTGGGCATGAAGCCAGCTGGGTGACCTTGGGCCAGTCACTCTCTCTCAGCCCTAGGAAGCAGGCAATGGCAAAGCACTTCTGAAAAACCTTCCCAAGAAAACTCCAGGGACTTATCCAGGCAGTCGCCAGGAGTCAACACAGACTTGAAGGTGCAAAAATAAACAAACAAATAAATAACATAACATAACATGATTGCACTGTAAACTTACATGTTGCTTAAAATAGGGAGCAAACAGATGAGCAGACTCATTCCGTGCAGTCTGGTAGCAGTATGTCAAAACCCTGGCAACATTGCCCAAGAAAACCATTGTCACATGTTTACTTCAGAATATATAAAATATGCTCACATTTATAAACATATTCCCATAGACATATAAACACACATTCACATTCACATTCTCTCTCAGACACATACACAAACTTATGTACACTGCATTATTCAGTTTCAGTACATCCTAGCACAGGGCTTTCCAAAGTTTTCCCGTGGCGACACACCAACCGCCGTTGGTGTGTCGCCACGGGAAAACCCGGAAGTGCCGCTGTTGCGGCAGCGTGCAAAAACCCGGAAGCGCTGCTGCCGCTTTCGAGTTTTTGCGCGCCGCCGTTGGTGTGTCGCCGCGGGAAAACCCGGAAGCGCTGATGATGATCAGCGCTTCCAGGTTGTGTGGTGACACACCAGACTGTGTGTGGCGACACACTTTTGTGTCGCGACACACAGTTTGGAAAGCTCTGTCCTAGCAAAATTGCAAGACCAAAAGAGAGTAACAATAAATTATCCATGCAGGTAATTTATACCAACGCAGCAACTATATATGCACAATTATCTACTATATTTCAAAATCTGGAGAGGAACATTTCATTTAATTTGTCAGAATAATAAAATAAAACTTTCAAAAATTAATAGGTTAGGGCAGTGTTTCTCAACCTTAGCAACTTTAAGATATCTGGACTTCAACTCCCAGAATTCCCCAGCCAGCAAGCTGGCTAGGGAATTCTGGGAGTTGAAGTCCACATATCTTAAAGTTGCTAAGGTTGAGCAACACTCGCTTAGGGCATATTTTAGCCTAAAAGTTCAGGTCCCATGCCTATACTTATGTGTGTATAAGAGAGGGAAATGAATGTTGTAAAAATAAATACCTCTCCCTGTTGTGGAGAATGGTAGTGTACATACCTATATAAAATTTCCAAATTCTTTATTCTGCAGTACAGAGAGGCCCCCTATTTAGGCTGACCATATTTCCTTCAGACAAAAACGGGACTTTTGGGATGGCAAAACGGGACAGGGTCTTATGCCACCATGCCGGCCTCCAAACCCCGCCCACAGTCCACGCAATTGGCTCCCACCTGCAAACCCCGCCCCCGCCCCACACGATTGGCTCCCACCTGCAAACCCCGCCCTCATCAGCGTGATTGGCTCGGATTTTAATTTTTTTTTCTGATTTTTAAAGGTTTTTTTTTTCTTCTAGCAATAAATGGTGCGGCAGAGCTGGTGTGTTTGGGGGAGGCCGGAGTACACACACTGTGCACACAGCACCGTCATCGGCTGGGGAACAAGGGGCGGGGATGGAGGCCCACCACTGCCCCATCCCCCTCGGGCTTGGCCGAGGGAGGCAGGAGAGTCGCTGCTGCTGCCACCGCCACAGAGCAGGAGAAACAGGAGGAGCTGGCTGCGCTCGGCTGCTTCAGCCACACCACTCCGCCCCTTGCTGCCCGCTGAAGCTCTCCAGGGTGGCCAGCTCCTGTTTCTCCTGCTCAGCGGCCCGACAACTCTCCTCCCTCGGCCAAGCCCGATCAGATGCACACACACACACTCACACACTCACAGGACAGACTGCCCTGGCAGGAGCCGGCTGCGCTGAGGGGCTTCAGCCACACCACTCCACCCCCCGCCACCCGCTGAAGCCCCCCAGCATGGCCAGCTCCTGCCAGGGCAGTCTGTCCTGTGAGTGTGTGAGTGTGTGTGTGTGCATCTGATCGGGCTTGGCCGAGGGAGGAGAGTTGTCGGGCTGCCAAGCAGGAGAAGCAGGAGCGGCCACCCTGTGGAGCTTCAGCAGGCAGCAAGGGGCGGAGTGGTGTGGCTGAAGCAGCCGAGCGCAGCCGGCTTCTGCTCGGCGGCCCGACAACTCTCCTCCCTCGGCCAAGCCCGATCAGATGCGCGCACATACACACACACGCACCCCACACCCTCTTTCTCCAGCCTCCCCATGACCAAATGCACCTGCACCTGTTGCAGGGAGGCTGGAGAAAGAGGGTGTGGGGTGCGTGTGTGTGTGCGTGTGTGTGTGTGCGCGATTACGCTGAGCAAGTAATCTGCGCACACGCACGCACACACACACGCACACACACATCCTCTTTCCACAACCTTCCCGTGCCTGCTTTCCCTGGCCTCACCACTGCTGGGCAAACAATCTCAGGATCAGGTAAGGAGGCAGGAACCTTGACTGTGGTGCTGCTTCTGCTGCAGGGCTTGCACGTGGCAACTGGGCTTCCAGTTGCCACGCTGATAGGGCCTCTTCCGGGCTGCCTCCAATGGCAAGTCCGGCTCCAGTCCTCCTTCCTGTCCTCCTTCCCGCCGGGTTTAAAAAAGGGACAAAATGGAGATTTTTATCAAAACGACGGGACGGTTGAAAAATGCTAAAATAACGGGACTGTCCCGTTCAAAACGGGACGTATGGTCACCCTACCCCTAGTACTTGGCTAAATTAAGTAATTGAAATGCAACTCATTAATCAACGAAGACTGCAGTCCTATCCCTAAAGTCATATCCCACTGAATTCAATGGGGCATATTTCCAGGTATGTCTGCTGCCTAAAAATACTGTATTCCAAACCAAATTCACAACCAAATTCGTAGGATTGTTGACCACATCCGGTGGAAGAGGAAAGTTTTTTCCCCTTATCTAGTTCCCCAACACTATATTCATAGCTAGGCATGACTTTAGATTAGGGCTGGTGCACTAATTGAGACGACAGTGCTAGCAGCATTCACAAATAATATTTACTTAATTTATATCCTGCCTTTTTTCTACAAGAGCTCAAAGTGGGATACTTCTTCCTCCTATTTTTCCTGCAAGAGCAGCTCTGCGCAATGGGTCTGGCTGAGAAAGAGCGGCCTGCCCTGGAATGCAGACCTGCTATCTCAGTTTCTTCCTACTACAAGATTTGGGGAATCAAAAGAAACAACCAACCCAGGAAGGAAACAGAAATGAGGAAGGGTCTTGCTGCTTAGTTCTTTCACAGACCTTTCCTTCTGCTATTATCCTATTCATCCTGCAAGCAAGAGAGTAACCAAGGAGGAAATGGATTGTGGGTGAGCACAGCGTCCCCTACAGGGAAGGAGGGAGACTTGCAACAGGGAAACTCCAGAACTTAGAAAAACAACCAGGAAGAGCCACCAGCCATCAAAGGTGGACCTACCACGCATACTATCTTGAAAGGCATAATTATTTTAGGGGAATTTGTCAGCATGGGTATGCTGTCAACATAGTGATCCACTGTATAAGTTCCACTCATTTTATTGGATTTTCAGTAATGTCAGCAAGAACCCATGAAGAGCAGGCATTTAAAAACATTTCAAGCACGACCTTCGTGCCTTTCTTTGCTATTTACTCATTGCTGTAGAAGTTACTAAATTAATCATGAAACTTTAAGGTCTTGGGTAATAAGGGGTGTGGGGGAGAAAAATGCCAGGGACATTCATTTTTCTCACTCTATGAACTGTAGCTTTCTCGAGACATGGTCTAGATTCCTTCAGGAGCATCTGTCAATGTTAGCCTTTTACTTTATTTATTTATTGGTTTTCAGAATCAAATACAATTCAGGCTTAATCTGTTTCTTGGTACTTGCTTTTTAAACTTATAACATGGCTTTTTTAAAATAGTATTTTGCCTTACGGTGTCCAAACATCAATCAGAAAAATTAATCTGCAGTCACAAGGACTAGAAACTACTTTCAGAGTTAGGAGTCCACCATCCGTGAATGCCAACACGCATACTTAGAGAGACAGCCCTGGATTGTAAGAACCTGCCATACACTACGGATGAATGAAACCAGCTCCCCAGTTTCTCGCAAAGGTTTTTTTTCTATATCACTCTGTTACCTAAACGTGAAATTGAATTTAAGACATTTAGCAAGCAATGAATGTGCTCAAAGATTGAACCACTGCTATCTGCTCATGAAATGGAACTATTCTAAAGTAGGAAATATCTGAATTACCCTACTACAAATGTCCACAGACGCTTCAGAAATGCTTCCAGTACAAGTGAATTGTGGTGCAGCTTAGAAATCCATATAAATATTATCAGACTGATACACCTGTCAGTCATCACTACTGGATCATCATGCTATTTAAATCACATCTATATCATTTCATAAACATGGAAAATCACATCCATTGCTCATAGGCACTTGTTGGCTTTTTCATTTTAAAGTTATAATTAGATCAGCACACCAGCAATTAGAGAGCCTAAACATCCAGCCCCATCAAGTGTTAATTGCTGGTTTTGAAATATATATTTAGCTATTTAATCAAGGCCTGCATTATTTGAAGTGTGCAGGAGAGAGAGAGAGAGAGATCATATCTTGTTCATGGGGGAAAAATATTCAGCATCCATATGAT
This sequence comes from Charina bottae, assembly GCA_023362775.1. Lineage (NCBI taxonomy): Eukaryota > Metazoa > Chordata > Lepidosauria > Squamata > Charinaidae > Charina > Charina bottae. The sequence goes on from JALMGJ010000006.1 coordinate 23,978,993, forward strand.
AAAGTAATTTTCTTTAGGAAAATTCAGTAGGCACTGAAAATGCAGAGAAAAGACAGTTCTCTGCAGAACTGTTGTAGTTAGTTATTTCCATGCCAAATCTCACCTCCTTTATCCAGCCTCCTTTTCTTATTCCTGGGTGCTGCAGAGAAGTCTGAAACTGCTTCCAGTATAACACAGCAGCAAATGAAATAGTGTGGTGAAATGGGATTTCTAGACATGTGGCTTAAAACTGGACCAAACTGGACTAAAAAGAACATTTTGCCTGCTAGTCATAAACTGCAAAAAAAAAAAAGAAAGAAAAAAACCAACAACAAACCCTTTACCTAAAAGCCTTTCAACCTGAGACCTGTGTGATAAACACAAATGATGTTATGTCAGCCCCAAGGTGTTGCTGTAAACAACATAGTAAACTTTTTATAGAAATAGAGGCACCCGCCAGTTTCATTCTCCCTCTCATTAGAATTAGAAGGGAAAAAAACCCAGATTCTTCCCTTCTCTGTTAGCAGAGTTTTCAGAATTTTGCAAAGTTTGTATTAAACAAAGCAAATAAAAATGTTTCTCATTTGCTCTGTCAAATTCAATAGATAAAACTATTCTCTGACTGCTATGTAGATGTTAAAGGCAAAGAGCTGGGTGTCAAGAAGTGGGGTGGATTACTAGAATCCAGTCCATATCCATGGGGCATATGCTCACACATTCCTTGATCTCACTTCTCAACAGATAATTAACAGATACATAGAAAATCCGCCATTTCTATTCTATATATTTTTGTGCAGTTTGCATTTCTTCCTCCACAACTTAGAGGACTAAGTTTAATTTAGCTTTCCCATACTTTTTAAATGCAGCATTCCAAAATGCATGTTGGTTTTTAGGATACTGGTCATCTTGAACTCAAGGGAGGGGAGCAGACTTTTCCCTGGGCCATAGCAGAACCTGTTGCGCTGGATCACAGATCTGAAGAAATCCAATCTTTTATATTCTGGGCTGCAGCCATCCACTATTGTCATTTTCTGAAAATGAGCTGTCTGGAGTTCTTGTATACCACATAATGGTTGTAGTTGGACCGGTTGTCCTTGACTTACGACCACAATTGGGACTGGAACTTCTGTCGCTAAGCGAGGCTGTTGTTAAGTGAGTCACACCCGATTTTACGACCTTTTTTGCTGTGGTAGTTAAGTGAATCACATGGTCATTAAGTGAATCTGGCTTCTCCCATGGACTTTGCTTGTCGGAAGCTGGCTGGGAAGGTCATAATTGGCGATCACGTGACCCCGGGACGCTGCAACCATCATAAATACATGCCAGTTGCCAAGCGCCTGAATTTCAATCACGTGACTGCAGGGATGCTGCAACGGTCGTAAGTGTGAGGACCAGTCGCAAGTCACTTTTTCAGCACCGTCGTAACTTTGAGTGGTCGCTAAACGAATGGTCGTAAGTCGAGGACTACCTGTAGGAGTGGTTGCCTCACCCCCACCCCCCAGGTTTGCTCACACACACACACCCTGCTAAAAGTTAAGGTATCTTTAAAAGAGCAGATAATCTTCCTGCTCCTTTCTTGTTCTTCCTTACTGAAATGCGAAGCTAGCTCAAGCCTTGCTAAACATCAATGTTTTGTTCTGCAGCACACCTTTTTTTTTTTGCTTTAATTAGAAAAAAAAAATGTAAGAAATAGGTCAAGAAGCCTAACCAATGCTGATAGAAGTGTCAGAGGATAGATTGCTGCCTATACTAAAATGTGATGCTAATTGCTGGATCCAAGGAGAAACCAAGAACATGATATGGCAAGGGAGAAGCACGCGGCTGCATCCCTCAAAGTGACTGTGCCAAGCTTTGAAAGAAAGTGGACCTGCACAGCGGAGTCGGAGGGACAGTTTAAGAAGTGGCCCGCCCAAAGATTTTCTATAGTCCTAATTTCTGCTAAGACCTGTAAGCAATTTCCATAGCTAGCTATGGAAATAACATTGTAATGGTCTAAGAGAAAGTCTCTGGTCATTGTATAAAGAATAAACAGCATCGATAGGCACCAGAATAAACACCTCTATTACAAGCAGATTCAAATGATGGTCTGTTGTCTTCAATTTTTCCCTAGCCAATTCCTGCAAGAGCAGATAGGAACCGCAGGAGGGAAACAGCCTTTTCTGCTGCTGGGGGAGCAACCATTTCTGATGGAAAGCTAACATCCTCTTCTCCCCATAGAACATTTTGGGAGGTGATACTCTAGAGCGGTGTTGCTCAACCTCAGCAATTTTAAGATGGGTGGACTTCAACTTCCCCAGCTGGCTGGGGAATTCTGGGAGTTGAAGTTCATACATCTTAAAGTTGCTGAGGTTGAGAAACACTGCTCTACCGAGAATCAAAGGTGACAAATTATAAAACTTTTTGAACTGGTATGTCTATGAAGGTTCTCAGTCATCCAGGTGGAATTGTCTGTAGCTTGAATCATGTCAACTGGATTTCTATTTTCTCAGTGGAAACGTTTCGCTCCTTATCCAAGGAGCTTCTTCAGTCTGAGCAAAGTTAGTAAGGGAATCCTTAAATATGTTTCTAGGTGGCTGTGTGACCTTACACCTGGGGCTAGGTCATGGTTATTTTGAGATGTTATTTCTAAGTCCCTTTATCATCTAAAGGAGGATTGTTAAGATCACCATGCTGCTGTTGAGCTTGCGAAATGGTCTTAATCTTCCTAGGCACAGAAGACAAAGCATGAAGGAAAATAGGGGAAAGATTGTGCCTGAGGCCCCCACCTCTATTCAAGGAAGGATTTTCCAAGTTGGCATAAATGGATTCCTTGACCCCTCTCTCAAACCACCTATCTTCTCTGTCTAAAATGTGAACATTAATGTCCTCAAATGAGTGTCCTTTTTCCTTTAGATGAAGATAAACTGCTGACTCTGGTCCTGTGGTGTTACTTCTCCTGTGTTGGGCCATCCTCCTGTACAAAGGTTGTTTGGTTTCTCCAATGTAGAGTTCAGAGCACTCCTCACTGCACTGGATTGCATAAACTACATTTTTGAACTGGTATACTTGTAAACAATCAAAGATCTTCCCCAAAATTTTGGCATCTCTAAGGAGTGACACCACTATTGTGAAGAGATCTAAGACTACACAGTTTAAAATATAAAGATCTAAAATACATCAAGTGGATTCTGCAGAGCAATTTATATTGGGGAAAATGGTCCCTAGGAGAAACATTAACCACTTCTCCATTCTGAAGAAGTCAGCAGCCACCTGTAGATGCATAGAATGTAGTCATTTGAAGTCAACAGATCCATTTCACACTTCTTCAGCATAAGGTGCTAAATTAGATGTATGAGAGAAAGCAAGGGAGGGAGAGAGGGAGAATGAAACAAGTATGCACTTGTCTTTCTATCTGTAAAAAACTAAAACAGACCTCTCCCTCCCAATGTCCTTTGTTGTGCTCCTTCATGCCATTTTTTAAGCTACATTTCCTCCCTTCCAGGGTCAGATTACAGATTACAGGGAAAGTTCTCAGCAGCAGGTTTTCTAATCTGGGGATGCTCACCTATGGCAACATAACCAAGGGCTTACAACTGCAAGCAATTTCAGTACAGTATAGCCTTGTAGTAGTGGTAGATCAATGGGTGAGAAATCCTGTTTCACGGCAGTGCATGCCAGGTCAGAAATGGCCACGTATCATTGCTTTGTGCTTGAAAAAGCAGTCTGTGCTCTCCTTGGAGAGAATCCTTGGCTTTTCTGCCTCCCCATTCCTGACAGTGTGTTGGCAGGTGTAATAAATGAGCCCAAGTGAAGACTTGCAGGTACAGTAACCTGATATTTATGGGCATCCATGGATACAGGTCAAGTGAAGAAACCTGCACTGAAATATTGCAATGCAAACACCACCTGTTAAATACATGCATGCAACATCATGGCACACATATGAAAGCACTGTGACTTCATAACACACCACACTGGCATCGTAGTGTTTAGGTATGGACACCGATGCTGCTGGTATTAGAAGCTCTGAAAGCAATGAGATTGGCTAGCATGGTGAGCAGAGAAATATAGGAAATATTAGCAATTTCTTTTCTGTTCTGTTCTTTTCTGTGTGTGTGAAGAAGGGAAAGGTACTGTGTGTAGGTAGGCATGGAGACTTTAGGGAAGTTGGATGAAGTACATAGTTACCAGCTGGCAAGCAAACACTGATTCATTCAGTAGATCAACTTTTGTCCAGACAAGGGCTGATTGGTTGGTTTGTTGACTTACAAACATAGACAGTAAACTTGCTTGTACTCTTGGCATATCGATGAAGAAATAGATCTGAAAATAATCAAAAGTCCAGTTCAATTTCAGGTGCATTGTAAACTAGATTCTGAAAAATTGAGTGATAGAAAAAGGCTGGTCATTTTGGAAGTGTCTTCATTCTTCTCCTTCATGGACTTTCTTTAATTTAAACTTTTCCCCCACCAACCTATTTTAGACTCAGATGGATAAGTGTATGATTTAATAAAGCACATGCAAATTTGGTTTACCAAGAGTTTCTGGATAGGAGCTGTCGTTATTTCTCTGCTTTGGTGCTGTTGTTGCTCTGTATTACTTGCATTCAAATATTGCAAATTGCACTTCCAGTTAAACAGTCCAACCCAGTGTTTCTCAACCTTAGCAACCTTAAGATGTGTGGACTTCAACTCCTAGAATTCCCCAGCCAGCCACACAGTAGCCTTGCTTTTTTCAGCTCTTTAGAGAGAAAACTGCAGAATAGCAGCAAAGCCAAGTAGGCTTTGACTGCATGTTTGTGGCCACCATCATGACCTTTCTTGACCCCTCCCTGTGGACACTCCGGACAAGGATATGCAGGGAGTACCCAAATTCCCTTGAAGTGGCCAATAACTCCTGGTCAGCTGACCACCTCTGACATAATGGGTAACAGTGTGTAACAGATTTTACACCCATTGTGGCTGCCAGCTCAAAAGGGGAAAGCTCTAACTAAGCTCCACAACTAAAACAATGTAAAGCTGTTTCACTCACGAGTTGGGGAAAGAGATGAAGGCAATTTGCATCACTCACCATCCGATGTGCAAGTTGCGGTCTAGGTGATGATGGGAGTTGAGGTTCAACAAATCTAGAGGGTTTGTTTGATTGGGATGATAGTTTGCTTAATGTTATTATTTCTAATTTTTATTCAGAATATATGAATTAGGCAAATTGATTACCCCCCCTTTGTTTTCTGTTTGGTGATACTCTCCTCTTCCTCCCCCCTCCTTTTTGGCAATGTGCAGAGTATGCACTACTCAGATGCAAAATCAAGAGAAAAGTCAATATAATCAGAAAATATGAGAAAATATGTTTGAATCAGTATTTTGAATTTTGATGAAATCTAATGTTCCAAATATTTATATTTTTAGCAAATAGAAATATGCATATGTGTATGTTGACAACAGGGGGATATTTGGAAAGCAAGGTCAAGAATCAAGAGATCCTGACTTGAAAGAAGAATGTTATTTTGTGGTGTTCAGTGAGCCATTTGGTTGCTGTGTAAATACGACTGCTGTGTCATGCATGGAAAGGGGAGAACAAACCATCTTCATCCAGCTGGAATATCAACAAACAAAAAGGCAGATCTAACAAGAATAGCCCACTGGAGACAGGGGGAGGCTGTCACAAGCATTGTGAATTTTGAAACCTAAAGCAACCTTGATCAGGTAAAAAGCTAATCCTACACGTTCTTGTTCTGCCTTTATTTACACTTAAATATTTGCTCAGGTAATGTAAGCAAATTGGATTCATAGTTGAAAAAACAAAACACGCTGTCTTTCTCCATAGCTTTCCTATGAGACTGAGGGAATCCAACTATTTCCAGATGCCAAATTCCTCAGTGGTTCATAGTTGGATGAAGGAGGAAAAAGAAGCCAAATTTTTAAATAGCTGTCATTGTTTGAAAATTAAAGAAATGAATGCATTTGTTTGTTTATACAAATAAATAAGATTGTGAAAATTGTTTGCAAAGAGTGAACCTGCCTTGGAGAGAGAGCCTGCTCCAAGTCCCATCTCAGAAGGAATTCCATCTACAGGTGCCCTGGAGCAAGGCCTTCTTAATGGTGGCACCTTCCTGTGAAACACCTCCCTCCCCCCTTAAGAACTGTACCCTCCGTCCTGAAATTCTGAAAAACAGTGAAAACTTGACTCCAGAGAGAGCATTTGTGGGGTGTTATATTTTCTTTTATGATCTACCTCTGCTGATTAATAGTATTATAACACATTTTAATTTTCACTGTTTTGATGTTTTTAACCTTTATTTTTGTTGTATGCTGCTTGGAGTTGTTTTGAAGCATAGTGGCAGACAAATGCCAGTAATAAACAAGCAAATAGCTAAATAAATAAATAAATAAGGCTGCAGATATGCAAATGAAGACCAATGAGCTTCTCCAGCTGGACGTCCTCTAGACGTGTTACTCACTCGCTGGATCGTCACCTTGTTGTGGTGAGTGGGCTTGCGTGTTCCCAATGAACCCTGTGAGCGAAGCCGTCGGGAGTCATGTACTCCTGGTAGGGTCACCCATGGTGGTAAGGTCCAGGGGGAGGAACCAGACAAAGAACGATCCAAGAAAGTCCTCAATGGCAGAACAGGCGGAAGATAACAAGGTGTATTGTTACAACGGCTGCGAAGGCGGATGAAGGCTGCAGCAGACAAAAGGTCACCAATCGTCATTGTATCCATGCCATTGGATTAGAGCCTTTTTCTGTGAAGGTTGTGTGCTGATCGTTGTGCACCGATCTCCACACATAAAACAAATTCACGCATAGGCGTCTTCCAACCACACCAAACCCAAAACAACCAAAAGTCCCATGGCGATTGACGAATGGCAACGGGGGCAGGACTGTGAAATCCGGAAGCTCCTAGTCATGGACCAGCACATGGGCGGTGGATACGGATTCAGTCGCCCTGACTCAAGGATCGAGGCAGTTGAGTAGTTCGGCAGCTGTATCCACGACTGAGCAGCCCTATTTAGGATGCACTCTGCTCACCCCATATGGGGAGGGGGCTAGAAAAGGTGCCCTAAACATAGTCTGCCTCATTTTCTCCCTGACTGGATTACCGCGACCAGTGGGGTCACTATCTAGCGGTCGTAAAAAACACATGAATTTTGGAACATGGAATATACGGACACTGCAAGACAATATGGATAGTGAACAACCTGAACGTAGGACTGCCATTATTGCAAGGGAGCTGAGACGTTTTAATATTGATATAGCAGCACTCCAAGAAACTCGAAGAGCAGGAGAAGGACAGTTGAAGGAAGAAAAAGGAGGTTATACCTTCTTTTGGAAAGGACTGCCTGAACAAGAACGACGAATACATGGGGTAGGCTTTGCTATCAAAAACGACCTTGTGAAGCTCTTGTCAGAAGTTCCCACTGGGATTAACCAACGACTCTCAACTCTCCAAATAAAACTTGCCAAAAACCAACAGGCAACTATCCTAAGTGCTTAGGCACCAACACTAGATGCAGACGAGGATATCAAGGAAAAATTTTATACCCAGCTGGACACCATCTTATCAGAGATACCAAAGGAGGATAAAATTATCCTCCTGGGCGATTTCAATGCAAGAGTTGGGCGTGACTTTGATTTGTGGCCAGGGATCATTGGGAAAGAAGGAGTTGACAACAGCAACACAAATGGAATCTTACTTCTGACTAAATGTGCAGAGCACAACCTTGTCATTACTAACACACTCTTTCGCCAGAAAAATAAATTTAAAACATCATGGAAGCACCCACGGTCAAAGCACTGGCATCTTTTAGATTATGTAATTGTCCGTGCTAGAGATCGCCGTGATGTACTTCTCACCAGAGCCATGACGAGCACCGATGACTGCTGGACAGACCATTGATTAATTCGATCCACGATGGCCATAAAGATTGTCCCTCATCGTAGGCTCCAAGGAAGAAAACCAAGGCGTAAAATGAATACACTGGCCCTTCAAGATTCTATTAAACGAGCTTTGTTTCAATCAACTCTCAAGGAACATCTGCCTATGGAACTTCCTGAAAATGCTGAGGAACACTGGACTAAATTGAAGACTTCTATTATTTCAGCCTGTGAACAAACTATCGGATACCAGACTAAGAGACATCAGGACTGGTTTGATGAGAATGATAGTGAGATTGAACATATTATTGACAAGAAAAGGAAAGCCTTCCAGATATGGCAAAAAGATATTAACTGTGCCGTTAAGAAAAAAAATCTACGCCAGTGCAAAGGCAGAAGTCCAAAGAAGAACTAGAGAACTTAAGAACATATGGTGGATAAAAAAAGCCCAAGAAACCCAACATTTTGCAGATGCTCATGATGCACAGGGCTTTTTTAATGCCATAAAGGCCATCTATGGACCAACAAACCATGGTACAAATCCCTTACGCTCAGTAGATGGTGCTAAACTTCTAAAGGACAAAGAGTCTATTGCACTGCGCTGGAAAGAGCATTACTACAATCTCCTTAATCGTCACTCTACTGTGGCTGATGAAGTCTTCTTGCAAATCCCGCAAAAACAAATAAGAGATGAGCTTGCAGTACCCCCTAGTTTGGAGGAAGTCAGTAAAGCCACTAAACAAATGAAAAATAACAAAACTAGTGGACCTGACGGGATTCCTGCTGAAGTCTTTAAAGAAGGCGGGCCTGAACTTACACAACAACTTCATAAGCTCATCGAAAAAATCTGGATGAGGGAGGAGATTCCAGCAGACTTTAGGGATGCCATAATTATCACTCTCTTTAAAAAGGGTGATAGAACAGACTGTGGAAACTATCGAGGCATCTCCCTTCTAGTCACAGCAGGCACAATCCTGGCAAAGATCATCGCAAACCGTCTCCTATCTGTATCAGAAGACATCCTCCCTGAAACGCAAAATGGCTTCCGCCCTTCCAGGGGAACAGTGGATATGATCTTCACTGCACAACAGCTTCAAGAAAAATGCAAGGAGCAAAACCGCCCTCTGTACATGGCGTTTATTGATCTGACTAAAGCTTTTGATATTGTAAATCGTACTGCTCTCTGGACCATCCTTCTGAAAATCGGATGCCCTGATAAATTTGTGAACATCTTGCGGTTACTCCATGACGACATGATGGCAACAATCCTGAATAACAATGGCTCTCAAAGCGATCCATTTAAAGTGGAATCCGGCGTTAAACAGGGATGTGTTATTGCTCCAACCTTATTCGCTATCTTCATCCCTATGATTATACACCTTGTTGAAGAGAAACTTCCTACTGGTGTAGAAATTATATATCGAACAGATGGAAAGCTTTTTAATCTTAGTAGGCTGAAAGCAAAAAATAAGGTAATTGCAACTTCTGTTATAGAACTTCAATATGCTGATGATAACGTAGTCTGTGCACACTCCGAGGAAGATCTTCAAACTATCCTAAACATCTTTGCAGAAGCATATGAAAAGCTCGGCCTCTCGATTAACATTAAAAAACCCAAAGTGCTTTACCAGCAAGTTCGAACCAATCCCCCTGCAACGCCATCAATCCAGCTTAAAGGTGTGTCACTAGAAAATGTCGACCACTTTTCTTATCTCGGCAGCCATCTATCTACAAAAGCCGACATCGACACTGAAATTCAGCATCGCCTGAGCTCTGCGAGTGTAGCTTTCTCCCGAATGAAGCGTAGAGTGTTTGAGGATCGGGACATTCGCAGGGAGACCAAAATGCTTGTTTACAAAGCCATTGTACTACCAACCCTTCTGTATGCCTGTGAAACATGGACCCTCTACAAACGCCACCTCCAACTTCTTGAAAGATTCCATCAACGCTGCCTCTGAAAAATTCTGAAAATTACTTGGGAAGATAGGCGGACTAATGTTAGCGTATTAGAAGAAGCGAAAACCACCAGCATTGAAACAATGATCATCCAACATCAACTTCGCTGGACCGGCCATGTTGTTCGAATGCCTGACCATCGTCTTCCTAAGCAGCTACTTTACTCCCAACTTAAGAATGGAAAACGGAATATTGGTGGACAGCAAAAGAGATTCAAAGACACTCTCAAAGCTAATTTAAAAAAAATGTAATATCAGCATTGAGAACTGGGAAGCCCTAACTCATGAGCGTTTCAATTGGAGGTCAGCCTTTATTAAAGGCGCTATGGACTTTGAAGAAGCACGAGTACAGGGCGAAAGGGAGAAAAGAGCTAAAAGGAAGGCACGTCAGGCAAACCCTCATCATGACCGTCTCCCACCCGGAAACCTATGCCCTCATTGTGGGAGGTTGTGCGGATCCAGAATTGGCCTTTATAGCCACTTACGGATCCACCGTTAAAATTTTACCTTTGGAAGACAATCTTACTCGGCTACGAGTGATCGCCAATGAAAGACGTGTTAGATGCCATTTCACATCATCTCCCATCTAGCATGCAATGTGGTGATGAGAACTGAAGTCCAACAATCTGAAAGGTACTGGATTGGGAAAAAACTGCTCTATGGGATGCATGTGTAGCTTTTAAAAAAAGGTAAAGGTTCCCCCTGCACAGTTGTGCAGTCATGTCCGACTCTAGGGGCCGGTGCTCATCTCCGTTTCTTAGCCAAAGAGCCAGCGTTGTCCGAAGACGCTTCCACGGTCATGTGGCCGCATGACGCACGCAGAATGCTGTTACCTACCCACCAAAGTGGTACCTATTCATCTACTTGCATTTGCATGCTTTCAAATTGCTAGGTTGGCAAGAGCTGGAGCTAGTGCGGGAGCTCACTCCGTCACGCAGGGAGCTGTTTATTTAGCAGAATATTTCTGTTCCTTCAAGAGGTAAAAGAACAATAGAGCCTTTTTATTCATAAACATTTGCATGTCTTTCCTCAGGCAGCTTTGGAAACCACAACCTGAATGTCTGTGTGAGACCACCTTTGTCTTTTTCTGAAGGAGGGAGGATCAATATGTCATTGGTCATCCTATTGTCTCTTCTTATACCCCCTGAGCATTCGATTTTCCTCCATCATGCCATGAATGTAGCCACTTCTACTTTATGGGCAATTGTTCTCTTTTGGAAGAATGGAAAACACGAAGATGAGTTCAGCATGCCCAACTCAAATTAGCCTTCCCCGATGGAGATCTGGAGATATGTTAGTATTGCACCTCCCAGAATTCCCAGCTAGCATAGTTAAAACAGTCGTGATCCCTGGGCACAACTAGATGGTACCAGCTTGGGGCAGTTAGACTCAAAAGCTACGTAGACACAGCACACATGAAGTGGCTCCGTTCATGGCATGATGGAGGAAAATCGAATCAGGTCAGTTACAGAACCCCCTGCTGCATTCATACAACATACTATGTGTGGCTTGTTTTTATGGATTAGTGTATTGTGAGAACCAAAGCTGTTAGTTTATGATCTAATATATTGAGCAAACAGAGACAATTGGTCAATCCAGTAACGAAGGATGGTGTGTAAATGCAGCTAGTAGGTAATACCCCATCAGGGTCTTTCTAAAATGCTAAGCAGCCAGGGGCAAAAGGTTTATTTGAACTCCTCCCCTTTCTTCTTGGTGCATCTTAGCCATGGCAATTTTTCTTGACTGAAGTCAGTAGTCCAATAATCAGGAACATATGGAAAAACCTGAAATACTGACATAATTAACAACTAGATTTTAACTGATTAATGTTGTCTTAAATAAAACATGTGACCCATTTGATCATTTCATATTCTAAATTATACTACGTATGGGGCCCTTTCCACGTGTAGGGGCCAGGATAATTGGCCGCCTCTTTTAGAAAGGTCCCAAATCGAATTCCTTCCTTCTTCTTATATGCCACTTAATTTCTACAACATGAATGCAACATTCAGTGTCCTTAAAAAGCAAACCAACCTGTGGAGACAGAACTGCTGCAAAGTGTGAACATTCTGTTTGTTTTTAACTTTCCTGCATGCTTCACTCTTCCCTGTAAGTCTTGCACAGCCTCAGAGGAGGAGTCTTGCTTGGATTAAACTCTTTGGGCAATAGGTGAATTCAAGGTGTCCAAGCATAGCAGGAATTAACTTTCTCCACCCATGGGTCTGGACTTGACATTCGATTTTGCATTGGATCCTCCCCTTCTACTGCCACTTGGTGTTGGTGGCTTTGGGATTCACTAGGACAACGGTGCTGGGATCCCAAATCCTGAGATGGAGCCACTGACCTGTATTGCCGTCTCCGTCCTTTTGCTGTCTTCAGCTTGCCAGAACATACTTTCAAAAGGTGATCAATCCTTTCATGGTTTATCATATTTAGCACTGCAGTTTGGATATTAGCATGAATATAGCATAATTCGAAATTTTGAAAATAGAGATTGGGAGAGGGCTTTACAAAATAACTCTGCTGTGTTTAGAAAGGTGCTGTTTTTTCTCTTAGGTGAATTTTGCCTGAAAATTATAGTATTTCTAACTGTTCAATGCTGCAAATACTGGTTTGAAAAAGAGGCTTTTAAGGGAGAAAAGTATTACATTTCCACTCATCTGAAGAAAATTCAGACTGGGTCAGCTAAGGGAATCTGCTTGGCAGTATCTTTTTTCTCATGACTGTGGGGGGAAAGTGTTGAGGAGAAAGGAGGCTCTTGGCTCATACCATAAAATTGAGTTTGGCAGAAAACATGCAAATAATGGGAAAAAAGCTCAATTCAGGGTAGAGCACTCAACCAAGTTCTCAATCCCTGGGGTGAGAAAATCTAGGGAGGAAAGGCAAAGAAAGGAACTGGGTAACAAGTGATGGGACCAAAGGGAGCCGTTAGCATAAATAATTTGGTTATTTATTTCATTGATTTTTAAACAACCACAATTCTAGGCTAGGTGGATCTGATATACCTCCTAAGCAAATAAGTGATTAAAAATAGTCATTCAGCAACTGAAGATTCCTATGAGTGCTGCCATCATTTGCACTAAAACCTGAACAGGAATTGGAAGACATAGTTCCTAGATCACCTCTTAAGCTGCAGAAGAACACAACCTCCAAGTATTATGGAAACACAGCATTTCGAAATCCAGAGATTTAGAAGACAAAGGAAGTGGTCTTTTGAACTAGGTCATTCTTTCTAATATTTTTAGTTCATGTAATAAAGAGCAAAAAATATTTCAATGCGGATAGCGAGGTGCAAAGACTCAATCTTAGATATTTTCCAGGATATATTACTAATAATACAGTTTACAGTTGGCTGCCAAAAAATTAAGAACTTGTACTCTGTGGTTTGGGAGGCGTTAGTTTCCTGAAAAGGAAGGAATGACAGCAAAACACTGTAAAATGTACAGAGTGGAATTATAGCTCAGTGGCAGAGTATGTGCTTTGGATGTAGAATATTTTGCTAGGTTTTGTTCAGATAGCAGGTTGAAGGAAAAAGGAGAAAAATCTCAGCCAGCCAGCACTGATGAAAACAGTAAGGTGGAAGAAGAGAAAAAGTTTCACCAGCCTGAAAGGCCATTATTTTAAAAAGTTGTACGACCTGCCATAAACCTCCTTGTATTAGTGCTGTGTGGTGACCTGGGTTCGGAAAGGAAAAGGTGATTTGAGGTGTGCACATCATACCTGTTGGCAACTCCTTTTAAAGAAGCTACATCTTTTTCTGGGCTCACTATTAAATTTCAGTTTCGGAGTTGCAGACTGGTAAAACATGCATGTGTACACGAATTCCAAATCTCCCCCTTTTTTCCTTTGAATCTCGATCACCGCACAGCGCTGCACTCTATGATCCTATGTCATTGGGCCTGGGGTGGACAACCTGGGCTCAAACATGGCCTCTTCCGATAGCCCTGGAGCCCCTTTTAACCACTGTTGCTAAAAACTGGTGGGGTGGTTCTTGCCATTTGGCAAAGGAAACAGCAAACTTTTGTGTGAGCCCCAAAATAAAAATAACATGGTAAAACAAAAAGGAAAACCCACAAACTTCCATGAAAACAAGATCTTTAAAATCCAGGCTCCACCTCTTTGCATCCTTACCCTACCTACTGCACCCCTCAAAATCCTCTGAAATGGTCAAGTTAGCTGCAACAATCAAAAGATTTTCCATCCCTGATATAAGCAATTACATAAATGTCAGCGTTGGCTGGGGACTAAGTCTGTAATACCAACCTGTAGCAATCTTTCTCCTGCCTAACCCCATCACAGCCCCTGCCCGCCTCCTCTCTTTCTTCTCATCTTTAAAGAGGCCAGGCTGAAGATTTCCCTTACAGGATCATTTTAAGGATTAAAAGAGAAATAGAATATAAAGTGTTATGTAAATAGTATCGGTGGACAATGCAATACATTTTAGCTGTCTGATGGGGAACACCATAAAATTAGATAATAGGAAGAGTAATATATTCTTAACAAATGACCACTGGAGTATTTCCAAGGTTGAGATTCTGTATTTACAAGTTGAGTTTCCTCTAGAAAGATATCCTAAAACACACCTTTGCTTTTTTTACCCTAGGGATGGAAGTACAATCTACCAATCTTCCGTGTTCTCGTAAGTATTCGCAGGGATGCTGGGATGAGATGCATATTTTTAAAAGGCAAATTTCTGAGTCAGGAAAGTTTTGGAAGAATTTTTGGTAATTCTTTTGGGAAATTCTTCAGCCAGTTTAATGCCATCCAGATAAGTTGGATGAACCCACTATCTCCATATGGGTTGGAGACAAATGTTGTGGTCCCACACTGCTGGATGGCTATGTTCACATTGGCTATGTTCACATGGCATTTACTTTTTTTTTTAATCCATTCAATCGTGTCCGATTCTTGGAGACTGCCTGGACAAGTCCCTGCAGTTTTCTTGGCAAGGTTTTTCAGAAGTGGTTTGCCATTGCCTCCTTCCTAGGGCTGAGAGAAAGTGACTGGCCTAGGGTCACCTAGCTGGCATTTACTTAAGATTAACCAAACCATGGTTTACTCAAATCAATTCTCTGGGTTTGGATGACTTACTGAACTAATCGCAGACTGAGTTGGTCAAAATGTCACAAAACTTTAGCCATTGAGACCTCAGCTTTCTAAGCAGAACCATTAAAAAAAAAATAAGATTTTGGTAATTTAGACAAACTTTAAAAAATTAATTTGGGATTTTGCACATAGTCTCTGGGGTATTATGAGCATTATAGTGATTGCAGACACTGTGCTGTGAACCCCTGGTGTACAGTAATAAAGATTGTCAGACAAGACACCTTTCTCTTTCTGTGCCTCAGATACTGAATTCTGCTCCGAAGCAGCCACATGCTGTCAGATTGGAATGGATGGGTACGGTTGGATTGCTGCAGCGGTTGGCTGGAGTCTCTGGTTTCTCACCCTTATCATCTTCTGCATTGATAAACTCACAAAGCTCAGGCCTGATGAACCCAAATATTAGGGAGTAAACCCAACCAACACTTCTGCTTGTTGATGCCATTCACAGGGCAGTTGGATGGAGAAATTAACACCGCCTATTCAACTGCTGAAATGTAGAATAAGGACATTTATATGTACTTTCTACCAGGACTTGAGAAGAAGGATGCCCACAAAGATGCATTGCAGTTTTAATCCCACTGTCTATTTTGCAACACTTGAGAACCACAGCTCTGGTTTGCAGAAATATTTGCAGTCCTATGAAGCAAGAATTTGCACCTCCGTCGGATTCTTCTGTTGTAGTTGTGAATTGAACAGCTATCACTGAAAGCACCATTTATCCTCTCTCCAAGTGGCTTAAGAGTCAGCTAGCTGATGTTTCCTTCTGCTGACACAGATTATGGTATTTTTCAGGGTCATGACTTGAGTCAAAACTTGTAGCTTTCCAGCCTTTATTTTCTTTTTCCCTTCCTGAATCTGATCCAGGGATGATGTAAACTAGTCAAAACTTGCTGGGGAACCCAATGTTTTCAGTTCTGAGGAGACCTGTATAACCAACACTGAAACCAGGTGCTTACAAAACAACCAAATTGTGTTTCTGTTCTCTTCCTCCTCATTTCTCAATGGCTGTACTGCGAGTGCTGTTTAATAACCGTGGCTCTTTCCATTATGTTATGAAAGCTGTGGGGTCCATGAAATAGTCCTGAAAAGCCAGGAAGGATGTCAGAAGTGTTTAACAGAGCTGCCAAATGTAATAAAGAATGGTTATATATCTAAGGAGAAAGCACTCTTCTTTTCTCAGAGACAGCATGGTAGCTCATGGTTTACCAACCAATGCATCAGCCTGTGTAGCCAGCCATGGGTGGCATTCTTAAACCTCTAGAACCTCTCAAACATTGTTGCCCCATTTTAATGTTTAACGTAACAGAAGGGGGGATATTTTTCAATACATTACAAGTAAGTGTGTTAACTATACAGTACACATTTTAGCAGAGGTGTCCACAGGGAGGATCAAAAAGGTCAAGGTAATAGCTGTGTTTGTGTGACCAAAGGCCTGCCCTTTTTCATGTTCATGTTCATCTCATGCACACGAGATACCTTCCTCCACCTTCCCTTTGCTAGCTTGAGGAAGGAACAGGAAGAGTTAAGCAGTCTGTCTTTCCCTTGTCTTTTTGTTCAAACACAGTCTAGTTGCCCTGAATTTTAAAACTGATGATATTTTCAAGGTAACAAATGAGAAATAGAAGAGAAGGAATTTGAGAAACAAACATAAGGATGACAAATTTTCTTAGGCTTTGGTATGTGTCAATAACCCAGAATGAATTTGCTAAACCCTTTTTGTTGAAATTAGGGAATGTATGATACTCCAGTGGGAAATCAGCGGTATGATACACTCGCCTACCCCAGTAAATTGCATTTTTTCTCTAATGATGGGTTTCTTGTTGAAACCTGGCTTTTGCATTTCAGTGCACTATTTCATATTGTTTTAAAAACATGATTCAGATCTTCAGTGTTTTTATACATGCAGAGTTTGCCCACACTCACAGCATTATGGGCACTGTCATTAATCAAGGTTAGATAAGGTCTCCCTCAGGTTTAGCTCAAATCCTGGCGACTTTATGAATATGGCAATGTAGTTTTCTTGGCAGCATTTTGGAAGTGGTTTCTCACTCCTTTCTTCCAGAGTTTTGTTTTTGTTTTTTCACTTCTTAATCTTTCAATTTCCTAGTGGTCTCCCATCTAAGCATTAACCAATTCTAACTTTGTTTAGCTTTCTGAAATTGGCCAAGATTGGCTAGGTGCTGTCACCTACTGAACACCATTGTAACCAATAGCTCTCTCTAAACAACTAGAATAGTTCCAATGTGTGCAAAATAATCAGCTTTTCTTATTAACAGAAAAAAACTCCAGTGCTCATTCTTGGTAAGGGAAGGATAGACTCTAAATATGACTCTCAAATAGAAAATACAGAGAAATATCAACACCAAATGGCTTGGTAGAAAAACAAGTTCCAACAGAAAGAGTATTAGGAATTTGATAAATTCAAAAAAACTGGTCTTCATAGTGTTTGATCTTAATGAATTTACTATACAGGTAGTTCCTTGACTTACGATCACAATAGGGACTGGAAAATTCATTGTTAAGCGGTGTGGTTGTTAAGCGAGGTATCACATGACCGCACCCAATTTTACAATATTTTTTGCAGCGGTTGTTAAGCGAATCATCACGGTCGTTAAGTGAATTACATGGTTTCCCCATTGATTTTGCTTGTTGGAAGCTGGCTGGGAAGGTCACAAATGGCAATCATATGACCCCAGGATTCTGCAACTGTCATAAATACATGCCAGTTGCCAAGCACCCAAATTTTGATCACATGATTGTGAGGAGGCCGCAATGGTTGTAAGTGTGAGGACTAGTCGCAAGTCACTTTTTCAGCACCATTGTAACTTTGAATGATCGCTAAACGATGGGTCATAAGTCGAGGACTACCTAGTCCCATTTTACAGGTAGTCCTTGTTGAACGACCACTCATTCAGCGACCATTTGAAGGGTCCTCATACTTGCAGTGTATGCTGTTACAGTGTCCCTGCAGTCACGTGATCACAATTCAGGCACTTGGGAAGCAGCTCACAATTATGACATTGCAATGTCCCATGGACATGTGATTGCCATTTGAGACTTTCAGTGCCGGCTTCCGACAAGCAAAGTCAATGAGGAAGCCGGCAGGAGGTCGCAAGTGGCAATCACTTGACCACGGGACGCTGTGACCACGTGGGATTCGCCTAATGACGGCAACTGGGACTCTGGAACTGCTGTCATAAGTCGGCACGGTCACATGACATTCTAGTTTACGACCATGTTGCTTAGCGATGGAGTTGCTGGTCCCAATTTAACCGAGGACTACCTGTAGTTCCATTGAGGTTTATGGGAAGTTAGTCCTGACTAACTTAAATCCTACTGATAACAATAGCAATGCTAATTCTCCAGCGTTTGGAACACATTCTTGGATGAGGGTCAAAATGCATAATATAGATGCAGATTCAAGGATCAAGTAGGCAAAGTGTAACACCATCAAACCATTCATTAGAACCCACAAGAATATAAATGCACTGATGTCACATCTCTGCTCAGACAGCTGTTTTCAATTGTCTTTATGCCACTGCTTTAGCTTTAATTTAGTCTAAGTTAAGAACAGAACAAAAAAAATACACTCCAACAAATAAAATAATTTAGTTAGAATTTTCACTCATATTACGCAGGTTATAATTAAAGCAATGTCCATATGACAGTAAATTACATCTCACAACAAACAGTAAAATTAAAATCTTGTAAGAACTAGTGCCTGGATGGCCTGTACCATCGTATCAGTAGGAACACGTACAAATGCAGAGATTGCCTCTAATGATGAAACTAAGCTTTTGTTATTCTAAAATGGTATTTTATCCTTTTAAGCTTGTTAGTTTCAATTCCATTAAGATCCAAATGCAGAGTGCGGTTTATGATGAACTACTGCTGGTGACATGATGCCACTCAGGTTGGCATTCTGTTCAGCTCATCTCAAACCATTAAGCCCCCCCTATTTTATCCTTGTACAAAAAGCAGGTAGCATTTCTGCATTTATGACCTTTGGCAAGTTAACAAAAAGCTTAACCGTCCAACCCACAGTCTCAATCTCAGACCTCGGAAGAACTTTCACAAGTGATCTCAAGAGTGCCTTCAGAGCAATTACAAGGGACACATTCAGATGTGCACTGAGGTTTTCAAAGGGTATACCTAAAAACACGGTATGCTGAAAATGTTACATTTTTTAAAGAAAAAAGAAATGCATAAACTCAGATGACCATTTGTGCAGCACCAGGTATCCTGTAGGTAGACTGCCTGTGCCTCTTCAGCAGTTTCAGATTTGTTAGCATGCATTTTGTTTCTTTCTCAGCATGAATGCCACTCCTTCTATCTAAGCTGGCATGCTATGCCCTAGGCATTCATTGTAAAATTCAAGTGAGGATGCAACTGGAAAGTGAGTTTTATATTCACATCTGGTATTTTCTATCTAATGTGCTCACTATAACTAAAACCATCTTGAACTATTACACCCCTCCTGAAAGTGAAGCATCTATTCAAGCAAACTTCTGGGGATGTATGGGTCTATACTCATCTAAGAGCAGTTAAGCTTTGCAATTTTTTTTAAAGAAATCATGGGAAGTAAGTATGAGAAAATGCTTCAGTATGAAATGTTCAACTTTATGATACATAGAACGTAGCTTTTGGGCTTGGCTTGCCTAAGCCCATAGAGCCCCATGAGCCCCTTGAAATGACTACTGAGGTCATGCTTCCTTCTCTAGGCTGAGACCAGAACAATTAAATCATTGATCATGTTGGATCACAACCTTTCAGATTAGAAGTGCCCACTTCCAAAGGAAGGGAGAAGACAAAAAAACTGGAGCCAGCCAAATATGTTTGCTAAAAGTTACCTATGATAGATTTCCCACATGGATTTTGGGAGCCCACAGGAAAATAATTCATGTATAGTAATGCCATCACCATGCACATATAATGTTCTCTGTGTCACTTGTGAAATTGCCCTGGATGTGTCTCTCCACTTATTGATCCATCTGCTACTTGTCCATCAATAACTTATTAGTGCCAAGTACAGTTTCTAAAAAGAGGATTAATTAGTTTCCCCAGCCTGAATGAGTATAAATGATTATATCCTTTGTTTGTGTCTTCATACTCCTCTTTCTTTTTTTAAAGGCCATCATTTTAAATTTGCAGACACCAGGATCAAGGGACACTTTGAAGCTTCAGCACCAGAAGAACGACAAGGAAGAGTTCAGAGACTGGCTCCATTTGGAAGCACAGAGCAGTATTTAGCAATGATTATTCTCTTGGTTTAGCACGTTGCCCAAGTCCTTTCTTCAAGAAGTCTCACAATGGTCTAATTAAAGTAACTGTTTGCACAGGAACAACACGACTTGCATTGTATGTGAAGAGAAACATGTCAGAAGAATACACACACCCCCACCCCCACCTGTAGCAGAGATCTCCGCTCAGGAACCACCACTAATCTGATGCTGCCTTTCTTCCTTAATCAAGGACTGGCATGTTTGAATGAATGACTGTCATTTTAGGGGATAGCACGGCCTTCTTTGCAGCATATGGATTCCAGATCAGAACTATGAAGGAACACTCCTAGCCAAAGTACAATTACAATGCCAAAAATGCTTAAAAGTAGAAAGTTCAAAAGATGGTAGTGTGTCAATGTTTGCTGAGTCTTCCCAACGTTCCCTATCATTTGCAGATATCTTTCTTGTGCTGCTGCTGGAGAGTTCCTTTCTCTTGCTTCATAAATCTCTGGTATTGTACATGTTTACTCCTCTGATAGAAGAACAGCAGGCTCTTGCTGATTTTCCTGCAAATCGAGCTTCCACAGGAAGCAGATAATTGGCCGATTTGCAAGGACAGAACAAATCAGCTGTGGAAGTTCTGCACAATGGTCTGTTTCTGAGAGAGCCGAAGAAGCTCCTCTCGGATTGCTTTGATGAGGGAGGCAGAAGAATGTCCTGTTTGGAGGTCCTCAGTGGAGCTGGTGTGGTAGCAAAGCCCTGGACCCTGCTGGTTGCTGGCCGGCAGATGAACAGGTGGAGCTGAAGGCGGTCGAGCCGAATTCCGTGGGATCTGGAATAGCGGTGAGGAGCAATATCCTTGATGCCCAGGAGTATGTGTCTAGGGAAAGGCACAGAGCATTATATTCCAGGCTCAGCTTAAAGGAAAAAAGGAATGGAAGGAGAAAAACAGAAAACGACGCAGGGACAGAGAAAGCAGAAAGTCTCCCTTTGATTTGAAATAAAAAACTGGGAGAGTGAACTGTTTTAGAGGAACATTTGGTCACTGCTGGGCTAATTCTAGAACTCCTCAAATGTTGTTAGAAGACACTTGCCAAAAGGATAGCTCTATTGCCACAAAAACAATGTCACATGGCATACATTTTCATGGATTAAAATAAGATTCATTAAATGAATAAAGGATTACGGGTAGTCCTCTTTAGCGACTGCCTCACACAGCGACTGTTCCCAGTTATGCTGGTGATGAAAAAGTAACTTTGAGACCAATCCTTGCATTTACAACCTTCGCAGGTCTGTAAAGCAAAGGAAAGCTGAAGTAAGATCATAAGCACAG
This sequence comes from Charina bottae, assembly GCA_023362775.1. NCBI lineage: Eukaryota > Metazoa > Chordata > Lepidosauria > Squamata > Charinaidae > Charina > Charina bottae. The sequence goes on from JALMGJ010000006.1 coordinate 24,000,442, forward strand.
TCGCGGTTTCACTTAGTGACCACTTCATTTAACGATCGAGTTGCCGGTCCCAACTCTGATCACTAAATGGGGACTACCTGTACCCTGAATTGACAGGTAGATACACTGCACTCATTTTACATACATGTAAAGCTCAAATGGCAATGTCACAGGTTGTATTTTCTTTTAAAAGAAAAAGAAGTCCAGTTCCTCTGATCTCACTGCTTTACATCTCTTCCTTTTATATTCATGTAGATGTATACTCATCAGCTTAAGGAAAGAGTTCATGAATCTGATGAAGCAGATCCTAGTCTGCAAAAGCTTATGCCACAATAGCTTTATTAGTCTTTAAAATGTCATAGTGCATGGTGGCTTCAAAGATTAATAGCAGTAATGATACAAGCACCACTTACTTTTATTAGCCACCTAATACATATTCTGCATTCACATGCATTTATGGCTAAAAGAAAAACAAGATCAAATACATACTTATTCAAACTAAATGTATTTTATAACATCGTCGACTATAGCAGCTTTGTTCAACCTGATGCCTTTTAGATGTATTTGGCTTTAACTCCCATAATCCTCAGCTCATGGGAGTTGATCTAACACAACTGGAGGACAATTGGTTAAGAAGCCTGGTCTACAGGCACATTATGTTTCAGGGTCAGTACCAAGAAAACAATGCTGCGTGTGTTTTCAAAGAGGAGACTTACCCCCTTGGAATCTATAGATCCATTAAAATGGTGAAACTTGAGCTGAATAAGTAAAAGCAGAAGGAAGGAAGGAAGGAAGGAAGGAAGGAAGGAAGGAAGGAAGGAAGGAAGGAAGGAAGGAAGGAAGGAAGGAAGGAAGGAAGGGCTTGCAAAGCAACATTGAGGCCACAATATTAACGATGGCAATGACATGCAGAAGAGACAGAGACTTTGCTAAGTGCTGCGATAGAGGAAAACAAGCACCCAAGAGTTTACTCCAGTGGGAATCTGCAGGTGAGAGGGAGGACTTAATGCTATGTTTCAGAGTACTGTATAAATATATCAAGGCTGGCCAGAGGCAGAGGCAGTGACTGAAGCCAGGCAGTTCTTGGTTGTTTAGCTGTGCAGTGTGTTGAAGGAAAGAGCTACGTGGGCTGCTTTAATTTCCTAAACTGTCCTGCCTCCCCTCAGATGGAATGGGGGGGGGATACCCCTATCACCAATACTGTAGTAAAATTCAACTAACAGTCGGGTCAGCTCCTGTGCACAGAAAGGGGGAAATGACTCTACCTTGTTCACTGACTTAGGCTGCCAAATATCTTGGCCCTGATTCAGACCTGGCTGTTACCAGTGTCAGAAGCTAGGGGATACGATCTGAAAACATTACGTTGCATTACTCAAAGGAGGAAGCTGCTGAGGTAACCACAGAACAAAACAGAACTTTCTTGATTCAGAAAGGAATGTAGCAAGGGAAGGCCAAATGGATTTTACTGATTAATCCAAAGATTCTGCACCAGCTAATTTCTTTCATTCTAGACAAACTTACAGACGACCTTGGAATCTGCCACTACATTGTCAGCCCACTGGGTTTTGGTCTGTTTACTACCTAGGATCTCTTATCTCCTCACCATCTGTCAAGGCACATGCCTCGCCAACATGGGCACAAGCATTTCCCAATTAATCCTGGAGATTTTTATTTTAGAGCTATATGGCATAGCAGCATCGAGCATGTATTAAGGTGATGGACCAGTTGTTGCTTCCATGTCTGCTGAAAATTCAAGACCCATTTTACCAGTTTTTGCTATAGTCAGTTCCCTGCCCATACAAACTATGTTAAACAAGGCTATACATTTTTGTATGCAGCAGCCCTTGTAAATCCCCTTCCTGCCCCTTATTTGTATGACAGTATCATACAAGGTCGCAATGGATCAGTTAAATTCATATTTCTGCAGTGGTACATGGTACAAAATTGACTAGAAGCTTAACTTCAAAGCAGCAAAATTGGGACCAATTGTTCCTCCTTACATTATATTTGGTTGACTGTCTGCAATACTGAGAATTTAAACTCTTCCTTTTGAAAATCAGGCCTAGGTTTTGTATTTTTATTTGAGTCTTGCTATTTCTTATTTCTTTAGTAAATCAAAAGGTAAAATTTGATTCAGAGATGGGATGGAAGGAACAAGAATACCACTATTACTGACAGTAACATATTTCAGATAGAGTTACCTTCCTTTAGTGAGGGAAGAACAGATAATGAGATGTATAAAATCAGTAGTTTACTATGGCAAATTCTGAAAGGAATTTATGGCATAGAAAAACAATAGTTTTGCCTTTTTTCAAGGATGGTGGTGTGATAGAGGTTTCACTGCTCACAGTGTGATTAATCCTAATATTATCTGTGAATCAGGTAACTTTTGACAGTACTTCAAAGATATGTAAAACTTATTTGACCGGAGAAGACAGCAGCTAAACAGAAAGGAGTACCAACACTATAGCAACAGGGCCTCCATCATATCACCTTCAATGTGCTTGGAAACTATTGTCTGCCCATACACCAGAGCATAGTCTATTATGGGGTAGAGGTGAGGAATAGTCTTGACACAGGAGAGAGCAAGAGAGAAAGGAAGCATCTAAGGAACATGAATGAGAGATACCTCTACCATACAGGGAGGGAGAAAAGAGAACTCGCGATAATCCAAGCATGCATGCCAATTAGAAAGCCATGTTCTGAAAACAGGGTTTTGCCCCAATGAAATTAGCTTGCAAAACTAAGACAGCATAAAAGGACATAACCAGACATGGCTGTTGTTTTATAATACTAAAGACCTCTTCAGCCTCATGATAGAAATTAACTGTACTCTATCCCACCAACCAGGTAATTTGGACCCTTTTTCAGACGGGTGGGAGGTCTGATAGAGTCAGTGGTTTCAGAAAGACAGTTCAGGGGACCCTCCCTCACTTAGGCATAAGGGCGGAGTGGGGAACCCGGGGCTCTCTAGATACTGCAGTGCTGGCTGGTGCTGGTAAGAACAGATAACAGGTTCCCTGACCTGGCATAAAGGATGAGAGCCAAGAGTGAGGAGGAGGAGGACAAAAAAAGCAGAGATTCAAGGGCTGAAATATGAAAGAGACAAAAGCAGCAGCTAAAAATCAGAGAAGCAACTAAAAAAAATTGAATTAAGGAAACACAAGACTGCTTCAGAAACTATTCAAACATGAAGCACAGTACTCACTGCTTCTCTCCTAGCAAATTCATCCTCTCCACGGTATGGGGGCCACCCTTGTTCCCCTGGCTGGCCATGCCCTGCTCTGCCTGAGGGGATCTCCATTGGTTGACCTCCGATCCTGCTAGCAATTCCCACCTGAGTGAGGTGCTGTATCTGAGAACCTTAAAAGCAAATATTGTTTTGTTTTCATCTTACCATGCAGCATCAGAAGTGAGAGGGGCAAGCAATCTGAGAAACAAGGGCCGGGGAGGTAAGACATAATCAAAGAAATGGGGCCCAGGGAAAAAAAGATATAAACTTTGTTCAATTAACTTTTTGGAAAGACTGACAAATTAGGATCAACAAAAGGATCTGCTTGCATGCAAACTTTTGAACGGTGTTCTTTTCCAAATGGAGGGTATTGTCTGTGTGATTTTTTAAAAAAGGATCATGCTGAAGGCAAACATGGTAGAGCAGAGAAGAGGGGAAGAGAAAGGGTCAGAAAGACCACACTTCTGACCGCACTTCAATATTTAGCCATCATTAATGTGCAGTTTAAGAGAATATACTTCATGCTAGTGATTTGTCCTCAATAGAAGAAAATATTTGCTTAATTTAGAATACTCAGCTGCACAGTAAAAGCAGAATCCAGCTTCTGGAGAACAGCTTTCATATCTGTTGTCTTATATGAATGGAAGATGGGGGTGAGTTTAAAGCACCCATTTTACCCTTTAAACCCCACCCAAATGAGGAAAAAAATAGCCAATTACTTTTTTGAGGAGTGCTATTACAGCTTTAAATCTCTGTGAGGCTTCACTTTTTAAAACCACCCCAAAAGCTCCCCCCCCCCAAATCCCCCAAACCGTAAACGAAAATGTTCAGCTTTGCTTATTTGAAGGAGCTCTGAGGGGTGAAAATGGGCTGCCTGTGGGTGGCCAACTCTGGTAGAAGAGATTACTGTAACTCTCTTAGCTGCTTTTACTGACTCTCTCCTGGAATAAGGAGTACTGACCTGAACCAGACTGATCAGTACCTTAGAGAAGTGGTCTGACTTGTTTCTAATGCTATTGGCTAGATAACACCCAGACGTGTTGCTCCATTTACCTTTAAAGCATACTTGGAAAGGATTGGCAACCATGTCTGTAGCTTGAATCATGTCAACTGGATTTCTATTTTCTCAGTGGAAACCACTGTGGTTTCCACTGAGAAAATAGAAATCCAGTTGACATGATTCAAGCTACAGACAATTCCACCTGGATGACTGAGAACCTTCATAGACATATTGGCAACCATGCTTTTGTATATTCTAAAGCAGTGTTTCTCAACCTTAGCAACTTTAAGATGTATGGACTCAAATTTCCCAGAATTCCCCAGCCAGCATGCTAAGGTTGAGAAACACTGTTCTGAAGAAAGAAACCAAGGGCTTACAGCCATGCAGGCTGCCTTTCATAGATACGATGCCATAGCATCGTTTTTATATGTGTGTATAAAATCTGCCCTCATCTGGAAAGGAAAATCTAACACGTTTCACATGGATTAGTTTCTGATAGATAAGGGAGAAGTCACCACTGTTAGATCTGTTCATCTGTTAGAAATGGCAACTGAAGTACTTGGTTCCTGAGGCAGCCTTTTCATCTCCTCATATAATAAATCATAACACAATCTGGAAGGGTGCACAAGCTAACTCTATCCCCAAGTGCATTATACGCATCTTTCCTGGTGTTTGTTTGGGAAGGGAATATCATAATTCTTACCAAGGAAGAGCAAAATTCAGACATAGCCTTTGCCCCCCGTTAATGGTTGAACCCTTTTGTACCTTCTTCAGTTGTCTTCATACACAGAACTGCTGCAAGAAGCCTCTTGGGGGATATGGATGAAGGAAATTCTCTAATGTTTGGAATTATAAATGTTCTGAACCCTTGCATCTTTGTTTTCTTTCCAAAGTCATTATAATATGCAAACGAGCTACAGATCTATACATACACTGGAACTGCACTGCTGAGTTAGATAAAAAAAAGTAGATCCATCCAACAGATATGGATGGGTTTCACACAGAGGCTTAGTGGAATTGTTTTCCACTAAAGCTCAGCTGGTGAGTGAAAAATATATGTATTTGGCCATCCAGATCCTCCCCAGGTCCAGGCACACAGGTTACTTGAGCTAAGATGAGAAGGGGACTATTCCTGCCTCTTCTTTATATTCTAAGATTAGGGTCTAACCTAGTCATCAGAGTTGTGGCTAATTTGTAGGAGAAACTCTTTGTAATACAGATTTCTTAGAAATCATTACCTGCAGTGCTTCCAACTGGTCGTGGCCGTGCCACTGATGGCATTTCCTCTGGGTAGATGCCTCGAGTGGAGTACTGGATATCAGATGGCTGGGGGTCTGGGTGTATTAATTCAACAGGTGGAAGAAACCCTGGTCCTAGGTTTTGCCTGCTAGCAGAAAAACAGTGAGACACATTCATTCATCCATCCATTCATTCACTCATAAATAAGACTTTTGTACTGCTTCAGTCTTACTGACACTAAGTAGTTATCTATCCATGCATTTACAAGATGCATTTCTGTATATATGCCTCAGTTCACTGGCTATCATCATAGGGAAAGGCAGGGAAATGAATAGCCAAGAGCATCAGAGCACATACTAACTAGACATTAGGAGGATGAGAAGGGACCAAATGATGTCAGTGGCCTTCTCTGTCTTACAACATCTACCAAGCTTGCAATTTGGTTCAAAATAAGGAAGAGGTATCTGCCGTTCTTAGAAAAAGTAGGAATTCCTCTGCAAATACACAGATAATCAGCAAAGTACCTCTGCATCAGGCCTGGAGCTGAGGGTGGAGTCATTCCAAATTCCATGTATCTCTGAAAAAAAACCATATATTAGGGGGCGGGGGAAAGACCCATGACTGTACCTTCTAAAAAAAATCAGAGTATGGTAAAATAGAACTCAAAAGGAAAAGTTAAGAGAGTAAAATCTTTCCAAATATAGAATACTTTAAGTTAGGAAAACTTTTATCAAATCAAAAAGTTTATCAGCATGGTGTAGGAGCAAGTCAAGGGACATATTACAGAAAAGTTAGTCACATTCAGAAAATGGCAATCTTGGCCAAAGAAAAAGCAACACAAACATATATAAATAAAATACAAGAATAGAATAATTTAAAAAAGGGTTTTGGTAAGCATACCGTCAAAAGTTTAAATACCAACAATTAAATCATATATATAGATGTCCTTCGTTTAATTTATTCCATCACCATCTGGATTTTAGAATATGTATTTTTTGTATAACTGTGATTTTAGAGATTTTAGATTTTATTTTAACTTGTTTATTGTGAACCGCCCAGAGTTCCCCATGGGGGGAGATGGGCGGTCATACAAATAATCAATCAATCAATCAATCAATCAATCAATCAAATAAATAAATGCTCTTGAACTCAATTCCTGATGTCCATGAGGACATAATCATTCAATTTTCTGGCAAGAGTAAAGAAGTGGGGTTGCATGTTTTTTAACTTTCCACTCTAATTTACAGCCTGGGAATTTCCTGGAGGTCTTCCATCCAGGTACTAATGAGATCCAACCTTACTTAACTTCCAAGCTCTGACACAATTGGACAGATGCTGAGAAGCAGAAAATGTAGGATACCTTTAAGAAGAAGGAGGAAAAAAAAATCTTGAGGACAGAAGGAACTATCCTTTCTCACAAGGGAGCTCTTGAGATGAGCATCAATGAGACTACTAACTGTGTGAGCCTGGCTGTAGGGTGACCCCCACTGACTGCTGGGGGTATCTCTTGGTGCCCGGACAGGAGTGCTTGTTGACTGTCCTCCTGACCCTCCAGGATGGGTGATGGCAGCAGAACTAGATGCTTGACTACTAGGAGCCACCAGGGCAAAGGCATCGTCCAGGAGAGAATGCATTGTTTGCCGGGCCTCTTCAATAGATGGCTGAGGAGGGACATATTGGACAGCATGGGAAGGCAGGCCTGAGTATTTTCCCAATTCAGTTGAAGAAGGTGTCTGGGGATCTGCAGGAAGGTCAGGATCAGACTGAAAAGGAACAGAAAGGTGGGGGATAAGAACAAAGATCTAAATATTATTTGGGTGTGATATTATTTGTCATAACGACATCTATGTGTGACATTGTGCAAATTTTATTCGGCATATTATGAGTATCGTTAGCAGTATCTCATTCTCCAGAGTTGGTAGCTGATGACGTGCCACATATTCTAAGAAATAGTGTACCCAAGATGTCAATGGAAGGGTGTATGCTGGCCATAACCTCTGTCTCAACTACTCACAGATAGCATTTTTACATTTTGCACATTACATGAGATATAATTAATAATATTTGCAGATAACTGAAATGCATGAATTCCATGTAGCATGAAAATCCAAGCAAGAGTACTTCTAGTACAACCAGGCTGAATCTTTCTTCACTGAGCAACTAGCCAGCCATTCCTCCCAGGCTTCCCACACAGTTTGTGGAAAATAATGGTGATAGAGTGGTCCCAGGCTGCAGATATACAGTACATGGCCAGAACTGTTTTGGGTTTGTGAATTTCTTAGCTATGGGAGGAAGGTGAAGGAAGACTACAGCAAAGCATTTAACAAAATTCCCTGTGACATTCTGATTAGCAAGCTGGTTGCATATAGGCTGAACGGCATGAGAATGAAGTGGATACAGAAATAGTTACCAATCAAAGAGAAATAGAACAGAAATAGTTTGAAAACCTTATTCAAGGAATACTCATCTATGGTTCCTCACCAAACTGAAGGGAAGTACCCAGTGAAGTGTTTTTAGTAAGGATTTGGATAACAAGGTAGAGGGAATGTTTATTAATTTTGCAGATGATTCAAAAATATCCTAATACCCAAGAGGACCAAAACAAAATTCAAAACAATCTTGATAGGTTAGAGAAATTGCTAGGAATAATGGAACAGGTACAAAGTTAGGAATCAGAATCAGAAATCAATACTGAATGCAGGATATCTGATTTGGAAATTGTACTTGTGGAAAAAAAACCTGAAAAAAAAGTCAGTTGTAAACTGAATATGAATCAGCAGAGTAGCAAATGCCTTTTTAAAAAAAGGCTGAATCAATCAAAGTAGAATTCTAAATTTTAGGATATATTTGATCACTTCATTCTGCAATGATCACACCCCACTTTGAATATTGTAGGAGGAGAGCCATGGTAGTCAATGGTAGCTAAAAATGGGAAGGATTCAGAAAAATTGGAATAGTTAAGAGAAGGGCAACAAGGATGATTAGGGACTGGAAAGTTCTATGAAGAGAGATTAAAGCAGTGCTTTCCAAAGTCCCGCCGTTGGCGACACACCAATGGCGGTGGCGGCATGCACAGCGGCCTCGTGTGTCGCGCTAAAACCCGGAAGCGCTGATGGCGCAGCGGCGACGCACCATCAGCACTTCCGCCTTTTGTCGCGACGACACACTGTTTGGAAAGCTATGGATTAAAGGAACTGGGAACTCTTCAAATAGTTTGTCACACAGAAGGCAGCCAAGACCTTTTCTTTATCACATCAGAGAATGGGACAAGTCGGGAATAACTGATTTAAGCTACAGATCCCAAAGGAAAACATCAAAATGGATTAGCCAGAGACTTCCCTTCACTGGGAAGGCAGATGCTTTAATTAGAAGCCTTGCGCTGACCAGAGGGTTGGACACTGTGGCTTCGGCTTCCAAGTCTAGGATTCTAAATAGCAGCTCAGTGCATGAAACCCCTTTCCTCGAGTCCCTAGTTATACCTTCCCCTCCAAGACAGAAAATAGATTTGAGGTAGGTCTATAAGTCAAGCCTCTTCCAATAACTGTGAAAAACCACGTTTACATTAACATTCTTCACCGTACAGTCGTGCAACGTTCAGATGCAAGTTGGCAACACTATTTTTTCCGAAAGACAAAATGCCACTCCCACCTCTAATCATACATAGCCTTCCTAAAGATCTAAACATACAATGTAGGCTGAGTTGTTGACGCCCGGAGGCCTTTTATAAGTCCCATCGCTGTCCGTTGTGATTAGCCTGTCCTTGTCCGCATCCATTGGGCTTCCATTCATCTGATGCCTACGGCGCTGCTTTGGAGATCGTTTTGCCCGTGAACTAAAGAAAAATAAAGTTTCTTTAAATGCCTTAAGACTTTTATTTATTTATTTAGCAAATTTATATAGCTGCCCAACTCACCAAAAGTGACTCTGGGTGGCATACAACAATCAGTTAAAACAGCCAATATAAAACCAACAGATAAAAGTATTAAAAACATATTAATAAATATCATAAAAAACCAACAGATAAAAATATAAAAACCATATTAATCAATATCATAAAAAACCAAGATACAAACCATAGGTGAAGGGAGGATAAAAATGGCCCCCTCAACAATGGAGCCATCTAAGCAAGACCCCGGTTTCCTGGGAGCCCAAGGCCTGATCACATAACCAGGTCTTTTTTTAAAAATTGCTTTTTAAAATAATGACAGAAAAAGGGAAAAAAACACACAAAAAATACACAAAGATACACATGTTATAAAAAAATACATAACAGGTGCTTAAAAAAATAAGAAAAATATAGCAGAAAGAAATAAAATAAAAATATAAGATATAGTATGCCATTACAACAATAAACAATTGTATTAATACTGCCCAGAGTTCCCCATAGGGGGAGATGGGCGGTGATATAAATTTAAATAATAAACACACACACACATCATATTTGCATTAGATAAATATATATAGAATTGTAATTGTTTATTGTTGTAATGACATAACCAGGTCTTGAGGGCCTTTTGGAATATCAGAAGGGATGGAGCTGATCTAATCTCGGGGGGAAGGATATTCCATACGGCGGGTGCCACAGCAGAGAAGGGACATCTCCTGGGACCCACCAAATGCAGGTCCCTGGCCGATGGTACCTACAGTATGCATTCTCTGCGAGATCTGATGGGGCAGGCTGATAGAACTGGGGAGATGCGGTCCCTTAGCCCGGTTCTATGCCATGAGGGGCTTTAGAGGTTAAAACCAGCACCTTGAATTGGACCCAGAAGCAAACTGGCAATCAATGCAGCTCGTGGAGCAGAGGTGTAAGATGCGTTGTTCTTGGAGCGTACATAACTGCCCATGCCGCTGCATTCTGCACCAGCTGAAGCTTCTGGATACTTTTCAAGGGCAGCCCAATGTAGAGCGCATTGCAGTAGTCCAATATGGAGGTGACTAGGGCCATGAGTGACTGTAAGCAGGGCCTGCCGATACATTGTCTAAATTGCAGGCTTTCCTAGTGTTTTCAATGTAACACATTTTAGAATGAAACATTGCCTCAAAGAGTTTGTAGAATGTGAAACATCTTTTATTTAAGTCTCTTCAAATTTTAAGAAAATCTGTCTAAAGATGGCTGATGCGAGAATTTTCATTCCCACCACTACTTCCCATTTTATATGCTACATTTTATTGCTTTTATTTTTGCAACTGCAGCAAAAGCTTTGGCAAATGAGCAAACATGAATAATAACATAACATAACATAGCTAGCCTAATTGTGAAACACTTTCACTTATCCAGATTCACAAGTGAATCATCACCATCTGAAACTTAAATACATAAATCAGAATACTCATTTAGTTTTCCATCTGATGGGCTTAGTTTAGATATTGTAAAATGAACCAATTTTCTAAATACTGGCATGAATACAAAACTGCTGGTGGTATCTTTGTAGGTACTTACATTTTATTTGCTTATTTTGTATGGGCCACTGATTGAGAAAACATTAATAGATTATACATTTTAACCAATTTATCCTGCCTCCTCTCCAAAAGAGACCCCAAAGTAAGTCAGAGTAATCAAAGAACAAGCATCTTTAAAATATATGTATATTTACAGAACAACCTTATTAAGATGTACAGAAAACAAAGCCAGGGAAACAAATGACAACAGATGGCCCTGTAAAACAGAACAGCATTGACTTGTTTCCAAAAAGCAAGAACAGCTGTAATCTGATCACACAGACTTCACAGGAGAAGGCTTTCAATAATCAATGTTACACCTTTAAAAGCTGGTGGTGAATGCCAGCTTTTATTCACCAGGAAGAAAGGCACCTGAAGCAGATCTCCCATTTGTACATCTTAATATTGAAAAGGGTATTATGGGAGAAGCCACGCTCAAGAAAACTGAAGACCTGGGAGTGTATATTTAAAGGAACGGAACATACAACCCCCCTTTAGTGTCTAGTATCTTCTATTGTCTTTATTTCTTTTCTCCTTGTGCCTGCCCAAGTGAGAAACTTATAAATGAAACACGACACAAATATTTTAACATGCTTAATATTTTAGGAACATGCACACTTTCTAAATTAACAGGAATGAATTCCGCTCTCTCAATCTTACCTCTTCCGGGGTTCTATGAAAACAGTTGGCATGTTGCCACTAGGGTCCAAGATTTTATCTATCTGCATCTGAGCCTTGCGGTACATCTGCTGCTGCTCTTTGGTATCAATGATAACCACGTCATCCACAATGGGGAATTCATAATGTCCTTTGCGCTTGGCTCGTAGTCGGATCTTGTTACGGTGATGCTCAATCTCAGACTTATGCCTCAGAGCTGTTTGTATCTTTCAAGAAAATAAAATAGGGAGACGTGTTAAACCTCTTTTGGAACAGGATGTTTTTCCTCTGGCGTGATCAAAATGGATCAGATAGAGGAAGGAAAATATTAGAAGAAAATACTGAACGCTTGCCAGAATATAACTTCAGGTAGAAAAAAAATATCCTACACTGTATGAATCATACTGCAAGGACAATCAGAAGAAGAGGGAGCACAGCGTATTAATAAAAGAGCATGACAAACAGCATGCAAATTGCACCTCCTGCAAGCTGTCATAAAGGCACAGCAGCAAAGAAATCAGAGAGGATCCGGGCTAGGGTAAAAGCTTCTATAGTAAAGAATGTGCCTGCATAGAACTAAGAATTAACAATCTGGTAAGAATTCTGCTTGGGTTTATGTGGGAGAATCTTTGTTCTGGACACATCTTCCTGATTACAGGTAATTCTCCTGCATCACTGCCTTAGGAGTGACTACAGCAGAACTCTCTGGGAGAAGACAAAAGCAAAGTAGTTAATCATACAGAGAAACATCATCTATTTCCATTGTCCCTTACTTGCATCCACATCCAAGCTTACCAAAAGACTGATATTGCTTCCAACACCTTTCAGAATCTGCTATTATAGGAACTGAAATCCACTTTCCCTCCTTCATTTAAGAATTCTCTAATGCATTTGAATTAGGGGGCCCATTCGAAGGAGACATAAAGGTATACTGTCAAATATTTAAATACAATTACCTCACTCAGTGAGAGGAGTATGTGGATATGTGTTTGTGAACTTGTAGATATAACAGGTAAGTGTGAATCTATGAATTCTTTCAATGTAGCATACAGATGTTTCAGTCTGTAACATACAAATGTGGGAACTTGGATGTATACATAAGATCCCCAAGAGCACAATATCCTAGAAAAATGGAGGCAGTCTGAATAAAAGAAACTAAGGCAATAACCTCTCTGCACATGGGAAATCTAAAAAGGGGGAAAAAGTATTTTTCAGCTCATCCACAAGGCTAGGATTTATGCCTGGCTATTCTTCCAAAGAAGTTGCTGATGTTGAGAAAAGGAGAGACGCAGTGCCCTGCATTGTCCAAATTACTTTTACCTTTCCAGTTAACATTTTGGGGTACTCCCATTTCTTGAAGGAGCCACAGTCATGCATGACATAGCACATCAAGATGAGGTTAACATTACTTTACAGAACAAAATTAAGAAGAGCCACAGGCGAGGAGACACACAAGTAGCCAGGCTCGAAAGAGGGATGCCTAGGAGCACAATCCTAAGGTTGTATCATAAATCCTGAGACTTGTGGTTTGGTCAAAGTGGCAGAGGACTTGTTGAAGGTCACTCTCTCCCTGTCAAGGGAAGCAAGGAGGTAGATACGAGAGAACCCGCTCAACTGGGGCCTCATTTATGGAATGCCTTCTCCAGAGAGCAGACCTGAGGCCAACATAAATGCTTTTTTTTTAGTTCCAGGCAAAATATTTCCTTTCTTCCAGGTATTTCTATAATTTTGTGTTAGCTTGATTTTAAGTGCCTCCTCTACACTGTAATAGTCATTTCATTTCATTTCATTTCTAAATAACATGTCTCTACTCCCCCACTTCAAATTTGATGTTATTCTTCTGCTATGAATAGAACTGCATATGTGATAAACTGTTTTACTGTTTTTCTTCTCTTTTCAAAAATGTTTTAACCATACTTGCAATCTGACCTGGGAACTACGGATCTTGCGAGGATTAGAAGTTTAATATATTTATGCAGACCTATTTATTAGATTCCCCCTTCCCAAATCATCTTTGGAACCATAGTTCGAAGATAGGGAAGGAGCGGTAAATGTTACGTTAGTGATGAAAACAAACTCTTCTTGTGAGATGTATGCTGTCATTATCAGAGGCTATGAAAGAGGAGACCAAGATTACCTCCTTATTGATTTTGTTGGTTTCTGCAACTCGGTCGGAGAGTGGCTGGCTTTGCGCTGGAGGCATTGTGATGGGCTGCATGGCAATCAGTTGAATCTTGCTAGGGACTCTTCGACTGATTTCAGAGGATCGTGACATTCGGTCCACGTGCTCAAAGATAGAGGCTGAAGACTGCTGCTCAGTTCCATTAGTGATCTGTGGAAGGCCTGGATTACAAATATAAAAAGAGAAAATTATATTAGTTTAATAATCATAGTCAAATCCCAAGGCACATAACATTTTACAAAACACGCTGGGGTCAAACAGCAAATCATTATTTGAATAGTATCATTGGAATTAGAACAATAATGTAATATAAAACAATAGCAACAAAATCAGAATACTAATAAAACTGCGTATGTTTAAATTGGGAAGCCAGAGTTGAGACTGGAAAATAATTTGATAATAATAATAATAATAATAATAATAATAATAATAATAATTAAAATCATAATTTTTAAAACATGCAATTCATATCAAAAATGAAAAACATGTAATTCTGGAGCGCATATTTCACTATGAGAGCCAGTTGGTGCAGTGGTTAAGGCATCAGGCTAGAAACCGGGAGACCATGAGTTCTAGTCCTGCCTTAGGCACGAAGCCAGCTGAGTGACCTTGGGCCAGTCACTCTCAGCCCTAGGAAGGAGGCAATGGCAAACCACTTCCGAAAAACCTTGCCAGGAAAACTGCAGGGACTAGTCCAGGCAGTCACCAGGAGTCCAGACTGACTTGAAGGCACCCCCCCCCCCCAAAAAAAAATCACTATTCTATAGCCTCACATCAATCTTCAAATGTCTGTTTCTTCTTGATCCACCAGAGGGCAAAGGCAAAATTAGTATAAATGTCTAGCAGCACAGCACTTGAGACATGTAGGGATTTGGCAAAACTGAACGCATTTCCCCAAAGGTGAGTGCATATTTAATTCAATTGGTTAAAAGTGAGCCAACAACACTCAAAGGCCATTTAGGAATTATGGGACATGTAGTCCAGCACATTGAAGAATGGTCCAGTAAAAAGAGCACAACAGTTCCTTTCTCAAAAATGCAGCAGGAAAAAAAAAGAATCGTCATGGGTTTCTTTTTGTGTAGTGAAGTCATGCATTTTCTTCAGCAATATTCTTTTATACTTCAGATACAGAATAAGATAGTAAAAAAAAAGTATAAGTCTTAGCTCAAGATTTTGACTTGGGACAGCACAAAGATTCAGATATTAGGTAGACCAATAGCACTCAGCCCAACCAGCTTCACAAAGTACTTGTGGGGGAAAACTGAAGGAAGATGTAGTATGGATGCCACCTTGAGCTCTTGAAGGAAAGGCATGCTATCAGTATAGCGCATACATAAATCAGACTACAGGTAGTCCTCGACTTACAACGGCAATTGGGATGGGAATTTCCATTGCTAGGCGATGCGGTTGTAAAGCATGATGTTCAGTGCCATCGTAACTTGGAAAGGTCACTGACCAAATGGTTGTAGGTCAAGGACTACCTGTATGTCCCAGCCTACATGCTAGGATAAAGATGATGGGATTTGCAACCCATTACAATGCAAACTGATACTGTGGGCTGTTCTTTCAATAATCTGTTTGGGTGGCTTGTCAGTTCTTGAGCTCAGCTCAGCTCAGCTCAGCTCAGCTGGAGGCTTGGAGGGACCCCAATTCCCTTGGGGGTAGAGGGGAGTCAGTGGAACCAGTCCATTGCCTACAACAAAAGAAACCACTCACAAATGCACGTCAGGTTTGCACAGATTAGTTGCAAATGTAAATAAAATTACTTCTGCCCTAATGAGCATGGTACTATTTATTTTTTATCCACAGCAGGGTAATGAGAATTAAAACTGGTGTCAGGCATATGGTGAAATCCATAGAAACCATACTAAAACTAAAGATTTGAATTTTCATTTATCATCCTGGTGATGTCAGTCCTTAAAAGCAGACCAGACTACGAAACCAAAGCCATGAAGGCCAGTATCACTTTTATTATAAAGATATGGTAACAGAATCTTGCAAGTCTGACTGCGCTTTCCCCCTCCCTCCCTTTTTCTTTGGGAGAACTAGGGAGGGTCTTGTCTGAGATGTTTTCTCAGGTTACAGTTCTGCCCCAGACTCAGGTTTCTTTTATCTGACCATTGTCTTGGTAGTGAGTGTGTGCAATTAATATTGCAATGCATTGAACAACAATCCCCCCATGCGTGTGTGTGTGTGTGTGTGTGTGTGTGTGTGCATGTCACATATCTACAGATGCAAGAGAGGGTTCTGAGGGGGGGAAAGCAGTAAGGGCAGGAAGCAACATTCTCTTATATTATGCAAAAAACAAATGCAAGGCACAGAAGTGGTAGTTAATTTACTACATGAAGATCAAGTTAATGAATCCATACAAGTCTGATTAACTATATTCAAAGTGCCTCCCTAAGCCAAAATTAGCTTTATTATTGCTTTCCTAGAGATATAAGATTTTGCTTAGTAAAAGCCACATGACTTTTCTAGTAATACTTGGCCATGCCGAGAAGAAGTCAAAAGAAGATTAAAAAGTATGAGATAGGCAAGTCTATTGTATAAGCCAAATACAAGACCGTGGCTTTGCTATGCAAAGGAACATTCAGCACAGGGGCTCTCAATTTCACTTTTTGACATGGTCACAAGGCCAGAAACTCTCACTTTTGCTTTAAAGAAACTACAGTATGTATGTATGTATGTATGTATGTATGTATGTATTTATTTGATTTATCACCGCCCAACTCCCCCTAGGGGGACTCTGGGCGGTTTACAACAGATTTAAAATCATTAATATACATTTATAAATAAAATAACATACATAATAAATAATAATTTAAAATATAATAAATAAGATGGAATCCAAAGGCAGAGTATTCTTAAGTTTATAAAAAGGGCTCCTCAGAGCAAATCTAAGGTGCTAGCCATCTCCAGGTATCTCCAATCTCCTTCTGACCCCAAGCATAATGACACAACCAGGTTTTAAGTCTTTTCCGGAAGTCCAGGAGTGAGGGGGACTGTCTGATCTCCGGGGGCAGAGTGTTCCAAAGGGCAGGGGCAACAGCAGAGAAAGCACGCTTCCGAGACCCCGTCAGGTGGAACTCCCTAACCGATGGGGTCCGTAGCATGCCCTCTCTGCATGCCTGGGTGGGATGGGATGAAGTAGCATTATTTTAGACATTTGACTAAAATAAACCTACTTCTTATTATGTTTTATGAAGCTGCCTTATTTCCAAAAACCAGAATTTAAATTAGCCACAATTCAGGATTCAGATGTAATACAAAACTGAGTATAACTGAATATGGAACCAAATGCTTCCAATTTTTGCTTCACAGTTAAACCAGTTATATTTGAAAGAAGGTTTTATGAACAACTCTTAAATGGCTGCCTGAAATGAAGCAATAAAGATTATTGTCAAGAGATGAATACGATTTTAACAGTAGCAAGAACATCTGGTAATGTTCAGAAACTCAGGATTAAAGACTTGTCTTCCATGATAATGGGAAGTTAGATCCTGATACAACCCTCTGCTTTATAAAAAAAAAATCAGACTGCTATTCAGCAAACTATTATTCATAAATCTGCAACCTCACAGAAGTCACCCTAAGCTCTCCTACTTAGAATCTTCTATGTCCACTTGCACATAAAATGAAAATGCAGAGGGAGGAAGGCACTGCACAGCTATCTGCTTGAAGTCAAACCACATGTATGCATAAATAAAACCACAGCAAACACTTTTCTTTAGGAATGTATTTTAAAATGTCCAGGGCAAGGATGGGCACTTTTTAATTTTTGGAAGGAGTTTAAGCAAACAGCGGGTGGGATCAGAGCCTAAAGTGGATGGGATCAGAGCCTAAAGTGTTCTCTCTCTTTCTGACATTCCCCTTTTCTTCTTTCAGCACTCTCTCTCTCTCTGATAGTCTCCTCTCTTTCTCCCTCTCCCTCTCATGCAGCTACCTCAGTTGTTGGCTCTAGGCCCACAGATAGCCTAATCCTGCTAAACTGTGCAAGGGGAGCAGTCCGGAAGGTGGAGAAATAGCACACAGAAAAAGAATTTAGAGAAACGACCTTTCCTGCTACCTTGCATTTCTAAGTTCCTCCATTAGCAAAGCATCATGCAATAATAGACAGGAAAAGGAGGCATATAGGTTAGTAATCAAGGACAGGTTTTACATGCACAAGATCCTAAATTCAACCTCAGTTAAGCAGTCAGTGATATGAATGATCTGAACATGATCATAGAAAGTTGCTAAGAGTAGATAATTGTCTGGTGACTTATTTATTCAGGGTAAAGTTGTTTCATATCAATATACACAGTGAAGATGCCTAAAGGAAAATCTACTACATTTACTTCTATAGTCAAGACCCTTTCATCCTATGCTTAAATTTTCTGCTAGGTCCAGCTTCATATTCTTTTTGAAACTTACCCACTCTGTTTATTCCTGATAGCATCCAGAGAAAATAAAACAAAGGGTATTGTTAAAATTCACCAAACCATGATAGGAAAGTCAGACGCTATTGAAAAGGATTCTAATACAGTAGTTAACACAAGGGAATTACTTCTACAGTTTTGGTTGGTTCTTCCTTCGTTGAGACCTGGGGATTTGAACATATGCAAATGTTCCAAAAACACGCAGGTACTTCAATGAAGGGCGCTTGCCAAACAAAAGAAAGTAAGGAACTTCTTTTACAGCTGAATTCCACAACCTGTTGGTTAGAAACACTGCAGTCAAGGTAGCCTCACCCCAGAAATGGGATGGCACCTGAGCATCTAACATCAGGCTATTTTTAATGGTATTCACAACACCAATTTTCCTTTCAGCTATTCCTTTCTCAGCTGGAACACCAACATTGGCAAGTCTATGGGAGATTCCTTTCCTACGAAGCCAGTTCTGGAACTCATGGCTTAGGAACTCTCCACCATGATCAGACTGGAACTGACCCAGTTGATAACCATATCTTCTCTCTACCATTGCTACAAACTCTTTAAAGCGAGCAAAGGCTTCCGCTTTAGACTTGAGCAAGTAGCAAAACGTAAAGCGGGTATGGTCATCTACCAGAAGGAACATGAAACGTGCCAGTATAAATCAACATTTGGATGTATGCCCTGTGTTCTAGGGGAATGTACCACATGTGTTCTTGTAGGTCTACTGTGTAAGGTTCTGGGATAAAATAGTATACACTTGCACAGGCACCATCACAATGATCTCATTTATTTGCATAAGTAAATATAGAGTTTCTCCTGTGTTAACTCATTTGTTAACACAATTAGCCAAGGAATAAAAAGGACTCAGTTTTACCAGATAACTAGTATCTTTGGTCTATTCAGTTCAGCTGGAACTATGGCTAAAATTAACTTGTATAGCATAAGCCACAATTAAACAGAAGAAATCATGGAGGGAGTCAAATACATAAGCATCTGTTGCACATAGTTGTTTTTTTTTATAAATTTTATTAAGATTTTAAATATACAAAGTTAAAAGTTGAAAACTTTTTGAAAACTGTTGCACATAGTTTGAGTGTTTACAATCATGCAAAAAACAAGGGCCTATCAATGTATTTTGCAAATGATGGTCAGGAGAATTATCAATCGGTTTCAGTACTTGTAGCACATGTGTATGATTTAAGAGTAGATATTTATATAAATTATTTCAATATTATATAAAAGTATAACAGCATGTAACTTACCAGATTTGCTAACTCTATGAGATTTCACCTCACTGACAGCTGTTTGAGGTCTTGCAGTTTCATCCCCTGTTTCTCGGCCACTCGAGTGCTCACTCGCTGTGGAATCAGCATCAGAAGGGGAAACTCTGTATATACCAAAACAATATTCTTATTAAACTCCATATTTCATGTTTATACTGTATTATAAACATCAGAGTAGGAAAAGAAGTAATATGTCAGTTTGCAACTTGTCCTTTTACACATCTCTAGAACTACCTTATGAGAGCCAGTTTGGTGTAGTGGTTAAGGCAGTGCTTTCCAAAGTGCCCCCGTTGGCGACTCACCAATGGCGGCAATGGCAGCGGTGCGGGGACATGCATGGCGGCGGCGCGGGGGAGGCGCACGGCGGTGGTGGTGTGCACGGTGGTGGCGGAAGCCTCCACTAAAACGCGGAAGCGCTGATGGCGCGCTGCTGCCGTCGTCGCCATCACACCGCTACTGCGGCGCCACTGCTGTGCACGCCCCTGCCGCCGCTTCCGGGTTGTGTTGCGACACACCAAACTGTGTGTTGCGACACACTAAAGTGTCACGACACACAGTTTGGAAAGCTATGGGTTAAGGCAATGGGCTAGAAACCAGGAGACTGAGAGTTCTAGTCCCTCCTTAGGCATGAAAGCCAGCTGGGTGACCTGGGGCCAGTCACTCTCTCTCAGCCCAACTCACCTCACAGGGTTGTTGTTGTGGGGAAAATAGGAGGAGGAAGGAGTATTAGGTATGTTCGCCGCCTTGAGTTATTTATAAAAATAATAAAGGCAGGATAGGATAGGATAGGATAGGATAGGATAGGATAGGATAGGATAGGATAGGATAGGATAGGATAATAATAAAATAAATATAAGGTTGCTAAAGAGTGTGGATTTTAATCAATGCTTCATTTCACCAAGATTAATGCATTATTATATCCCTTCAAATAAAGCCCAAGGTAGTTATATTTCTCTTTTTATGTCATGCCTTCGATTCAGTGTTGACTCCTGTCGACTGCCTAGATAAGTTCCTGAAGTCTTCTTGACAAGATTTTCAGAAGTGGTTTGCCATTGCCTTCTTCCTAGGGCTGGGAGAGAGAGACTGACCCAAGGTCACCCAGCTGGCTTTGTGCCTAAGACAGGACTAGAACTCCAAGTCTCCTGGCTCCTAGCCTAGTACCTTAACCATTACACCAAACTGGCTCTCTCTCAGGTAGTTATTATTTTTTTAATTTGTTCAAATGTGTCCAATTCTCGGAGACTGCCTGGACAAGTCCTTGCCATTTTCTTGGCAGGTTTTTCAGAAGTGGTTTGCCATTACCTCCTTCCTAGGGCTGAGAGAGTGTGATTGGCCCAAGGTCACCCAGCTGGCTTCGTGCCTAAGGTGGAATTAGAACTCACGGTCTCCCGGTTTCTAGCCTGATGCCTTAACCACTACACCAAACTGGCTCTCATAAGGCAGTTATAGAGATGTGTAAAAGGACAAGTTGAAAACTGACATATTATTTCTTTTCCTTTTAAATAAATCTCTTTTCCTCTACCTTCCACTGCATTCATTAACATGCATGATTCACTATATGGGGGGCAGTAGATTCCAGACAAACCATGTGTTGCACCACTCAGCTGAAAGGGGCATTCTGCAAAGAATTCTGCAATGACCTATGAATGAAGCAATCCTCTTTGAAATATTAAAGTACCGGTGTCCTCTAGAAGGCTTGACACAGCTGCTTTGAATGCTTTCTTCAGCTATTTGGACACATGCATGGACAATGCTTCTACTGGGCCTTCCAAAGAACAAGGCTGTTTTAATGCTTTTTACAGAGCCATTAAAGAGCTTTGTCTGTGCCAATGCACTTTCAAAGTGCCCCTTTTGAATGCTTTGAACAGCCTTGCAAGAAGTATTGCTGCATATAACACACAATGAACTTATAGCATTAACTGAGGCAGGATGTGAGGCTGAGACCTATTCATGGCATAAATGACTAATTGTCAATTACAGATGTAGTAATTAAAATATATCCAATTCAAATACCATCATCAGAAACCTTCAGACATGTCCCATCCAGTAAGGGCTTTGATTTTTTTCCATTACCAGGCAAAGACCTTTTCTTTTTCCCAAGCATTTTAATGTATGTTGCGGTTTAATGTTACTTTAGATATTTGAATTTACTGTACATTTCTGTTCTTGCCTTTTTAAAATGGGTGCAATATTTGTTCCACTCATTGTTTTTTAACCAGTATGATTTACTGCATTTTGGGGTAATTATGATTACATTCAAGTGTTCTTATTTTAATTTTTTAAGCTCCTATTTGGGAATATCTGCTATAAAATAATTCATATAATGGACCCTCCATGTTCAGTGAAGGTCAAAACATCAAATGCAGGGTATGCATAGGGCATTCAGGCTTCCATCAAGGGTTGGCTGGCATTTGCCCTTCCCTAACAGCCACATGCTAAATGGATCCCCACATACAATGCATAGAGGTTGGTGGGGCTAGTCATTAAGCAACTTTAGAAGTGGAATGAAGAAGTATGTACTCTTCCCTTTAATTACATAAGAAGGGCTGTAGTGACCATGGCTGTTCTGGTTAATTATGGAGTTATCTTTCTACACCTGATCAGGTGAGAACCACATCAGAGAAGGCTGTTGTAAAAGCTGGAAACTTCAGAAAGTTTAGCTACATGATTATATCACACTAGAACCACAAAGTCATGTCCTGGTGCATCCAACACTTGTAGCCTGAAAAATTTCCACAATTAAGAAACCTGGTAGAAGAACCTAGGAAATAAATCCCCATGGACTGATATGAAAGGTCAAAAACTATTCAAACTGAGAAAAAGCCTCAGAGAACAAAATAAATCCTCCGTAACTGATTAACTTTAAACTGTGCTGAGCAATTTCTCATCCTCTGAACTGACCTCCCTCTATGTCGGACATTCTTGGATGGCTTTGAAGATAACTTGGTCTTGGGGGTTGGCAGGTCACCGTTTTCAGAGGGCGTAGTATCCTTAATTGGTCCTGGCAGAGGCGTTGGTTCATGTATGATCAGGATGTCATCTTTGTTATGTTGGCCTAAATGCTGCTTTGCAAAATCAAAGCCTTTTACGCTAGGAGCTTGTAGCTAAAGTGCAAAAAAAGAACAAATGAAGACCATTAAAACAAAAGCAAGAAATAGCAATCATGAGCTTACACTGTAAGTATGCAAGCTCAAATTTGGCCAATGAATTCAAAGGCCTGCAGAGTAATAGAACAATAAGTAAATTGAACAGAAATTCATGCACTCCTGGGAAAGTGAAAGAATGGTCCTAATAAGGAGGATCTGAGGCAGCTCAATGATACGTTCAGTTTGAATTTAGGTCACAGAAAATTAAAAATTCACCATGACTGCTGCTCAAATGACAGCTTTTTGAGGATACTTAATTGTCCAGAAACACTCTCAGAAGCAGAGTCATAATAAAATGACATAATCCAAATTTACAGTGCAGAGCACATCTGCCTGGTATGTTCAAAGCTTTCCCCAGCTTGGTGCTCTCCAGAGTTATGGTACTTATCCTGGGAGCTGTAGTCCAGTGCTTCTGTAGAGCATCAGTTTTAGGAAAGGCTGATTCAAAGACATCTCATGGGGAAAAAACAAACAACCAAAGCAAATGATCTTTAATGATCAAACTGTAGTGAAAGATGAAGACAGACTCTGTTTTAGTGAGATTCCCACTAAATGTAAAAATTATGCTCCTGAATTTGGAATCTCTGTTTTGGTTATTTCTTGCTTCTAGAACCTTCCGTTTGTTCATGTCTTTTTCTGTACAATAACAAAACCCACTTTTGTTTTAAGAGGAGCTAAGTCTCCCCAAAACACAACAATGTACATAAACACATAGAATGCTCAGTCTAAAGGTTCTATTTGTTAAAAAACAGCACACATTATTTATTTCCCAGATAAGCAAAATTACAGTCAAACTGAAAGAACTGCTGTTACTGAGTAAGGTGTACTAGTATTTTCCTGTTGTAACACAACTTCTCCCAACCTGGCACTGGGATTGCACTTGCCAGAATGCCTGCTGTGCGCACTGGCCGTTCCAACATATCTGGAAGGTGCCACCTTGACGGAGGTTAGTAAAACAGTTTAAGTTGCAGAGAATTCTACTGACAAGTTTAAACCAGCAGATGGAGATAAAAAGCTTTGAAGAGAAAGGTACTTTCTACTTGTTGGTATATTACAAAACATCAGGACTAGATTGTACAGAAAGTAATACAATCCTGTGAAGAATCTACATCTGTTAACAGTGGTGGTGTTTCTGGAGTTCCAGTTAGGCAGCCTACTATATTCAGAATTGTGTAAGAAACAGCCAACGTGGCATAGTTAAGAAGCTGAACTTGAACCAGGGAGTCCCAGGTTAAGTCATCCCTCGACCACAAGTGTCGTGGTTGGGTGACTTTCCACTGCTCTCTCTCAGATGAATCTCTCTTATCAGCTTGTTGTAGGGAGACCCCATGTATGTTGCCTTGAGCTCTCAGAGAATAGACAGAATGGAAATGCAATACTAGATAATACATGTAGGTATTGTTATTACTATTAATAATAAACAATAAACACATAATATGTTAAACTCTCCCAACGTGACGCCATCCAGTGCTGAGGGACTTCAACACCTACCATGAGTGACCAAACTGTTTAAGGTTGATGGGAGCTGTAGTCCAAAATATCTATATGGCAGCAAGTCAGAAAAGGATGTTGTAAAGCAAAACAATTCACTTATTCCCCTTGTTGCCATTCTTCCTTTTTGATTCATATTGAGCATGATGTTGGTTGGGCGGAAGGGACATCTCCCTATGCTTATTTTTACTGGATGCACTCAAAGGAAGAGAGATAGACAGATGATTCCTGAAATTGTAACAATCTGTGGTCCTTCAAGCTTTGCCAGCACTAGTCATGTTCAATCCGTAAACAGTTTGATCATACTATGTATGATAAAGAATCCATTTATATACAACCAGTTGACTCCAGAGCAGCTGTTCTTGGATATCGTTTTCAAAGCAGAGGACATGATCCCCCAAACAGCATTACTAAAGACTACAGGTAGACTTACACAGATGACAGGTAGATTTAGCTAGGTTAAGGAAGCCTTTCATATATCCCAGCCCCAAGCCATTTAGGGCTTTGTAGGTTAAATTGTAACTCCAAGTGCTGAAATGGCTCAAACAGAAATGCAAGCCAATGAGATTATCTCAGTGACTGAAGATTACTGAGCTGCCTTTTGTAGCAGCCTTCAGCAATGACATATCTTTCTTTCCCTAATCCCATATCTGAGGCTACAGAGTCTGATAGAGGATTAACAATTCAGAATCATCAGATCTGATTAAACAAATGCATGCACCTGAAAGTAATGTAATACATGCAGCGTAATGGGCCTTCCAAAAGAGATGTGATAAAGGACATGAGAGTCAAGATTTGTCACTGAATTATAGCTGCAGGTTTGGGGAAGGCAGAATGGTAAGGGCCAATCATTGGCATGTAAGAAGCCTCTTAACAGGCTCCAAATAAATACATACCTACAGTATGTAGGACTACACTTGAATGCGAAGACGACGAAGATTCTCACAAATGGACCAATAAGTAATGTCACAATTAATGGAGAAGAAATTGAAGTTGTCAACGATTTCATTCTACTCGGATCAACGATCAATGCCAAGGGAAGTAGTAATTAAGAAATCAGGCGACATATCGCGCTGGGAAAATCTGCCATCCAAGACCTATCTAAGGTTTTCCGAAGTAAAGACTTCGGTCTAAAAACAAAGGTGCGTCTGACTCACGCTATGGTTTTCTCAATTGCCACATATGCCTGTGAAACTTGGACATTAAAAAAGGAAGATAGAAGAATTGATGCGTTCGAATTGTGGTGCTGGTGAAGATTACTGAAAGTACCGTGGGCTGCCAGAACGAACAAACAAATCAGTTTTAGAAGAAATACAACCAAATTGTTCACTAGAGGCGAGGATAACTAGGCTTAGACTCTCATACTTTGGGCACATTGTCAGGAAAGACCGATCGCTTGAAAAGGATATCATGTTTGGTAAAGTCGAGGGCCAGTGGAAAAGAGGAAGACCTTCAACGTGATGGATTGACACAATTACTGCAACAATGGATGCAAACATTGGAACAGTCAGGCAATTGGCGCAAGACCGTTTAGCATTTTGTTCTATTATACATAGGGTCGCTATGAGTTGTAAACGACTCGACGGCAACTAACAACAACAACAGTATGTTTTCAGTTATTTATGATTTCACAACTTTTACTGTACTAGTTTCTCTTTATGAGTGACCTTGAATGATTCTTTCTTTAATCTTTACTCAATCTTGTTCAGGCTGACAGACATAATTGAACTTTGAATAGCCAAAAAGGGCAGAGCCAGAACCAAAATGATATTGAAGCAACATTTAATTAAATACCACTATTATGATTATTTTCCATTTATTTACTAATATTTCCCTTTTCTCACATTAAGAAGTGTAATTTACAGGCAACATTTGGAGAGGGTCTGAATGTGATGATGATGCTTTTCTGCTTTACACTGACTGTAACCCAGCCTCGGCTTAGTTTTCAGAAATTTGTTTGTCCCCAAAGGAAGGGAGAATAACAATTCAGATGGCTATGGAAAGCCTTCAAAAACACTTGACCACCTCCATTTAAAAATAAACAGCAGGGCTAGGATGCAATTTTGCTTTCAGATAACCCCTGCCACACATGGTCACAGAGCAATTACCAGAATCAAAGTATTGATTCAGACCCAAGGGTAAGGTAGCTTCACAATTTCTTGACAATGTATAGTAATCTGGCATAGATTATATACATAGTCAATGTAGACAATTACCTAAAAACATTTACCTTGTTGTGTATGTATGCATGTGTGTGTATACCTGTGTGTATTTTATCTACACACTATATATACAGATGCACATAGAAAATGCCACTTTATTCTATTTTGATACATACACCGATATGAACACTGCCAGAGCAGGTTGCTTAATGAGTAAGCCTTTGTATTTGATCACAGGAATAGTAATATTTCAGCTCTGGCAGCTAATCTCTGAGCAGCTCTAGAGACCCAGTAAAATTGTCTTGGTGAATTATGACGTGGCAAAAATGCTAGTGTACAGAATTGGAGAAAACTGGTGTGTATGTTTGTGGGTGGCAGAGAGAAGTCAGGCAGGAATATTAAAAAGGGGGTCTTTTAAAATGGAAAGCACTGGTACTGAAATGATCAGTGAAGAGTCACTATAGCCTAGTCTGATCCTTAAAATGTTATAATAGATGCTGGCTGCTATTCTTCAAGGTAACAGATAAAGGATGAAAAAACAACAAGGAAACTACACCCTTGCATTCTGTAGTGCACTGAAAGGGGTATCTTTGCTAGGAAGTGCAATGAGAATCTTTGAGCCAGATTCAAAAATTACATTTACAGTGCAATCCTATGCAAGTTTGGTCAGAAGGAAGCACCATGATCCCCCCCTCTTTTTTTTCTCTCTCCAAAGGAGCAAAGCTTTGGCTTATGTGATGTGTATACACCTTAAAATCTGAGATCATACTCACAATTCAATAATTATTTGCTATAAACGTAACAGGTATCAGTTCCAGGATTTCTCTGGATATGTGCTTATTTTTACACTGTTAATATTGTTAACAGTTAAGCGAGTAGTTAATACTGTTACTGTTAAACGAGTATTTGAAAGTCTATGCAGAGTTCTTTTTCATGTTACTTAATTTATTGCACCCAACTATGCCAGCAAACCATTGATAAAATCAGAAAATTGCTTGAGGAGGAAAGGCACAATTCTAACCATCAACTTGAAGGTGGGACCTGGAGGCATAGATAGGTTAGCCTTGATGTATCTCCTTTTATAAAATAGAAGGCCTGGCGTGCTATGGTCCATGAGGACATGAAGAGTTGGACACGACTAAACGACTGAACAACAACAAAATATCTCAAAGAAAGGCTGAGCGAAGGAAGATAGATGCTTTTGAACTGTGGTGTTGGAGGAAAATTCTGAGAGTGCCTTGGACTGCAAGATCAAACCAGTCCATACTCCAGGAAATAAAGCCAGACTGCTCACTTGAGGGAATGATATTAAAAGCAAAACTGAAGTACTTTGGCCACATAATGAGAAGACAGGATACCCTGGAGAAGATGCTGATGCTAGGGAAAGTGGAAGGCAAAAGGAAGAGGGGCTGACCAAGGGCAAGATGGATGGATGATATTCTGGAGGTGATGGAGTCGACCGTGGGGGAGCTGGGGATGGTGACGGCTGACAGGAAGCTCTGGCGTGGGCTGGTCCATGAAGTCACGAAGAGTCGAAGCGACTGAACGAATAAACAACAACAAAATATCTCACCACTGATTTCCAATGAAACTTCATGAATTAAAAAAAAATAATTTCCTTTGAAATTAGGATTTTGCGTAAGCATGGATGTATACACGAACACACAAGCCTCTAGCAGTCATTTACAATGACCCATTAATTTAACAAAGAAATTTAATTGCAAGCTAAACATGGAGAAAATAAAACTGTGGTCATTTACAGATGTTGCTATTATTCTCATTTTCCAAGAAATGAAATTCTTATTCATTATGACGATGCAGATCACATCCAGTCAAAGCTTGAGGGGGGAGGGAAGGGGGAAGAAACATGAGACTTACAGCAGAGTGGGCCATTAACATTTTATATGCCTTTTATGCAACTCTTCAACTAAAAAGGCTTCTCTATCTCAGAGAGATTGGTCTGTGATGAAACCACAGAAGCAATAAGGTCTGTTGCATTACTTCCATCTCAGAAACTCACTCCCATGTTTTATTTTGCTGCCTTGTCTGCCTACAGATAGATTTCAAATAATTCTGATTCATTTTCCCCACCCTGAACCATTTTTTAACTTATTCCTTCCCACTGTGTCCTGAAAGCAATTCAATGACTGTTTCCACTTCTTTTTGCAAAGCAGGGTTTAGTAATTGAGCACACACAGAGGCACTGGGTATCTTAAATGAATCCCGTTGCTTTAACATAGTAATAGTAATAGTAATAGTAATAGTAATAGTAATAGTAATAGTAATAATAATAATAATAATAATAATAATAATAATAATAATAATAATATAAGGTTGATATCTTCTGAGATCACTCAGGTTCAAGATTCCACATTTCTTTTTTGATTGGTGATCTCAAAAAATCGTGAAAGGGTTTTTTGGAGAAGAATATCCTTCCACATAGACTATGCCCACTGCCAAACCCTGCAGCGATGCCTTCTTCATTTCAACATCTCTTGAGCTGAGTCCAGAGAGATTTCCAAATTTATCCAGCAACTGAAAAAGGGCAAGGCACTGGGGGAGCTGATTCTGGCTAACTATGAAAGGCACATTCAGATTGGTCAATACTAGTATTGGCATCTTTATTTACACACATAGATTATTCTCTCCAACTTCCCAAGGATTGAATTCTATCAATTACTGTGCCCATTTATAAAAAAGAAGGTAAGATGTACCTGGCCAAGTATATAATTTCAAGTATAATTAGCAAATTGTATGCCAGCCAGCTCTTTTAGAAATTAGACAACTGGTTAGGACAGGACAATGGCCTGCCCAAGGAGCAGGCTGGGTTTAGGGAAGGTTCAACACACAACCAAGTTTTGAGTCATTTGTTGGAACGTTACTCCAATGACCTGTGGCACTCCCAAAGTCACTTTGGTGCAGAGGCAGCCTTTACTTGAAAATCATGTTTTAAGTACCCTGATATATTTCTAAATCCTTACTATGCTGTACTCTAATTTCTTTAGAGGAGTGCATGCAACTGTAATTATTAAAATTCTGGCTAAAGTTGGTTTTCACCGACAGTTCTCTTCGTTCTTTGATTCTTCAGGATTATTTTCGTTCATCCTGGAAGAAAGCTGTCAATTTGGACCTAAAACTCTATGGCCTCTCAGCACAACTTCTGGTTTTGCTGGGTCCAATGAGAGCATTTTTGCCCCTGCTACTTACTTAATATTTTGTGTCAATCATATAGGAGAGCCTTTTCTTTGGCCAGACTTGATGCTTTCTTTATGTTTACCAAAGGCACAATTCACAACATCACATTGCAGGAGGTGCTTTCCTCTTCCCCATCTGGAAGAATTAAGAGAGTCAAGCATGTGCTCCTGTGATGTCCATTTTATTTGGCCTGGGACATAAATATAATAATCACGCTTCTATTTAATCACTTTGGTTGGTCAAATGGAGATAACATTCTTCTTTTACTAGCTGATAAGTCTCCAATTTCTAGTAGGGACATTACAGTTTGTTCCATAGCTATTGAGGTTCAGGGACCAATTCATTAGGTGCCTCATTTGTTTGTATTTATATTATGAACTAAATAGATAAAATATATACAGTAGAAACAAAATACAGGTAGTCCACGTTTAGCAACCACAATTGGGATCAGCAGCTGTGTCGTTAAGTGAAGTTGTCACTACGTGGGAAATCACTTCCCTTTTCCCCACTTCCCCACCCTTTGGAATGCTCACCCCAGTGCTGGGATAATTAGAAAGAAGGGAATTAATGTTTGCATTTACATTAATTGGAGAGGAAGGAATCTCTCTGCTCTGGGAGGTGGGGGTGGGGGTGGGGGGAGAAAAAATGGGTAGGCACAGGAGAGATTGCCTAAAGAGATAGCTTGTTTTTTTTCTCTCCCCCCCCCCCCGCTGCAGAGCAGAGAAATTGCTTAAACAAGCAAGGGGGGATTAAAAAACAAAAACAAAACAAGTGATCTCTGTAGGCAATCTCTCTTGTTCCTGACCCTTTTTTTCTTCTTCCCCCCCTCGCAGGGTGGAGAGATTGGAGAGGAAGGGATTACAAGAGAGTTAGCAGGCACCCAATGGGGAATACACCGGCTGTTTGCCGAGCATGCTCACAGTTGCCAGCACTACCACATTCCTTTCGATGTGTATTCCCCATTGGGTGCCTGCTTACTCTCTAGTAATCCCTTCCTCTCCAATCTCTCCACTCTGCAAGGGGAAAAAAAAAGAAAAACAACAGGACAGTCACAGGACAACTGTAATGGAGATCACATGACTGAGGGATGCTGTGAAGGTTGTAAATGAGGACATTGGTTGTAAAGTTATTTTTTCAGCACCGTTGTAACTTTGAATGGTTGCTGAATGAGGCAGTTGGTAAGCAAGGTCTACCTGTATATAAAAATATAGATTTATATATTTACATAAATATTGATTTAACCCATAGTAAGTGTCTGGAGGAATTGGCAAAGAAACCACGCTGAGTCGAAATTCAACTCTAGTGTCTTTATTGTTTCTACCATACACAGAATCTTCCCAGACTAAAGGTTCCTAAATTGAGATAAGGGGAAACGTACCCTTGGGAATCTAAGGCGGAGCCAATCTAACTTTCTTCCCCGCCCCCCCCCCCCTCTCAAAGCTGTTCGAACGCTTATCAGCCTGGAATGCGCTTTCTGCCCCCTCAGCTCCCAGCTCCATCACAGTAAGTTTATTTATTTCAGTTTTTGTTTAAGTATTCACCATCCTTTACTTGTATTATGTCTGCTATGTTCACCTTTCAGTCTTTGACCAAAAATAATTATAAAAAGCCTTTCTTCAGGATATGTATAAATCATTGTAGAACAATTACCACCTTGTCCCACTTTGTCTGCAAGTTGCAGCAGTATTTTATGCAAGACGGAGGGGTATGTCTCTGTTCAGCAACTTGATTATATGAACTTATTGCTCAAATACATTGGTAGGGATTGATAGAGGAAAGAGTAGGAACAACAGGTCCACCAAATAAGATTGGAAGGTTTGCAAACAATTATATAGAAAAGTATGTCCTGATGAGCTTCAAGATAACGAACAATCTAATCCCTTCAGTGGACAATCCTTCTGATGGCCAAAGGCTGCACTTTACAATTTTGGAGGGGCTAAGGGCTTAAATTGGTAGTATCAATATCAGGCTTTGGGTGGGTTGGGCTTCAGGAGGGAGATTTTTTATTTGTTTTTAAACTTAGATAAGCCTGTTTTATGGTTTACACTTCAGTTTTCAAGTCTTCCAAACAAAAAAGTCAGTTTTCAGAAATTGTTCTTGACAAATCCATGCTGATACCTGGTTATTATTACATTATTTTCAAGGTGCTTTATAATCTAGTCTTGAATCTTCCCAGGTATCAATGTCAGACAGGCTGGTCTCTATTTCCCTGGATCCTTCCTCTTCATGTTTTAAAGACAGGGAAAACATTTTCTCTCCTCCAATCATTCGGCACCTCATTAGTTTTCCAGGATTTCTCATAGATAAATTTCAGCCGGACCATCAACAAGTTCCTTCAGTACCTAGTATGCAATTCATTTAGCCTGGGAGATTTAAACTCATTCAAAATAAAGAGGTATTATCTGCCTACTTTTCTATCAGTTTCAAGCTTCAACCTTTTCTCTTCATCACTGCCTGGTGGAACATTCACTTTTTTGTTGGAGAAGACTGGACTTAAATAGGAGCTGGTAACTCTGCCTTGTTGTTATCTGTAGTATTTTCCATCTTCAGTGAACAGCTGGTACATTCTTTCCCTTTTCTTTTGAATATCTAATACAGGGCTTTCCCTCACTCACTGGATCGTCACCTTGTTGTGGTGAGTGGGCTTGTGTGTTCCCAATGAACCCTGTGAGCGAAGCCGTCGGGAGTCATGTACTCCTGGTAGGGTCACCCATGGCGGTAAGGTCCAGGGGGAGGAACCAGACAAAGAACGATCCAAGAAAGTCCTCAACGGCAGAACAGGCGGAAGATAACAAGGTGTATTGTTACAACGGCTGCGAAGGCGGATGAAGGCTGCAGCAGACAAAAGGTCACCAACCGTCATGGTACCCATGCCATTGGATTAGAGCCTTTTTCTGTGAAGGTTGTGTGCTGATCGTTGTGCACCGATCTCCACACATAAAACAAATTCACGCACAGGCGTCTTCCAACCACACCAAACCCAAAACAACCAAAAGTCCCATGGCGATTGACGAATGGCAATGGGGGCAGGACTGTGAAATCCGGAAGCTCCTAGTCATGGACCAGCACATGGGCGGTGGATACGGATTCAGTCGCCCTGACTCAAGGTTCGAGGCAGTTGAGTAGTTCGCAGCTGTATACACGACTGAGCAGCCCTATTTAGGATGCACTCTGCTCACCCCATATGGGGAGGGGGCTAGAAAAGGTGCCCTAAACATAGTCTGCCTCATTTTCTCCCTGACTGGATTACCGCGACCAGTGGGGTCACCATCTAGCGGTCGTAAAAAACACATGAATTTTGGAACATGGAATATACGGACACTGCAAGACAATATGGATAGTGAACGACCTGAACGTAGGACTGCCATTATTGCAAGGGAGCTGAGATGTTTTAATATTGATATAGCAGCACTCCAAGAAACTCGAAGAGCAGGAGAAGGACAGTTGAAGGAAGAAAAAGGAGGTTATACCTTCTTTTGGAAAGGACTGCCTGAACAAGAACGACAAATACATGGGGTAGGCTTTGCTATCAAAAACGACCTTGTGAAGCTCTTGTCAGAAGTTCCTACTGGGATTAACGAACGACTCTCAACTCTCCGAATAAAACTCACCAAAAACCAACAGGCAACTATCCTAAGTGCTTACGCACCAACACTAGATGCAGACGAGGATATCAAGGAAAATTTTTATACCCAGCTGGACACCATCTTATCAGAGATACCAAAGGAGGATAAAATTATCCTCCTGGGCGATTTCAATGCAAGAGTTGGGCGTGACTTTGATTTGTGGCCAGAGATCATTGGGAAAGAAGGAGTTGACAACAGCAACACAAATGGAATCTTACTTCTGACTAAATGTGCAGAGCATAACCTTGTCATTACTAACACACTCTTTCGCCAGAAAAATAAATTTAAAACATCATAGAAGCACCCACGGTTGAAGCACTGGCATCTTTTAGATTATGTAATTGTCCATGCTAGAGATCGCCGCGATGTACTTCTCACCAGAGCCATGACGAGCGCCAATGACTGCTGGACAGACCATCAATTAATTCGATACACAATGGCCATAAAGATTGTCCCTCATCATAGGCTCCAAGGAGGAAAACCAAGGCGTAAAATGAATACACTGGCCCTTCAAGATTCTATTAAACGAGCTTGCTTTCAATCAACTTTCAAGGAACATCTGGCTATGGAACTTCCTGAAAATGTTGAGGAACACTGGATTAAATTGAAGACTTCTATTATTTCAGCCTGTGAACAAACTATCGGATACCAAACTAAGAGACATCAGGACTGGTTTGATGAGAACGATAGTGAGATTGAACATATTATTGACAAGAAAAGGAAAGCCTTCCGGATATGGCAAAAAGATATTAACTGTGCCGTTAAGAAAAAAATCTACGCCAGTGCAAAGGCAGAAGTCCAAAGAAGAACTAGAGAACTTAAGAACATATGGTGGATAAAAAAAGCCCAATAAAACCCAACATTTTGCAGATGCTCATGATGCACGGGGCTTTTTTAATGCCATAAAGGCCATCTATGGACCAACAAACCATGGTACAAATCCCTTACACTCAGTAGATGGTGCTAAACTTCTAAAGGACAAAGAGTCTATTGCACTGTGCTGGAAAGAGCATTACTACAATCTCCTTAATCGTCACTCTACTGTGGCTGATGAAGTCTTCTTGCAAATCCCGCAAAAACAAATAAGAGATGAGCTTGCAGTACCCCCTAGTTTGGAGGAAGTCAGTAAAGCCACTAAACAAATGAAAATAACAAAGCTAGTGGACCTGATGGGATTCCTGCTGAAGTCTTTAAAGAAGGCGGGCCTGAACTTACACAACAACTTCATAAGCTCATCGAAAAAAATCTGGATGAGGGAGGAGATTCCAGCAGACTTTAGGGATGCCATAATTATCACTCTCTTTAAAAAGGGTGATAGAACAGACTGTGGAAACTATCGAGGCATCTCCCTTCTAGCCACAGCAGGCAAAATCCTGGCAAAGATCATCGCAAACCGTCTCCTATCTGTATCAGAAGACATCCTCCCTGAAATGCAAAATGGCTTCCGCCCTTCCAGGGGAACAGTGGATATGATCTTCACTGTACGACAGCTTCAAGAAAAATGCAAGGAGCAAAACCGCCCTCTGTACATGGCGTTTATTGATCTGACTAAAGCTTTTGATACTGTAAATCGTACTGCTCTCTGGACCATCCTTCTGAAAATCGGATGCCCTGATAAATTTGTGAACATCTTGCGGCTACTCCATGACGACATGATGGCAACAATCCTGAATAACAATGGCTCTCAAAGCGATCCATTTAAAGTGGAATCCGGCGTTAAACAGGGATGTGTTATTGCTCCAACCTTATTCGCTATCTTCATCCCTATGATTATACACCTTGTTGAAGAGAAACTTCCTACTGATGTAGAAATTATATATCGAACAGATGGAAAGCTTTTTAATCTTAGTAGGCTGAAAGCAAAAAATAAGGTAATTACAAGTTCTGTTATAGAACTTCAATATGCTGATGATAACGTAGTCTGTGCACACTCCGAGGAAGATCTTCAAACTATCCTAAACATCTTTGCAGAAGCATATGAAAAGCTCGGCCTCTCGATTAACATTAAAAAAACCAAAGTGCTTTACCAGCAAGTTCGAACCAATCCCTCCGCAGCGCCATCAATCCAGCTTAAAGGTGTGTCACTAGAAAATGTCGGCCACTTTTCTTATCTCGGCAGCCATCTATCTACAAAAGCCGACATCGACGCTGAAATTCAGCATCGCCTGAGCTCTGCGAGGGTAGCTTTCTCCCGAATGAAGCGTAGAGTGTTTGAGGATCGGGACATTCGCAGGGAGACCAAAATGCTTGTTTACAAAGCCATTGTACTACCAACCCTTCTGTATGCCTGTGAAACATGGACCGTCTACAAACGCCACCTCCAACTTCTTGAAAGATTCCATCAACGCTGCCTCCGAAAAATTCTGCAAATTACTTGGGAAGATAGGCGGACTAATGTTAGCGTATTAGAAGAAGCGAAAACCACCATAATTGAAGCAATGA
The DNA here is from genome assembly GCA_023362775.1 of Charina bottae. Classification (NCBI taxonomy): domain Eukaryota; kingdom Metazoa; phylum Chordata; class Lepidosauria; order Squamata; family Charinaidae; genus Charina; species Charina bottae. The sequence goes on from JALMGJ010000006.1 coordinate 24,035,930, forward strand.
TCATCCAACATCAACTTCGCTGGACCGGTCATGTTGTTCGAATGCCTGATCACCGTCTTCCAAAGCAGCTACTTTACTCCCAACTTAAGAATGGAAAACGGAATATTGGTGGACAGCAAAAGAGATTCAAAGATACTCTCAAAGCTAATTTTAAAAAATGTAATATCAGCATTGAGAACTGGGAAGCCCTAACTCATGAGCGTTTCAAATGGAGGTCAGCCTTTATTAATGGCGCTATGGACTTTGAAGAAGCACGAGTACAGGGCGAAAGGGAGAAAAGAGCTAAAAGGAAGGCACGTCAGGCAAACCCTCATCATGACCGTCTCCCACCCGGAAACCTATGCCCTCATTGCAGGAGGTTGTGCGGATCCAGAATTGGCCTTTATAGCCACTTACGGATCCACTGTTAAAATTTTACCTTTGGAAGACAATCTTACTTGGCTACGAGTGATCGCCAATGACAGGGCTTTCCAAAGTTTTCCCACGGCGACACACCAACCGCCGTTGGTGTGTCGCCGCGGGAAAACCCGGAAGTGCCGCCGTTGCGGCAGCGCGCAAAAACCCGGAAGCACTACTGCCGCTTTCGGGTTTTTGTGCGCCGCCGTTGGTGTGTCGCCGCGGGAAAACCCGGAAGCGCTGATCATCATCAGCGCTTCCGGGTTGTGTGGCGACACACTAGACTGTGTGTGGCAACACACTTTTGTGTTGCGACATACAGTTTGGAAAGCTCTGATCTAACACTCTTTGGAGATCTGGCCCACATTGGCTTCTTCTGGTTTCCTCCACTCCCCTGCTCCCACAAATGGTTTGCAATTGTGCTTCTTATCTTCTAAGCTCTTTTTCCACTTCAATTCCATGCAACCATACTTATCATTGCTCTGAATTTATTAAAAACCATTTTCTGAAGTTCAAGATACGCATTTGACTACACTCAGCTTTAGTTTCCCTTAACATCAAGAACTCTAGCATTACATGATCACTTCTCTTCAATGTTCTGCTGCTTATACTTTTTCAGCTAGGTCTTCCCTATTGGTTAGTACCCAGTCAAAAATAGTTGATCCCTTTATGCCTTCCTCCACCTCTTTCTAAGGACAAAGTTGCCAGCAAGACAAGTCAGGAATTTCCTGTAATGACCATACTTGGGAGAATGGCTGTGGGTTTTTCAGCCTCCTGATCTTGGGAATTTTCTATCTCTAATCTTGGATGGGGTAGCACTTACTCATTTGAGAGTGGTGCACAATCTGGTGGTCTTCTTGGACTCAGAGCTCCTGCTCAAAGAGCAAGTGGCAGCTGTGGCCAAGGGGGCCTTTGCACAGATACATCTAGTGTGCCTGTTCTGCCTGTTCCTGGATTGGAAGGCCCTTCAGATGGTCACTCATGCCCTAGTCACTTCAAGAATGCACTACTGTAATGTGTTCTACATGGGGATGACCTTGAAGACCACTCAGAAGGTACAGCTGATCCAGAATGCAGTGATGCAGGCAGTAATGGGCATGCCACAGTATGTCCATGAAAAACCATTGCTCCACGAGCTGCACTGGCTTCTGGATGTAATTCAGGGTGCTGGTTATTACCTAGAAAGCACCTCATGGCATAGTGCCTGGCTATCTGAGGAATCATGTAAATCCAATAGTGTCTGTCCAACATGTACAGAGTTGGCCTGCTCCAGGTCCTGTTAATTACACAATGTCATCTGATGGGACCAGGAAGTGGGTCTTCCCTTCCCTGTCACCATGCCTGCCTTCTGGAAGAGCATCCCCCCAGAGATTCATAGGGCTCCCACCCTGCTGATCTTCCACCCTGATGATATTCAAAAAGTCACTGAAAACCTGGCTATTCTCCCATGCTTTGGATGGGTGCTTAGCCCCTGTAGAATCTTATTTGTTAAGAATTTGTCTTCTTGCAGATTCACATGATAATTCACTTTATTATTAATGTTCTCCTGCTTTTAGAGTGTAAGCCGCCCACAATCTTGAGGAGCTGGGAAACCTCTAAATGGTATAAATAAACAAAATATCATGTGAAATGTTCTTCATAATCCCACTTCTTTCTATGGTAGGAATCACTTTATCTGAAAGCCTTATTTCAGGGTTTTTAATCTCCAACCCCCACAAGATTCAGTTTAAAGGCCTCTAAATCAAACTTGCCATGCTTCAGCCAAACACATTTTACCAATCCTTGGGAGAACTGAAATCTGCCTGTCACTGATTTATGCTATACTGATGGGAACCATAAGTGGGATCACTTTTCACAAGCTCATGGGATGCAATTAAATGCTTAATGCATTCAAAGTACTCTTGGTTTCAAAGAACTTAATGTATGCTACCAATGGGTTAAGGGCACTTCTCAAAGCAAAGTTTGGATAGTATTTAGTTTTTAATAAGTATAAAATAGCTACTTATAAGTAAAGTAAAAGTAGTACTTAAGCCTTATTCCTAGACTGATTTCTATTTTTAACACAACCGTAGTAAAGCAGAGGCAACACAAGTCAACGGTGCAGAAGCTCATCAAAGGTGAAAGCTATTGCTGACTTTCCTTCTTCTCTTCCATCACAATAATGAAAAGAAAAGTGGGAACTGCTATTCAGTTATTCTGACAGCTTCACAACAAAACCACAATCACTTTCAACCTTGTTCATTTTTCCCATGATTAATGAAGCCAAGTGAAAGTATGAAATGGAGCAGAACACTTCTACAACAAACCAATTCCTGAAAACAGGAAGGCAACAATATTCCCAGTCCTATCAAATTGTGCAAAATGGAACAGCTCTCAGATCTAGCTTCCTCAATATATGGCCTAAGCTGTATAAGGAGAAGGCAACCCCGAAAGGCTGCAGATTCCACATGTAGCAATAAAGCTCTTATGATGCAGGTGAAGCTTAGTCTGAAAATATGAACTAGATCAGGTCCAGGCAATCTTTGTGCCTATATTTAATTGGAGGAGCACAGAAGGTAAGGCCTTATACAAAACAGGTGAGGCCATGTCACTTACAGGTGACATGTATACAGGTATACAGATACAGGATGATCCATGTATCTTGGCTTTGTTTTACCTGTATTGTACCTATTTTAGGATTTACATAAGAGTTTTGCTTAGTTATTTATTTATATAATTTATATGGCTGACCATCTCAATTTTGTGACTCTAGGTAGTTCACAATACAAAACATAAAAAGAAGAACTAATAAAACATTACAGTAATGATAGGGATATTTGGGGGACATTTTCCATCTCAAAATAGAATCAATCAATCAATAAAAAGGCAGGACATGGTTCTATTATTTTTCAGCAATTGCCAAAATTTTGTGATGTATTTAGAAGGCGCTCTTTTTTTCCTGGTTACAAATATCAATATTAGATTTATACTGTAAATTTATACTATTAAATAACAAATGGACCACACGAAAGTGTGAATGTTCTCTTTCTATATCAAATGTACCTACTGAAAAATCTGGGCTAATAATTTAGCCCACACAACTAGTTTTTAAGATGCAACAGACTTCCTTATTCATAATGAACCTGATACCATATCCTGAGATAATTTTTGAAAGCTATTATCCTCAATCTATTGCATAACAGACTTGCACACTCTAGACCTGGGATCGCAAAAGTTTAGCTTCACCAGCTTGCATTCTGAGAAATAAGCATTTTGTGACCTTCCATTTATGAACAATGGCAGCCAGATTGTAAGAGTACTCTTGATAGTCCTCAGCAAGTCAGAAAGCGCCTGTCCCAGGCATTCTAGAACGTTCCCACTTCTCCAACTCTTACCTTCTGCCGCTGCTGTAAGTTGCTCATGGTATCTGGTTGAAATTCAAGTTTGTCAGTGCGGCAAAGTTTCCAGTACAAAATTATGATTATCAGCAGCACCACAGCTACAGGGACTGCAACACCAACAATAATCCAAAGATTATTCTGTGATTCTGGAGGAGATTCTTTGACTTGATCCACAGCTGTCAAAGGAATTGGGAAAAAGTTAGAATTTAGCCTATAACCACAGTAAATGTACCAAATTCTAGCAGTGTTTAACCACAGTGTTAAACCATAACTTCTAAAATATATTTATCAGACAGACATGAACACTGGTGTTCTCCTGATGTGTTGGAGAACTCCCAGTGAGATAAATACACTGAGGTCAAAAGCAAAGTCAGCAGCTACCCGGAGTTTGTGGCTATCCACTGCAATCTCACCTCATCTATTCTTACATTCAGTAAACTGGTGAGAATTACATAAGAGGATGAATGCAGAGGTGGGTGTATGTGACTATCAAATTGGGGCAAAAGAATTGAGCTTCTCCCTTTAATATCTGAACTTCTGTAGTGCAGCTTCCGCTGTTGAATCACAGATAGCATACCTTAAACACCTGCTGCTGGGGCGGGATAGTGGAAGAGAGCTATCATCTTTCGTTTCTTGTCTATGAAGGTTCTCAGTCATCCAGGTGGAATTGTCTGTAGCTTGAATCATGTCAACTGGATTTCTATTTTCTCAGTGGAAACGTTTCGCTCCTTATCCAAGGAGCTTCTTCAGTCTGAGCAAAGTTTATCATTTATCATCCTTTAGATGATAAAAGGACTTAAAATAACATCTCAATATAACCATGACCCCGGGTGTAAGGTCACACAGCTACCTAGAAACATATTTAGGATTCCCTTACCAACTTTGCTCAGACTGAAGAAGCTCCTTGGATAAGGAGCTAAACGTTTCCACTGAGAAAATAGAAATCCAGTTGACATGATTCAAGCTACAGACATCTTTCGTTTCATGCTTATGAGCTTCTCACTGCAACTGAAAAGACCACTGTGAACCACAGAATGTAGGACTAGATGGATTCTTGGCCAAATCCAACAGAGTTTTTCTTATATTTGTCTGTTCTTATACTGTCTTATAGTCTCCTCAAACCTGGCTTTCCTGCAGATGTCTGGACTTCAAATCTTAACATTCTCAGCAAAGTCAGGTTGGAGAAGCTTGCTGTAACAACACAAGAAAATGCCTAGCACTCAGCATTTTGTAGTTTGGGTTTGGCAGTATGCCATATTTACATAGGTGAGCAGTTTTCTGAAAGCCGTCCCCTCCAAATGAGTTGGGGTTACAACTCCCAGAATTCCTAGCCCTCAGTTGGCTGAAATATATTGGGACTAGAATTCACAGACTTCTAGGACTATACAAACAAGAAAAAAAGTATGCTCAATCAAGATATAATCAATTGGATGAAAAGGGTTGGAGGAGGGAATTTCTATTTGAAATTTTTGGCAGTCTCTACAACAGGATTTAAATTTGACTGCATGTTGCAAAGTGTACTTCAGAATGCCATCTCAATGGTTTAATCTCTCATCTTGCTAAAGAATTTGTTCAAAGTGAAATTCATCAATATCAAATAATCAAATTACATGAATTTCTTAAATAATCAAACTTGTTATATAAATATTAACACATTGTAAGACTGACAGCAACCTTTAGAACTATGAACAAGATAGATATTGCAATATCTTAATTATAAAAAGCTTAGAGGTTTGCTATTCTTCATAACTACTCATACAAATAGAGGACTTATAAAAGCTACAAACCATACCAACTAATCCTTAATGATTTATACAACAACATATGTTGATAAATTGTAATCTTGCAGAATATCCGTTAGTGTCTCTAAAGAGAAATGAAGCTAGCTATAAATACCCCACATCCATATAATATGTGCTGGCATTCAGTGCTAGATGCATAACACTCTTTCTCCCCTTCCATATCCAGAAAAGTTGTGATTTCCTAAATATCTACATGTAAGCCACAGAACAGAATTGCAGGGAAATGAGTCCTCTTCAATCATGCTAATAACAGAAATATTCTGTTTCTGGGAGTCAGTCAAAGTAGTTGCAATGGCTGCAGGCCAAAAAAGTCTTGACGGTTCTTGTAAAGTCTAAGCTATCTGAACGGGGTTTCTCCAATTTTTTCATGCAATTTTTTGATTCATTAAGATTATACACAAAAAAGGCATACATTAGAGAAAGTACTTGCTCAGCATGCATATATCATGGGAAGACATGTACAAACATTTTTATGAGTTTTCCTGCAGACTTACTGGGAAAAATAGAAGAAACCTGTGCTAAAAAATGGTGATGGTACACCACTGAGTTGCCCGTATTTATTGGGATCCCAATGTAAACTATACTTATTGGCCAAACTAGACAAGTTGCTAAAAGGTCTAGTCAGATTTCCTATATGTGCTGTTCTTGTTATTTTGCTCAGAATCAATGTGGCATGGTGATTATAACACTTTTCCCAACCTGCTGGACTACAGTTCCCATTATTTTTCCAGTTTCCGAAGGGCATCTTTTGGGGAAAGCTGGTTTAGAGAGTTTAGTTAAGCTTGGGAGACCTATTTTCTGCTGGGAAGCTAGTCATGACTATGGAGGAGTTACTGCCTATCAATCTAACAATCATTACAGGGCTATTGTGAGGATCAAATTAAAGGGAAGGAGAAATCATTATCTCCTATCATGAACTTCTGGAAGAAAGGATGGTATCCACCTGCAATAATCAAATAAAAGTAAATCTTCCCCGTAAAGCAGACGTGAGAGGCTAGATTCAGTTCAGGGGCAAATCCAAGCCAACTCACCCAGCTGCTTAATGAAGTAACAGCACCAATAATGTCCTCTCCTCAACCCACCCCTGACATTATTAGTTTTTTCTTGCTGGAAGAGTAGCAGACGCAGAGAAGAACAGCTTGTTTGACATGTGCCTTTCTTCCTGTGGGGAAGATCCCTGCTGGAGGAGCCAGCAGAAAGCACCCCATACCTTCCTAGATCAGAGAAATTGCAGGGCAGCTTCTCACAATCCTGTTGGTTTTGCCCATGTCTTCCCTTTCTCCCCCAAGAACCCTGCAGGAAATATGCAGTTATCTTCCCAAAGGAAGCTTCTTGATTAAAAGAAGAACAAGGTCAGAACAAATATGCAGGGAGCATTTTCCTTAATCTAACCAAACACTTTAAATCAGCGTTTCTCAACCAGCATGCTGGCTGGGGAATTCTGGGAGTTAGTCCACACATCTTAAAGTTGTCAAGGTTAAGAAACACTGCTTTAAATTATATTAAACACTTCAAAGCTTGGAGATCCTGAGTCATCCAGTACAGTCCACACATCCCTAGTGTTTAAAGTATTTTTAATTTGCACATGGCTCAGCTTCACAGTGTTGCATATGCCTCCTCTTTTTTTTGTATTACCCTATTCACAACTTTGGAGTAAAATAATATCAGATAATAATTTAACACAGAGAATAAGAACACTTGTTAAACCTTAAAAACCAACCAATCTATTATGGCATAATACAATTCATGATGACATAATACATTCGTTAATCCTCAACATGCTGTAAAACATTTGGAGGTGGGGGCAGGATTGCTGCAAGAAATTTAGGTGGCAGAAAGCATTGACTAAACAGTTACCATAGTGAGCAATTAACCACATAGGGAGCTGTTATGTAACACCTCTGTGCAGTTGTGAGGAGAATATTACAGTTCCACATAGTCCAGGGAAACAGAGGTGTTAAAATTCTCCACATCATAAAAGTTAACACATAGGCACACACGTAAGTAGTTCTCCACGTGACTGTATGCATAATCTGTTTTCTTGAGCATGCTGCAAGGATTACTTATCACTGTATTTCTTAGGAGACTCACGCTGAGCCACTGGACCCTGAATGCGATAACCCAGGATGATGGCAGCCTTCTGGATATCCACCCTATTAATCAAATCTGATGCCTTCACAGCACTGAGCCTTTCTCCATCTTGATCTTCCACAAAATAGACCAGCATAATGGGACTGTCGGCTTCCTCTAAGCGTGACAAATTCACCATCTGAAAAGGCACAACAATCTCAATTAAAAATCATGCACTATACTAGAAATTCCAGTCCTAATACCTGATATTATGGAGTGCTGAAAATGTGAGACTCCATTTTCATTATTTTTTGCCATCCCATTCTTTTTGGGTCATTGTCTATTTGAGTTATAGCTATTGGCTGTATTTGAATGTCACATAGTCTAGCAAAAAGGTCCACAAAAAAACCAGACATTTTTTGGACTGGTAAAAGTAAAGGTAAAGATTCCCCCACACGGTCGTGTCCGACTCTAGGGGCCGGTGCTCATCTCCGTTTGTTAGCCGAAGACCCAGCGTTGTTTTATAGGCAGGTGAATGTGCCTTCAAACAGAACGTTGGTTTACAATCACCCATCATTCTTATTTTTTTTGTTTGGGACCCCAAAATAGTCTTGGTTGGAAATAAAGATGATAAAAACTGATGTGTAACTTTGCAGCATCCCAGGTTTCCATTTTTTGAATTAAAAATATGAAAATCAGGTGAGGTAGTGAGCCCAAAGGGCACTAAAAATTGCTGTCCACAGGCACACTGGAGCCACTTTGAGGATTCAGTGCTTAGTATGATGTAAATGAGTCTTAGCAAGTCTTGGGCTTCTCCCTTGTCTCCTTCTTACCCAGCATGGTTGGGCAGAAGACCTGGGCACTCTTGCTTCCATTTTTATTTCACTACTTAGCTTTGCTATTTATTTGATTCATATCCCACCTTTTGTTTTATCCAACAGACCAAATTCAATTAATATTAAGTATGGTTTGTTTGAAACAAGCTTATCTGAAACTACTGTTTTAAAGTTAGAGTCCCTAATGTATTTCTTAAGACACCAAAGTGACCACACAAACCTTCCTCGATGCTCAGTTGGTTCCACATGACTTTTAATTTTATAGCCCACCCAGAGTCTTTTGAGCTAGATAGGGTATAAATACCACAAAATATAGGGGGGGGGGGAGAAATACATATTTTAATACTCTTTAAAAAACAAACCAAAAGCTAGTATGCTTCAGAGCAAAGCTCCAGTCTTCATCAACATCATCTTTATTTCCAAGAATACCTGTGTATAGGCATATTTATATAATATAGTACTTATATAATAAGAACAGTGGATTGCTGCACCTCAGTACTTTTTATGGAAGGCACTCACTTGCTAAGGGAAACAAAATAGACAGTTGTAAAATGCTGGCAGTGGTAGTAGTATGCAACATCCTGTTTCAGATCTTCCAGCTCCCTCTCCATCTGCTAGCAAAACTACAAGGATGTTACTGCAAATAACCTACTTTCTGGTCTAAATGAATTACTCTCTCTTATACTCAAATGTGCCCAATATTCAAATGAGGACACTAGATTTATTGAATCAGGTAGAATCAAAAATAAATGGTAGTTTCTGATTGTGACTTATTTCAATAAGCTACAGTTTAAACGGACCACAATTCCTGGTTCTGATGCAGTAATAAACTGCAATTACTTTAAGCTTGGAAATGGTTGCTTCCAGTCTCCTTCATGCTATCATAGCAGTAGGAGAGGGAAGAGGTGAACAGGGTCATTCACAGAAAATTAAATTATTAACATTGTGTTTACACCAGGCCAGTGACAGACAATTACCCAGGTAATACATAAAACACAAGATAAAAACAGAAGAATAGATACAAAATTGGTTAAAATTCAAAAAGAAAGAACATTCATCTGTTTCTCAGCCAGGTTTTCATAAGATGCTCAAGGCAAATTACTAACAAATCTAATATAAAATCAACAGTCAAGAGAACAAAAAATCTAAAATCACAACTCAGAAATGGAAATTCAAACCTTGAAGAAGAAATAAATTGAGAGGAGCTTAGAAAAAACATCAGTTTCACCAACACGGAAATATTTGCAAATAAGTAGTTATGAATACTCCTTACACATCCAAATGCACACATTAAAGTTAAATATGAAAGATGGTTTGTGCTCCAAGACTGATATCTTAAAACCATCTGCTCACCGTTTTGCATACATCAAGAAACCCAGGGGGAAAACTGGAAACACTTCCACTCCAAACCTTTGGTTCCCCCCCTCTCTTTTTCACCCTCCCCATTCCATGGCTTAGGGGGAAAACAGGAAAAAATATGACATGTTTCTAAAGTATCTTGCTAACTGTTATAGTGTTTGGGATTGTCGGCTTCCTGTTCATGGAACCATTCACATTATTCTATTTTCTAATAGATGTGACTGTAGGTGACAATGTGCTAAAGAGAAAAATAATCCTGACATCATCTTACTATCTTTGGAGAATGAGAGGAGTTGAGAATAACAGGAGAGAAAGCCAAAGAAAAACAAGCAAAAATTTCATTTACTGAACATTAACAAAAGAACAGCATGAAAGCGAACCCCTACTCAGTCTAATTAATTCAAATTCTGCTGATGCAAGCCACAGTTAATGCTAGATAGGACACCCTGGTTTAAGCCCCAGCAAACAAAAAAGCAGCACAAATGAAATTCAAAGCAATGTATTGTCGAAGTCTGTGCTCCTGCCCTCTGAAGATGCTGGCCACAGATGCTGGCGAAACGTTAGGAACCACAACTTCCAGAACACGGCCACACAGCCCAGAAGACCCACAACAGCCATGAAATTCAAAGCGTTTGGGGCATGAGAAAGGTGAAAAAGAGATGATGGTGGTGATGATTTACTCCAAAAAATACTATTATTGATGTCTTTCCCAAATTAAACTTCACTACCATTTTCTTTGAAATACCTGCACAATGTTCTTCCCAGCAAACGTTGCTCTTCTCCATATCCGCCCTCGGCCCACTGCCGCATTCAATAACTGGGCTAGCTTTCGCTCCATTTCAGCCTGAAAAACTTGCTCTTCAGCTTTCTGGTTGACAACTCCCAGAACAACTAAGTTGAAATAAACATTCAGATAGAAAATATATATATATTTAAAAGGTGCTTGAATTTTCACCTTGAAATCATAGGCAAACCAAACATTTCTTGTCACTGGAATAATATTCAAAATGGTCTTCACTCCTGGCAACTTTGGACTAGTCCTTGCAGTTTTCTTGGCAAGATTTTTGGAAGTGGTTTGCCATTGCCTTCTTCCTAGGGCTGAGAGTGAGTGACTGGCCCAAGGTCACCCAGCTGGCTTAGTTCCCAAGGCAGGACTAGAACTCACCCAGTTTGTAGCCTGGTACCTTAACCACTAGACCAAACTGGCTCTCAGACAAACCACTTTTTTTTTAATCCATTCAATCGTGTCCGATTCTCGGAGATTGCCTGGACAGGTCCTTGCAGTTTTCTTGGCAGGCTTTTTAGAAGTGGTTTGACCTTGCTTCCTTCCTAGGGCTGAGAGAAAGTGGCAGGCCCAAGGTCACCTAGCTGGCTTTGTGCCTAAGGCAGGACTAGAACTCCCAGTCTCCTGGTTTATAGCCTGACGCCTTAACCACTACACCAAACTGGCCCTCAGACAAACCACTAGAAAATAATAAATCATCCTTTTACTTCCCATACCTTTTCCCCCCCAAAATCCAATTTTCACACTTACAAGATATTTTCTCCATTGATCCTTACTGATCCCTTAACTTTGGATCTAAGAATTACATCATGGGATAATGAAATAACCTCTGCAACAGATGGCTCTCTTGGGCATAGGGATGTTTAAATTTACCTGCCTCTCCATAAATATTTTCTAATTTTATGACAGTACATTTTTCTCTGTTTCTCTCTATGCAAACCTGTAGGGACATTTGCAGTGTCTTCCTTCCAAGTTATTATTTTAAACCACAAAATCATCAAAATGTTTAGTGCAAAACTGGGGCACTAAAGGGTGAACACAAATACCATTGCCAAATGTACTTCAACCCTACTAATACTTCCTTGCATATTTGTTCATAATCAGGAACTCTCCCAGTAAATGAAAGGAATGATACATTACTCAGAACTTATATATAATTCAAAGTTACATAAATGTAGATCTGCCACATGCTGAAAAAGAATGTTTTTATGCCCATGTATTTCACTAGGCATTTTGCATATGGGAAGGGATGTTCTTAACAAAAAGGGAAGCAAAAGTTATTCATGTTATTTTGAGTATGGAGCTATGCATTCCAAAGAACAAAGGGCTACTTGCTGTATTGAGTTTCTCCCTCTGTAATGATTTGGCAGCACTCATCCTGTATCCTGACATTATGGTGATCTATTTCCCCAACCCCTCACAGTGGCAGGCTGTCAAAGCTTCATCCGTGGTACAGAAAGAAATGTCTGTTCTAGACATCAACTTTATCTTCTGGAAATTCAGGAGTTTGGAGTGGAACAGTGAAGAACAAAAGTCTGAGCATCCCTTACCAACTTTGCTCAGACTGAAGAAGCCCCTTGGATAAGGAGCGAAACGTTTCCATTAAGAAAATAGAAATCCAGTTGACATGATTCAAGCTACAGACAATTCCACCTGGATGACTGAGAACCTTCATAGACAGTGAAGAACAAAGCTCAGAAAAATAAGCTGCTTTTACTACAGATACCAAAGAAGCTGTATTAACGAAGATCACCAACTGCAGAATCTGGAATCAAGTCATATTTATATCCGACCCAAAGTTTAAATGTTATGTCTCTTCCTCCCGCTCTTATGTTATTATGGACATCTTCACTTTTTTGGCCTTGGATGTGGAAAGCAACTGCACAATATTTTGATTATAGTCCTTTCTGATCAAAGAGTCTTTGCTGCCGGCCCTTGGCATCTTCAGCTCTCCTGTCAGTATGGAGTAAAGTGCAGAGATCTACACTGTGTACACTGTGACTTCACATAATTACATATTACAGAGAAGAGTGAGCATCTCTAACTAGGCTAAAGTATCGGCAATGGTCTGATAGCAAGTACTATATGCTATGCCTCACAGACAGTTATATCTTCCATTTCTGGATGTTTAATCATTGTCTGGGCTGAAAAAGGTAGACATTATAATAATCTGTACTGAGAAATAATTCAATTGAGAAAGTTCAGGAGAAATTTTCTGTTCTAGGAAATTAAAAAACACTTCTTGTGCCATAAACTTTGAGCACTCTTTCATTCTATCACTTTGCTCTATGAAAGGGGTTTCAGAATTAGACAAACCATTGAACTGGACTCAGAAAATGTTACAGGCTAAAAGGCTATCAATTCCAACAGCCATTATGCTATTCCGCCTAGGGGCAAACATTATTCCCTTGGCCACTGGTCAGTAAAAGAGGAAGAATTAGCATAGGGGACAGGTGGAAAAGAGAGATCATTGTTGGAATCTTAGATGATCACTTTTACATCAACATCAAGGTAAGTAGAGGATACTTTGGCCATTGCTATTCATATCTGCAGCTACCATTTGAAAAACATAAATAAACATTAATTATATATTCTTTTTATTACTCTGGTAATAGCAAGTTGTGAAATTATTCAGTTTTACAATACATACCTGTTCTTACCCAGGAAGATTTCATCAAGTGAGATGTATTCAGTTGAGGGTAATAAACAGCTGGAAAAAAACAAACAAACACATGAGAGAAGAGGTAAAGAAATACATATAAAAAGAAGACTCAGAAAGGCAACAAACTAGAATCAAGAGAGCGTTTTATAATTCATAGTAAAACAGTGAAATAACTTGGCCACAGTCCTAGGGAAAAATCAATTGACCAAGATAATAATTACTGCCAGTTTTATGTTCTGACCATTAAACTAAATTAATTAAAATCCCACAGAGCTATTATGTGCTTTCATATTAGGAAAGACCAGAGAGGGGAAGAAATTGTATAAAATTAAGAAGTTGCATATTTTATTTGCAGAATGGCTAAGCTTCCTGTCTAGATAAATACAGTGGCTTCCTGAACATATTATTCTCTGGAAACTGGTATGTTGATGTGTAAACCTGCATTAAACAACAATAGCATCTGGTTCAAAATGTAAAATTCTATGATGAAATAATATATTCTTTATTCCCTTTTTTTGTCTAAAATTAATCTTACTACTTTACTTCTCTTCCTAAATGGAACCTAGTGTTGGAGTGCCAATGTGATATAGTGGGAAAGGTGCTATTGGGACTGAAGAGGCCCATCTTCAAGTCCCCCCTTTCTCTCAACCTTCATGAAGTTATTCTGGAAGGACAAAATGAAAGAAGAGTGCTATGTACCTCACAGTTCCTAGGCAGAGCTGTGCCTCTATCTGTGCCTCCTTATTAGGATGAGGACTGCACTTGGTTTCTGAGTGTATGCTGTGAGTTAGGGCCAAGAATTAGACAGGGCCAGGACACAAACTAAATTTAATTTAATTTATATGCAATTAAAAGTAATTAAATAAACTTTGGTGACTTTTATCATGGTCAACAACTAGTTCACAACTAAAATAAAGCAAAAGAACAAGATAATATAATATAATAAACTCTAGACAGATATCTCACAGCCCCTAAGTGGCATATCACTCATAAAGGCATACAATTTACCACTTGTATAGGTAATATCAAGATATAGATCAGCTAATAGATAATGTGGTTAGGCTCCCAGCCTACAATTCTCTGGAGAACAGGATGAATCAGCTGTGCTCCCTCAGTCCCTATAAAATGAGCAACAGTGTAATATATGACTCCAAGTTTCCACCAGCACCCTTACTAAAAGGCAAGGCATTGCAAAATAGGCCTGTTGTGGATTCTTCCAAATAGCATTGCAGAGAGTAGAACACTGACCTTTGCCAAAGGTAAATCTGGCAATTTTAAAAACTGTGACATTAGCAAGACAGTGGGCTTGTAAAAACCTAATTTTAGAACTTCATGATTTAGGATACTGGGACTAAAATGTGATCAACTTAGCAATCAATATCCCAGATACTTTATTCAATTTATTTGATTGAGGCAACACCCCACTTCATATTGACTCTGGGAAGCTCACAGAATAGCAATCCAAAATGAAAACACAAAAGACATATCCAACAAGAGGCTCCATCTACTTTAACCCAGGACATGGGAGAACAGCCCTGGTCTTCAAGACCTTCCAGAATGCCAAGAGGGTGGGAGCTCAGGAGATAGTTAATTCTAGAGAGCAGAAGCCATGACAGAGAAGACATGCTTCCTGGGTCCTGACACATGACACTGTTTAATTGAAGGGACCCAGAGCTTGCCAGAGTGAACTGAAATGGACTGGGATGGGCCACTTCACATCAGATGACCACCAGATCTACTACTGTGGACAAGAGGACCACAGAAGAAATGGAGTAGCCTTCATAATTAATAATAAAGTGGCTAAAGCAGTGCTTGGATACAATCCAAAAAACGATAGAATGATCTCAATTCGAATTCAGGGTAAGCCATTTAACATCACAGTGATCCAAATATACGCCCCAACCACAGATGCTGAAGAAGCAGAAGTAGATCAGTTCTATGAGGATCTGCAGCACCTACTAGATAATACACCAAAAAGAGATGTTATTTTCATTACAGGAGACTGGAATGCTAAGGTGGGTAGTCAGACGACACCTGGAATTACAGGCAAGCATGGTCTGGGAGAACAAAATGAAGCAGGACATAGGCTGATAGAATTTTGCCAAGACAACTCACTGTGCATAACAAACACTCTCTTCCAACAACCTAAAAGACGACTTTATACATGGACTTCACCAGATGGTCGACACCGAAATCAGATTGACTACATCCTTTGCAGCCAAAGGTGGCGGACATCTATACAGTCGGTAAAAACAAGACCTGGAGCTGACTGTAGTTCAGATCACGAACTTCTTATTGCAAAATTTAGAATCAGACTAAAGAGAATAGGGAAGACCCACAGATCAGTTAGATATGAGCTCACTAATATTCCTAAGGAATATGCAGTGGAGGTGAAGAATAGATTTAAGGGACTAGATTTAGTAGATAGGGTCCCAGAAGAACTATGGACAGAAGTTCGCAACATTGTTCAGGAGGCGGCAACAAAAAACGTCCCAAAGAAAAAGAAAACCAAGAAGGCAAGATGGCGGTCTGCTGAAACACTGGAAGTAGCCCAAGAAAGAAGGAAAGCAAAAGGCAACAGTGATAGGGGGAGATATGCCCAATTAAATGCAAAATTCCAGAGGTTAGCCAGAAGAGATAAGGAATTATTTTTAAACAAGCAATGTGCGGAAGTGGAAGAAGACAATAGAATAGGAAGGACAAGAGACCTCTTCCAGAAAATTAGAAACATCGGAGGTAAATTCCAGGCAAAAATGGGTATGATCAAAAACAAAGATGGCAAGGACCTAACAGAAGCAGAAGAGATCAAGAAAAGGTGGCAAGAATATACGGAAGATCTGTATAGGAAGGATAATAATATTGGAGATAGCTTTGACGGTGTGGTCAGTGAGTTAGAGCCAGACATCCTGAAGAGTGAGGTTGAATGGGCCTTAAGAAGCATTGCTAATAACAAGGCAGCAGGAGACGACGGTATCCCAGCTGAACTGTTCAAAATCTTGCAAGATGATGCTGTCAAGGTGATGCATGCCATATGCCAGCAAATTTGGAAAACACAAGAATGGCCATCAGATTGGAAAAAATCAACTTATATCCCCATACCAAAAAAGGGAAGCACTAAAGAATGTTCAAACTATCGAACAGTGGCACTTATTTCACATGCCAGTAAGGTAATGCTCAAGATCTTGCAAGGTAGACTCCAGCAATTCATGGAGCGAGAATTGCCAGATGTACAAGCTGGGTTTAGAAAAGGCAGAGGAACTAGAGACCAAATTGCCAATATCCGCTGGATAATGGAGAAAGCCAGGGAATTTCAGAAAAACATCTATTTCTGTTTTATTGACTATTCTAAAGCCTTTGACTGTGTGGATCATAACAAATTGTGGCAAGTTCTTGGTGGTATGGGGATACCGAGTCATCTTGTCTGCCTCCTGAGGAATCTGTATAACGACCAAGTAGCAACGGTAAGAACAGAGCACGGAACAACGGACTGGTTTAAGATTGGGAAAGGAGTACGGCAGGGTTGTATACTCTCACCCTACCTATTCAACCTGTACGCAGAACACATCATGCGACATGCTGGGCTTGAGGAATCCAGGGCTGGAGTTAAAATCGCTGGAAGAAACATTAACAATCTCAGATATGCAGATGATACCACTTTGATGGCTGAAAGCGAGGAGGAGCTGAGGAGCCTTATGACGAAGGTGAAAGAAGAAAGTGCAAAAGCTGGGTTGCAGTTAAACCTCAAAAAAACCAAGATTATGGCAACCAGCTTGATTGAAGACTGGCAAATAGAGGGAGAAAATGTGGAGGCAATGACAGACTTTGTATTTCTAGGTGCAAAGATTACTGCAGACGCTGACTGAAGCTAGGAAATCAGAAGATGTCTACTTCTTGGGAGGAGAGCAATGGCAAATCTTGATAAAATAGTTAAGAGCAGAGACATCACACTGACAACAAAGGTCCGCATAGTTAAAGCAATGGTATTCCCTGTAGTAACCTATGGCTGTGAGAGCTGGACCATAAGGAAGGCTGAGCGAAGGAAGATAGATGCTTTTGAACTGTGGTGTTGGAGGAAAATTCTGAGAGTGCCTTGGACTGCAAGGAGATCAAAACAGTCCATACTCCAGGAAATCAAGCCAGACTGCTCACTTGAGGGAATGATATTAAAGGCAAAACTGAAGTACTTTGGCCACATAATGAGAAGACAGGATACCCTGGAGAAGAAGCTGATGCTAGGAAAAGTGGAAGGCAAAAGGAAGAGGGGCCGACCAAGGGCAAGATGGATGGATGGTATTCTGGAGGTGACGGACTCAACCATGGGGGAGCTGGGGATGGTGACGGCCGACAGAAAGCTCTGGCGTGGACTGGTCCATGAAGTCACGAAGAGTCGGAAACGACTGAACGAATAAACAACAACAGAGCTTGCCAACTCTGCCAGCTCATACAAGTCAGGCAGAAACCATGGGAGATAGGTGGTCCCTCAAATAACCTGACCCTATTCTATGTTGTCAGCTAAGTCTTTTAGTATTCCTGAAACAAGGAAGAAAGTTATTTGGAGAGAAAGTCAAGTAGTGAGGCTTCTCCATCAAACATTTAGCCAGCTGGATTTGAAAAGACCTACTGGAAGAAAATTAACTTCAGCCATAGATTGAGAACATGATATCATGCTCTGGCCTTCAGAGACATGTCAAGGCAAAGAGCTACATTATTATGCAGCTGGGGACAGCCAACAGAAATTTGACAAACTTTGAATGTGTAAGTTCCAGTGCAATCAGTTTCCTTAATGTGCAGATTTGCACATCATAAAGAAGCTGAGGAGAGGCATTCATCTTGTGATTTCATCAAGATATCATACTAAGCATCATGATGTGAAGGCTCAAGCTGTACCCCTTATGTACATACATGTGATGTTGTCAGGCATGGGCAAAATAGGCAAACTATGCATCATGATATATGTTTCATCACTTGCCCCTACCCCTTGTAGTCACTCATGAGCTATAACTTTTTCCAGCCTAGAGCCAGCCAGTTTCGCCATGTTCCTGTCCTGTGTATAGGTTTCGCCTGACACAATCAGATGTTTTGGGATTCCCATTTTTCTAAGGGAAATATTTCCCATTCTACAGCTTGACATGGCTGACACAATCAAAGACCTTTCTGTGATCAATGAAGCAAATATTGATCTCTTTTTAGTGTTCTTTGGATTTCTCAATTATCTAGAGTGCATTAGCAGTAATGTCCTTTGTTCCTCAGTCTTTTTTAAAACCAGCTTGAACATCTGACATAGGAGGGTATAGCCCAGGGGTCGGCAAACTTTTTATGCCGGGAGCCATTTTGACATGCTCGTGCACATTTTGAAATGCTAGAGAGCCAGGGGGCGGGGTTTGCGGGCGGGGGCCAATCACGTGGAAGGGGGCGGGGTTTGCGGGTGGGGGCCATTCGCATGGAAGGGGGCGAGGTTTGCGGGCGGGGGCCAATCACGTGGAAGGGGGCGGGGTTTGCGGGCGGGAGAGGGCGTCCACCCGGCCCAGCTGCCCGGGGTCCAGGGAGATCAGCTCCGGCGGGATCTGTGGCGAAGAGCGGCCGTGGGGGGGGGGGGGGCGGCGACGACAAACGACACGCTTCAGGCTTTCAGCGCTGGAAGGAGGCCACCTTCCAGCGCTGAAAGCCTGAAGCGCGCCGCTTGTCGTCGCCGCCTGCCCCCCCCCCACGGCCGCTCTTCGCCCGCACGCGTTGAACAAAGAAGACGATGGAGGGTGGGAAACGAGGCCTGCCCGCTTACCTGCCTGCTTGCCTCCCTCCGCGAGGCCCCCCGCTGCCTTCCCAGGGTCCAAGCCGGATCGGGGGCCTCGCGGAGAGAAGCAGGCAGGCAGGTAAGCGGGCAGCCCTGGCCTCCGCCGCCGGGCCCGCCCCCCTCGGCTGCTTCCGCCCGCCCGCGTGGAAGAAAGAAGACGATGGAGGGTGGGAAACGAGGCCTGCCCGCTTACCTGCCTGCTTGCCTCCCTCCGCGAGGCCCCCCGCTGCCTTCCCAGGGTCCAAGCCGGATCGGGGGCCTCGCGGAGAGAAGCAGGCAGGTAGGTAAGCGGGCAGCCCTGGCCTCCGTCGCCGGGCCCGCCCCCCTCGGCCGCTTCCGCCCGCCCGCGTTGAGCGAAGATGATGATGGGGGCGGGAAACGAGGCCTGCCCGCTTACCTGCCTGCTTGCCTCCCTCCACGAGGCCCCCCGCTGCCTTCCCAGGGTCCAAGCCGGATCGGGGGCCTCGCGGAGAGAAGCAGGCAGGCAGGTAAGCGGGCAGCCCTGGCCTCCGCCGCCGGGCCCGCCCCCCTCGGCTGCTTCCGCCCGCCCGCGTGGAAGAAAGAAGACGATGGAGGGTGGGAAACGAGGCCTGCCCGCTTACCTGCCTGCTTGCCTCCCTCCGCGAGGCCCCCCGCTGCCTTCCCAGGGTCCAAGCCGGATCGGGGGCCTCGCGGAGAGAAGCAGGCAGGCAGGTAAGCGGGCAGCCCTGGCCTCCGTCGCCGGGCCCGCCCCCCTCGGCCGCTTCCGCCCGCCCGCGTTGAGCGAAGATGATGATGGGGGCGGGAAACGAGGCCTGCCCGCTTACCTGCCTGCTTGCCTCCCTCCACGAGGCCCCCCGCTGCCTTCCCAGGGTCCAAGCCGGATCGGGGGCCTCGCGGAGAGAAGCAGGCAGGCAGGTAAGCGGGCAGCCCTGGCCTCCGCCGCCGGGCCCGCCCCCCTCGGCTGCTTCCGCCCGCCCGCGTGGAAGAAAGAAGACGATGGAGGGTGGGAAACGAGGCCTGCCCGCTTACCTGCCTGCTTGCCTCCCTCCGCGAGGCCCCCCGCTGCCTTCCCAGGGTCCAAGCCGGATCGGGGGCCTCGCGGAGAGAAGCAGGCAGGCAGGTAAGCGGGCAGCCCTGGCCTCCGTCGCCGGGCCCGCCCCCCTCGGCTGCTTCCGCCCGCCCGCGTTGAGCGAAGATGATGATGGGGGTGGGAAACGAGGCCTGCCCGCTTATCTGCCTGCTTGCCTCTCTCCGCGCAGGGGCTGCTGCGGCTGGAGATGGCGCTGCCTCCCTGCCGTGCCGGGCCTCGCTCAGTGCGAGAGCCAGGGGGCGGGGTTTGCGGGCGGGGGCCTATCACGTGGAAGGGGCGGGGGTGAGTTCAGCTGCGGAAGAGCCACACTCAAGGGGCCAAAGAGCCGCATCTGGCTCGCGAGCCGCCATTTCCGACCCTTGGTATAGCCTATCATATTTCTTCATACCCCTAATCATCAGAGGGTTAAAAACAATTCATTTCCCCATACATTTAGAAATTTCCCCTTTCTGTTCCATTAAACATTGCAATTTAGTGATAATTTTTAGAAAAGCTTTGAGGGCTCCAAGACTTTGGAAGGCATATACTGCCTTTAGAGACTCAAGTTTTGCATTTTTATCTGTAAAACTAAACCCCAAACCCCATAATATAATACACATTACAATTAATATGTAAGATAGTTGAAAAGATGGACTAATAAAATATTTTTAAAAATAAGCATAGGATCAAGGGGAAACCAGAGTCATGGAATTTCAGGGATACTCACGTTCTGCAATCTGCTGCACTGGAAAGCCCAAGTAGAAACTGAACTCCACCACCGATAGGTTTCTTAGCAGTTCACTAACTTCAGACCCATTCAAGAATCCACGTTTCTCTCGAATAGCAAACATAATTTGCACGGGGCCTTGCCGAAACACTGCTTTAGACCGACCCAGAGTTATATTTAGTATCTGAAAAGACCATGTTAGAAAGAAAACAAAAACTATTAGCACTGTCCTTCCTTCCCTAACCTACCATTCTCAAAATCCATTCAATTTAATAGAATTAACAAATGTTTCTGACTGAACTGAATCCATATGATGCTTGCTGTGTTTTGGGATTCAACTTCTCTTTTCATCTGTCACAACAACTTCAATCTAGTGCTGAAAACCCCATAACTTTATGAAGTAATTGAAGCCATTTTACCTTGTATAATAGACTTATCATATATAATGAAGCTTCATTTGACATACTATGTAATCCTTTGCATGTTTACTTAGAAGCAAGTCCCACTGTGTATATCGAGATTTATTTAAATATAATCAGGATTGCTCTTTTAATGACTATGTAAGCTATAGACAGAGAGACAGACAGATACACAGGTTTTATTTATTTATTTTTTAAATTTATCCCTGCCCATCTCCCCGAATAGGTTTCCAGTTCCCTGTTCACTATATTTCTTTCAAATGCAATGTCTAAAAACTGTTGGCTGACTCTTAAACCCAAACTCTGAGGTTGCTTTTCTGTTAAAAAGCCAGAATTTGGTTTGTTATTGGTTTACAATTCTTAGTTTATTTAGAACAGTAAGATGGGATCCAAGGACTGAGTCAAACACTTTCCAGTTTCCAGTTTGCCTAGATAAGTAGAGAAGGTAAGGAGAAAATAACAGACGGCAGGGCACCAGCACATAACTCATTCATGATAAAATCAGAATTCTATTTAGCATTGTACATGAACATAACCATTACATTCTACTCTTGAAAATCTCTTTAGATGTCTCAAGGAAAGAAAAGCCAGCTTGTAACTGCAGCCACCTATAACATTATTTGCAATTTGCAACTTCCTGGCTGAAATGAGTCCGGAACCATAATCATATAGCCATATGCAGGATCACTGTGTGAGATAGGTGGCCATATAAATTCTTTAAATAAATAAAATAAATGCAAGGTGATGACAATGGTTGAAAGACTTACTATATAATGACGTTATATCAATGAAACAGCTCCAAAAATAATGATTTTAGAACTGGGTGCAAAGAAATATTGAGCAAGGAATCTGGTTATGCCACATTCAACTGTTTCTCTACTGTTGTATCTAACATATTCCATTGTACTATGAAATAATAATAAGATTATCAGATACCATTCTGATTCAACCCTAATTCAATGTCCCAATGCAGTTCCAATGTTTCTCCACTTCAGCCAAATGCAAGGAGAAGAGTAGTTATTGATCCAGATGGGCCCCCCTCTGCTGTTGTTCAGAAGAGCGGTGAAGACCTGGCTCTTCCCCCAGGCCTTTGGCAAGGGAGAGGGAGACCCCTCGCTTCATTCCATCTGGTCTGTCGTGCTTGCCATCTTTTGTCTTTTATTGATTCTATTGTAATTTCTTTGTTTGATTGTTGTGAGCCACCAGAGTCATTGGGAGTTCAGGCAGCATACAAGTTTAATTAATTAATTAATTAATTAATTAATTAATTAATAAATACACACAAATACATGTTTAAGCCATTCAAGAGTCTTCTTTTAGTCCTCCAAATATGTTGGGATCCAATTCACAGAATTCCCCATCAGGCGGGCAAAGCCTATTACATACCAACTGACCCCCAGAAAACATGAATATTGACAATAATTTTGTAGGACCTGGCTGGAGGAGGGGGGCAATGGTAAGCAATAGGCAGTAAGGAGCCAGAAGTGGTCAAAGGGAATAACTTCCCAGGTTTGCCTTCCAATAATATGAAGATTTCACAAAGTACACAAATTTAACTTTCCACAACAAAAATTTCTACCCATTACTATCAAAGCATCATTATAGCGATGCAAGAATGTTCCAATGTATTGCCCTGCTATGATTGATTGGTTATTTATTTATTTAGGTATCATCATTTACATAGATCAAGATGTAACCAGCTTTGGGGGGAAATCATTAAACATTTCAGCATCAGCAGGGAGTAAGCATAATAATCACCAGCAGCTTTATGGTTAGCATCACTGTAAAATTCAGCATTGGGGAAAGGGGAGGAGAGAGTAGATGAGAGAAGATGCAGTTTCCATTTCAGGATATGCTTGTCTCACCTGCACAGTGAAGTTGGAAATATCCTGATGATGCTTTCTCACCTCCTCAAAGGCAAATCTCAGTCCTTTTTCAATGTGCTGGCTGAAGTTACAGAACCCAATGTCAATACTTCGAGGTACAAATTGAAGGACTAGAAGTAGAAAATTAAATGTTTGTGTTACTAGATTTAAGTTTAGTAATTCTGGCTAGAGATGGCAGGGCTTGAATGAGAAATCTTTATTCCAAGGTTAGAAGATGGGGGCAGTCTTTAGACACAATGACCTGTTTCACACATCATGGCTATGTCATGGTTTAATGTAAAAACCACAATGATTGGATTTGCATAACATACTAAATAATACACCATGATTTATAATCTGCAATGGCTGGGTTCATATAACATGCTAGCCAAAATCAAAATCAAATATTCTGGCTTAGTATGATATGGAAATCCAAGCAATATCACTACTTTACTTGGTATTCCAGTTCTATAATTCACCCTACAAGGAAAATCTAGCAACACATTCTTTATTTATCTAATTTATATCTCCTAGTCATGTTCACAAGACAACAAATATTAATAAACCAATCTAATGCAAGTTATTGTAGACTCATCCTTGTTTCTCCCTGGCATCTTGACATGTTTACATTAACTTCCAGTTATAGTTCCATGCATGAATGCTTATACCTCTGCACCTCCCCCCTACTGATTTATTCAGCCATGCTTGTATTACCCATTAGGCACAATAGGTAGAGTGCCTTGGGCCAATGAAGCTTTTGGGCCCTCTCAAAAAGTTTTATGTTAAAAAACATCACCACCAGGTGACTGAAAATTACAGGAACTGAAATAATATACAGGAGGTCACCTTGGAGAAAATAGCTTCTACTCTCCATTTTTCATTAATACACTGATTTTTCTACCAATAGTATGTGGAGGGCTAAATAATATTATTTTTGAACAGGTGCACACATCTTAGATTCAAAGTGTATCAATCCTAAATTGTGCATTAAGTGTTTTCCCTTCAACACATCCCGGATCATGAAAAGTCCAGGGTTCTTTCTCAGCATAGAAGCAGTACAAAGGTGATGGGGCTTACCGGTTTGCACTCGGAATTGGAGAGCTGGAGCAGGAAGCGAGGGTTGCAGTGATGAAATGAGAGGTCTTTGACCATGAAGAGGGCTGCTGTTCACCAGTACATTGATGACAGCAATTGCCGTGTAAACAAAAGGCCCCGAGGTCACCAGAAAAGAGAATTTGGGAGAAAGTGTATATACCTATATTAGAAATGAGAGAGTTTAAAATCCCCAAAATAAGCAGTATTTTCTGCACTGCATCATCTTTTTATAGAAAGACTTCTGTGTGCTAGTTGTGGTAATGAATGTCTCCAGCACTGAGGCGGCTATACAGGTACCTCATGAGCTGGAGGACTTTATCTCCTACATTTAAACATAAAGGGATGGATCAAGCTACATTAATTTCCCTTGGCTCCTACGTCGTAGCTAACAGGGCTGTGCACCCATTCAGATTCAAAGGGGGAAAGATGATTTGGAGTGCATGGCAGTGCTCATGTCAAAGGTGGGTAGCAACTCCTTAATGAAGTGTGTCTTTTCCTGGGCTTATGCGGCTCCAGGAAAAGATGTAGTCTATTTAAGGAAGTTGCTACCCATATAACCCATATAACGGGGCATGGTGGCTCAGCGGGTAAGACGCCAGGCTTGTCGATCGGAAGATCGCAAGTTCGGAGGTTCGAATCCCTAGCCCCGCGTGACGGAGTGAGCTCCCGCACTCGCCCCAGCTCTTGCCAACCTAGCAATTCGAAAGCATGCAAATGCAAGTAGATGAATAGGTACCACTTCGGTGGGTAGGTAACAGCATTCCGCATGCGTCATGCTGGCCACATGACCGTGGAAGCGTCTTCGGACAACACTGGCTCTTCGGCTAACAAATGGAGATGAGCACTGGCCCCTAGAGTCAGACACGACTGCACAAATGTGCAGAGGGAACCTTTACCTTTTTTACCCATATAACATGCTCTCCCATGCACACTTCATACATGTTTTCAATAGTGCCTAAATGCAGCTTTCAAGTGGTAGACTCTTGTGTTTTGATTCTGTGGCACACCCTTCTTATAATTGTGCCTTACCATTAGGCCAGGTGATTAAACTCTGCTAACAGCAGCCCTAAATGTTTAAAGAGAAGGATCGTGCCTTAATAGTTTGATATATAAACAATTTTAGCTTAATTTGCCAACGTTTTCTTTATGTTGCATCATTTCTTTCTTTGAAATGAAATCTAGAACGTTCAACCCCTTCTAAGCTTACATAAATAAGTCCCATATCTGTGAATTAATTATCTTAAATCATGAGCATAGATTTATGTGACCATTATGATTCCATAATCATCCATCTTATATTACTCTGTCCCCCCCATTCCCTTTGCAGCCTAACCTAGTCCCCAAGGCCCTATCATATCCCTATAATAACAACAATAATAAAACAATATTTCTATATAATATCCATTGAACACTAATATCAGTATTCCTAAATTGTGCAATAGGAATGCACTTGTAAAACTATAGGATAACTGGTGACTTTTTTTTCATATAACCTCACATTTTCTTAATCATGATGAAGACTGCTAAATTTAAGAGATTTGCATTTCCTTTTCCTGCCAGGCAGTGTTCTAATAAAAGGTTACAACTTTGCATGTTTTGTGCCTCTTACATTGAGGCTGAGTCATTAATGTCAAACTGCAACAGCACATTTTTGTGTCTTCTGAAGCGTGCATTGTCATGGTGTTGCACTAAAAAGGACAATTCTCTTGCACAACCCCAAATAAAAGAAAACAGCTGTAAGCAGTAATACAAAATGTAAAGGGAAAGAACCATGAAATGCACACAAACATTTACCTTTGAATTGTACTTTACATAATCCAATTTGTCTAGAAAATTTAACAGCGAGCCAAGTTTGTATGCAAGAGTTTCACACTAGGGAATGCATATCCAAGCTATCTGACAACAAGTCATTAGTGTAGGTTATTAAGCTGCACAGCAGTTAATTTCAAAACATAGCTATCTTGGCAAAATTCCATTGCAAGATATAAATCTCTTTCTTGAGGGAGGTGAGAACAGTCAAGATTTACCTTGTTGTAATTAGGAATGGAAACTATTCTCTCCCAGAGAGAGAAAGCAGGCAACGATACCATTCAATCATAATGCAAACATGAGTAAGTGCACAGAAATACTGTATGTCTTCTTGCTTTAAGATAAATGATTGCCAGAGGACAAACCAAGCAGGGAAGGTTATGTGCATTATTGGTTAAAAATATGCAGCAGGCCTGTAAATTGATTGGAGCTCAAGTTCTATTCACCAGAGGCTTGCAGTGTAAATCAAGGGGAAACTGGGTATACAGGTATGCAGAAGGAGTAATAAAACAAGGGCTTCAAAATATTTGTTCAATTCTGTTTACAAATTTGACTGATGGAGCTGAGTGTGCTGCAGCTCAAGGGGAGGTAATCTTATAGGATTTCTTGCAGGACATATACTGAGTGTATTCAGAAAATGAATGCCATGGGAGACTTAAATTGGTGCCCATGGCCCCACACTGCCTATTGTTGCTGCAGCTTACATATTAATTTATATACCTTTTCTATA
The DNA here is from genome assembly GCA_023362775.1 of Charina bottae. Classification (NCBI taxonomy): domain Eukaryota; kingdom Metazoa; phylum Chordata; class Lepidosauria; order Squamata; family Charinaidae; genus Charina; species Charina bottae. Next base: position 24,062,706 of record JALMGJ010000006.1, read on the forward strand.
CCCAACATAAATGTAAGATACTTGTCTACTTATAAATGGACAGTGCATGTTTGGATTTGATTCCTGGAAAAAAGACACGGTTACGCACAAAATGGAATGCACAGCACTGCACATTCTCATAAACAACATCAATCGGTGTGATCCCATTACAGAAGATCTTCAGTGGTAAATCAAATTATTCTGAGATGGTTGTTCAGAATGATCATAAGCAATAATGGGTGCCCAAGAAGGCAGATAAATGGGAAAACAAATGACCTTCAACCAACTATAATCCCAATTCCCAGCTTTCATTTAAGAAAAAAGACAATTTTTTAGCTTTCCCTAAGAGGCAGTGGCTTGCAGTTAGGATTGTATAATGGAACATGAATTTTCAAATACCCTATAACCATAAGATTGAATTCTGCTCAGAAACAGAATGATGTAAATTAAACTGTTGGAGGCATCTTTTCTTTCCTGTAAGTAATCCCAGTTTAACATTTGGACCATAGAAATTTGTGCCAGAGGAAGTTTCCAAGAAACTTTTCAAAGAGAGTGTTTGGAGGTTACGCTAGAACTTATGGGATGTTTTCACCAAGGCCAGATCACATCGTTTCAGAAATGTGTGCATCTAATGAACTAACCTTAGCTGTGCAAATGCACTTTTGCGAGGGAGATTGCGTAATCTCTCCGGAACAAAGGAGAAATCATTGAGATCATCCACGTGACTCTGGACAGCTGCTACTCATGAGTAGACCATGGAAAGTGCCATTTTATGGTCAGCCTATGAGTGGAGTGGCTGGGAGTCGGGATTACATCAAGTTCATACTCGCAAAGCAGCGTTATGGACATTAAGCTTGACTGAGGCTTACTGTATATCTTAATCACGTTTTTGGAGTTTTTTTAATTTTTTGTATATTGGAGAGATTAAGACCCTTCAGACTGGCATGGTTTTACTGTATTCATCGGGTGAGCCTCCACCTCCTTAAAAGATGATGGTGTAAATTTGATTTTAAACGTTTTGAAAATATATGATTGTTTTGGGACTATGCAGCAAAAGGGTGCTTAGTATATGGATTTTTGAAAGTTAATAATGGATTAAGGGGCCAGAGGGATTTGGAATTATAGTTTTGAATTTATTGAAGATATCTTCTCATGGGAAAATGGCAATTACTATGGTTTTTTTTATGATAAGGAGACCTTGAAGGTTGGACATTACAGGGAGCCAGAGGATGAAGAAAATGGAGCAGAAATCCTTAGTGCAAAATTTTGAATACCTCTCAGCTAAATTACTGGATAGAATGGATCAATCTCTTGAGAAACTGGACAGATCATTCTCTAAAGAAATTGTAAAACAAGAACAAGTTGTAATGGATGTCTATGAAATTAATTTGAAGGGGGATTTAAATATAATACAAATGGATCTGATGGATGGCTTATTCCCTAAAGGAGATGAACAGACACCAAACCAGGAAGCTGATTTGGACAATTTTTTTCTTCTGGATATACAAAAGAGCTCTTTTGGAAAGACTTCTTTAGAAGTGACAAACAAAAGGATAAACTTTACCTAATGGACATACAAAAGAAAACTGTTAAAGTTCTGAAGGATTTTTGCCTGGATACAAAGATGACCAGCAAATTACCTCTGAGACTTTTCTTGAAAGGGTTAAAGAATAATTTTAAAAATTCAGGGAAGATTTATAAGGTTGGCCTGTTTGACCAGGGCTAAAAGAAAAAAAGTTATATCTGGTTGCCCTTACTGGACTTCTGCTGACAAAGAATGATTGACAAAACATCTGGATTTTGTTTTTTTCAATCTAAGATATGAGTTATGGGGAGAAGAGAGATTATGTTTTATTTAGAGACAGTGATAAACTACTAAAATTGTTTTTACCTGATGGGATGAAGGGGGAAGTTACTTATTTTTTTCTTTTCTCTTTCTTTTTTTTCTTTTCTACACTTCCTCCCCCCTTTTCTTTTATTTGTTTGTATTTTTATAGTTTGTATTGACTTTTATTTTTATCATTTATAATTCTTAATAAAATTATTTGGAAAAAAAAGCAAATGCACTTCTGGACATTTCTGAAATCTGGAAATCCATTCAAGGTTAAATCCAGGAGTTTAAGAAATTCCATCCAACATAATTTGAATTTCTATCCTGTAGTCTGCTTTTCAGGTGATCAGGAGCATCTAAATTAAGCTTCAATTGCTTTGTCCTGATCCAGGCCATTACAGGTATCAGTAACATGCTTAAGCAGGTTTTTAGATGTCAGTGTTCAGCTGAGGTTTGAATTACAAATGGAAAGATGTTGTGTGGAATCCAGACTTACACATTACGATACAAAAAGCAGAAAAAATACATTTTAAATATCCATACTCAATATCTCTACTGAGAACAGTATTTGCATAGAGGTATTTGTTAATCTATTAGGAATAAGATTGTTAATACAGCTAAGAACTGGTGAGCAGATTTCAATATATTTATCTTTTAATTGCCAGATATTTCAATATTCTTTGTTGTTTTCAGCCAAAGCATTTTTTCATACTTTCAAATGCCACTGATTTACTTTGTTTTTTCTATCTTATGTGATAAATTTGTCACTGTTATGATGAAGGCACTGATGCAACAAAATATCAAGTGCATTCTTAAGATTGTTCTCTGTTTTCCTCTTTTTCTATTTAATATCAAATGGCCTTTATGAAGCTTCTTTTGTTGTTCCTATATAAATAACTTTCTGCATTAGTGCTCTCCAATCCCCAGGGATTTCTACTATTCTGCATAAACTTTTAAATACCACAAGACTTAACTCTAAGCAACAAAACACACTCACAGTGCATACGCTACGTCAGGGATCAACTTTTTTTTAAAAAAAAAATTCTGGCTGCCAAGGTGTGTGTGTGCGCGCCTTCAGGTCACTGTTGACTCCTGACGACTGCCTGGATAAGTCCCTGTAGTTTTCTTGGAAAGATTTCAGAAGTGGTTTGCCATTGCCTCCTTCCTAGGGCTGAAAGAGAATGACTGGCCCAAGGTCACCCAGCCGGCTTTCATGCCTAAGGCAGGACTAAAACTCAGAGTCTCCTGGTCTGCCGTTGGCTCCTTCCTAGGGCTGAGAGAGAATGATTGGCCCAAGGTCACCCAGCTGGGTTTCATGCCTAAGGCAGGACTGGAACTCTCAGTCTCTTGGTTTGCCATTGCCTCCATCCTAGGACTAAAAGAGAATGACTGGCCCAAGGTCACCCAGCTGGCTTTGTGCCTAAAGAGGGACTAGAACTCCCGGTCTCCCAGTTTGTAGCCTGGTACCTTAACCACTACAGCAAACTGGATCAACTTTTTTTTCTTTTTTTTTCAGCCACCCAGGTTTGCAGGAGGCATAACTGATGACACAATGATGTCATCAGAGCAGGCAAGGCCAAATTACTTCAGTTCATTATTGAGAGGAGAAGCTTTGGAAGACAGCTAATCAATTATTTTACAGGAGGGATATGGAAAAATCACACCACTGAAAACTGATGTTTTTGCCACTGAATTCCAGCAGCATGATCTGAGGGTATTAGGATATCTGGAAATGAGTTGTTCGATGTTTGTGGTCTATGGGTTGCAGCTATCTATTTCTGCTACCCAAACAAATTATAATCACATCCCACTTTCGACTTCTACCCTGGAAAAAAAATCCAGCAATACTTGTTTTGCAGAGTAGAAGTGAACTGATTTTAATCTGTTATGTTAATAATATCCACAGAGACAGACTTAAGAGCTTGCTCTGAGACTTCTTGGATCAGCAAAGAAGAACAGGCCACACCCACCATATCATATGGTACCATACAAAGATACATACACTTAGGATTAGGTTATCAGTTAATATCCAAGCTACAACCACCTTCATTAGTTATCTCTATGAAGATGTCTTTAACTTATATAATGATCCTCACAGAGCAAACTGTCTATCACTTACCTCTAGTTCTACCATTCTCCTAAATTCATTTCTCAGGATTTCTTTGATGGATTCACTGACATTTTGTACTACAGATTTCCGGGCTAGCACTGAAAATGTGAATCAATAAATAAGTATTAGAAGTATTAGATGCTATTAGAAGCATATATAGATTTAAAGGCAGCAATTCAGATAGTGGGATGATCAGAGAACTGAGAGGAATTATTTTTCTATATGAAAATAACTATAGCAGTACTACTAACTAAGAAATACAGGCCATAGAGCTAATTCTCATTTTATAGTTTGTAGCCAAACACAGATATACAATCATAAAATGCAGGTACTTCTCTTCAAATCTGAGGCCATGTACATGTTTAATTTGAAGTGTTCCTGTAAAATGCTCAGAAGAAAGGATTTTGTTCCTATTTTGTGCTTCCAAATGTTTCAGTACTAAAGCATGGGCACTGAGATTTTATAAGAAATTAGCAAGCTGCAAGACATTTCATTTTGAAGATTTTTATACCACAAAAGATCTCAAACTGAGATCTGCAAAACTCTTGTTCTGAGCCTTTTACAAGTGTTTCAAACTCCAAACAGAACTTCTTTGAGGGAAGTGTTCTGAGCTGGAAGTGCTCCAAAATGCTCAAAAACAGCAGTTTCACTCTTGAAATGGATCATTTAGTGAAATTTTGTGCTTTAAATGTTTCAAAATGAAACGTTTTGCATACCACTTATAAGAAGTGTGTACACAATTTCAAAAGTAAAACTGGATTCTACAAATTCAGACTTACTAGACCAAAATTATCCAATTTGGTGCTATCCAGATGTGTGAACTTCAACTCTCAGAATTTGCCAAACAGCATGGCCCTTCCTGAGAATTTAAGGAATTAAAGTCCACATATTTGAAGGTCACCCAATTTGGGAACAGATGTATTAGTCGATGACAGACCAAGAGATTGGGCTTTTTTTGACAACCTAAATCTTAGACAATACACATGAATCCTGGAGGCAAATATGGTGAACTGATATATGTAAGGCATATCATTACAGATCCATTCAGGACAAAAAACATACTGTACTGGTTGAAGTAGTGTTATAGACTGTGACAGGTACAGACATTCTACGAGAAATATCCTACAGACACCTGGATTTCAGTTCCTAATACCTCTACTTGCCATACTCAGTTTCAAGGAACCATGGGAATAAAACATGTAAAGAAGACCAAGTTGCCTATCCTTGGTCTAAATTCTTAGTGCACAGTGAATCAAATGACTCAACTGTATGCTTGCATCATGATGCATTCATCGTTTCTTCCAGTTGCCCCCTCATGAACGCCTATGATAATTCCCTTTGTTGTTTCAAACAACAAGGAACGCCTATGATAATTCCCCTCATGAACGCCTATGATAATTCCCTTTGTTGTTTCAAACAACAAGGAACGCAGCACAAAGCACCAACAATGTTAAGAAGATCTATAGCCCAGCTAATGTTATTGATGTAGAACAAAATGTATACACTTATTATTATTATGGCCCAACTTTCTTTCTCACTGACAGGATATTGCTGAAAAAGCTATTCAGAGGAAAAAAAGGTAAAATGCAATTCTGTGGAACAAAGAAGTTTGGAATAACCAGAATATTATTCTAGTTTTTTTAAACAGTTTGACACCTACTACCTTTTCTTTCATTTTAGGATCTTCTATCCCTATTCCTAGTTTCTCCAGTTGGATGAGAACACTGCAATTTTCAAACAATATTCCATCCAAGCTGAATATAAAAGGTAACAACTCCTTGAAGACAAGCTCATCTCCTGTGGACACATCCAGGGCTATTTTTTTATCTTTTGACAACAACAACAACGTCGTGAGATTTTTAAAAACCATTCTCTAGCCTAGTTCATAGCCCCAGGATTTCCTGGTGGTGTCCCATCAGAGTCCTAACCAGATCCAACCCTCCTTGGCTATTCAGAATCAGCCAGTCAGCTAGGTGAGGCCGCCTAGGTGGCCATAAAAGAGGTAACTTTTAGTAAATCAGAAAACTGTTATTTTTGGAAACCCAGAAATGTCAAGACTCATACATCCCAATGCACTGGCCAAACAGGCAGTTTTATAGATGTGCAACATCTGTAGGCCAAAAGTAGCAGCTTTTGAATTGTTTCCAGAAATCTGTCTGATGTGCTGGCTTCATCTGCTTCTCATTTCATAGGGAAGAAGACCACTAAGTTCTTTCTAAGCTACAAAATCTAAACTTTGAAAAGAAGCTTTGAAAGGAAGACTGCTATACATGATTTTGGATGGGAGCAACCTAGGGGTTATGGAAAAAAAGTATCTGTTTGCAAGAAAGTTTGGTTGAAAAAAGAAAAAAGCCAACTCAGACAACTGCTATAACAATCCAGGAAGATTCACATCTGAGACAAGACAAAGACCAACCTCTTAAGATTCAGTGCTGCTACTGCTACTGACCATATCTTGTTGTAACCCGCCCAGAGTCCCTTGTATGGGAGATGGGCGGGGGATAAATTAAACAAATAAAAAAATTAAAATAAATATCATTCTCTTCTACCATGCATTCTCTCCTATTCAGCACCTCTTCCCTGTCTTCTCGTTGGCAGCCCTATAGACATAATCTGAGGACCACCTCAAAGCACTGCCTACTGAGTGGCCAAGATACAAAACGTTTCTTCAGACAGCCACATATCTTAGTATAAAGAAGTTGCTGCTGAAATGGAAAGTTGGGAAACGAATTACCTGCAGAACAGTGATTTCCCTGTTACTGATATATACTGAGCTGAACTTGGAATTGGTCTCCCCCACCCAGCGCTGGATTTCTAACACATATTTAAACATGCAAACTCCAGCTGGGTCTTCAACACTCATATAAACAAGTAGAGCTAGAGAATATTACTATAGTGCCCAGTTAAATGAGACCGCAAATTTAGGATTAACCAATCACCTTACTTATAGGGAGAATTTCATAATGTATCCCGATAGCTAAGCCTGCCCCTTTTTTGACTGCATTCTATATACTTTCAACACTTCTGAATGAGACAGAGGATAGTAATATGCATTATAGCAACCTTCCTAACCTAGAACCTTCCAGTTGTATTGGAACTGCAGTCTCTAAAAGGTTAGCGTAGAGTTGTGGAAATTGCAGTTCTAACGTGCCAGAGGATGGCAGCTTAGGGAAGGTTAATTTTGGGGAATTAATTGGAAGGAAAACATACTGAGTATTAGGGATGTACAAAACTTACTGATTTATTCTATTCTCCCTCCAGACCATGCAATTCTGTTGGCAGTTTAGCAATTGGAAGTGAATCATCCAAACTGGAAGTGAACCATCTAAACTGGAAATGGTTGAAGTGGACAGGGGGTTACACCACCCCAAAACAGGCTTATTTCATCCAGAATTCCAAATCTGGGACAACTCAAGTCACTTCCAATTTCCTCCCAGAAACTGCTGAAGCACTTTAGGGATGGGTTGGTCCAAAAGAGGGTTAGCATAGTCTCAATAAATATTCTAGAGTTCTCCAGAATGTTCTATTCCCCAATCAATGTCTTAGGAGTATTTTAAATAATAGAAATACTAGCAGGGACCATAAGAAAAAATAATGCATCATTAAAGCAGCAAAACTGGTGCATTGTTCAAGAGGTTTGCAGTCCATCATATCAGTTCATCTTCCTTTATTATAATACTATAAAAGCGTGGTATAAATATATACTTAGTAAGAAATATAAATCAGAAAAAAACCTTACCAGCTGTTACTAGATATTTATCGGGAACTGTGATATCACAAACATAAGGCTGTCTAGTTGTGGTAGTTGGAATGGTTGCCACTGTAACCTGCGTAGGGGCCAAGATAGAGGTTGAAGAGGATGTAGATGGACTTGATGTACTGCTGGTAATTGAAGAAAGGCCTATTTTGCTACTAGAAGTGGCGGCAGTAAAGGCTGTCACACTAATATGCTCAGTCATGCCAGTTTTTGTTAGAACACCAGATTCAACTGAAGTATTCACAGATGAAGACATCACTGTGTGTTCAGATGGCATCACTACAACCATTGGTCTGGTAGGTGAAATGACGATGCTGTTCATATCTGTGGACAACGGCATATAAGGGGTGGTTTTTAAAAAATCTGTGGTAGAAGCTACCTCAGTGAAAGAAGAAAATGAACTGAAATTAGCAGTAGCACCACTATCTTCAACAGTAGCTGTAGACAACAAAAAAGGTGAAAATGTTAAGACAGGGGTTGACTGCAGTGATGTGAGCCATGAGCTCACATGTGTTTCATCCCCAAAGATGTTGCTGGTGAAAACAGGCTCTGAAGCTGACACAGGTAGCTGCTGGGTTAAGATGGTATCAATAGTGAAATAGGACTCAAAGTGAGAGGTAGCTTCTGTGAAAGCTGAGGTAAAATAAAATTCAGATTCTATCATCAAGATTGATGTTGGTTCTAGTAACACTGAGGAGTTCATATAGAAATGTGATGATGGCATCACTGTAGAACTGTGCATGACTGGAAAAGGAGATGAGCTTGAATTAAAAAATGAAGTTTGCCATGAAGATACTTGAGAAGCCTCCATATTTGTGATGTCAATAGCTGGTTGTTCAACTGAACTCCAACCTGATGAATTGCCAAAAAGCACAGATGATGGAAGGAGTGTGGGTAAAATATGAGGTAAAAACGTTGATAAATCACTTGGCATTGCTAAAAAAGATGTGGCTGTAGCAGATGATAAACGTGACAAGTCATTTGGTTCAGAGGAAAAGGGTATGAATGAAAGGCTGGATACAATGTCTGATCTACTGATAGCTGAGTCTTCTATGGCAAAGTACTCCAGTGATGTGCCAAATAAATGTGGAGTTTCTGACGGCATAAATTCAGATGTTTCTAGCAGAATTGAATTTCTGATTGTCATGGATGGTACACTCACACTCTCCATGAAGGCAGATTCTGGGGAAATTGTAGCAACTTTAGAAGTTAATTTTTCCATAATACTAGATTCTACTGTAACCAATTCAGACACAGAATAGGAGAAATTAACCAGAGTGTTTTCCAATGATATAATTTCAGAAGACCGGCTATAGAAAAGGGAAGGGGAAATGGATGTAAATATATTTTTAAGGCTAATTTCCATAGAATTTGACTCAGAGAGTTCAGTAAACCTTGAAGAAAGTGAAACAACAGGTCTTGAGGGAAAACTAGTATCAAAGATTTCGGGAGGAGGTTCTGGCATGTCATACAGATCACTAATTCCTGATGTAAGTGGTGCAATACCCTTTACATCAGAGACCATGAATGAGAGTGTCTCACCATACTCGCCTGACCCCACATCGTTTTCTGTTGGTCGCACTGAAAAAAACGGCTCTGAAGAAACTGAGATGAAGTCACAGTACAAACATGAAGCGTATGGTTCAATGAAAGGCACTGGACTTTTGGAATCACTGAGTTGGTTTTCTGAATAGCTGGGCAAAACTGATGCCGAATTTCTGGAGAATTTCTGGGAAAGCTCATGTGTAAAAAACTTCTCATTAAAAAGAGTATTGAAAGCAGTTGCATCTGTGTGGGGTATGGTATGGGGAAAAATAAAAGGAAAGTGGGTTGAAAACATAGTTGCCCTTGTTAATGAAATAGGAATTTCTTTAAAAATGCTTAGGACAGATGAACTTTTTGGCCCAAGTATCCCAGTTAAACTGCTATTAATGCTATAGTGAGCTTCAGCATATGTATAAGTGCTTTGTGTATTGTCATATGTAGGTGACTGTTCTACAGTAGTATCAAAAAGCAAAGAAGTTGAAGAGAAAAGATAAGATGGCAAACTCTCCCCTTCTTTTCCAATAGTTGCATCTACCATTTCTAATGCAACAGAATTTAAGTCAGTCTGAGGCATGAGCAAGTCTCTGTCTGTAGTTAGAGGAATAATTGTCCCATCAAAAGACTTCAAGTGCGGGAGAGAAATATGAGGGACAGAGGCAGCCCTTTGCAATGTTGTTTGCAGTGTTCCCACATAATCAAGTGGCGAAGAGGGGACAGCTAACGAAGGTGCTAACAACAAAGTCTGTAGTGTTTCTTTAGTTGGCTTTACTGGGTAGGAACCCAAATGATCGTCTTCTACAAAAGATTTCAGTGAAGGAGTCTGTTGTGCATTTGAAATTAAACTAATAAATCTATCGTCACTTAAGATGGCTTCATTGCTTGTTACTGAAATATCCAGTGCTGGTCCATTTTGTTGAACTGAGGCTCTGCTCCTCCCTTCTTGGTCCAATGAGGTCATTTCAAAAGGAGTGGTTACTAGGGATGACAACTCAGGAAACATTGTATTTGCCTTGGAATCTCTTGTGCTTTCAGTTAAGGCTGTGTGTGTCATGTTGCCCACAGTGCTTTGACTCAGCAAAAGAGAGGAAATGTTCTGCTGCTCCAAATAGATGTCATCTAAAAAGAAAAGAAAAACAAAATGTTAATAATTAGGTTAAATAAATATCGCACTGAAGTGTTAAAATGCTACAATGATTCACTGACCCAACAGCTGTTAGGTTGTCTATGCAGAAATTATACGCATATGGAATAAGCCTCAAAATAAGATGCCTCCAAGGCTATCATTCTCATGGAATCTTTTTGTCCAAGATTAAGAGTCCCATATGATAGAGGTCCACAGTAAGGTCCACTGTGAACCTGTAAGGTCCACAGTCAGTTGACAAGAAGTACTGGCCAGGTCTTCTGTTCAGCATTGCTCTCCACATGACCTGAAGATGCAGTTATAAAATGTGAGCTTTACTACTCCTGGAACTATGTTTATACTCCATCCCACATGTTTATCCACCCACTCTCTGCTTCCTCAAGGAAAAATATTCTCAAGAAAGGAAGAAGATACCAGAAGATGGAGGCATGGGAGTTAATCAACATATTGCTCCCATATGATTTTGGAACTATATTTCCTTATGTTTTTATAGCAACATGCATAATACTATTAAAATATTTTAGGAATAACTTCCAAAACCATAAAAAAGTGGTTTCATTTGCATAATCCACATTCAACATATTATTTTTCCTTTCTAGCTTAAGGTTATTTATTGGCCTAATGAGTGAAGAAAATGTAGAAATGCAAATATCCCAAATGCTGTGGGATTTCTTCCTTTAGATAGTGAGATCTCAGGACCAGACACATGACATGCTCTATAAAGTATTTCCCAGATCCTAAGAAACTGGAGGACTATTAGTCATTTTCTGTTTACATGATGGTCTCCAATTTGGTCTTTATCTCAACCTGCTTCGTTTGGTCAAGAATTCGAACTAACAATTCAGCTGATCAACACTGTACCAACCCAATTTATTAATTTTATCTTCTATGGTGGAATCAGTTCCCCCACACCCCACCCAATTATTTTCTCTCCCACACTATACACAATGACAGCGGAAGATAACAAGTCAGCAATTTTCAAATTGGGTTTTAAGGAACACAGAGATTTCCTGGAAGCTTAGAGTTCTTAATAAGGAGATAAAGATAAGAAGACATACCTCCCTGAAAAGCAGTTTTACTAGTATTGACTTTTGTCCTGGAAAAAAAAGGCTGGGTGGATCAGTTGGATTTGTTCAAAGGAACACACTGAATTCATTTGGCGTAAAGAAGAAGCCTGACAAACCAGAAATGCATTGGATTCTTCAGCAAATAAATCTGTACGGAAAGGTTTCTCTACAAGTAGCCATTTACTTCCTTAAGGACAGAATCAGAATCGGAAAACTGTATCATATACACTAACTTATACTGAACCTCTCCTCAGTTAAGACCTCTGCTGAGAATGAAATGAATACACTATCTCATCTATGAAAAGAGTCAAATATTAGGTCCATTCTTAATACAAATAAAATCCATATATGTTTTGCCTCTTTCATACAGTAAATCCTGAAGAATCTTTTGCACTTTTTTGTTTCATTTTAATTCTCCAAAGCAATTTCTTGACTAATATTCACAGTAGAATTATGGAAATAAAAAGTATGTTCATTGTCCTCATGAGAAATTTATATACAGAGCCAGTTTGGTCCAGTGGTTAAGGCAACGGGCTAGAAACCAGGAGACAGAGTTCTAGTCCCGCCTTAGGCATGAAAGCCGGCTGGGTGACCTTGGGCCAGTCACTCTGTCTCAGCCCAACAAACCTCACAGGGTTGTTGTTGTGGGGAAAATAGGAGGAGGAAGGAGTATTAGGTATGTTCGCCGCCTTTATAAAAATAATAAAGGCGGGATAGAAAAAGACAGACAGACAGACAGACAGACAGACAGACAGAAAGAATGAATGAATCAGGAAGCCACAGTCTAGATCAGGGCTTTCCAAAGTTTTTCCGCGGCGACACACCAACTGCCCTTGGTGTGTCACCGCGGGAAAATCTGTAAGTCCCGCCACCGCGGCAGCGCGCAAAAACCCAGAAGCGCTGCTGCCGCTTTCAGACTTTGCGCACCGCCGCGGTTGCGGCGCCTTCGGATTTTCATGTGTTGCCGCGGGAAAACCCGGTGCAGGCGGGGGCGTGCATAGTGGCGGCAGCGGCGGCAGCCTCCGCTAAAACGCGGAAGCACCGATGGCACGCCGGTGCCGCCGCCGCCGTGCACGCCCCCGCTGCCACTTCCGGGTTATGTGGCGACACAGCCGACTGTGTGGCGACACACTTTTGTGTCACGACACACAGTTTGGAAAGCTCTGGTCTAACATGGTGAAACAGACTGGCTTCAGGTTGGCAAAGGAGTGAGACAAGGCTGCATACTCTCCCCTTATTTATTCAACCTACAGTGGGGCAAAAAAGTATTTAGTCAGCCACCAATTGTGCAAGTTCTCCCACTTAAAAAGATGAGAGAGGCCTGTAATTGACATCATAGGTAGACCTCAACTATGAGAGACAAAATGAGAAAACAAATCCAGACAATCACATTGTCTGATTCGGAAAGAATTTATTTGCAAATTATGGTGGAAAATAAGTATTTGGTCACCTACAAACAAGCAAGATTTCTGGCTCTCACAGACCTGTAACTTCTTCTTTAAGAGGCTCCTCTGTCCTCCACTCATTACCTGTAGTAATGGCACCTGTTTGAACTTGTTATCAGTATAAAAGACACCTGTCCACAACCTCAAACAGTCACACTCCAAACTCCACTATGGTGAAGACCAAAGAGCTGTTGAAGGACACCAGAAACAAAATTGTAGACCTGCACCAGGCTGGGAAGACTGAATCTGCAATAGGCAAGCAGCTTGGTGTGAAGAAATCAACTGTGGGAGCAATAATTAGAAAATGGAAGACATACAAGACCACTGATAATCTCCCTCGATCTGGGGCTCCATGCAGGATCTCACCCCGTGGGGTCAAAATGATCACAAGAACGGTGAGCAAAAATCCCAGAACCACACGGGGGGACCTAGTGAATGACCTGCAGAGAGCTGGGACCAACGTAACAAAGGCTACCATCAGTAACACACTACGCCGCCAGGGACTCATATCCTGCAGTGCCAGACGTGTCCCCCTGCTTAAGCCAGTACATGTCCGGGCCCGTCTGAAGTTTGCTAGAGAGCATTTGGATGATCCAGAAGAGGATTGGGAGAATGTCATATGGTCAGATGAAACCAAAGTAGAACTGTTTGGTAGAAACACAACTCGTCGTGTTTGGAGGAGAGAGTATGCTGAGTTGCATCCAAAGAACACCATACCTACTGTGAAGCATGGGGGTGGCAACATCATGCTTTGGGGCTGTTTCTCTGCAAAGGGACCAGGACGACTGTTCCGTGTACACGAAAGAATGAATGGGGCCATGTATCGTGAGATTTTGAGTGCAAACCTCCTTCCATCAGCAAGGGCATTGAAGATGAAACGTGGCTGGGTCTTTCAGCATGACAATGATCCCAAACACACCGCCCGGGCAACGAAGGAGTGGCTTCGTAAGAAGCATTTCAAGGTCCTGGAGTGGCCTAGCCAGTCTCCAGATCTCAACCCCATAGAAAACCTTTGGAGGGAGTTGAAAGTCCGTGTTGCCCAGCGACAGCCCCAAAACATCACTGCTCTAGAGGAGATCTGCATGGAGGAATGGGCCAACATACCAGCAACAGTGTGTGCCAACCTTGTGAAGACTTACAGAAAACGTTTGACCTCTGTCATTGCCAACAAAGGATATATAACAAAGTATTGAGATGAACTTTTGATATTGACCAAATACTTATTTTCCACCATAATTTGCAAATAAATTCTTTCCGAATCAGACAATGTGATTGTCTGGATTTGTTTTCTCATTTTGTCTCTCATAGTTGAGGTCTACCTATGATGTCAATTACAGGCCTCTCTCATCTTTTTAAGTGGGAGAACTTGCACAATTAGTGGCTGACTAAATACTTTTTTGCCCCACTGTATATGCTGAATATATATTAAGGGAAACTGGATTGGAAAAAGATGAGCGTTGCTTTAAAATTGGAGGAAAAAAACATCAGTAACCTGTGCTATTCTGATGACACTACCCTGATAGCCAATAATGCAAAGGATCTGCAAGCTCTAGTAATAAAAGGAGCAAAATGAACAAATGGGACAAAAAAATATATAAAGACGACCAAACCGATGACAACATATAGAACAGAGCTTTCCAAACTGTGTGTTGTGACACAAAAGTGTGTCGCCACACACAGTCTGGTGTGTCGCCACACAACCTGGAAGCGCTGATCATCATCAGCGCTTCCGGGTTTTCCCGCGGCGACACACCAACGGTGGCGTGCAAAAACCCGAAAGCGGCAGCAGCGCTTCCGGGTCTTTGCGCGCTGCCACAATGGCGGCACTTCCGGGTTTTCCCGCGGCGACACACCAACGGCGGGAAAACTTTGGAAAGCCCTGATATAGAATAACCAGCCTTAGAACTGATAATGAAGATATCAAAGTGGTGGATAGCTTCTGTATTTTAGGCTCAACCATCAACAGTAAAGGAACAAGCAGTCAAGAAATATGCTGCAGACTAGCACTTGGTAGAGCAGTCATGAAGGTCTTGGAAAAGATACTCAAATGCCATGATATAAACACAGGCACTATAAGCAGTAATTTCTACAACTGGGGCAGCATATTTTCCTGATAAGCAAATTGAGGAAGAAGTTTCAGAGTCATAAGTAAATTAATCACATAACAATATTTTGAAAATTTCTAATTTTAGGGTGCATAAAAGTTTCAAACTTTTGAGACTGGATGTTTGAAAAGGCCAATTCTGAGCCTCAAACATTCCATGTCTAGTCTGAAATAGGTTGCTCCTGTTGTTGTTTATTCGTTCAGTCGCGTCCGACTCTTCGTGACTTCATGGACCAGCCCACGCCAGAGCTTCCTGTCGGCCGTCACCATCCTCAGCTCCCCCAAGGTCGAGTCCGTCACCTCCAGAATATCATCCATCCATCTTGCCCTTGGTCGGCCCCTCTTCCTTTTGCCTTCCACTTTCCCTAGCATCAGCATCTTCTCCAGGGTATCCTGTCTTCTCATTATGTGGCCAAAGTACTTCAGTTTTGCCTTTAATATCATTCCCTCAAGTGAGCAGTCTGGCTTTATTTCCTGGAGTATGGACTGTTTTGATCTCCTTGCAGTCCAAGGCACTCTCAGAATTCGAACTTCTTGTGTTGCGAACTTCTGTCCATAGTTCTTCCGGGACCCTATCTACTAAATCTAGTCCCTTAAATCTATTCTTCACCTCCACTGCATATTCCTTAGGAATATTAGTGAGCTCATATCTAACTGATCTGTGGGTCTTCCCTATTCTCTTTAGTCTGATTCTAAATTTTGCAATAAGAAGTTCGTGATCTGAACTACAGTCAGCTCCAGGTCTTGTTTTTACCGACTGTATAGATGTCCGCCACCTTTGGCTACAAAGGATGTAGTCAATCTGATTTCGGTGTCGACCATCTGGTGAAATCCATGTATAAAGTCATCTTTTAGGTTGTTGGAAGAGAGTGTTTGTTATGCACAGTGAGTTGTCTTGGCAAAATTCTATCAGCCTATGTCCTGCTTCATTTTGTTCTCCCAGACCATGCTTGCCTGCAATTCCGGGTGTCGTCTGACTACCCACCTTAGCATTCCAGTCTCCTGTAATGAAAATAACATGTCTTTTTGGTTTATTATCCAGTAGGTGCTGCAGATCCTCATAGAACTGATCTAATTCTGCTTCTTCAGCATCTGTGGTTGGGGCGTATATTTGGATCACTGTGATGTTAAATGGCTTACCCTGAATTCGAATTGAGATCATTCTGTCGTTTTTTGGATTGTATCCAAGCACTGCTTTAGCCACTTTATTATTAATTATGAAGGCTACTCCATTTCTTCTGTGGTCCTCTTGTCCACAGTAGTAGATCTGGTGGTCATCTGATGTGAAGTGGCCCATTCCAGTCCATTTCAGTTCACTGACACCTAAAATGTCTATATTTAATCTTGACATCTCACCAATAACCACATCCAATTTGCCCTGGCTCATAGATCTTACATTCCAGGTTCCTATGGTGTGTTGATCTTTAGAACATCGGATTCGTCGTTCACCACCAGCACTGTCGGCCGCTAGCCGTCCTTTCGGCTTTGAGCTAGCTGCGTCATCACATCTGGGGCTAGTTGAACGTATCCTCTGTTCCTCCCCAGTAGCATTTTGACCATCTTCCGACCTGGGAGTCCCATCTTCCGATGGTATTTATTTATTTATTTATCTTATTTATACCCCGCCTATCCCCTCCCTAATGGAGGGCTCTAGGCGGCTTACAATCAGTACATACATATTACCATTATACAGTACATCATATTATATATTACCCGCACGATTAGGGAGGGGGTGAGGGAACCGGCTCTTCTTTTCCAGGCATCGGAACTACAAGCCCCAGAATGCCTCGCTTTCGGAGCCGGCTGACGACATCCCGGAAGTTGTAATTGGGATCCGTCGACCTCTGCCGCCGTCCTCAGCCGCCATCCACGGGCTTCTCCAGGTCTTCGTCTTCGGTTCCGAGGCGACTCCCCGACAGGATGCCAGCATATTGCCCCACGTGAGTGGTACCCATTTATCTACTTGCTATTTAGCTTTCGAATCGCTGGGTTGGCAGAGAGCTGGGGCTAGTGACGGGAACTCACCCCGCCACGCGGATTCGAACTGCCGACGTTATGGTCGGCAGACTAACGGCTCAGCGGTTTAACCCGCTGAGCCACCGCGCCCCTCACCGACATATCTCTGGTTGTACTGATCCATTTAGTTTTCACGGCAAGAATACTGGGGTGGGTTGCCATTACCTTCCCCAGGGATCGTATTTAGTCTGACCTCTCTGCCACGACCTTCCCGTCTTGGGTGTCCCTTCACGGTTTAGCTCATGGTTTCATTGAGGTGCTCAAGCTCCAGCACCACGACAAGGTAAAGATCTCCTTTGCTGGAGAGGTTGCTCCTAGGAGTATGCAAAAATTGGGTTTTGTTTCATACATGGAAGAACACACTGTAGCTTAGAAGTTCACCTGGACTGTTCCAGGCTGAGTGGGTGAAACCAGAACATCTTCATTGTTTCAGGTTTTGGCCCACAGAAATCTAGAAATATCTTATACAATGATTAGAGCAAGACTGGTGACTTTTGATCTCTTTCTTCTCACACAACACAAGTGTGTTTCTGCATTACATCTGAACATGAAATATATTTTACCTAGAGGGAAAAACATTTTAACCTACAGACATCCCTAATTACTCCCTTATCTCTGAAGTATCTTGAGTTGTATATGCCACCTTAAGAGCTATAGCTACAGCTGTATATACAGCTATTTATATATGCTTCTGTGTGTGTGTGTGTGTGCGCGCGCGTGTGTGTGTGGGAAGGGGGAGAAGAGTGTGTTTCTACAAAAAATCCATACAATGATTTTTTAAAGTCCAGCTGCAATTGGTTCAGTTAGTAAAAACAAATTCAGAAATTGTTTATTTTATAATTAAAACAACCAGGATGGAATGTTTGTGTCCAGGATGAAAAAAAATAGTATTTATTTCTTAAAGCAAATTATTTATTTGTTAGAATTACATCCTACCTTTCATACAGGAGTTCAAGGTGGCATACATTGCACTGCCTCTGTCTACTTTCCCCCCCACAACAATCCTGTGAAGTAGGTTGGGCTTAGAAAGTATCACTGGCCCAAAGTCATCTACTGAACTTCTGTGGCTGAAGGTAAACTAGGATCTGGGTCTCTTGAGTGCCAGTCCAACACCTTAGCTACTTGTGATGGAATGTGGGAATGACCTTGGGAGACAGGAGGAAGACCCACAGCCTAGGCAATGGTCTGATAAGAAGCAGCTCAGTCCGCAGGTGGGGAAAAAGCATGGGAAGCGTTTCAGAAGGGACCCTCCCCAGTTTTCTAGAGACTAAAAAAAGAGGAGGGGAGAAATACTTTCAGTCTTGCAAGATTGGTAGTGCTTCTTGTCTGGACTACCTCGAAGGGCTAATACCATTATACCACACTGGTTCTTTAAGATAAGTTTTCACCAATTTGCCTAAAATCCAACAACGCACATCAAGAGATTTGGATTTTCGGTAAATTTAGAATATTTTTAAGGATTGGAATGGCAAAACACAAAAGAGAACTACGAGGCATGGGAGCAGAATATTACAGGCTAATAAATAAAAGACAACGTCTCCTTCAAATCCAGTTCAGTTCCTGGTGACCGCATGGGACAGTTCCATGTAGTCTTCTTGGCAATAACATAGAAGTACTTTGCTGTTGCCTTCTTCTCAACTTTGTAAACTAGCCTATAGCTTGGTATTGCAAATCAGTTAAGGAATGGAGTGGAGTGGTGTACCCTCACAGTCCTGGAAATACGGTCTTATTTCATCCTAATAGTTATTCCTCTCTGCAGGTGCTCCTGGCTCAACACAGAGATTTCTGTAAGAATATTACTACCTTCTACTCTGCCATATTCATGAGTTTCAGCAGATCCTGTCTGCATTTTCAAAATTTATAGCCATAATGCTTGGAAACCTGAATAAACATGAAGCTAGATTCTAACAAACTACACAACCTGTACAAAGTAGCACAGACTCTTGAGGAGAAATATTAGGGATACATGTCAGAATAGCGTATATATGCAATTGATTATCTTCTGTTTTTTCCTATCTGTAGCTCTAGCAAATTATCTCCAAACATTTTAATCCACACCAATTATGTCTAGTACATGTACATTTTTTTCTTTGCCACTTTTACCAATTTTTGCACCACATTACTCATCAAACAAAAAAATTAAAGTGCGTGATTTCTAAAAATCAATAATTGGCACACAGCGGCTGACTAGATCTGGATCATGAATGAAGCAAACAGTATTTAACTTCCATGATGGTCCCAACCTGAACTGGATCTTGTTGTTCCTTCTCTTATTTTTAGTCAGCCTATCAGCTTCTTTCATTCTTGTTCAAACGTAAGGTATAAAAGGAAACACAATTTTATTTTTCTATTATTTCATAAAAAAGAAAATTGCCCAGAGTACAAGCTTCTCAACCAGCCTGAACCTGCCCTAATACATTAAAGCAAGTTTGATCACAGCTGTCAGCATTTTCCACTTGAAACAAGATAACCTACACAGATTCTTCATCTCGTGTTTCCATACTTTGGACCAGTTGCATCCTTTGAATAAATGGCTTAAACTTCTAGTTCTTAAGAGCTTACTATGTGCACATTCTGAGAATGCACTAGATTTCAGAATCAAGTATCTCTCTTCTTTTTATAGAATAATTAACCCAAAGCTAATAGGATTTGTATTTATTTTAATGTGACAATTGAAAAATAAATCCTGGCATATATTTGCTTGCCAGGTTCAACAATAATTCATTATTTCCCCATGGATATGTATTTGTATTCCAACAGGTAAGACTGTAAGGTGGACGTTTGCCAATCATGGATTAAAATTTGACAAAACAGAGACCCCTGCCGTACTTGAATGTGCATTTGTGGGAACACAGAAACAATACAGAAAATGGTCAGGAATAGATTAGTCCACCTCAGTTTGGTGGCAAAGAACGTTAACTAGGCCTTGGAAAAGAGATGCCTTTAAAAAGCTGCTCTCTGTTCAATACGGTCTTGTTATGACAGATGGCTAGTGGGCATGTGAAATACAATAGCCTCTTATTTCACCCAGTCATGGGAACGGGAACAGGCAAGGTATCATGTGAATGTTTTTAACTATATCCGCTGTTTGATGCTTTCACAACAGGCCCTTTTACTGGTTGTGGCCTACCCTTTACCCTGCATTGCTTCTATCATCTCCAATATGACCTTGGGGTTTAAGATTTCCAGCAGCACCACTTCAATTATTTACCTGACATGTAATAGAGCTTCGTTATATTGGGAAAGAATTCTTCATCAACAAATACAGAGCAATGCTTTCCCTCCTCGACACTTTGAAGGAACTATGCTTATTGATGTCCCGTTCCCATAAAAACCTAACCCAATTAATGCATCTGAATCATAGGACGTGTAGCATTCTTGGACAAAAAGGTTCAGTTCCACAAAGGACAACAGCCCTCTCAACTGTTCAGACTATATAGGTCACTCTGAATTTTCTATTTCGACAAGCAGTAGCTTGCTAGGCTCCAACACAAGTCTCTTCCCCTCACCTGCTGCCTGATCCTTCCAACACAAAGATAGGCCATCTATGGCTCCAAAGTCACATATGACTCCTTTAGAATGGCCCACAAAGTCCCCTCTGAAAGTATTCACCAAATTGTAATCTTTACTGAGATAGAAGCTAATTATTAAACACATGGGGAGTGACCACATTAACTAGAATTAGTTAAATTTACTTACATTTAACGTGGTGGCTCAGCGGGTAAGACGCCAGGCTTGTCGATCGGAAGATTGCAAGTTCAGAGGTTCAAATCCCTAGCCCTGTGTGCGGAGTGAGCTCCCGCACTCGCCCCAGCTCTTGCCAACCTAGCAATTCGAAAGCATGCAAATGCAAGTAGATGAATAGGTACCACTTCGGTGGGATGGTAACAGCGTTCTGCATGTGTCATGCCGGCCACATGACCGTGGAAACGTCTTCGGACAACGCTGGCTCTTCGGCTAACAAACGGAGATGAGCACTGGCCCCTAGAGTCGGACACGACTGCACAAATGTGCGGGGGGAACCTTTACCTTTAATGTACATAAAATAGTATATCAAATTTAATTTTTATCCTGCCCACGCCTTCTTTTAATTATTTTTTTTATTTTAAATTGAATAGTAACAGAAAAAGAAAAAGAACAAAACACAAATAAATTTACGATGCAAATACATACATTCTCAAGAGAAAAAAACAATGCATAAAAGGTGCTTTTAAAAAAAGTGAGAAAAGAAACGAAGTATATCGTTATAACTGTTAACAGTTACAATTCTATATATATTGTCTAATATAAGTATTATTCAAATACATATATATTTATTTCTAATACACTTATATAACTATCATTCTTTTTAAACCTACTGTATTTTGTATAAACGTGTTCCATATTTCATTATACTTGTCCATACAAAGTCTACGTCTATAGGCAGTTTGCTCATAAGTCACAAGAGTAATCAGGTTTTCAATCCATTGAGTAAATGGATTCTCTTGTGCCCTTACTATGGCCAAAAGACTAATATTGCAGCATTGGGAAGATAAATGTATGGCCCCATTTATGCCCACTTCTTTATCACATGACAGCTACCTTTAGGAGACTGGTTCCCAGTGGGCACCCCTCAGCTCAGAAAAACTGGAGATGCTGAAGACTGAACTTGGAAACTTCTGCATGTAAATCATGTGAGCAATACCATTGAATATGTGAGTTTCACCACCAAATAGGTTCGTCTACTTCCACATGCAAACTATATGTACTCTAACTAATACTATTCCTTCAAAATTTCCTCTTTTATTAATATAATCATAAAGGAACCTGCTTTGTAAAATAAATGGCTAACCCTTGCCTGGACCGATCCTGTTTCAGATAAATTATCTTGAAGTTGGTGGATGCCTTACTGACATATTTCCAAAGATGGATGCTTCTGACTCCCACCTGTCCTCTCAAATATAAATGGGTGCATGGGGGTGTGTGTGCAAACTGTTTATCTCAATTATAGGCTCTTGTGCTCAAATGATCAATGTAGCAAAAGCACATTCTCCCCTTGAATCTGAAATCTGGGAAAGCAAGCAAAGAAGTACTTGTATAGTATAATGACTTAGAAATTAAGCTATGAATTTAAGCTGACTGCTGGCATAAAATCACTAGATACTCTTAGCAAGCCATTTCTTCCCAGCCTCGATACCCTCTTGCATTACAGAGAGAAAATAGTCATGAATAGACAAAGCAACCTCTGTAAATGAAAGCAAAAAACAAAAACAAAACAAACCCTTGACACAATGTAAACAGTTCTGAAATTCTGCAATGTGCCATATCAATATCGATCTATCTCTCTATATATAATATCCTGTTTATGTTATTTCAAAGATGAAAACCACATACTTCAACATTGAAAGCTAACTTGCATCTTCTGCTCTGGTAGGTCCAGGAGGTGGTTCTTAGTCTGCTGTGGTTAAGTTTGCACTCCCCATAAATCATAAATCCTTTAAGGATTTGGGGGATAGTGTCAGGACCAGCTTTCTTTGATGACCCATGTGTCTTCTGTGACATAAAGACCTCACAAGCAATGGCTGTGATCCTTCCTGAATTGGTAATCCCCATTTGAATTACTGTAACACATTCCATACAGGGCAGCATTTGAAGACTCTCTGGAAATAGCAACTTACTAACTTACTTACTTACTTACTTGTTGAATTTCTATAACTGCCCATCTCCCCCTCAAGGAGGGACTCTGGGCGGTTCACAACACAATATCAACAAAGTACAATAAAAACCGTGATAAAAATACAAATACAATAAATTACAATAAAAATACAATAAAATCCAAGAGGCAGATAGTTCTAAAGTGACGTTGACTATGATTAAAATATTTTAGATATCTAAGGTGGCTCTAGGGAATCAGCCATCCCCAGGCTTGACTGCTTTCCTTTTTGCCCCAGGCAAGATCACAGAGCCAGGTTTTTAATTTTTTCTAAAATACAGGAGCGAGGGGGCCTGTCTTATCCCTGGTGGGAGGATGTTCCATAGGGCAGGTGCTGCTGCAGAGAAGGCTCGCCTCCGGGACCCCGTTAGGTGGAATTCTTTCATAGAAGGGGTCCGCAGCATGCCCTCTCTGCAAGATCGGGTGGGACAGGAAGATGTAATGGGGATGAGGCGGTCCCTCAGATAACCTGGTCCCGTGCCATGTCCGTGCCAACTTAACCAAAATACATCAGCCAGATTGAGTCAAATCAAAGAAATCGAGTGTTTACCAGTTTATAACCAACTGCAATGACTCCCAATCCATGTACAATTCAAACAACACATTGATACTGCTTCTTAGGACCCAACTCCCGAATGGCCTCCTTCCTCTCATGAGAACCAGCCCTCTATGAAGATCAGTCTCAGAAGCCCTTTTTTCAGGTTCTGCTGCTGTAAGAAATGAGACTGGTGATGGCTGACACCTTCTTTGTGGTTGTGTCCTGACTTTGGAACCCACAGAGTGGTTCTCCTAGAGCCACTTCTATTGACCTTTCAATAGCTAATGAAACACTTTTTAATCTCCCATGATCTATTCCTATCTGGTCTTGTTGCTGCTGAGTTCTGTAAGGATTTTTAACTCCTGTTATTATCACTTTGAAGTTTTCATTGAAAGCCGCATGAACCATAGAAGACAGGGCACTTCTGTGCAGGCCTTTGCACCATTTCAGTTCTGGAACTCTGTTCCCATCCCATCACCTGTGTACAGCAACTGAGCTAGCTGACATAATTGAGCTGTGGTCTATCTCAAATTGCTGAAAAATTGCTATTTCTCTACTTATAACAATGAAATTCTACAAAACCTGTGGGTTGTCTGTTTTCCCACTGGCAGTAAGCCTCACCCCACCTCCAAGCTCTTGGCCTTCAATAGACATAACACAAAGGGGAATGAAGACGTGACCGCTTCATAACTCTCTCATTACAGCAATCGTTCATACAATCGTTTGTTTCAAACAGCCACAAAAAGTGTCCATCATATTTCTGATTCTACTTTAAATGCAGCTGAGATTGTTCTGAACTTTTTTAGCTCTTTGCATACCTTAACTCAGAGCTTTCCAAACTGTGTGTCGGGACACATTAGTGTGTTGGCTGCAGTGTATGGGTGTGTCACGGCTGCTCCTGCCTCCAAGCCCTGTCAGGATTCCGTGCAGGTCCTAGTGCCTGCCTTGTGCCTGGCTGCCTCCAAACCTGCCCTGCCAGGATTCCACGCAGGTCCTAGTGCCTGCCTTGTGCCTTGCTGCCTCCAAACCTGCCCTGCCAGGATTCCACGCAGGTCCTAGTGCCTGCCTTGTGCCTTGCTGCCTCCAAACCTGCTGTGATTCTGCGCAGGTCCTAGTGCCTGCCTTGTGCCTTGCTGTAAGAGTGTGTCGCGAAATGATGCATGTCTAAAAAGTGTGTCACCAACATGAAAAGTTTGGAAAGCTCTGCCTTAACTTCTCGTGCTGCATGCCCAATAATCACAACAAAGGGAACTGGAATGAAATTGATAATTCTATCTATTTTCTCCTTCTCTTCGATAGGGCACAACTGGCTGCAAAACACTGGGTAATTGCTAGAGTATTTTGCTTCATTTTGTTTTTTCAAATTACTGCCTTATGGATGGGGTGAGTGCTGGCAATTTTTCTTCTTCCTCTTTTGTGTGGGGTGGAGGGTGAAGAGGAGCTTCTACTGCTCCAGAACTCTTCTCCCTCTCTCCTCCTGCTCAACCTTTAACAGCTTATTTATGGTGCTTATCTGGAGACACTGCTTAGAACAGGGTCAGAACAGAACAACCGCTGTTGGTGTGTCGCCACGAGAAAACCCGGAAGTGCCGCCGTTGCGGCAGCGTGCAAAAACCCAGAAGCACTTCTGCCACTTTCAGTTTTTGTGCGCCGCCGTTGGTGTATCGCCGCGGGAAAACCCGGAAGCGCTGATGATGAGCGCTTCCGGGTTGTGTGGCGACACACCAGACTGTGTGTGGCGACACACTTTTGTGTCGCGACACAGAGTTTGGAAAGCTCTGGCTTAGAATATATATCCCCTCTTTCATTCAAGTCACCACAGGAATATGCAATGATGTTACAACTATTGGGAAAAGTACTCAGTGCAAAACTGCAAGCATGCTCTCTTGTCATCATCACAGTTAGCAACAGGCTTTTAAATGTAAAAGAGTAATGGCAGCTTCACATCTAACCCTTTATAGAAACCGCTTGAGACTTTTTTTTTTTTTTTGCAAACAGAGAAACGTGCAACATATGTTCTGGAAACACATTTGTTAGCAATGGAGGAGGAGGAGGAGGAGGACAATTTTGCATGGGAGGGCAGGGCTGATATGATTTTTGTTGTTGCAGGAACTGCATATGGCAGGGGACCTACTAAATAACCTAGTGGTCAGCTGGAGGGAGAGCAGTGATGCTGATGATAACCCCCATCCTTTTCTGCATTCCAAGGCCTGCAGTGATAAAGGTAATCACATGGCCAGTTCTGAAACAGTTTGGAGTGACTGGAGAATAGAAATGGAGCCATGTGGAAGTACTGTAGCCCGTTCCCTCCATATTACAGAAGATGCATTTTTAACTACTAATGTTAAAAGCAAGAAGTATGTCTAGTAAAGTCCTCACTGACATGAGATATTAAAGAAGGAGCTTTATGGAGCTCAGCTGTTTTTAAATACTGTAGTATTTCAGCCATGCTTCAAAGTAAAGCACTCCAGTGTGTTGGCTCACATAAAACAGTCTGCTTTTAAGGCATTAAATGTTTGGAAATGCTTATCTATTTAATATTAATGCTTTATGTCTGTGCCATCTGATTCTCCCATTTGTAGTCTGATAAATGCTCCTATTTAAAAAAGATGATGAATGGTAGAACAGTGGGCAACTTGGCAGCCCTACTAAAATATATCACAGTCTATTAATTGTAGAGTTTTTACAGATTCAAGTCACATGGCTACAGTTAATGGACGTTCTGCACTAAAAGGTTTCCATCAGCATGCAAAAAGTATCTTAGAAACTGCGTTCATCCATTAATTGACAAAATAAGATTGGTGCTGGTACAGAAAGAAGATTTGGTAAGATTATTTAAAGTTTCTGATCAGGTTATTCAGCCTATTTCTATTGCAAGTCTGGCTGCTGGTACTATAAAGCAAAGCAACATTCAGTAAGAGGACAAAGAGGAAAAGAACGCAAATCATTCTGCCAACTTAAAAAAAACCTTCTTCTTTATACAGTAAAGAAAATTATATGCAATAAGCTATGTATTCACAGAAGCATCCCTCCAGCACTCCCCCTCCGACCCTGGCAAATGTAGGCATGTCTTACGGATTGGGTTGGATTGGAAAGAAATCCACTCAACTATGAAAACTCACTAGGTTGATCTGTCAAGGGTGGACCATGAGGTGAGCCACACAGCAAGATCAGCAGAAAGAAAGAAGCCAAAGTTCAAAACCAAATTGCAACCGGAGGATGTACACAAGATCACAAAAGGACCTTGCTGTATGAGCAAGGCTTTTTTAGAAGAGGAAACCCTCTTGCACTCTGCCCTAAAAGATCCAACAGAGAACCGGAAATGAGTGGGGTCAATAGAGTAGTGCTTGGAGGATGGGTGAGCCATATATAACCACAGGGTCTCAGTTTAATTCCTAATAGAGCTGACCCAATTTGAGATCCTTCAGGTGAACCACAGCACAGATTATTCAGCTAACATTCCTGGATAAGTTAACGCACCTCTGGGATGGAGATGCTACTGTAATGCCAACCTTGTGTGCCTTTGCAGTTATTTCAAACAGCAGGCATTTCAATTTTAACACTGGGAACAATAAGTAAAGGAAAAGAGGGTGGTCAAACACGACTACATTCACATGAACTACACAGATCTCAAGAAAGCTCTTGAAGGTCCTGGTCTCATCTCTACTGTTACAAAAGATCCAATGGCAAACACCAAAGAGAGGCTCTTTTTAGTGATAGGAGCAATCACAGAATTCACTCCTGACAAAGATTTGCCCTTCCTATATTATATTATATTGTTTGATTATAATTTATTGCTAAAATGTATTTTAAACTAGCTATGTGCAGAAAATACCTGCATTTTTCTTCTACCAGTTCTCAACCAACCTGATGAAAGGGGATCTGCTTTAGAATTTCTTTCAAAGGAGAAGAGAATTTCTGAGAATTTCTCATTTTTTCAGTGTGGTGACCAAGGAGTATCTTAACGTTCTTTCAGTGTATAGTCATCTCTCCAGCAGCCCACTGCCTCCTTGGCTTTTTATACTTCAGTTAAATCCTAACAGAAGACAATCAAATCCCAAGACCAAGAGGCAGAGATGCCTTAAGTCAATTCACTGTAGAAACGTTTGCCATAGGACAGAAACTTTGAGAACATTTTGTTAAAAGAAGATATCGAAACTCAAAAGTAATCTTGACTTGCTGGCACAAATGTAATCATGGCATATATTCTACTAACCTGAAATGTTTCCTTTTCCAGTTCTTTGTGTCTTAATTTCATTATAAGCTGTGCCCTAAACTTGTGATGAGAACTTCCTTTATCTGACTAATGAAACCATAGGCAAAACTTTCCCCAAAGTTTAGCTATTTCTTAGCAACATTTTTTTTTAAATACCAAGGGGAAAACTAATCCAATTTTTTAACTCAATGAACAGCAATGTCTATTATTATTTGCACCAATACATAAGCATGTTCTACAAATCAGTGGGGAAAAACATTGTAAATGAAATGTAAATTCTACTGCTACAAGAAAAGAAGATAAAGTTTGACTTCATTTATCAACTTAAAGAGAATTGTTCAAGGTAATTGTGAAAAACTTACGTCATAGCTTGAAAATGTACTTCAAATTCACAAAGCTTTAAAGCATTTTAGTTTAGGAAGTAATACAAAAAATATGAACAGATCATTTGTCTCCCTTCGAGCCAACAAATAATTTGCAAGCAATTCTCACTTGACCTTCTGGCTGAAAGGTTATTGTAAAACATAAAAAAGATTCCTAAAATAAAGAATAGATCAATTTTTTAAAGCGGCCAAGATACAGTGAGGTGGACTATAGTCCACAAAACCTTAGGACAAAATAATCCTGTTAAAACATCAAAGGTGTCACAAAAACTCTCTATTGGTTCACTAAAAAAGTAAAAATACCCTCAAGTTGAGCTTAACTTCTGGTTTTTTGGCAGCATTATGGAAGTAGTTTGTCTTCTTCCAGGATACTTTTTCAACTTCCCAGTTAGCCAGCAGCCCTGAAATAAATTGCAAGCTGACACAAATATAAAAAGAGGGGTAAGTGTATTTTTCTTTCTTTTCTTTTCAACTTTTTATAACATCTAGGCAAATGTGGAATTATTCGAGATTGCTGTTTTTTACTCGTGAAACATTTCTTTTAGCAAATCAAATTCCCATCTGCTGTTTAATATATTAATATCCCCATGTCCTGTGTGATATATTTAAGTGCAAAATAAAAACGAGATAGTTCAGCTTTCTACTATGACTATCCCGTTTTATGTATGTGACTATATGCAAAGTTGGGCAAATATGGTAGAATTATGCATGTAGGATCTTTATGTGGTATTTTAAATGTTTTATGAGGAATGTTTGAGAGAACTGGGCAAATCTGGTAAAGAGAAGATTAAGGGAGACATGAACCTATCTGCAAATAGCTGAATGGCTGCCAAGCAAATATTTTATTGCTCCAGAAGGTAAAATTAAAACTGATGGGGAGAAAATTTCAAGGAAACAGATATTGGCTATATGTTATGAGAAGCATCAACAATAAATACTTTTGGCCAATTGGAAGATGCTGGGCTTTTTCTTAAAGCAGATGGAGTCAGCAATGCTTGAATCTTGCCTTCCAGATCATAGAAACATAGGGTTGGAAGGGTCCTTGGAGGTCTTCTAGTCCAAAAGAGATGATCTCAGACTAAGCAGGAATTTATCTAGATGACCTCGGTATTTCCTTCCAAAACTCTTTTGCTGGGATCCATCACTAACTCCATAAGCCATATATGGTTTCTTTTGGGCTTCATATTTTGTATGAACCCAAGTCCTTAGTTCATAGCCCATGTTAATAGCTAGGAAATTTGTACTAATGTACCCAATTGCTGTTTAGGTATGACTTGTAAACCTAGTCTATGGAGCTATACAAAAAAGGCAATATGTTGTTTACAAGTCTAAATTTAAGCCAATTGTTCTTGTGATAAAGAAAACAAAAGAAAGGAAAAACAAAATAAAGTAGATAACAACGGAGGAATAAACATGACATTCTCTTTGGCATTCACAAGCATCAAATACTTGACTTCTCTAAACTTTCCACACTATCCTAGATTTTTAATGCCATTAAATAATTTAAGGTAATTTCTTTTTAAAAAAAATAACCTCTTCACAAAGGCAACCTGTTACGGTTTGCACAGATATCTGAACTTTTACAAATACACCAACCTCCTTTACACAAGTATGTAACAATATTGATCCGATGGTTATTTCACTTAAATACCTAATCTGACTAATTACAATGTTGCCCCTGAACAGCCACATTCTTCCATTCTGCTCAGCCCCCCTGAAAACCTACTGATAGGAATATTTTAGGTGCTGGTTCTCTGATTGAAACGAAGTCAAATAGCCACTTTCAAAACAATCAACAGGTGCAGTTTGCTCCTCCTTCGCCAAAGAGATACACCTTCTCCTTTTTATGTAAAAAGTGAATGAGGAAGAGAAACAGAACATTTCCACGCTAATTGGCCCAACATTTCTCATTTGAAAACAGAGTACTCAGTGTTGTTGTTACTTTAATCTCCTTCTAAATAAATCTTACTAATCAGAACTCTTGGGAATTATCTACTTGCTCATGGGGATTATCCAGTTTGCACTGAGGCTGCTACTACAGGCCTAACATACCTGTTCAGTTCACTAGTATCTTTCTGAGTTATTCATAATTTACTAAGACTCAGATGGCAATGAATATATATTTAATCTGTGATACAGAAACCCTTGAAAAGAACATCTGCCACTTAATTCCACAGGAATGTATTTTGCCTAGTAGGAATAGCATTTTCAATTAACTACCATTTAACCTAACATTCTTGAGTTTACAAGGACACCCTTTATTCAGAGAAGAAGCGGATCACAGATACTGTATATCCAGTGACAATTTTTGGGATCATGTATCGTCACAGACAGGAAAAGAAAATGGCCAAAGCTAAGAAGAATTTATTAACGATAGTGTCTGTCCTCAAGAGCAAAGGACTGAAAGATATATAAATCAGGATGTTATTAGTAGAGATTTCCAAAATGTTTCAAGTTTGAAGCAGATTATTCCAAATTTACTAGAAAAGTCCTGATGCTATTCCAGTTATTCAAGAATTATTCCAAGCTCAAAACAGCTCTGTTGCATATGACTGTTTAAGAGTTCAAATCAGGACTATTTCAACTTCAGAGCATTTCCATTAGAATTGGAAAAGTTGTTTCCTGAAACATTTTACACAACACTAGTTGCTAGTACATGTATAAAATAGTCCCTGAACAGGACTAACTGTAGCATTTTCTATAGCTTTTGGTTCACAATGAATGCATAGATCCCACATAGATATCTGGAGATGTCTGCTGGTATAAAATGCCAGTGCCTGATTGCTGAATAACATGCAGTTTGGGTGCATATTTTACTCATTCTTTATTATTTCCCTTTGCTGCCTATTCCTTTCTGAGCCTGTTGCAAATGTTTGCTGTTGAATTAAAAAGTGCTAAATGACATAAAACCATTATTTGCTGGAGCATCTCTCCTGATATACAGTGGGGCAAAAAAGTATTTAGTCAGCCACCAATTGTGCAAGTTCTCCCACTTAAAAAGATGAGAGAGGCCTGTAATTGACATCATAGGTAGACCTCAACTATGAGAGACAAAATGAGAAAATAAATCCAGACAATCACATTGTCTGATTCGGAAAGAATTTATTTGCAAATTATGGTGGAAAATAAGTATTTGGTCACCTACAAACAAGCAAGATTTCTGGCTCTCACAGACCTGTAACTTCTTCTTTAAGAGGCTCCTCTGTCCTCCACTCATTACCTGTATTAATGGCACCTGTTTGAACTTGTCAGTATAAAAGACACCTGTCCACAACCTCAAACAGTCACACTCCAAACTCCACTATGGTGAAGACCAAAGAGCTGTCGAAGGACACCAGAAACAAAATTGTAGACCTGCACCAGGCTGGGAAGACTGAATCTGCAATAGGCAAGCAGCTTGGTGTGAAGAAATCAACTGTGGGAGCAATAATTAGAAAATGGAAGACATACAAGACCACTGATAATCTCCCTCGATCTGGGGCTCCATGCAAGATCTCACCCCGTGGGGTCAAAATGATCACGAGAACGGTGAGCAAAAATCCCAGAACCACACGGGGGGACCTAGTGAATGACCTGCAGAGAGCTGGGACCAACGTAACAAAGGCTACCATCAGTAACACACTACGCCGCCAGGGACTCAGATCCTGCAGTGCCAGACGTGTCCCCCTGCTTAAGCCAGTACATGTCCGGGCCCGTCTGAAGTTTGCTAGAGAGCATTTGGATGATCCAGAAGAGGATTGGGAGAATGTCATATGGTCAGATGAAACCAAAGTAGAACTGTTTGGTAGAAACACAACTCGTCGTGTTTGGAGGAGAGAGAATGCTGAGTTGCATCCAAAGAACACCATACCTACTGTGAAGCATGGGGGTGGCAACATCATGCTTTGGGGCTGTTTCTCTGCAAAGGGACCAGGACGACTGTTCCGTGTACAGGAAAGAATGAATGGGGCCATGTATCGTGAGATTTTGAGTGCAAACCTCCTTCCATCAGCAAGGGCATTGAAGATGAAACGTGGCTGGGTCTTTCAGCATGACAATGATCCCAAACACACCACCCGGGCAACGAAGGAGTGGCTTCGTAAGAAGCATTTCAAGGTCCTGGAGTGGCCTAGCCAGTCTCCAGATCTCAACCCCATAGAAAACCTTTGGAGGGAGTTGAAAGTCCGTGTTGCCCAGCGACAGCCCCAAAACATCACTGCTCTAGAGGAGATCTGCATGGAGGAATGGGCCAACATACCAGCAACAGTGTGTGCCAACCTTGTGAAGACTTACAGAAAACGTTTGACCTCTGTCATTGCCAACAAAGGATATATAACAAAGTATTGAGATGAACTTTTGATATTGACCAAATACTTATTTTCCACCATAATTTGCAAATAAATTCTTTCCAAATCAGACAATGTGATTGTCTGGATTTGTTTTCTCATTTTGTCTCTCATAGTTGAGGTCTACCTATGATGTCAATTACAGGCCTCTCTCATCTTTTTAAGTGGGAGAACTTGCACAATTGGTGGCTGACTAAATACTTTTTTGCCCCACTGTATACCAATCCCATTTTTAAAAAAATTAAGGGTGCATCACATGTAATGCCAACAACAGGCCCCTGAGAGCAATCATCCTTGATATGGATTTTTATGACTTCAGACAGGAGTTTTACATCTCCTGTGTTGCAATTGCTAAGAACTTAGTCCCATGGCTTTCTATTGGAAGATAATCTGCTGCTGATTTATCTATGGTTTTATTATATTGATTTTATCTTTGTATCTTCATTTCAGTTTCGTAAGTTGCCCTATTGTTGTTTTACACAAAGAGTGGTACAGTACATAACTTAATTGCTCAGAATTCCCTGGATCATCACAGAGGCAAGCTTCTTTGAGAAAGACAAGTTCTTGTAAGGAAAGAGATGCCAAGAAAATGGAATTCCCTTGTACTTCCTTGTCAGAGTGCGCACCGTGGGGCGGCCTGCTCCTTTTCCCAAGACACCAGTGATCCACGTTCTATACAGTAAATAGACACTCAAGCAGAGATTAGATAAAATAGCCTATTTACTTTATATACATACGTAGTTCAAATACATCCAACAGCAGTAACAAATGATACAGCAACGAGATGGAATACAGCAATGAGAAGTTTAGCAGCAACGAGAAGAAAGAACATCAGATCTTCTCTGCCTATATACATAAACTGACCAATCACATTATAGGTCACTCTCATCATCTGCCACACCTAACTAAATGATAGCACCTGTAGTATGAGTCATTGCTGCCACATCATCCCTACAACAATGGCTGCTAATTGGGTGACTTGCAGAATAATTCCCCTCTCACCTAGATATCAAGCCTCTCCAGTATAATTTATCTATCTGTAAATTCCTGGGTATATACAAACCCCAACATTCCTTTATTCTGTAGACAATTTTGCCATCAGCAGTCCTTCCCAAAGATGCTTATCCTCTACCTAGTGATTCTCTCAAAGACATTAAGCACATTTGAATAACTTGAAATTCTAATATACCTTGTAGATTTAGAGATTACCACAAAGAGATGATAATATATTCTAGAAACAATCCCTATTTGCCATATCTGGTAATCATTGTTTATTTTTATCCTAGAAGGTTGCCATCAGCAACAGAGGAAAAAAAGGGACTTCTTTGTGTTTCCAAGCAAAGATCTCTGGTGGAAAGCAGGTGGTTCTTCTTAAATAAAACCGATCCTTAAATAGATCTATATATAGTCTATATACTATAACATCATCATCATCGTCATATAATAATAATTTTTTATTATTACAGTCATAAAAATTAGGAGTGAATTATATGTTAAAATGCTGTCTTTTGGAAAACACAACTTATATGGATGAAGGGGAAGAGTAGAAAACACCCTACCCAATCATTCTACAGCAGGCAACATGAATTTTATATTTTAAAAAATAGAAGATTGTGATAGGTTTTATTTCCCAACATCCAGGAAGTAATAAATCATCTCTAGAGCAAGAACTGCTTGTGGTTCTGACTCCTTAGAGACCATTTACAGTATCACTATCACTCAGAGTATGACATCACTTTCTAGCAAATGAAGAAGACCTAGAAGAGAGAAAAAGCTCCTTGCCTTTTTCTCTTCCCACACAAGTAATTTCATGATTCCACAATAATGCTTCATTATTTAAAAAGTCTGTAAAGTGAAAGCTTCACAGATGGTTCATTTTACAGCTATATTCATCACAAAAGCAGCCTCAACAGGCTGGTTTGCTGTGTGCTCTATTACACACAGAACTCAACAGATTTCAACTTGCAAAACCTGTAGGCATAACAGTTAAGATTAAAGGAATCATTTTCCATAGTAGCCATTTTCTTCCTTAAAAATAATATAGTTAGGAAATATATTTTAGTGAAGATGTCATTTATATCACGTGTACGTGTGTGTATGTGTGTTAAAAAAAACTAGAAATACTAGACCACCATTCCCCAGCCACGCACCCTCCAGATATATTGACCTAATTATAGAAATTATGGGAGTAATATCCAATATATCTGGAAGTCACCAGATTGGGATAAACTGTGTTAAAGCAATTCCACTAAAGTCAGGCATGCTGCAATGAGAAAATGAAAACATCCTTTTATAAAAACTCTTTTAATATTGTTTCATTCTGTTTCCCTTTCCTTTTTCTGGCTTAAAGCAACTGGTGGTTGGTAGGAATCTCCTGTCAATAATGACAGCTAATATGCCTAAATGAGAAGATCTAAACAAAGGATGAAAGAATGGAATCAGAAGATTGGGCATAAAAATGGCATTTATCTATTTTGGAGGACAGAACCACAGAATATAAAACTACAGAACTATAGAATATAAAAGTACCACTACACAAAAACAGCACTTCAGAAACAAATTCAACCTTTTCTCTTATGTCAAACATCAATAGTGTAATTCCTGATGGTAAGAGACAATAAAGTGAGATGGAAGATGGTAGGTTCAATATTTCCCATTTAGATAATGAATTAATCATTATCTAAATTGAAATACCTTCTAAATATTTAATTTCTTAAAATGCTATATGTATTGGCAATATATGCATCTTGATG
This sequence comes from Charina bottae, assembly GCA_023362775.1. NCBI lineage: Eukaryota > Metazoa > Chordata > Lepidosauria > Squamata > Charinaidae > Charina > Charina bottae. Next base: position 24,097,608 of record JALMGJ010000006.1, read on the forward strand.
CTTAGACTCACATTCCTCAGTTACTTCTTCTTCCTCACATGTAGATTTTAGTTCTTACTTTGTAATAAAAAAAAAAAAACCTCTTTATGATATAAAGTTGATCTGTGTTGGCCTGAAACCATATATGAATGGCACTGGTCCCAAGGCAGGAGACACATGAAGGAGAGTTAGGTTGGGGTTAACTGAATATACTTTGGAAACTCCATTGATGAGTAACTAGAACAATAATAAATAGTAGCAAATAATGAAAAACAAATAGATCTGCTTCTATCTCACTGTATGATGTATTACTAAGATTCTTCTAAAAGAGAACCATTTTAAAAGATTATGTTTCATCCATCTATTAATCCAGGTCTCTGTTCCCTATCTTGTTCATAAACTCCAGCAATAGGTGGGAATGTGAATCTATGTCTAGTTCAGATTTTAAGCAACATCGTTTGGAAAAAAACAGGTTTTATTTGGGTTCTAACCACCAAAATTCTAGTTCACAGCACTCAAAACACAGGATCTTCTGAACATTTGTTGTGGTCACTATTCTAGCAATGACAGAAATGGAAAAAGGAAAGCAGAGAGATGGAGAGTCAAAATTCTTTTTTAAATTCTAGTTTGAGTTCTCACATCTCATCCTCCCCACAAATCTTCTACTCAAGAAGACGGGAAGAGAAGGTGTGTGAGAGACAGTTTTGGAGCCAGGGAGACCACCTTCTATAGATATCTGCTGACTCCACTGATGTGATACAATCAACTGGAAGTTAATCAGGGAGGAATAACTAATCTTCCCATCACTTCTCAAGACACACCCTCATATCCTTTTTGTTTTAAGCCTCTTCCTTCAACCATAGAACAAGTGATACTATTTGATTACATTCCATATCCTCAATACCTTCAAGTGTTGTTGCTTCACACTGGTCTCTCCCATCCCTCATTTCCTCTATATTTTAAACTATGAATTCCTTGGAGATAGTGACCTATCTCTTTTGTTCTTTAATTCACACACAGTGACAGTGTGATTATAATAGAACGGCATAATTATCTGCCACCCAAAGACACATCCGGGGTGATGCCATATTAACTTAATGCCAGATTAGATATGATACATTTACTCTGGAAATACAATTAGAATATATTTTTGCTATTGTACGTTGCACCTTCTCCTACAAGTCACTATGTGGATGGGAGTATTTGGGAATTCCAAATCTGTTGGAAGTTGAAAAAGCATAGCAGAAAGAAATGGCAAATCAGTTCTATATTGGTGCCATGAAAACTGAGTAGATACAATTGCCAGGAGTCAAACTCACCTTTTACATTTTTAAACTTAGGAGTAAAAACTTTTAGGACCATGGTGGATGCTCTGAAATTCTTGAACATGCTCTCTCATTTTCACTGAAACATACATACTGTATTCTGGTATGACCTGCTATTTCCATTGAAATAAAGGGTTCCACTGGGATCCATAGGTAAAGGTAAAGGTTCCCCCTGCACATTTGTGCAGTCATGTCCGACTCTAGGGGCCGGTGCTCATCTCCGTTTGTTAGCCGAAGAGCCAGCATTGTCCGAAGACGCTTCCGCGGTCATGTGGCCGCACAACACGCACGGAACGCTGTTACCTAACCACCAAAGTGGTACCTATTAATCTACTTGCATTTGCATGCTTTCGAATTGCTAGGGTGGCAAGAGCTGGGGCGAGTGCGGGAGCTCACTCCGTCACGCGGGGCTAGGGATTCGAACCTCCGAACTTGCGATCTTCCAATCAACAAGCCTGGCGTCTTACCCGCTGAGCTACCACGCCCCTTCCACTGGGATCCATACAGACTGCTCAATATCCCTTGGGGCAATTTACCTAAGGAAAAAAAATGAGCAGTTTAACAGACTACTTTGGCCCTTAGTTATATATGAAGTGCAGATGAAGTTAGGAAGATAAGAACAGTTGCATCTATAAAGAAGCAGGAGAGTTGCATGCATGAAAAGCATCTGACCTCCCCAAATATGTGCAATAATATTCTGATCCAATACAACTGATTACAAAAAAGGTTGAAATCTGACCAACAGATTATTTGGTAAAATTATTCAACTTCAAATTTAAAACCAATGAGTAAGCTACTTTGCAAGGGTTTTTAAAGCAAGCAAGAATTGTGTTCAGAGCACTTTTTTAAATCTTCAGAATCAGTTTATCCCACTAAAGAATTACATTAACAGTAACAAAAGGAAAGGAACAGACTTTGTAAAGTAAGATGCTCTTGACCAATCTGGGTACAAGGAATACCCTCCCCTCTGTCAGCTCAATTTACAGCTTATTGCTAGTATCTGTTTAAGTAATTTCATCTATTGTTTTTGACTGGTCTCTTAACTCTTTTCCAAAAAACTATATTCCAAATGTCCAAATTTGCCTTGTTATACTGTATAATGTGTTGTATATAAGGCAGCAATTCCTGCTTGAATTTAGTTAGGCTTTTATTATGAATATACATATTGTGAGATTTGCCATAAAATATGTCCCTTCAAATTCTTTTTTCTTTTGTTTCTTTGTACCATAAATACCTAAGTCTATTGGCTAAGCTATTCTCCATTCAATTTAAGGCCCTTCCTGCTCTACCAATGTCAGATATTTGTCCAACAATGAGAAAATAGTAGCACGCATATTATACAATGACCTTTCCAGTTGATGTGTCTGATTCCTTCATTTCCAGCATTTAATGCTAGCATTAATTTAAACAGGCATTCATTGTTCAATAATAAAATGCTAGCATTTAAAAACTTAAATCTGATATTTAAATCTTTACTTCTTCTGTTATTTGAGTTTTATACTGGATTTCATTTTGATAAATTGTTTTAATTTACCTTGATAAATTGTTTAAATCTTGGTTTGTAGAGAAAAAGACTGGAAATTATCATCATCTTCATAATCAGAAAGGTGGATAAGATTATGCTGTTGAGAGGGACATACCTTGCAATTATCTGCAGATCTGACCTCTATGTTATAGTTCATCCAGCACCAAGGGGATAAGATAATGATTAAATTCCTCACCCTTTTTGTCACACATAATAAGAACCATAATTGTTTTGTTTTATGTTTTTGGTGCCTTCAAGTCAGTCTTGATTCCTGGTGACTGACTGGACAAGTCCCTGCAGTTTTTTTGACAAGACTTCAGAAGTGGTTTGCCATTGCCTCCTTCCTAGGGCTGAGAGAGAGTGACTGGTCCAAGGTCTGGCTTTGTGCCTAAAATGTCAGAACTGGACCAGTTTTCAACATCTTCTAAACAATTGCAAGATGTAATGGCTAAAGTAATTTATAACCTAATGTAAGCTCTACTGATTCCTACAAAATAGAAACACAGCAGAAATAAGGCAATTTCTTTATCTCCAGAGTCCTGAAAGTGCAAACCTGGAATTACATAAGCTTGTATGAAATACAAACTGCTATCAAAATAATAATGGGTAATTTATTAATGCTAAATTACATACCTTTTGATATTAAAGGCAAAACTGAAGTACTTTGGCCATATAATGAGAAGACAGGATACCCTGGAGAAGAAGCTGATGCTAGGGAAAGTGGAAGGCAAAAGGAAGAGGGGCCGACCAAGGGCAAGATGGATGGATGATATTCTGGAGGTGACAGACTTAACCATGGGGGAGCTGGGGATGGTGACGGCTGACAGGAAGCTCTGGCGTGGGCTGGTCCATGAAGTCACGAAGAGTCGGAAGCGACTGAACGAATAAACAACAACATACCTTTTAGTGCACACCTATAGAGAGCATTCTTCATTAAAACATTCTGAAGTCTTTTTAACATTAAGTATTCTTCGGTTGTACAGAACAACATAACAAACTTGTTTAAACAGGACATATACAATTATATTAATGATTACAAACTCGCCAGACTGTTACAAATTATTTTATTTTCCTACTTGTATATCTTTTTTCAAATCAAGAGCCATCTGAGGATGGGTGGGTTTTCATTCAAAGCTTAATAAGCGTTTCAGAGTCTTTTAAAACATAATCCCCACCATGCTTTAATATACAGTTGTAAGACTGCAAGCTTAAAGTGCAATTCCTTGGAAGAAACATTCACCCTGGCAGTGGAACTGCTGATAAGAATATTACATCAAGAGGGTTTATCTTCCAATGTCTACAGTTGTGCAACATAAAATTAGGAGTAGACCACTGAACCAGTCTAAAAGTTATCAAATGCCATCATAATCATGCATTCCCGTTTTTTATTCTGTTTTGTTTCACACAATTTTTAGAATTAATCATTCTTACAACAAATGAACAAACTGAACAGAATAATGGGAGGAGGCACAAATGAATAAATTAAGAAAGGCAACCCTACTAAATTCTCATCAATTGCCTGGGCCAATTCAACTCTCTACTTAGCCTCCCTTTTTATCTGTAACATGGAAATAGTAATGCTGCTCCTGTAGCCACTTGTTAAAAATATAGCTAGGTTTGGGAGTTACCCTTTTAATTTCCCACAATGCCCCTGGCAGGCCATTAATCCAAGGTACTGCAAAAAAAAAAAATGAGGCCATTGTGTGGCTGGCAGCACATTTATAGTGTAGCCTGGGGAGAAGGATGTAATTTCATCCTTTACAGATGTACCCAAAGGAGCATCACTCGAGGATAATGTGGAAAACTTAAAAGGCAGATTTTAAAATTTGAATATAGTCCATACATGCTAAATAAATTCTGGAAAACAGTAGTCTACAAATTTATTAATAAATAATTGTTATTCATGAGAAACAAATCTTAACCAATTATTGGGCTGTCTCATTCTGGACATTTTATCACAACAGTAAAGGTTGTGTCCTATTTTTAAGATCTTATTATTAAACCTTATACTTTAATAATCTTCCCCAAATCTGCCCACCCAACAAGTCCAATCCATCTGGAGAAGGGTTGGAGAAAACTGGTTTACCTAACTATTTTTTTCAGAACAGAATTTATTTATAGAATAATTTAAAAAACATAGCCCCAACAAGCCCTGTCTATCTCACTGACTAAAAAACCAAGAAATCAAATTACTGCAGCCCTCAAGTACCAGGATTTAAGGATTCAGCACTTCCAAAAAGGCCAGTTGCATAAATCAGAACCATGAAATTGCTAGTCATTATTTTCGATACTACTACAGTATCTTATGTACTTTTTTGTGACATGAATCCATACTACCGAATGGTGCACGTCAACAAATATGCTGTACTGTCCATAATGAAAGCTACTTCCGCTTGACTAGAAATTATGGGATATGTACAATTGGAGGAGGGGTTGCATTTTTAGTGGTTTTGTGGATAAATGCAACACTTTTTGTATAATGGCAAATACTATCCTGCTTTCTTCTGCCTGTTCTATTTTAAAATGAAGCTAGGCAAGTCAGGCCTTCTTCTTATGCCGTTTTCCAAATAGCGTGCCCCATTCTCGCAATGCTTTAGAAGGCCTCCTCGGCGGCAGCGGCAGTGCTAGGGTTGACGTTGAGGCCCAGGGCCATGGCGGCTAGCTGAGACTGAAGGCCCTGGGCTTCTACTTCAGCCCCAGCACCACTGATTCCACTGAGGAGTGCCGCTGGTGGGATGGGTTCAAGAGGAGGCAGAGGAGGCAGTCCCTTACCTTATTGAGGCTCGGGGCTGGGAGAGACCAAGCCCAGAATGGCTTGGATCGGGGTGGGTCCTTGGATAATAACTGGAAGGATTCAGTTAATGACGGCTATGGGGAGTGCTGGGATTGCTGTTGCTAAGCAATGCAGTCATGTGATGTTTCGCCTAATGACCGCATTGCTTAGTGATGGAAATTCTGGTCCCAATTACCATCATAACTCGAGGACTACCTGTACAGTCCATTTTCCTTCCTTTTGTTTGAACACAGTCCAGGAACCGTGGAATTGCTTATTTCCCATACTCCTCACTGACACTTTAAGCTGTCTTCCTTGGGAGATTTTGACTGTTTCCTCCATTTAGAGAGAGTTACACACTTTAATATTTTGGGTTTTTTTAAACATTGATATTTCTTTGAGGCAGACAGATGTCAAGAATCCAAACTTGCAAAAGTTGGACTTTCCAGAGAGCTGAAAATATTAAATAAATCTGTTAAGTCAGAAAGACTTTTCACTTATCAGTTCTGAAAGCAGATATATAATGCATAAGAAAGATGCATCTTTACATTCTAGTTCTAGTAATTTAAATACTCCAGTCAGTAATTGTACCCATGCAACTATACCTACAGCATTAGAGTGACACATCCTTACACCAAATTTGGGACATTACAACTGTAAACAATACCCAAGCTTTATACCAGGAATTAAAAAATATAATTCCATAGGAAAATACTGCATCTCATTTGCGAGAGTTTCCAGTATCCAGTAATTGAAAAATTATTCAGAATAGAGTTAAACATTTTAAAGCAGAATATGATTATTTCCTGGCAGAAAACTCAGTACAGCAAAGTCCCCTATGTGGCATAAACAATGCACATATTCATTTGAAGACAAAATAAATGCCTGCAAAACTGATTTAAGATCAAACTGAAAGTCAGAGAGAGTTTAGCACAACTCACTGAATGCTCCCTTTCATTCAAGATGAGGCAGAGCAGCTGGCATTACCTGTAACTATTCTTTGCATGCTCATAGATAATACCCACTAGGATGCACTGGAAGACTAGAGGCATTGTCCTTCTTTAACCCCACTTGGTGGCATTCCTTACACGAGATGCAGAGCAGGTCTGTATTACTCATCCATCCAGTGACTATCTCAGATAGCATGGATGAAGCACTTTAAAAGCTGAAGCACAGTTCTCTGGGGATAGGACAGGATGAAAGACTACACAGAAGATCCAGTTGGTAAAAAAAAGTTGTCGTCTTCTATATAGGGTACTACATAGCTATTTATATTAGTGAGTTCACTAGATTGGGTGTTCTCAAGGCAAGGGCCATGCTACCTCTGTATAGATACTAACAGTGGGATCTGTGACAAAGGCATGAGACATACCCATAGACCAAACTTCTCAGCCTGTCCTCCAGACGGCTATAACTACGCCAGTATCAAATGCGGCACGGGATGTGGAGGGTACAGCCAAACACACATGGAGGGCATCAAGCTGGGAAAGGCAGTCACAAAATGTGCTAAAATAAGATCTAAAGAAGCTCCGTTTTCATGTAATAAGAGTATCATAAAATCTTGAAAAGCTGCCAAGATAGGCACTGAGACAGCAGGAGGAGGAAGAGGAGGAAGATAGAACCCTCAAAAAGACTTCATCCTAATGAGACAAGCAAAAGTCCCACAGGTCACTAATGAGTCCAACTGGTTTACACAAATGAATTCTGCATGCAGGAATTCACAGAATGAATGTCAGTGTCAATGTAGGAATTAATACTGCCTGTTAGCATAAAGGGGAAATCCCCTGGTCAGGAATACTATTTACTGAGAACAGATAAAAATGAAGTATGAGGTAACTCAGAAGAATTCAGTATGATGTGATTCAGAGAACTATTTGCTCAACTAATGCAGTTATTAGTTAAAATGAATTTGAGATTACGTGAATCATTAATGCAGCATGAAAATGTCATTAAATAATCCACTTAATATTGTCCATACCCAAATCAATTCCCTTGCTTAGCTACAAATACTGCCAATGGGGGATACATTCTTACGGTGTCCTATCTCTAAAGTAGCAGCAGAAAATAATTTTGTTCTAAATTTATAATCAACAACTGCAGACAAGATAGTTTCCATGTTTTTCTTATGAACTGCTTGATTCTAACAATTTTCAAATAAAAATGATATTCAAGTGTTTCTTTTTTAAAGGAGACTAAAACATAAAAAGCCACATTATAATAAATCCATAGTTGGAAACAAAACATATACAAGAATAACAACACATCAAATTGCAGCACACACCTTCCCCAACAACAGGTTATTGCTCTAGGTCAACTGCACCTTTCTAGGACTTGCAAGTTGCTGTTGCCAGGTAAATATGTCTTTAATACTCAATCCTTTATACTTGGTTTTTTAATACTCAATTCAAACAAAAGTCTCAAAGTCTATTAAGTAGCATACAAACTCTGCCTTTTTCCAAAAGTTCTTGCACTAGTTGGAATGAGGTGCTGTCTCGGTGTGGCTGATCCTGAGCTCCAGGCAGGACTCCCACCAGGATATGCTGCTCACCATACCTTGTGCTCCTGGAAGTTGAATGACAGTCCTCTTGCCTGCTTATAATAGCTGCCAATCTCCAGATGTTGCTTCCGCTTCCCTGTCTGTATGCCGTTTGCTCATCATCTTTCCTTCTACACACATCTCCCTGCTCTGTCTTAGCATTTGCTTTTGTAAGCTAAGAGCCTGGGTGGGGTGAGGCTGCCTCTGGACATCGGAACATCCTTGAAAAATGCCAGGGTGTGGCTCAATTATCACAGGCAGCTGGAACGCCAGCTTGGATGCTTGTGAGTAAAGGAGTGAGTGAGTGAGTGAGTGAGTGCGTGCATGCGTGCGTGCGTGCGTGCGTGCATGCATGCATGCATGCATGCATGCGGGAAATGGGGTGAGAAGCATTTCTGCCTGGCTGCAGCTACTTTTCCCAACTTCACTCCCTCACACAAACCAAACAAGTCCCTAAAAAAGATATATTTCTTAGCAAACGACTGAAGTGAGAAGAATGGAAGGAAAAGCCCAAGAGCAGAGAAAAAGAGCTGTCAATGTTCAGGAAATTCGTATAGCTTGCATGTCAGGAGCAATTTTCTTTATGGGTGTATGGAAAGTAACATAGAACTTCAGTCTTCTGGTGACTGCATGAGGAGTCCTTGCCAGCCAATTTCTCAATGTGTCAGTCACTCTGCCCTTCCTTGCAGGCTTTCTTGAACCAATTCTGGAATAGGTTTGATTGTCGGCTATATTGTTTATTGCTGTTCCTTGCCTGCTTCCCTCCCTCCTTCCTTCCACGGCCTTGAATGGGTGCGGGAGTTGCAAAGCAGCAGGTGCTTCTTTGAAGGCAGTGTGAAAAAAAACCGTCTTAACTTCTCTGAGACCTTCAGCCAAGCTGCAGCAAGCAATGTTCCTGGGGGATTACTCCAGCAGTATTTTACTCCCCGTTTGATAAATCTGTATCACAGAACAAGACCAAACAATCTGTCATTCCTTTCTGGTGGAAAAAGCACATGATGTAGCTTCCCAACTGCTAAGTGATACTTTTTGAAAAGGCGAGGAGTTGAGAAACTATTGGGAGTTCTAAACTCTATGCAGGACATTGCTGGATCACTTGAGATGTTGTTATTGTAATTATTATTGCTATTGTAGGAAATAGAGAGCATCTGCTTAACACGCTCTGATACAGAGCCATTTTTATTTCTCCTGACAAATATTAATTCCTTGCAACAGATAACATTATACCCGCTATATTTCTATCACCATTTGTACATCTTAAAATGTCTCCATCCATTTCCCCCTATTTAATAAACATTCCACCAAGTTACAAAAATCCATCTATTTGCTCTATTTTTTTTATATATTTTTTGCCATTTATATGTAACTTGCAATCAATTTACTCCATTTTCTCTGTCAAACACAACTTTGGTCTTTAGTACATTCATTCTCAGATCCATAGTATCTTCACAGTATCATACAATCTATGATTTATTATGTGCCATCAAGTTGTTTTTGACTCCTGGTGACCACATAAGATAGATACAATCTCTAGATAGATAAATACAATCTATGATTCAATGCAAATCATTCAGATTCTCAGCCCACAATCCAGCATCAGCTGCATACAAAACTACATGTACTGTACATTCACATTCTCAATGTATACACCTCTAAAGTATGTATACACCTCTAATACCTTTAGAGGTATACACCTCTAAAATCACCACAAACATTCCTTATATTTTTATCTATACTGTAGATGCATTAAACTTGCAAGGGGACTTCACACATCTTTGTCTTACTACAAGCTCATTTTTTAATTCTTCCCTAAGCATTCTATTTATTCTCACGCACATACATTCTCATCTCCACATTTATTGGATGCTTTCTTTAAATCAACGAATGAATAATAAACTTTCCTTTTTGCATGCATACATTTCTCAATGACCCATTGAAGAGAAAATCAGGTCTGCAGACCTCCTGCCTGGCATAAAGCCGTAGTGCACTTCCCAAATGTTGCTTACTGTCACCTCTGAATTCTGTCAAATACTTTCCCAGACCCAGTTGACAAAGTAATCCTCCCCCTCTAGTTTTTGCATTTGGGAATACCTCATTTTCATCTTTTAGTGGCCAGGCACAGATGCAGTCTTTGCACATATGTTTAAAAAGTCAAACAGCCACTTCATAAGCAAACCACATACATATTTTAACATATCTCCAGTTACGCCACCTACAACTTTAGCCTTATCGTTTTTCAGCATTCTCACATCATTTATGGCTTCCTTTTCATCAGTTTTTCTTGGACACTTACATTAATAGCATTAATTTCAATTCCATTCTTTGATATATCATGACCACTCCCATACAAATCTTTAAAACACTCAATTAAATACAGCTTTCTCTCATTTCAGCTTCATACCAAATCATTTAATCACGGTTATTTTTAATTAGTTCCCTCTGCTGCAGGATCCTTGTCACTCTCTTCCAAACCAATTCCTTATTTCTATCAAAATTGCTCTGCATTTTCTCTCCCTCTTTTATTCTTAACTGTCTGTACTCCTTTTGATTACATTCTTTGCAACTATCTTTTTCTCAGGACACACATTATACATAACTCTATACTTTTCAATGGTACTCTATAATCTAATTATTTTCACTCTACTCCAAGCACTTCTCAGTCTTTAATGATGAACTATCATATCATTTATACTTTTGATGTTTATTCATTTAGTTGCCATGTGCATGTACAGTATGAATAGACATGTTTAGTCACATATTTGAAAGAAACAAATAAGCAGATACTCACCAAACTCTCACCATTCTTATTCATTTGGAGTCTTCAGAAGGCCCAGTCACTTTTTTCTGTACTCCCTCATCTCATCTCTACTGATCTGTTCATGTCATCTAAGAAGAATATTTCCCCTGCCCAGATTTCATTCATTTAGAATGCTCCACATTTCCCCCCCAGAAAACTGGAAATTTTGCTATCTGTTCTGGGAGGCATAATCCTATGCATTTTGAAGTTCCCAAGCTGGAGAACCCTGGATTATGCTGATGGTTCTTGAAAGTAAGGGCTTTTTCCCTCAAAAGGAACTAGCAACTGTTTTCAGTACTCATTTCTAGTCAAAAAATAAAATAAAATAAAATAAAATAAAATAATAAAATAAAATAAAATAAAATAAAATAAAATAAAATAATAAAATAAAATTAAATTAAATTAAAAAATTAAAAAATTTAAAAAAATTAAAAATAATAATAAAATAAAATAAAATAAAATAAAATAAAATAAAATAAATAAAATAATAAAATAAATAAAATAAAATAAAATAAAATAAAATAAAATAAAATAAAATAAAATAAAATAAAATAAATAAAATAAAATAATAAAATAAAATAAAATAAAATAAATAAAATAAAATAATAAAATAAAATAAAATAAAATAAATAAAATAAAATAATAAAATAATAAAATAAAATAAAATAAAATAAAATAAAATAAAATAATAAAACAAAACAAAACAAAACAAAACAAAACACAACCCACCACCCCGAACAAAACTTCAAAATAAAATTACAACAGTAAAATCAAATACTCAAATTTAGAAGAGGGTCAAAAATACTCAAATCTAAAAGAGGGTCAAAAAATACTATCAAAGTTTTCATGCCATATAGGTGGGGATGAGAGTCACAACTTACTCTCTTGGGGAACTTCAGGAGACCATCCAGTGTTGCAGTGATTTCACTGGATGGGTTAGGATTGAACTTTGGCCCTTTTTTTGTATTCTGAGGAAAGTTTAATGATGAGAATAGGAACAGGAAGGCAAATTCCTACCAATACCACTCTTACAATCCTTCAGCCCCCCCCCCCCCCGCAAATGGCTGGAAATCACACCACCACAATTCCAAAATTCAGCCATTTTGCTGTCAGATTTGGGTGTTTGGCGCAACCAAGAGTGCACTGGGAGCCACATGTTCCTTGTAGACATGTCCTGCAGCCAATATTTTATGGTTTTGAAGATTTACACTCCTGAGAAATCTATAATGCTGGAAGGAAAGGGAAAAAGAGGATAACCAGCAGCGAGATGGATGGACTCAATTACACCAGTAATGGTTTCACTATTGGAAGACCTGAAGGACCAGGTTGGGAACAGATTCTTCTGGAGAAAATCTATTTATGTGATCGCTAGGAGTTGAGACCAACATGATGGCATATAACCGATAAAGAAATAAATTTATTATTATACTCAGTATTAAACCCATTATTTCTTTCCACAGTCTCAGTGAAGAAAGCAATGCGAGCAAACTATACAAACTCAGGCAAACTCTGAATAGCTGCTTCTTTCTGCATAGAAGATATAGCCAGTCTGGAAAATTCTCCTGACCACAAGGAGAGGCGCAAGGTGAAACCAGTACATGGTTTTCCTTTGAATACATCGTTTGAGGGCAAACGTACACATCAAAACCCACTTCAGGAAAGACAAATGTTAGTTCTGTGGTATAAACATTTGGTGTACTATGCCAGGAAAGTAGTTGAAATGGAAGCCTATATTTAAAGGAAATAGAAGGTCTGAAAAAGTCCCAAGAATAGAAATAACTTCAGTAAATTCATAATATTTTTATTTTACTTTATTTGTACAAAAAGGTTAATTAAGAACATTAGCCAGTGTGGTGTAAGTGAACCTGAATGAATTATTTTATTTGTGAAGATTTATAGTGTAACAAATTAAAATTACAAAGTAGCAACATTAAAAACAATAAACGAGTAAGATCAGACACTAAATAAAATGACAAGAAGTATAATGGCTAAGATGTTGGACTGGGACTAGAAGCCCACCTCCAGTTATGGGAAAAGTGACCTCTGGCCAGCCTCACCAGTCCAACGTACCTCACTGTGGTGTTCTGGGGATAAAATGAAGGAAGTTTTCCACATAAACTGCCTTGAACTCTTGAAAGAAAGGTGGAATGTAAATCTAACAAATAGTGATGATAATAGTAATGACTTCAATAGTATAATTATCTCAGAGGTGATTGGATCATTTTATAAAAATTTTAAAGGATTGTAGAAAGTGTTATACAAAACTCACCAATTCAAAAATGCACTTTTCTTTTAAATTCTTGTTATTTAAAATTATGATCAAACAATAGGAATACACCAGTTACCTAAAAAATAAAATCTGTTTAAAATACCTAGATTCCATTTTTGCTCCTTTATTTAAGAATATATTTCTTTTTTTAAAATGCAATGTACATGTTGATTTCTGGCAGCTTGAACCAGAAGTAAATGAATATGACCACAAAATGCAAAGTAAATAATGAAATGATTTAGTAGCTATTCATGAGATGAGTATCTTTCTGTTCTATTTTTTTTAATCTTACGCTTCAAACCAGAGCGCAGCTAGAAGCATTTTGATACCACAGGAATAAGCAGGAACAATTCTTTAGAATGACCCTTCTTTTATGAATGAGCAAAGAATGCTTTGGCAGACTCACTAGTCAAGAATCTTCAGTGGAGAAACTCAGATTATATCAGCATGGAAGCAAATGTTGTCTTAATTAGCAATAACCATACACAACAGAAGTTCCCATGAATAAAAAGTATCCAAATTGTAATACTTGATTTGCAATTGTACAGTCCAAAGGTTGTAGCTCATATGCTTTGACTGTAGTGGATTCCATTTTCAAACCTTTTCTCTCTCTCGACTTAGTCAAATGATTCCTACCTCAACACTGGAGAGCTATGGCCGATCAGTGTAGACAATACAGAGACAGAAAAAATTAAAGGGAAGACTTGCTACAAGGCAAGTTCCTTTGTTCAATAAAGACAACTGGTCCTAAAATGCAGAATGGCTGGGCCCACATATCAAAAACCCTGTAACATAATATGTTTGATTTTGTTGTGTGAACCCACCACTGTTTATAGCACAGCAAGTTGTATAAATCCAATTGATTTCTTCAATAAACATATATAAACAAATGATTATTTAGTATGGGTGAATGTAATTAATTAGAAATCTTATTTGACCTAATCAAGGCCAGATAAATTTCTAAAATACTTTGTACAAATTTTGCTTTACAAAATACACATGATCTCCACATAAATAATGACACTGGTACTAGATAAACAGTTTAGTCATATTTATGCATTTCTGCACCAAACTGTTTGAAAATAGGTAAGAGTTTACCATGTACTTAACTTACTCTCTAAAATTAATGACATTAAGACTTGTGTAATCCTGGTTAATTATGCAGTAGTTTTGCTTTGTTTTCATGTCTCTTTCTCTCTGTATAGCATGCCTCAGAAACAAAATATAGGTAATCAGTCAGCCCTGTGAAAAACAATGAGCATATTATCAGCCTGGAAGACATTACTGCATTTAATACATTAAAACATTTATAAAAAATGAATGGAAGAATTTTTTTAGAAAATTAACATCCTTGTATTTTTCTCAGCTCTACAATACAAAGAAATTGGTTAACATCTGCAACACATTTTTGTTCTTCACTAGGTTTGGGGTTGCCATGGTTCCACCAAGAGGTCCTGTTCATTAGCTGAGGTCATTATTGGTTCCAAAATATAGCTTCAATATTTTCTCATCTCCTGTCTCCCTTTGGGAGAGGAGTTTTAATGACACTCCATATATGAATCATGCATGTGTGACCACGAAGTTTTAGAAACCGAACAATGCTTCCTATTACTATACAGTTTTTCTTATTAAGGTGAAAAAACTAGATTTATGTGTTCTATTTGTTCTTTAGGCCTTCAAGATTTTTAAGGAAATTAAGGGAAGTTAATTTTGTTTTGTAGATTTTTAATTAATGGAATGTTATCCTTGGCAGGTTTTCTAAAAGATTGAGTTTCTTTTCTCATCACTGTATGGAATCATTTGTTTTGGGAATACATAGTCTGAGGACTCTGAACAAATTTGTGCACTGATAGTGACCCAGCAGATATGCACAACAGATAAAACAAGAGGGCAACATTGTCTTGTTGCAAACGGCCTTGATCAATCCCTAAGAACTGCACATGGGTTGGGGGTTGGGTTCTTTGTTTGTTTTTGGCAAGTATTTTCCAAGAATGTCATGACACATCTCTCAAACGGAAATGAGGCAAGCATCGTGAATATTCCAGATGGCACAAATAAACTATGCAAGAGTTTTGTACTCTACTGTTTTCCCCAGGCAGTCAGCCACAGGTCTGGAGCAAACAATTATTTCTGGATAAGTAGCTGTCCAGCCCCGTTGCTGAAGTTAACCTATAAATACATGAGCAGGTAGGCTGGGGAAAAGGATTCTGCAAGCTAATTGTTTTTGCCATTAAAAAATTATTGTAGATAAATTTGTTCAAGCCAAGTAAACAAAAAGAAAATAATTAAAACTGCATTATGTGGTAGTTAAATTTAAATGGTATAAAATGGTACTGGATGGAGAATTCAGTTGAGTCATTTCAATTTTCATTTTAAAAAGTGATAGTCCTTATGACTGCACAAAGAAGCTTCAGAAAATATGTGCATCTCTAAAGGCAGGAGTACTGGTTACCCAATAGTTTTTTGTGCCCAATTCAAAGTACTGGTAATGATCTCTAAAGCCCTATCTAGTGTAACATTGGGTTAAATATGGCACCACCTTGCCAGAACTGAATTTACCATTCCGGTGAGAACATCTCAGGAAGATCTGTTAAGAGACGTTCCTCTATCTGAAGTGAGGAGGACTTGGACAAGACGACAGTCCTTCTCTGTGGTGCCCCCCCCCTTTGAAACTCTCTGGCCCAAAGCCCTTTAAATCTCTCCCCCCTCATGCTTTTTAGGAGATCTTTAAAGACAGCTAAGTTTTATGGGCAACCAACCTGGGATAGGGTTGATTTATTATTACTGTTTTTTATCATTTTGATTTGCTTGTATTGTTAAGGTGTTAAATAAATAGGTAAATACATAGTGGGGTGTGTGGCTATAATATCACTGATAGATTCTGGATACTTCTCCCATACCAGCAAAATGGGTTCAAATAATGTACACTACAAATTATGCAAATGGGTTTACTGAGTAGACATTTTTCTTTCTCAAGGAAGAAGAACCACCACCTGGGCGCAGAATGCAAAAGTTCTTCAACTGCAGAGCAGAAGGTACTACAGAGAGCCCAGTTTTCCACATTTAAATTTAAAGTGAAAACACTTGACCAGACTGGGAAACACTGAACTAGAATCTAAGGTCTCTTTTACTTCAAAATCTCACCACAGAAGTTTTGAAGTGTTCTAAATACGAAACAAAACACGGTTTCATTACAGTACACTCAGTTACACTAGCCACCAGGAGGCACCACATGACCAGTTTCATCCTTACTGGGACTCTTCAAGTGTGAGTAACACATTAAGCTCTCAGAGAACTTAATGGAAGGCAGACTGTATATACCATTCTGACAGCACTTTCATTACACTCTTAATTGAAACATATACTGTATATGAACTGAAAACCAATATAGCCCTACTCATCATGGTGGGCAGGATCATTCATTCATTCATTCATTCATTCATTCATTCATTTCATTCATTCATTCATTCATTCATTCATTTTCTATCCCACCAACTCCCAGCAGTTTACATGACATAGAAGCATTAAATCATCCACAGTAAATCTTAGAATACAGGAAAAAAATTAAATCAAAATAAAATAAACTATAAAAGTTCAAGTAAATCAATATAAAAAATAACAGTAAGCAATAAGGTAAAAATAAAGATAAAATATGGCTAAAACTCGCTAGCTAGTTAGAATTCTCTCAGAAACTTTCAGCCTCCCTTGAATGCCATCAAGGAGTGAGTCAGTCTGATCTTTATTTATTTTTTAAATAAAACTTCATAAATCGGACATGGCATTCATAAAAACAGCAACATTTTACACTGTGGCAGAGTTATTGATCATATAACATGATGGCTCAGTTATCCATCAACAACAGCAGAGAAAAAATTGCCTTTCCTCATAAAACTTCAATAAAATCAAAGGCCATCTGCTCAAAACTTTACTTCACATAATAGGAAACTGACTTAACTCTCTTAAAGCAGTTAAGCAGCAATTAACTGCTATGCTTAAAATTAAAAATAATGTTTTATCTAAGCAGCCGATTCATTTAGAAGTAACCCCAAGTGAAACCCAAGTTGAATTTTTTAAATGCAAATCCAGTTTCTCAAGAGGGTATTTTAAAAATGAGCAGGAGGCAAGATTTGAACATTTAAAATCCTGCCTTTGTTTTCCCAGTTAGTCAATTAAGTGTCAGAGTCAAGTTTGACTCCTGATGATTGCATGGATAAATGTTTGCCATCTTGACCTTTTTTTAGCAATAACTTTTAACTCTTCAAAGAACATTCCAGTAACCTTTTTCATCTCATCCATCATCTTTAACACTTGTTTTCCCTTTCCATTTTCATTTCCCTTTCCCTTTCCATTTCCTTCATTTCCCTTTCCATTTCCAAGCATTTTTTTCCTAGTCCATCACCCACTCAAATTACATGAGAAAAGTACTATTCTTGAACCTAAACTCATAGTAAGATAGCTACTTTCCTATTGCAAAAAAAGCTCTTCTTACCATATGCATATTAATAGAAGTCTCCTTTAGCCTTTTCATTCAAATGGAATATTGCGGAGGGATAGTTAATGTCACTCAGCTCTGTGGGAGGATCTTCAGACACAATTCGTTTAGAGTGATGGTCTAAGGCAGAGCTTTCCAAACTGTGTGTCGTGACACGTTAGTGTATCGGCTGCAGTGTCTGGGTGTGTCGTGGCTGCTGCTGCCTCCGAGCCCTGCCAGGATTCCACACAGGTCCTAGTGCCTGCCTTGTGTCCTGCTGTAAGAGTGTGTCGCAAAATGATGCATGTCTAAAAAGTGTGTCACCAACATGAAAAGTTTGGAAAGCTCTGGTCTAAGGAATTTCTGTTATCTCTGGCAACACTTAATAGACTTTTGTTGATAGGACTGAATGACAAGGCTTTAAGGATTTGTTTATAGATAAAAGATGGGATATGGGAAGAAGAGATCATTTGTTGTATTTTAAGAGAAGGTGATAAGTTACTAAATTTGTTTATACTTGTGATGAAGGGGGAAGTCATTTTTTATATTTTTTTCTTTACTATATTCTTATTTGTTCTTTCTTTTCTATTTTTCTATTTTTTTCTTCTCTTTTGAACTTTCTATTTTTTCTTTTTATTCTTTTCTTTTTTTATTTTTTTAGTTTGCATTAGTTTTTATCTTTTTAATTGTAATTTTTAATAAAATTACTATAAAAATAGAGTGATGGTCTAAAGAATTTCTATGTGAATTCAGCTAAATATGTTTGGAAATCTCTACTTGGTCAGATATCTGGACACTGTGATCATAAGTCATTGTTTACAGATGAGTGACCTGTAGCCATGGGTGAATGTTGTGATGCAAACTCTGGCCCTTATGTGTGTGCATATGATGTTGCAACACAAATATGAAATGACTGACTTTGCATTGTATCATCATGTTCCATAATTTTGCCATCATTAGGAATGAATGACTATGCCTGTAGCCCCAGGACCATATCTGGCAGTGCTTCTGTTAACTTTGTGCTCTCTCCCCTAAGTGTACATTACAGAAGCCATGTTAATAACACACTTACAACAATATTGGAGAGGGAAGAGTTGCCTCATTATAGACAGATAACTTTTCTGCTTTTAAAGGTGGGGGATGTCAAAATCAGGTTTATTTAATATTCGGGTGAGTGGAGAGAGACAAACCTCCAACTGTTTTAAAAAAGAAGAGAAACATACATAATATTCATAGAGTTATCACAGACAGAAAGTTTGCTTTGTGAAATTAATTACTATGAGACATTACGGAAAATTAAGAAAAGAATAGACACATACAAGGAAGTCAGTTTTAACTAATGACTCTTAGCCAGTCCTTTGAAATAATGCAGTTTTACTCTTCTAATATCTGGAATTCTCTAAGTGCTGAAACTGAAGAATGAATGGTGAGACAAATATTTCCACTTTGCTTCTCTTGGATTTCTAATATTCACTCTATACACTTGGGAGGATCATTTATCTGAAAGGCAATTTTAAAATATGTTGAACAACTACAACAACAACAACATTTAATCCATATGGTATAGGTCCAAATGCAATACAGACATATTGATAAGTTTCTATTTCAGTATAGAAAGCAAAGATATATTCAACAAGTAACATAAATAGATAGATTACAGCCATCCAGTAAACCAACAAAACACAGGGAAAGGACTCATTGTTTTATATACCATAGTTAAGTTCAGACAGCATTTCCCAGCTCTAATCATTTATGTCATAAATTATTATTACTGAGAAATACTCTCTATATAATAATTTCCTGAAACTGACAATGAGCTTTGGGGTTGAGAATCCCTCCCTTGCCACTGAATTCTTTGCTTTATTTTTGGTTTGTATTAAGCCAGATTTCTGTTAAATCCAAATATATTTTTTATTTATTTATTTTTATTTATTTATTTATCATATTTATACCCCACCTATCCCCTCCCTATCGGAGGACTCTAGGCGGCTTACAGCATTGAAATTCATATATTATACAATTCATATATTAAACAATGTTTTTACCGCACGCTAAGGAAGGGGGTAAAGGAACTGGCTCTTCTTCCGTAGGTATTGGACTACATGTCCTCGCTTCCAAGTCGGCTGCTGACGTCCTGGATGTTGTCGATCGGGATCCGTCGTCCTCCGCCGCCATTCGCGGGATTCACGAGGTCTTTTCTTTGTTCCGAGGGCGACCCCCGACAGGACGCCAGCAAATTGACCCACATTTTAAGGTGGTACCCATTTATCTACTCGCATTAGCTTTCGAACTGTTGGGTTGACAGGAATAGCACCAAAGTGGTGCCTATTAATCTACTTGCATTTGCATGCTTTCGAATTGCTAGGTTGGCAAGAGCTTGGCAAGAGCTGGGCCAGAACGGGAGCTCACTCCGTCACGAGGGGATAGGGATTCGAACCTCCGAACTTGCAATCATCCAATCAACAAGCCTGGCGTCTTATCCGCTGAGCCACCACGCCCCTTAAAAAATAGGCAAAAACAGTACCAAAAAGAATGGAATGGGATATGGACAAAACTTAAATTTCATATCATTTAAATATAATTAAAATGGCATTAAAGTATTTGAAAACATGGTGGCATATTTTAATTTTTATTATAACAGAAGGACTTAAATTACATGGGGAGTAATCATGTTAATTAAATTGTTATGATTACTTCCCATGTATTTAATAGTTTCCCTCTTCTATCACACTGAAAATTAGTATGTGCAGGTATCTCTTGGAGGGATTTCGGGCAGGGGCATACATAAGAATTTTATATTCTATTCAAGGACAAAGTACCCTGAGAAAGTAAAAGAATCAACCTCTATCATTATGTGCAAGGATCAGCTCAAGACTGTCATCAGTCCAGAGTCTTATATTCAATATATAGTATATTGATTTTATAAAGAACATGAACAAGACTGATCAGTGTGATAGGCTACAGGAGTTCCCCAAGGACTAGCACAAGGATTCTCAGCCTAGCAACACTTAAATATTGAAGCAAAAATTCACAGCCAGTTAACTCCAGGAGCCAACTATCTTACAGCAAAAAGGCCTAGACATTCTGTGCTAGACTCAAATATTCTGTATTTTCTGGAAGACAGGAGGTGTACAGAAGGTGTTCCATTTGTGCACATGGGTGTTTCACAGAAAACTACTGAACGCATCTACGATGGCTCAGCGGGTTAAACCGCTGAGCTGTAGACTGCCGATCGGAAGGTCAGCAGTTCGAATCCCCCGCACAACGAGGTGAGCTCTCGTTGCTAGTCCCAGCTCCTGTCAACCCAACAGTTCGAAAGCTTTGCAAGTAGATAAAATGGGTACCACCTTAAGTGGGAAATCTTGCTGGCGTCCTGTCGGGAATAAGTTCCACCGGAGGAAAAGGATCGGAGGAAGGATCGAATGGCGACGGTGGCGACGGACCCGGAAGTAACATCTACAAGGACGTCAGCAGCCAGCTCAAGGCATCTTGGGATATGTAGTCCGGAGCCTTAGAAGAGTCGGTTCCCTTACCCGCTCCCCTTACGCGCGGGTAATTTGCACTGTATAAATTTGGTGAATTGTATAATTTGTATAAGGATCTGTGTATGTAAGCCGCCTAGAGTCCTCCGTTAGGGAGGGGATAGGCGGGGTATAAATATCAGAATAAATAAAAATAAATCTACGTTATCTAAGTGGGGTTAGCATTCTAGACCAAATTAGGAAAAGACGTATCATTTGATCCACTCTTTAGCACAATATTTATGTCTCTCTCAAACATGAAACAGACTCACGCATTAGTAAAAAGGGGTTTCCAAACTTAACTGCCAGATATATTTTTCAGTTTCCATTTGGAAGGAAAATCAATGTTGGCCTGCATGGGCCAGTAAGAGAAGAATCCCTCTTTTCCAGGGGTTTCTCCCTCTCCCATCCAACCCCTTTTTCTTCCAGGTAGTGCTGTATCCTACACTGGAAGCATAACCTCTGAGTTCTGAGCAATCAGTTCCTGATTACAATTACAGAAAAGTGGAGGAGGTAGCCAAGCCCACAAGAACACACAAAGAAAGGGGAGAGGAAAGAACTTGCTCCTTGCTTTTACCATCCATGCAGATGTCGCTCATCAGGATCCATGTTTAGAGGCCAATGGGATCAGCAGCAAAGTATTTGTACCATCTCTCCTTTTTGTCCTATTGCAAGACAAGGCGTATTTATAACTTTAAGGGAAGGTTGTGTTATTAGGGCCTGCCCCTCCCCTCTAAAAGTAGACTAGGATAACTGATGGTGTCCTTTGTTCTCAGAACATGCTGGAGCTTTGGCACAAGTCCTTATTTGCAATATTTTGATTGCAAGGATTCCAAGGCAGCAAACACATCAAGAGATGAATGAGAATAATTAATTGGAGGAGTGAGTGAAGATGCAGACAGTGAAGGGTGCCAAAAAAAATTTCCTATGAAGTGCTGATACTTCTTAATGCTGTCACTGCAACTATGAAGATTTAATTTGACAGTAAGGAAAATATTAACCAGACTAGGTCTACCTAATAAAAATTCCACCCATGCCTAATGGGGAAAAAAGTGTCCACCTCAGCGAAAAGAAAAAACCTGCTAAATGTAGGACTACAAAACTAGACAACTCATTTATCTTAAGATCAACAAAATCCAGTGGGTATCCATGAGGCCAGTTAACTTTGATGGTCATAATTTCCTTGTAATGGGGTGTCAAAATAATGAATGGGAATCTTCTTTAATAAGCTAAATGACTGTCCGGAGTTGTTTGATTTGGGTGGTTAAAAAATATAATATATAACAGTTTCACTAAGTAATCCATAGAGAGTGTTGGGATTATTTTCATCATCAAGAAAAAATAGGAGGGCAAAATAGATCAGCTTGAATTAATTTAGCCTGAACCAAGAAGAATTTTCCAGTTATTTTGGTTTCAAGTCTCCTATATATATTTCTGATTACTCTGTCCTGCACCAGACACAAACACTGTGTCATCAGTAACAACTATATTTGGAAAATAGCTCAGGGCAAGATACCATCATATACCAACAAGATTTCCAGCATACCAAAGTACTGTGAGAGTCTAGCGGAAGTGATAATCAAAAGGGATGACAAGTTGTACTGCCAAATTATACTATCCTCTAGTGAACAACAACTTCTTTTGTCAGTCCTAGCCTTTTCAAATTAACAGCAGTTGTTGAGATGAAGCAAGAAAACCATTCTCTGAAAGGCAGGTAGAACTGGATTATTTTGGTTATGTTATAAATTGATCGATGAATTTAATAGCAATTAAATTCAGACTAATTAAATGATTCTGACCATCCAGAATCTCAACAATTGGAAACCATCAATACAAATCCATTTGCTATACTGAGCTATAATACCACTACAACTCTCTCAAACACACTATATGGAAACAACCTAAAATCACAAGTTAATTTCTAATGTTGCCCTAACACAGATGTTAACATTTCCATTCTCTGAATCATACCAATGGGTCCTAAGTCCCCTTACATCTTTACCCATCTCTCTCTCTCTGTGTGTGTGTGTGTGTGTGTGTGTGTTTGAAGCTATCCATGGTATAACATCACACCTCTATTAAAATAAACATTAAGCAGACTTAGCTTCAGTCAGCTTGCAAGACCACTGCAAACATCAACATAAACCTAATTTTTTTATATCAGAAAAGGGAAAGAAAGCCAGAATACAAGAGGAGAGGGTCATGGAATACATGAGATTGTGGCATGCTCCCAATGTCTTGACCATACATAGGGGATCAGAAATGTTGGACTGAAATGTGGATGGAGTGTCCTGGTCCTCAAAGAAATCAAGTGTACTGGACTGGAGAAAATGTGGCCCTCGAGATGTTGTGGGACTACACTACAGAGTGCTTTATCAATCCTGATTGGGAATGCTGGAAATTGTGGGTCAGTAGCATCTAACAAGCCACATATGCCACACCAAATAAACATAGACATATCAGCAAGACTTAAAAAAGAAATCTGAGCACATCAAATTGTTTTGCATAACCAAACTGATTGTTTTTCTCCTAAATCAATACTTCCAAAGAGAATCAAACATTTATCATCATATTTTCTTTTCATATTGTTATATGCTCCTATAACAGATAGAATATTCTCTACCTCCAATACCCAGTCAGGACCAGGCATAATCCTATCTGATGAATTCTGAAGAACTCATAACCTTGCACTCTTTTGTGCCATTTGTTGTTCTTAATAAAGTGATTACCCAAGTATGGCTTTGGGGATTTTTTTTTTCATGGCCAACATGGCTATGATTTTATATATATATATACAAAAGACAGTGCCTTCTGGATTTCTAAGAAAAATGTTGAACATAAATTTTATAGAATAAATTCTAAAAAATATTACTGTGAACTTTTGCTTTATTGAACAAGGAAAAAGTAGATCAAACTTTCAAAATATACCAAAGCTTAAAATATCAGTATCACGAATTTATCTGACATAAGAAGCAGAATAATTCACTACAAAGCAGCACACGTGAAAAGCTAGATTTCCAAAATAAAGACTGCCTACCATTGTAATTTATATGAACAGAATCTGGAATTTGGACAGATGCTGAACTCTAGAATATGGTTTATATCTTGTGTAATTCAAACCTTTCCCGTGGCCCACTGCAGCCACTAAATTAAGACGAAATCTCATACCAGGGATACACTATATACAAAACGTAACAGATAAAGATGGTCATCCTGACAGCTGAGAGGGTCCGTGTACATATGATACCAGAATCTTGTTGCATACCATTTATTTTAGACACAGTCCGCCGTAACAGAAGACAAGAAATCTTCGATGGATAGTTTGCTTTTACTCAAAACATTTCACAGCTGGCCTCAACTCCCTATGAAACTCATCTGCTGTAAGACAAAAAGCATTCTCCACATAGTCAGGCTGTGCCTGTGAATGATGCCCTCTTATTTAGAAGAGCCCGTGATTTCAGAACGCTGCTTTTGGCCATCCCTGGTTGGAAGAAAGGCTATGACACCACAAAATGTTTCCACAGATTTGTAAATGTCTACAGAACTTAAATTACAGGACTCACAGTGCAATCCTTACTTAGAAAGGAGACCTAAGATGTTTCATGGAAGCCAGTATAGCAATTAGATTGTTCAGCTTGGACAGCAGAGACCCAGGTTCAGTTCCCCGCTTGACCACAGAGCTGACCGGGCAACTCAGAGCCAGACATTTCAGCACTATCCACTTCATGGATTTGTTCTCTGGGGATAAAGCTAAAGGAGACCTGTGCGTATAGTGCCTGGAACTCCCAGAAGAAAGGGGAGCTATAAATGGAATAGATATAAATTTATCAATCAATCAATCAATAATAAATAAATAGGGTTTAGTGTCCGGGTGTTTTTGTAGAATGGCATTCTCAAAAAAATAATAGACACAATGAATATTTGGCACATATACACATCCGTGTGTGTGTGCATATACTGTATTTCTGTCTATAGGAGAGAGAGAGAGAGAGAGAATGTGCTGCTTTAATAACATATGTATTAATTTTACAATATTTATACCCTGCCCCAATCCTAATGGATTCTAGGTAGAGTACAACAAAGTCAAAAAAATTACCTAAATCAGGCGTGTCCAACCCGTGGCCCACGGGCCACATGCGGCCCTGAACAGCTAGTAATGGGGCCCCAAAAAATCGTAAACTTTTAACATTATTTTGCAATTGTTTTGTTGCCGTTCTCTCTTTCTTTTGTTTTGCAGCCAGGCCCATGCCAAAAATAGACAATCCCAGTACATTTGAGACAGTAACAAAGCTCAGGGTAGTTACATTGCCTGCGTAGAGCATCTCGGCTTCCCACACAGGCAGGCAGCGGCCTTCCGCCGGTTTGCGAGCAGCCACCAAAGTCAGTTTTGAACTTGACTCGCAAGCCAAGCGGAGTCCGCCGCTCTACCATTAATGCACCTGTAGTTAGTAGGCGAAGATTGGCAGAGGCTGCCGCTTGGAGCAGAGCCGAGATGACGAGTGGGAAGGGGAGGCCGCCAGCGGCTCCAGCAGAAAAATCTGCCATTAGCAGCAGTTGCCAATGGGTGATGGTTCTCCCAGGTAAAAGCTGATGAGCACCTTGAGAACTCACTGAGAATTGCAACCACTTTCATCGAACCAGCCATTGATGCATTAGTTTCAGAAAAACAAGGTCAAATATCCCACTAGTTTTATGTTGCCCTCTTTTTTAAAATTTTATAATAAAAAATATTTAAAAATAAATGAAGTTTTATTACTTATATACATTAACTATATTATATATTTTATGTGTGGCCCAAGACAATTCCTCTTCACTCAGTGTGGCCCAGAGAAGCCAAAAGGTTGGACACCCATGACCTAAATGATAAAAATCAACAAGAATAACAGTAACAAAACTAGTTCCACCAAAGCATATGTTCAGTTATCTACAAGTTCTCAAGGAAGGAAACATATACACAGGAAGCCCTAGAATTCCAGCTCATGTCCCTGGATTTAATTTTTAGAGGCATGAAGTCACTGGCAAATAAGTTCACATTAGGGGTGTGCAGGGCTTCAGATTTGAAGGCAAAAAGGTGCTTTCAGTCATGCATGGACACATTCTGCAACACCTCAACACCTTTCCTGAAATTGTGTGACAGCGCTACAGGGCAGTCATGTGGTCCTAGGCAAAGTTGCAGATGCTTTAAAGAGTTGTACCTGTCTGCAAAACCGAAGCCCTGCATGTCCTACTTCATATTTCAAAAGAAAAAAGACATGATAGTAGCACACACATGTCACAGGCTGGATATATCAGCCAACTCCCATGACAACGAGGCCTCAAATATGTGGTAATTGTGGTTCCTTAGTCTTATGTTATTTCCTGCCACCTTTCTTGCCAAGCTCACAAAGTACAGAATACTTTTTTGGCACATTTAATATGTAAAGTCGCTTATAACAGATGGCTTTGATTCAGCAAGATACACCCCTCCACATCAAGAAGACTCAGCCATGTTCAAAGGGAAACATGTTTGTATGTATGCATGTGTTCAAACAAAGCCAGTGAGGACTTATCACATGCTTTAGAGTCCAATGTGCAGATGGATTGTATTTTTCAATATAAACCCCTAGAAGTAGGTATGCAAGCTATTATTTCACTGTCAAAATAGACATTGAAATAAATTAACTGTTCGTTATACTGAAACTAAATTCTTCCAACAAGAGTCTAATTTTCTGTGCAGCAAACCATACCAGTCACTGTGATCTATACAAATGAAAATCTATCTTTGACAACCTAACTTTACTGTCACTATGCAAACAGGGCAGAAACAAAAGAATGCCACATGTTCAAGAGATAGATTTGATGCCAGTAGTCCTTTTGTCAGAGAAAGAGGGATTTTAACTTGTTCTGTGCTATCAAACCCCAAGCAAGATGGACATCCATGAACTGAAAGCCCAGCCTAAAATATAAACCTCCCATGAGCGCCCTTATTCGTCTACAGCCAACTGTCAACGATAAATCTTGCTTTGTAGCCTCTGACAGGGATGCTTTGTGTGTGCATAGCTGTCAAGAAAAGAATTATGCGTGTTCTCTTTTTGACTCTGTGGAGAATACAAGACAATGGCTGAAAGAAGAAGGGAAAGGATATCTGCTTTTGTTGATTATTCTTTTGTCTCGCTTTGCAAATCAAAGTGATCCTTAAATGGAATGTTTTGTTAAGATCAGCAAGTCAAATGATGCTGACACCAAGTTCTTCAGAAGAGTGGATACTTCAGAACGCTCATAGGGACGGATCACACTTTTAAGATGGCACACTCCTTACTTTAATCTTCTGTGATTTTGCTGTTGCATTTAGTGCCAAGCAAGGTCCAGCCTATAGCTCAGCTCCCTGCTGTGTTAGTGAGCTTCTCTGTGGGAAATTCTCCAGACAAATCAATTCCTCTAATGTAAGATTAGGGATATACTCGGCAGAGTGATTATTATATGGGGCGTGGTGGCTCAGCGGGTAAGACGCCAGGCTTGTCGATCGGAAGATCACAAGTTCGGAGGTTTGAATCCCTAGCCCTGCGTGCGGAGTGAGCTCCTGCACTCGCCCCAGCTCTTGCCAAGCTAGCAATTCGAAAGCATGCAAATGCAAGTAGATGAATAGGTACCACTTCAGTGGGTAGGTAACAGCGTTCCACGTGTGTCATGCGGCCACATGACCGTGGAAGCGTCTTCGGACAACGCTGGCTCTTCGGCTAACAAACGGAGATGAGCACGGGCCCCTAGAGTCAGACACGAGTGCACAAATGTGCGGGGGGAACCTTTACCTTTACCTACTGCAGAGTGTAGGAAGAAAACCTTATTGCAATCTTTCAAGTTCTTTATGTAAATACATTCACCACTGTCCTCATTTTCCTTCCATTTGTATGGGATATAAAGGTTGGTTTCATACAGCAAAAAATGATTATTTGTATTCGCAAAGTATGTCTACATGTAATTCTGTTTGATAAAATACATACAAATAATTTTTGGAACAAAAACTCAGTGAGAAAAATGCTTTTGAAGAAAGGGTAGATGAAAAAAATCGTAACAAGATACATGCTGCAATCTAGAACTGTGGAGATCCAGGTTCAAGACTCCATGCAGCTACAAAGTTCTCTGGGACACTTTGAGCCCATCACTGACTTAGTTTACAATCTGTGCTGAACCATCAATTAGTTTTTAGCAGGTTGTGCATGGATGCAACCAGGGTGGTTTCTAAATTATGGTTTATGCATAGTGAAAGATGTAAATACAATCAGCTATGTCTTAGTAAACAACCATGGTTAGCAAAACGATAGCTTAGCACAGCGCTTTCCAAACTTTTCATGTTGGCGACACACACCAATGGCGGCAGCGCGGCCTGCGGTGTCCTGGTGTGTTGCACGCAAACCCGGAAGAGCTGATGGGGGGAACTGGAAGGAGCGACAGCCCCGCCAATCAGTGCTGCCACGGTGGCAGCGGCGGCGCTGGTTGGCGGGGATGCCGCTCCTTCCGGTTCCCCCCATCAGTGCTTCCGGGTTTGCGCGCAACACACCAGGACACCGCAGGCAACACAGTAATGTGTCACGACACACACTTTGGAAAGCTATGGCTTAGCACAATGTACAGTATAAAACCTACCACTATCTATATATAAAAGTATATTGCCTTGAGCTCCTGGAAGAAGGATGGAATACAAATGCAGCAAGAGATCAGTAGCCAGCTATGAGACAGTTGTGCTTTAGAAATCACACAAAGAAGAATAACAAAAATAGAACAGTTTGCAAAACTGAGTTTTTAAATAACGGGTACATTTCCTCCTCTATGATAGGACAATTCAGTGTTCACAACAGGACAGTTTTTGGTATTACTTCATAGTATAGGCCTAGTAAATATATGTAAAAAACACATACACTGAAAATATAGCAATGCTACTTTCACCAGCCATACAAATTTTGCTCCTTGACCAGGGCTGGCTCATCTATTAGGTAAATAGATTAGCAACAGTTTTGGTGTGTCATAAAGGGATAGTGAATACTTCATAATTAATTAGGAATATTATTGCATTTTTATGTCACTTGGGGTACTTTAGGCATTTCAAAGGCCAAACTAAGTTAGCCATCCTTAAGTACTTTACATCTTGATTACCAAAGGGTGATCTGCTATAGCAGCAAAATGTCTTTATCAAACTGAGAACTACACTGTGTTGCTCAATATAAATAAAAGGATAAAATTGTCTTCGAAACAATAGATAACTCAATGTCCAAAATGATAGCTTGATGATAGCACAATATATACTTAATTGGAATTAAGGCCCATTGTGTAGTACTTTTGAGGAGCATTTTTATGGGAAGTGATGTACAAATGTTTATATTTAACTCGTTAAATATAATATTCTTACTTCCTCAGAACTGAATGCAGCATTCCTGTCGATTTCATATAAATCCATAGCTGGGGTTTAACAGGAAAATTTAGCCACACAGTAGACTAAGTTTCAGAACAAACACCTTATTCATAAAGTGATTCCCCAAAATTATTCTAACTTGGTTTAACTACAGTATATAGGTAGGCAATCCCATTGTACTGGAAGTATTGTAAATCATACTTGAAAATATTGTATGTATCTATGTATGTATGTATGTATATCACTGAACAGCACAAGGTAACTGTCTAGAGCAGTGGGAAATACTGGCTGGGAAATTCTGGAAGTTGAATCCACACATCTTAAAGTTGCCAAGGTTGAGAAACACTGCTCTAGACCTACTGGAGTGAGGTTTATAAATCAATCAATCAATCAAACAAACAAACAAACAAATAACTTTGCAAGGTATAAAATAATTTTACTCAGAGAGTTGTGAGAAAACATATAATATGGCCTAGAGATTAGAGTTCTTCCAATGTCTCTATAAAATGAATGAGGGACACATTCAATTGATATGATGTGTCCAAAACTGCAGGGGCACAAACGTTCCAGAAGAGGATTCAACCTGTATCTTCCATCAAGAATGCCCAAAGGAAAGCATTACAGCATGTCAAAGTGAAGGGCCTTCTACAGCATGTTGCAGGGGTCATGGAGATTAGGAGCTCTATTTAAATCAGTTTAGTACTCCATATCATTATTCGTTGTTTAAAAAGTTACCTGGCTTGCTTATACTGGAGAGGAGTGGGAAGGATACAGCCAGAGTAATGCTCATTTCTGTGACAACAATCATTTCCCTGCAAAACGAAATCCATCCTCCAGTGGTAAAGAAGTCAGCCACATTGGGGGGGGGGGGGGGGAGATAATCTTAGGCAAAATTAAAATACAAACTTTGGCCTCTACATTCACCATAGCTGTCTCCAAATGCAGGCCAGTATTTGAAACACAACTAGAGACTTCAAATGAGGATGTAAAGAATTTAGATGGACCAGCTCCAAAGGAGTAAAGTTAAAAAAAAGAACCCAACTGAGCCTTACTGAGACTGTATGGCCAGTATATTAGTTTCAAATAGTTTTAGGGCTGCTGGTATGGAACTGCCTCTTTTCCACTACATTTCTAGAGCAACTTAGGAACCGCAGGCTTTCCTGTTTCCAGCAGAATGGAAGACCATCACCAAATATTTGAAGTATGACACCTGCGGAGTTGGATGCCTATTTTTATGCCAGGTATGAATCTTTAATCTCCTGGCAAAACCCATGACCTTAATTTTTTGACAATTTATTTGCAAACAATTTTCCTTATTGTACTGTACAAGAATTCCCCCCACCCCAGCTTTTCTTAGATCTGTGTAGGTCATAGATAATAATGCTACATCATCTGAGTACAGCAAGACGTATACATATCTACATCAGATTAGGCGAAAGGGAGTCCAAATTATTTAAGTGATCCACTTTATCACGTCAGTAAAAGTTAAACAAAAGTAGAGCTTGTTTAATTCTCTCCTGGGTTGGCAGAGCACTTGATAAGTGACCTTGGGGTTGCATCCGATGTAATAAAGGGTTGAACAAAAAAATTGGTCAAACAAGAACTGGTCAATGAAAGAGGCTTCCAGTTTTTCCCCACAATTTAATTTGAAAGATGAAATCAAAGGTTCACCTAACATGCATAAAAACTGCCTATAAGGAGACAGCAAAGTGAGTCTTTTTCACTGGGAATAGAAGTACCAAAGGCTGGGTGATGGTGGATCAACCTTCCCTAAGATCTGCCTATTCCTCTTCATTTTTGTCTGTCTGTTTCAATCAGTTCTTTAACTTCCAATGCTCATCTGATAGGAAGGAGAGATACATGCTGAAAATCATTCTTAATTAAGTTATGCTGTTGATGCTTTGTTCAACGGAGGGAACCATTTAACGTGGCGGGATCTTCCCGCTGAAATGATCTGCAGTTTATAGAAATGGACAATAGTACTGCAGACATTGTGATATCAGATCTAGATACGAAGTTTATAAAGAGCCATCCCTGAGGCTAGAGTATCAACCTACTACAGTCCAAACAAAATATATGATTGTATCAGGGGATTTCATCATCTTAAAACTTTATTGTTGTGAATTTTCCCTTCTCTTAATTATAGTTCATCATAATCAGTTTTACTGTGTAATAAAAGCTTTCACACTAAGTTAACTTTTTTTTTATCATGGACCAGCTTGAATGTACTGCGGATAAAGTTTTTAATATTTTAAAACATTACAATGGTCTAAATAACATTAATAAGTAACAGAGGTTTGTTTAAGAATCCTTTAAATTAATCTGGTTTAAAATAATTCCTAGGAGTAATATAAATAAATATTAACTCCTACACATATAATCTTTTTAAACTGAATACATAACTAGTAAAAGCATTGGCTTGGTTCACCTATAAATAGTAGGCTATGATTTTATCATTTGCATTAAGTAGTGGGATAATTCTTAAACACCCATATTCTGTGTTTCATATCTTTCTTGGATCAAACCACTGCTTCCTATTACAGTATTGCTATTTACTGTATTTTACTAATTCACTGCTCTTCCTTTCAGAAAAGCCCAGGGCAGTTTACAAGAGAACAATAAAACAGCCTTAGATAAAACCATTACAATAAAACCAACAATGTTTAAAAAATAATAAATTACAAAATTTAAACAAAATTCATGTATTTAAAAAAGCAGAAAAGCAAAATTACAGGCAATCTAAAAAACCAGTTTGGTCCTGAAGTAATTATTCTCCTACAAAACCGTGGGTGAAGACAAACTCTAGTTCAAATATTTCCAGTTCATATGTTAATGGAAAAATATGGCTTTATTAAAAAGTGAAGGAATTGGTACTGCAATATATTTTAATGTTCAAAACATATAACCACATGTTTATTCAAGATTGTATTTATTATTATGCAAACAGCAAACATAGGCACCATTACACAGAGCAGGGAAATTTACTGTCAATGTCATGGGAGACATGCTGTCGCATCCAGTTAATTACATCCAACCTTTGCTTTAGAAATGTGCTAATTACTTAGTTTTCAAATGAATGCAAGTCCTTACTTAAAAAGAGGCAAAGAAGCTACTCTTCTAAGCAAATAACAGTTCCACTATGAAAGAAACATATGGGTTTGCTTCAATAGATTTTGGACCAAACATGTTGTAATAGTTGTATCAAATAATTCCTAGGCACCAGTTAAAAAAATAGAAGTCTTAATGATATACAATGGCTCCTCAGCATAGGAATATTTACTATGTAATATTGTTCATTTATCTAGTTACTTCCTGGTTGTTTTAATCTTCTTTAAGAGAAGTGGGATTTGTCTCCCTTTGGGGGAGATGGCACGGTGATAAAAGTCAATATATATATATATATTGATATATTGATATATTGATATATATATATATATATATATATATATATATATATATATATATATATAAACAAACAAACTGCTCACTGTCGATTACCTACTGGAGTGGCATGTAAGCCTAGTAAAGGGAGGAAGGAAATGAATGAATGAATGAATGAATGAATGAATGAATGAATGAATGGTGTGTGTGTGTGTGTGTGTGTGTGTATGTATATATATGTATATATATATATATATGTATATATATGTATATGTATATGTATATGTATGTGTATGTGTATATATATATATATATATATATATATATATATATATATATTTTAAAATGCTACCACCAGAGGCTTCATTTTCTACAACCCATTACACTTATTATTACATGAATATGCTTTGAAAAACTTGGAAGGATTGACAAGATAACCAGTCTAATATATAACCTACTACTTATGCTGATTATACTGAATAGGTTAAAACAGAAGATAACTTTACCCTTAGTGCAAATTAGGCAGCAGAATAAATAGCTTGTTTCAAAACTGACAATGTCATTATATAACAAAACAGCTCAGGCAGAATACTTTGAACAGTGTTCAGAAGCAATACATGATTATAATGCCATAACAAGAACACAGAACAGAAAAGCTTTTTTAAAATAATAATAATAATAATAGCAACAACAACAACACTGTTCTAACTAAGCAAATACCAGGCTTATACTTACAATGCCAAAGGAAAAAAATCCATCTGCATATACAAAAAAACTATTCACTGCAGAAAGTAAAACTGTGAAGTCTGGAAAAAAATAATCAGTAGAAGATGGCTCAAAATGTAGATAAGGTGTTTCAATCATTTTAAAATCTATTTTTGAAAACTACGTCTTCTCTGAGCAAATCAAGTGATTATCCAAAATCAGGATATTCAAGTTCTGCTAAATAGAATCATATTTCCAGTATGTGTTTACTTTGTAAAATTCCAACTTGTACTGGTCAGTGACCGTAATAAATTGATTTGATTTGATCATATTTCCAGTGTTTCAGTAGTAGATGACTATAAAGATATCAGTACTTCCTTAATGGGAAAGAGATTCAGGTCTGCTTAGAAAAGGAGGCAAGGAAGAGAGTGCACTGCAATAAGGCTATGTCTGTTTATTGAGAATGGGTGTCAAATTAATTTCCCTAGCGCATCCAGGCACATTTTCCACAAATCACCTGTTCAGGTTCCACTGCAGCTCCACCTGTCTTGACTGCAGACAGGAAAATGTGCAACAGCATAGAAGACAGTTTACTTCCAAGAAGGAAAAAATGCCAGCACAGAACAGTTTTGACATAACGAGAAGAAAGAAAAGAACC
Organism: Charina bottae; assembly: GCA_023362775.1. Taxonomy (NCBI): domain Eukaryota; kingdom Metazoa; phylum Chordata; class Lepidosauria; order Squamata; family Charinaidae; genus Charina; species Charina bottae. The sequence goes on from JALMGJ010000006.1 coordinate 24,131,934, forward strand.
AGGATAAATGTGCTGGTAAAATTTAATCATTCTTGCTGAACTTGTCTAGTAGATCTCAGTAAAGGCTGCACAGGTTGAGTAATGACTTACAACACCTGAAGCGTGGCAATACCTGAATGAAGTAAATTGCCTTGCAGATCTAAAGAATGCCAGCCATTTTTTTTTGCAAGAAATCTTAGAAGTCTTGTCAGTTTGTAAAACAATAAGATATCAGCCAGTCTTCCCCAACCTGGTATCTTCCAGATAAGGTGGATCTGCAGCTTCCAAATTTCAGTCAGCCTGTTCAACCTCAACATACCATTTCCAGGGAAAGATAGTATATGCAATGACTGAAGTGCATAACATTTAAACCAGGGTTCTCAAAGTTCCAACTTATTTTTTTAAAATCCTGCAGGTACTGTAAATCACTAAGAACCCAACCCTGATCTCCACAGCTCTCTCCCAATGTTGTTTCTTGGTGTTGAGAACAGGGACATAATGTTAGTGATAGTATGTTTCTGTGATTGACCGTATCATCAGCAAGTCATCAGCTGTGACTGAGAAGAAATTACTAGGGTATTCTAAGGGATGTGGTGGCTCAGCGGGTAAGACGTCAGGCTTGTTGATCGGAAGATCACAAGTTCGGAGGTTTGAATCCCTAGCCCTGCATGCGGAGTGAGCTCCCGCACTAGCTCCAGCTCTTGCCAACCTAGCAATTCGAAAGCATGCAAATGCAAGTAGATGAATAGGTACCACTTCGGTGGGATGGTAACAGCGTTCTGCGTGCGTCATGCCGGCCACATGACCGTGGAAGTGTCTTCGGACAACGCTGGCTCTTCGGCTAACAAACGGAGATGAGCACTGGCCCCTAGAGTCGGTCACGACTGCACAAATGTGCGGGGGGAACCTTTACCTTTTTTTATTCTAACTTCAACTCAAAAACACCTGTAGAAGTATTTTTTTAAATATGCACACTTTGGGAAAGGTATGCAGACAGACTAAATTTGTAAGGTACTGAAAAGTAATTTTTGCAGAGAGACAAACATTGCTGGTACCACTGTCACCTATTTGTATTCGTAGTTGTGAGCACAAGTTGAGATACATGTAACTGCTGGAGAGAAGAGAAAATGCAGCAAGGAACAGTTTTAAAGTAAATATCTGTTTTTATGCCACTTTTCTGCCAGAAAGCCTAAAATAGCATAAAAAAATTAAAAACACCTAAGCAGAAAAACAGAACAATTTAAAATACAAATATCTCCAAAAAAAATCAAACATTAGGGACTGGGGTAATTCAATTTTCAATAGAAGTCTGATTGAAGGTGGTTTTTTTACCAATTCCCGAAAAGAAGAATCCAAGTGGACACTTCAAGATGTGAGTTCCAAATTGCAGGCTACGTCAGTTCTAGAGAAGGCTGTATAATATTCTTACCAACATCACTTTTATCAGTGCCAGCATGCAAATCAAAACTATTTCAGCTGGCTTGAACCTGAAAGTAATTGAACCTTTAGATAAACCAGACTTCACATCTTAGTACCCTTCAGCTGTGCTGGAATTCAACTCACATGAAAGTTTGCAATATGGCTTTTCAATGGCATTTATTTTCTGAAAGAAATAAAGAGAGGAAGGAAGGAAGGAAGGAAGGAAGGAAGGAAGGAAGGAAGGAAGGAAGGAAAATTGAGAGGGAGAATGATTTCTTTCTACAAATAGAAGTTTGCCTAGGTTTGCTGCTTTTATTATTTATTTAATTTATTTAAAACATGTATATAATTAACAACTAGATTTCAAACTCTATTATCAATAGAGAGCAAAAGAAAATAGCCTTGCAGTTTTATATTCACAAACTAGGATGAGTGTTGCTTCAAAGCAAAACCAAATCTCTTCAACATACACATGTGAACAATGTTTAACCGTACAGTTATATACTGCTCTCATTTCCAGCTCTTGTGATTCTACAATGAGCTGCAAATAAAGGCATCTAGAATCCTAGAAACCAATACTAAGACCTTTCCAAGCGCCTAAGTGCTTATTTTGAAAAATGATTCAACAATGTTCCGCAAAACAATGCAAATCCCAAATACACTGTCAATATACTGTATATCAGCTTTTAGGGGCATATCCATTTTCCAAACACAATTACAAGCAGGAGGCCACTCCTTATCCGTTCCAACAGACAGGGCCTCCTACCCTTTCCACACACAGAAGGATGGCGGGTTATTTATTTCACCCGCAAATAAAAGAGTATGTTTCTTTTGTAAAAACAATTTTAAAAAGAAAATAATTCTCAGATTTAACAATGCAAGCCCAGCAAAAGACGAACAGATTTCCTTTCCATGACACATAAAAAACGACAGGCGTAAATGTAATTGTTCTACATCTTCACGGAGCACATCTATACATCATCCCAGAAGCACTTTTATTTGGTGGAGAGGCAGAACCACCATTTATAACTGTACCATAAAGGACGGGAGAGTGAGAAAGAGGGGGATGGTCCTAACAAGCAATCGGCTACAACGTAGGGCGGAAAGGTAAAACAGCAAGGCTTTTCAAAAGACATAAAACAGAAGCTTATTTGTGGGCTCAACAAAAGAAGCTGGAAAGGGATACCGAAGCCAGGAAGCTGAAACCTGGGACTGGAGGATGCCCTTTCCTGCTCTCTTACCTGCTACTGGGGAAGTCAGAGTTACTGGCACTGACAGCAAGATGGGCAGCAATACCGGGAACCCTGTCCAAAGCACCAGGCGTCGGGCAGCACACCAAGGTGGACCTGGGTGGTAGAGGAGCAGCGTGACCAAGGCAACCGTGAAGCATCTCAACCCATCCATGGCAAAGCCAAGCATCAAGTCATCATCTCGGCCACCTCCAGCATCCCTCAGATGAAACTGCTGAGTGGGCTGTCCACTTTCTCCTCTGAGCATCCAACACCAGCGGGCAGGCAATCAGTAACTGAAGGCATGGGAAGGGGGGTACCCCGCATCAACCCCCCTCCCTGGCACTCAAGCCCAAGGCAAGAGACCGACGGGGCAAACTGTAGGCTAAGCGGCAACGGTGGGAAGCAAGCAGGTGACCCAAGAGAGAAGAGGTGGAACCCCTTGGGGGCGGGGGGGCAGGGGGGCTCGGAACAAGTGAGGAGGCGAGACCCTGCACTATGGAAAGAAGATGGAGGAGGGACGGAGGAGAGCGATAAAGTGAAAGGAAATTCTCCTATGTTGAAAGGGAGGAGGGGTGTGGATTAGTGTGTCCCGTTCCGAGGAAATGCTGGGGGGAAGGAGCCGGGGAGGCGCGGGAGGATGGAGCCAGAGCGCTTGCAAGAAGTGGAGAAAGCGGAGGGACGACTCTGCGGCCAGGTAGAAACGGGAGGGATTCAGGCTAGGGCGGCGGGGGGCGCGGGGGAGAGAGAAAGGGAGCCCCTGCGCCGGGAAGGGGAAGAAAGGGAGCCACAACCCAGCGCGAGGAGAACCGGCGCGCGCGAGGGCGGGAGACAGAAGGCAAGCAGCGGCCAGGGCGCAGGAGACGAGGCCCCTCCCGCGGCACAGCGAGGGACTAAATGCCTGGAGAGGAGCGGGAAAAGCAGGAGAGGCAGAGGCCGGAGAAAAGTCGGCTAGCGGGTCTGCCGGCCGCCCCGGGTCTCGCTTTTCAAGAGTCCGGAGGGAGAGAGGGAGGCCGGCTGCTTGCGGTCGCTTCTTGGCCTTTCCCGGCTCTTCACGTGGGATGGAGCAGCAGCGGCGGCGGCGGCGCTCCTGCAGCTAACGGGAAGCCTCCCTCATTTTGTCTTCTCTGGGCCCTCCTTCTCTTCCAGAAGCCCACCCTCCAGCTTCCCGGTGACGCTTCGGCGGCGAGGCGGGGGAAGAAGGAGAAAGCGGAGGCGAGGCGAGGAAAGGCAACGCAAGGCTAGGCTTGGAAAGCACCTGCGCGCGCGCTAGTCGGTGGATGCGCGCGCGGGGGCGCGCAAGGCAGACCGGGCAGTGGAAAGAAAGACGGGGGCGAAGAAAGGCCCGGCTCCGGGCGGCGAGCGAGCCGGGCGCGCGCGGGACGCGTAAACGCCTTGGCTGGGCACTTCGGGGCGGGCGCGCGCGCCCAAAGCTGGGAGGAGCGCGGGACAGTTTTTCATTAACAAAACGAAAAGAAAAAAAAGCCGGGGGGAGGCGATATCGTCGTGGCGTCACAAGGGCCGAACTCCGCCTCTCCCTCTCCTCGCTCTTTCCTCTTCCCGTTGCAGTTCCGTCCGCTATGCCAGACGAGAAGCGGGTTTAGCGGCGAGAAACCGGGGACGATCTCCACGAGGGAGAGGAAATGGGCGCCTGCGCGGTGGATGTCCTGGGGAGGGGGAGTAGAAGAAGGAGCGCGCCCGCCTACGAGCCGTTCGCGAAGTTGGTTGGGGAGGGGGAGGCTTCACTTTTTCCTGAGATCCGATCCGGGTCTTCGCTCTTCTGCGCCCTCAGTTTGCAAAGGAACAAAAGACTGAGCGCAGCATCCTCCTTGGGCGGCAGCGCGGGGCAGGCGGTAGCGCCCGACGGGCGTCTTTACGCTGCAGTGTTTCCTCGGTCAAGTTGTCTGTGAAGGTTCTCAGTCATCCAGGTGGAATTGTCTGTAGCTTGAATCATGTCAACTGGATTTCTATTTTCTCAGTGGAAACGTTTCGCTCCTTATCCAAGGAGCTTCTTCAGTCTGAGCAAAGTTAGTAAGGGCTTACTAACTTTGCTCAGACTGAAGAAGCTCCTTGGATAAGGAGCGAAACGTTTCCACTGAGAAAATGGAAATCCAGTTGACATGATTCAAGCTACAGATGATTCCTCCGTCAAGGTTCCGAAAAATCCGAATATGCCTGTCTGGGATGAGAAAGTAAACAAGGACGCCGTTCGGTAAAAGGGGTTAATTTCGTAAACATCCATTCCCATCTGGACCCTTGAATAAGTTGCAGTGTGTTTTAAAGGTGATGTTCCCGGCCCATGCAGAAAACAATTCATTGGCAGGATTCACACAACAGGCTAGACACAACAGGTTGGGCGAGTTGCTGGTTCATACTGCAATCGATTGGATATGTTTACACAGTATGTTAAACCAAGTCTTTGCTAACCATGGGGAAGCCACTTGGTGCCCGACAACATGGTGGACCTTGGCTGGACAGAATTTACTCCTTAACAGCCCTTGGGCCCACTTTTCTAGCAATCTGCAACAAGCAGCCAGCCAATTCTGCCTGATTTGGGTTGGTCAGATCCAGGTCACCAATCAGACTAAGCCATAATACTGTTCGGCTTTGACTTAGTGTGCTTCATTGTGGTTTATTCAGTATTTCATGCTAAATAAATCGTGGCTTAGCATAGTGTATTATCAGGCCAGTCTGTAACTTAGTGCGATGTGGTGTGAACCAGGCTAGTTGTTGCTTTTTCATCAAACTATAAGGAAAACAAACTTGGCTTAGAAATACTTCAGGTTAAATTTCTGACTTGATACCCCTCTTGCTTGGATGGCGAGTGTGCAAGCAAGAGTTTAAAAGAAGACGAGAGTGATGTAGTGGCACTTCCATTTCCACCATTCCTGCGATCGGGAAAAGGGGAATCTTGTATCACAGAAAAGAGGAAGGTGAAAGTATCACTCATTGAGATGGCCGGCCATATAAATTGGATAAATAAAATTGAATACATAAATAAAGTGTATTTGTACAGCAAAAGCTACTGTGTAAGAATGTTGGGAGAGTCACAGCCAAGTAAAGCAGGTCTGGGGGGGTGGGGGGGTAAGGAGAGCAATGATCCCTTCAATTTCCAACAGGAAGAGAAAAATCATTCAGGTAGCCCCTTTTCTGATTAACACACTTTATTAAAAGGCTTAAATTAAGCTTTGCCAGGGTAGTCGACCGTAGTTCTCCTCCTGCAGTGTCAATATGGAGAGAGAGATTTCCTCACCTTTTCCACCTGGGTTCATAATTGCCAGTCCTAATCAGAACTGAGCCCAGACAAGTTTGGTGGTGGATTTTGGAGGAAAAATATGGTGGGTCAATGGGACAGGCAACATGGCTTTTCTATTCTGGCCTCACGCTTGAAACGCTTTGCTAAGCAATAGGTAAAGGTAAAGGTTCCCCCCGCACATTTGTGCAGTTGTGTCCAACTCTAGGGCCAGTGCTCATCTCCGTTTGTTAGCCAAAGAGCCAGCATTGTCCAAAGACGCTTCCACGGTCACATGGCCAGCATGACGCATGCGGAACACTGTTACCTTCCTATTTATTTACCTATTTACTGTATCTACTTGCATTTGCATGCTTTCGAATTACTAGGTTGGCAAGAGCTGGGGCGAGTGCGGGAGCTCACTCCATCACGCGGCGCTCAGGTCTCAAACCTCCAAACTTGCAACCTTGTGATCGACTAGCCTGGCATCTTACCCGCTGAGCCACCACGCCCCTTTTGCTAAGCAATACTGGCATATTAATACTAAATTTCTTGGGGGGAAATTGACAAAATGTTTGTAAAGGGCTTCAGATAGTTGGTTTTAAAAAAATTGTATGTTCCAGCTATTTTCAGTATACAGTATTTACATTCTCTATTTTTATACTTCTTAGATCTACCCAGTGTTTATTTTTGCAGTTTTCTTTTCTGAATTGTTACTCTGTATCCCATTTCACTCAGTTAATTTGTTAACAGAGATACACCTTAGGCATTTTATGTAGTCATTTCTGTATTTTTTGTGGTTCCAATATATAAAATGTGAAAGTACATAAGACACTTTCAATAAGATGTGTGGACTTTTCATGTTGCTTCTTTTCAGTGAGTATTCAGTGAGTATTGTAGGTAAACAAGTTTCCTGGTGTTTACTTCAGACATTATGTGATCATTTGATATGTTCGACTATTTGATAAATGCACCATTTGCATTATATTCATCTGAGACACCAATTTGAGAGCCGCAGCAGGTGGTAACTTTTAGCCAAATTTGGCTGATCTTAAAAATCAGTCAAATCTGCCTAGTACTAGGATGGGAAACCACTAGGAAAGTTTTGAATGGTGGACTAGTCTGGACGTCCTGGAAAGCATCCTGGAAAAAGGAAGTAGCAAACAACTTCCTTATCTCAAGACAACAATATGGACCTGTTTGTATAGTCATCAGGAGTCAAGCTCAACTCAATAGCCTTTACCTTGTAGGTTGTCTGGCATAGCTAAAGGTTACAGTCTAGCCCTCTTTCTTTCCTCCCTCTATGGCTGTAATAAGGCTACAAAGAGGAATAGGCAGCGGTGACCACATTTATAAAGTCACAAACATGCTGTGAGATATCCTTAATTAGCACAGTTTTAAAAAATTATCTCAGAAGATTTGTCTAGCCACTAAAGCAATAATACATTGAGGGCACTTGGGTTCCCATCAATTAAGCAGTGCCATCTAGTGGGACCCAGGAAACATGCCTTCTCTGTTGCAGCACCTTCCTTTATCCCCCTAGAGCAGAGCTTTCCAAACTGTGTGTCGTGACACGTTAGTGTGTTGGCTGCAGTGTCTGGGTGTGTCAGGGCTGCAGCTGCCTCCGAGCCCTGCCAGGATTCCACGTAGGTCCTAGTGCCTGCCTTGTGCCTTGCTGCCTCCACACCTGCCCTGCCAGGATTCCGCGCAGGTCCTAGTGCCTGCCTTGTGCCTTGCTGCCTCCACACCTGCCCTGCCAGGATTCCGCGCAGGTCCTAGTGCCTGCCTTGTGCCTTGCTGCCTCCACACCTGCCCTGCCAGGATTCCGCGCAGGTCCTAGTGCCTGCCTTGTGCCTTGCTGCCTCCACACCTGCCCTGCCAGGATTCCGCGCAGGTCCTAGTGCCTGCCTTGTGCCTTGCTGCCTCCACACCTGCCCTGCCAGGATTCCGCGCAGGTCCTAGTGCCTGCCTTGTGCCTTGCTGCCTCCACACCTGCCCTGCCAGGATTCCGCGCAGGTCCTAGTGCCTGCCTTGTGCCTTGCTGCCTCCACACCTGCCCTGCCAGGATTCCGCGCAGGTCCTAGTGCCTGCCTTGTGCCTTGGTGCCTCCACACCTGCCCTGCCAGGATTCCGCGCAGGTCCTAGTGCCTGCCTTGTGCCTTGCTGCCTCCAAACCTGACCTGCCAGGATTCCGCGCAGGTCCTAGTGCCTGCCTTGTGCCCTGCTGTAAGAGTGTGTCGTGAAATGATGCATGTCTAAAAAGTGTGTCACCAACATGAAAAGTTTGGAAAGCTCTGCCCTAGAGATACAGATGGTTCCCACCCTGATGTTCAGGAAGCTATTCTTTCAGGTAGATTGAGGGTGGAGTCATTGATGGATGAGTCTTTGTTTATATGTTTATCTTTATGCCACTTATGACTCTTTTTTCTCTTTTTTTGTACTATTCTCCCTCCCAAACCAAACCAATGGATCATTGAACAAATCAACCCAGAGTTCCCACTTGAGCCATAAATGACCAGGCTCAAATTATCCTACTTTGGACACATTATGTGAAGACCCAGCTCTCTGGAGAAGGCTCTAATGCTGGGAAAGGTGGAAGGAAAGAGAAGAAGAGGATGACCAGCAGCAAGGTGAATGGACTCAGTTACAGTGGTGATGAATGTACTATTGGGAGACCTGAAAGAACAGGTTAGGGATAGATCATCATGGAGAAAATCTATCTATGTGGTCACTAGGAATTGAAAATGACTTAATGGTACACAATCAATCAATCACCCTTTTTAAACTGTAAGCTACCCAGAGTCGCAAGGAGTTGGACAGCCTCCAAAATTGCAAAATAAATAAATGAGTTTAAATGTCAGCTGAAGCATGCAGAAAAATAGCCACGCTTTTGCAAAGGTACATCTTCCATCTTACAACTTTAGAACTCTGTAGCAAAAAGTAGGAATTTTGTCAAGGGGGCAAAGCGACAAGGTACAATGTGCTTGTAATGTGCTACAATGTACCTGTCTGTTTTTCTTGCATGTGTGTTTTGTAACTAAATTGACAGAAATACAATACAGCAATATTAAGAATGTACTGGATATTTTTGGCAGTGCCTCTTTTTCACAAATCTGTCAGGAAAAGAAATCTGTATTCTAAAATAGCAAATAGGGAAACTGCTTTATACAAAATCAGACCAGTGTTCCATCAGTCTTGTTCATATTGAAGGACAGCAGCTCTCAAGGGTTTGATATTGGTATACCAAGTCCTACTCAGGAAAGTCAAATAAAAGTGGGTACAACAAGCTTCAGCTTAGTCAAGTCAAAAGGAATCAGGACCTTGGACAGAGTACCATAAGAAGACAGGCTGTAGAGTTTCTCTCATGGAAGGAGAGCTGTTGCTTCAGCAAAATGCACAGATTTTCTCAACCTTTGCAAAGCCAGCCAGGAGCTAGTGGTGCCATTTCAAGAAGAAGAAGAAGAGAATTGGAATAGATTTTTATTTAGTTAACACATTATATACCAACATCAAAGTTCTTCAGCAGTTACAATATGTGGATGCAAAGAGTATAATTTCCCTTTCTTCTGTATTGGGACGAATCTTTATAACTTTGGGTTGGTGTGAACTGAAACTATTAAATTATATAAAACAAAAATAGATTGCAAAGAACTCCAAGAGGATATCTCAGAACAAGCAGAATGGAGAGTAAATGTGGTTCAGTGTAAGGTAAAGGTAAAGGTTCCCCCCGCACAGTTGTGCAGTCGTGTCCGACTCTAGGGGCCAGTGCTCATCTCCGTTTGTAAGCCGAAGAGCCAGCATTGTCCTAAGACGCTTCCACGGTCATGTGGCCGGCATGACGCACGCGGAACGCTGTTACCTACCCACCGAAGTGGTACCTATTCATCTACTTGCATTTGCATGCTTTCGAATTGCTAGGTTGGCAAGAGCTGGGGCGAGTGCGGGAGCTCACTCTGTCATGCAGGGCTAGGGATTCGAACCTCTGAACTTGCGATCTTCCGATCGACAAGCCTGGCGTCTTACCCGCTGAGTACAATAATGTCTGTTCTGGCAGGGGGATTCTAAATGAATATATTCAGTTCTGGGGAATAAGCTGGTGGTAACCAACCAGAAAACAGCTGGGAAAAGGGCAACATCTATTTTAGAGTTTATTAGGGAAGGGATTGAAAATAGAACTGCCCATATGAAAGTTTTTTTATCCAGCCCACAGTTGGATTAGGGAATTTGTTACCATAAACTGTCCTGATGGCCACCAACATCAATATCTTTAAAGGAGGATTTGACATATTTGGGTCTACCAATAGTATGACTAATAATCAAAGGCTATAAAGTACTTCCAGATTTGGAAGAAAATCCTTCTGAATACCTTCTGCTGTGAAAGAAATGTGGGAGAAATTGTACACTTGTCTTGCTTCTTGGCTATTATGAAAATGATTGGCCTTTTCTCTGAAACAGAAGAATTACTATATCTTGTTTCTTTTGTCCTATATACTACTCCCCATCATAAATCACCCTATGTAGCTTTTTAATACAAAATTTTTTTTAGCACATTATAGATTACAAGTGTATAATGGGATAGGGTTTTGTAGATTAGAAGCTACTTCATAATATGTAATCAGCTTCTTGACCACAAAAATTTCTGCCATAAGAAATCTGTTCATCTTTGAAGTGCTGCAAGAGCCTTTGTTGGACTGACCCAGCTGTTCATTGGAAACTGCCTCTTTCTTGAATGTATCATTTATTTCAGAATCCACAATTACCAGGATGCAAACATTTGTTATTTCTGGTCCTGCCTGGTTTCATGGGTAGCTAGCACCAGAAATATTCTGAACCAAAATAAAGAGCTTGAAGTTTACTAAATTTTCCTTTCAGATGTTGCAGAGGTACTAGAAAGTATAAAGAGAAATTTGAACATCAAGGAGTTAGTAACTTCACGTGTGTATCCTGTTTGTAGAGAATGGTACAAACTCCCTTTGGGGATGTAGTGAAGCACAGCCCTGTCAAATTTTTTTACTCTATGCCAGAGCTTTCCAAACTTTTCATGTTGGTGACACACTTTTTAGACATGCATCATTTCGCAACACACCCTTACAGCAGGGCACAAGGCAGGCACTAGGACCTGGGTGGAAGCCAGGAGGCAGCAGCAGCCGGGACACACCCAGACACTACACACCCAGACACTGCAGCCGACACACTAACGTGTCCCAACACAGAGTTTGGAAAGCTCTGCTCTATGCTATTACAAATCTCTGCAATTAATCAGAGATTCCTAGTTTGTAGTAACATCTGCAGCTTTGTTTGTCCGACCAAACGGTTCAAAAGCTAATTTGGTCAGACAATTTTTCTCTTCATGTTAAGTTCTTTAGGAACAGGTCTGATCAGTAGTATGTTATTCTTCTTAAGGGAATATACGTCTGACTCCATACCAAAGTGACACTTTCTCTGTTCTGCCCCAAAGCAAGTTGCATTAGTCCAAATTCATTTTTGATACTTAATAACAGTATAGATGCTCACAATATAAAATTATTGCTCCAGAAATTTCATTGGCAGTGAATTTTGATATTCCAATCCCACTAGACTTTGTGACAAAAGAAAAACTAATGTTCTTTTTTTTGCCCAATTACCAAAAAAAATAAAAACAACCCAACCCTACAACAACTTGTTCTGAAAACAAAGATACACTACTGAAAGTGTTTGCAAATAGTGGTAATTATATTTTTCAAGGGATTAATATCCATTTCATTTTTAAAACCTACGTTAGGGACATTGATATGTCAAAAAATAAAAGCAAAGTGATTTGATTACAGGTAGTCCTCACTTAATGACCATTTGTTTAGTGATGGTTCAGACTTACGACAGTGCTGAAAAAAACGACTTACAACTGGTGCTCACACTTACAACCGTTGCAGTGTCCCCGAGGACATGTGATCACAATTTGGGCGCTTGGCAACCAGTTCGCATTTATGACCATTGCAGCATCCCGTGGTCATGTGATCGCCATTTTCGACCTTCCTGGCCAGCTTCTGACAAGCAAAATCAATGGGGAACTGCATGACTCACTTAATGACCACGTGGTTCACTTAATGATTGCTGCAAAAAAGGTCATAAAATTGGGTCGGATTTGCTTAATGATTGCTTCACTTAGCAACCAAAATTCGTCTCAATTGTGGTCGTTAAGTGAGGACTATCTATATTGATGAAAAGGTTCTTGGATGGTTTCTATTTGTAAATTAGACCATAGTTCTGAATGTTTATCATAAATGGTTACATTTTTTTCCATAAAATTTTTTTTGAAATGTTTGAAAAAGCCAGATTGGAGTATTATTATTGTGCTAATGCATAATATAAAACAAACAGGACATTTAGTAATTTGATTCTCCCTCTACTGCATTTGAAAACGCTACACAACAGAGAGCCACAGGATGGTACACGAGCTGAGCAGACCTGTAGCTGGCAAAAAGTAGAGACATGTTGCTATGGGTTGAAGTACCAGCTAGGCCACCTCAATATTCTAAGAAGAATAAGGGTGCATTTTGTGTGGATGGAAATCTATCAGACAGCTACTATTGAAATACTAAGGAAGAGGAGATGAGAAGGAGAAATGGCACCAGGCAGGAAGAAAAGAAAATACCAATTGGTGTTTTACTTTCCCATTGCTAAATCTAGGTAGTAAAGGGAAGGCACTTCCCACATGAAAAATCTAATGGAAATAAATTGGGAAGCAAATATAGCAGTAGTCCTATGCGTGTTTACCTAGAAGTTGACTCCCTGTGAATTAGAATTAAGGAAGTTATTAAAAACCAAGAAGCTAAAGGCTCCTTCCACCCATCCTTCCATTGCTCAACTAATAAAGGGCATGGAAATAATTAAATTCTTAATCCTAAAGATACATTCTCACACATTAAGAAAGCACCAGGTGCAGTTTCTGCTGACTTGTTTGGATTATTATTATTTTTAACGCCACTAGAAGAACTGCTGAAAAGAGCAGCTGTAATTTCTGAACAAAAACACCCTTCTCTTCCAGGAGCATTGCATTCAATACAAAACTAAGGTCATGTGAAAGGCAAGGGCAGGAATCTCCCTCTCTACTGAATGCTTTCTCTGAACAAACACCTTTTTTTCTTTTTCTTTTCTATTTTTTGCAGATTCTCCCTTAAAATTCCAGTTTGTTTGGTTTGCAAGTTGTCAGATTCAGAAAGAGAAAAAAGGATTCTTTAAAGGGGTCTCAGTACTCAAATCTGTTCCTTTTTTTTTAACACACAATAGGGAAATTGCAATCTGATTTACCAACAGTTACATGATGGCATAAAGACCTATTCTGAGAAAAGTCAGGGGATAAGCCCTCACATCCTGGCCCCACCATATATATAGTCAGAATTATGGACAGTAATTTTTTCTAAAGCTTTACACATATTGAAATGATTACATGTATCATGAGTTTAAGAACCTTTTTTTTGTATACATATCTTGCATGTCAGAATAATGATACTTGCCCCTGAAATAATGAGGAAAAGAATGTGTGCACAGTATTTTCCAATTTGCTGTTTGTTTTGAAAGCATTTTGAGCACATATTTACAAACATTACAGCAGTAATGCAAAGATGGCTATTTCTGAAAACAAAGTGAATACTAAGTTATAAGCATGGAGCCGGACAAGGATAACTTCAGCCTCTACAGATAAGCCAGAACCAGAAATCAAAGAATTTAGGACTATTTAAATTGGAATTAAAAAGAATTCTGATTAAAAATTCTCTCATTAAAAAGAATGAAATTTTTGTAAATGAGAGAGATACTCCTCTGAAGTATATATTTACTGATAGGACAAGTAGAGTCCCCTATCAGGGAGATGGTGCGATGATAGAAATTGAAAGATAAATAAATAAATAAAATAAGTATCCGAGTCATTTGAATGTAATTCAGCATCCAGATTTACAATACATGTGTACTGCTTTGGAAGTGTTCTCAAGAAATTAAGAAAAAAGATGACTACAAAAATAGCAAACAAGCATGAAGGGCAGTCATTCAACAGGAGTGAGCAACCTACCACCTCCTGGCCACACACAGCACTCGGTCTCCTTTTTACCCCAAAAGCATAAAGGGCAGTCTTTGGCCACTCTATGACACTGTGACTCTAAAGTCACTGAATGTATGAGTTGGAAAGAATTTCATACAGTAGGCCATTTAATACCATTCTGGCTGGTTAAACCATCTCCAGCAAGTGGCCATCCAACCTCCATTCAAAACTTTCCAGTCTAGTGGTTAAGGCAACGGGCTAGAAACCAGGAGACAGAGAGTTCTAGTCCCACCTTAGGCATGAAAGCCGGCTGGGTGACCTTGGGCCAGTCACTCTCTCTCAGCCCTAGGAAGGAGCCAATGGCAAACCAGGAGACAGAGAGTTCTAGTCCTGCCTTAGGCACGAAGGCCGGCTGGGTGACCTTGGGCCAGTCACACTCTCTCAGCCCAACTCACCTCACAGGGTGGTTGTTGTGGGGAAAAGAGGAGGAGGAAGGAGTATTAGGTATGTTCACCACCTTGAGTTATTTATAAAAATAATAAAGGTGGGATAGAAAATAAAATAAAATAAATAGTAAAATATATCATCCATCTTGGCAGATTGTTTAACTGCTTAACAGCTCTTACTCTCAGGATATTCTTCCTAATATTCAACCTAATAGTCTTTCTCCTTTCTCCTCCTTATAGTTTCAACAAAGAACACATCTGCTTCCTTTGGAGGTGATAGCTTGGTAAAAAAATACGTCAAGTTTAATGGGGCTTAAGTCCATGTTACTGTATGTTGTGTCTGTGAGCAATAACAAAGTACTATCTGTGACTTTAAATATACTTTAGAGGCAGCTGCAAATTATGGATTAGAGAAATATGCAGAAAGTGGAAGGGAAGTATTTCTCAAATTAGCCTGCAAACTCCATTTTATGGCATCCTATTTTTATCTCCTCAGAAGCTAAATCTGGGAGTCCAGCAGCCTAAATAGTGACAAACCAACTTGACCAACACAGCCACCTCTCACTGGTACGCACACATGTATTGGACAGATGGCCTTTTAGCGAATAGGAAGCTTATTCGTAGCAGGGTTAAAGAGTTGAAGGGCTGCTGCTGCTGCTTTGAATTCCAATGTTGCCAGCTATTTCAGCCTCATCAAATGTCATCTGCAGAAGATCCCCAAGACTTTATATAAACCAGAATGGCATGTTTTCGGAGCAGCCAAGAACTTGTCTTTACCTTCTCTTTAAAGAGTTTGTGGATTTTATATTCATTGTTGGTTGCTCTAAATTACTTTGAGAATGTGGCTGTTTTGGCCTCAGCAATTATTAAACATCAAAGCCAGAGAGTAAAACACAGGGCAGCTGTTCCTGCAGGATGCTATTAAGGTTGCAGTCTGATTACACCAAATCTCTGGATTCTTCTGTTCTTCTAGAAAGATGAAACATCTAGTTTCAGACAGAACCAGCCACCTAGAAGCTTACAAACCAGAGTGTTGTACCTACTGAGAGTAGGTTAAAACATTGGCTTTGGATATAGGAAATGCAGGAGAAACTCCCTGCTTATTAACCATACCAGGTTCTATCTGGGCTAGCAATTACAGTAACATAGCTTCTGTTCTCTTAGGTAGAATACTGCTAGATTATGTATTTAGGCTCTCTAAATGTGATTCCCTAATAAAGATTTTTTTTAAAAAAAATTAAAGGTAAGCACCAGCCTCCAGGAATCCTTCTGTGAATTGATCTGTTTTTATTTCTTTTTGTGCATATTCTTCAGCATAAAGCTACTCCTGCACACACACTGTTTTGTTTTAGCTTAATGTGTCATATAAATGCACCCTATGGCTGTATTCTTATAGCACACCCATGGCTAACCCATGGGTTATTTTGTTAATTCAGTTACGGATTTGCATGAGACACTGAACTAGACACTGGCCGCACAGGCTGAGTTCACACAATACGTAAGTGTAAATGTGGTTGAGTAGTCTGTGATTCATATACTGTGCAAATAAAACTGATGTTTTTATCTAAACTGTTTTGGCCTAAACTCACCAACCTTGCTTTGAAGGGATAAAAAATAATATACATACTGTACATACCCATCACATTACTTCCTGTTGTGGTAAGTGAGTTTATGCAGGGCTCAGAAAGGAAATATGAAAGCATAACCCAAAGAAATTGAAGGCATGAGATGAGAAAAGGAAAAGTTTCAAGTTAGGGAAACAGAGCTAAAACTAGTTTATATCACCACCATTCACTATACCTCTCAATTTCCATTTCTGCAAACCATCTTTGCTTCCACCATGTTTTTTGTTATTTAAGCTTCACCTCTCTGTCTTTATCAGGATCTTATCAGCTCCATCCAAATGCAACTCTTTGTCTTCCCCATTCATACTTCATATATTTATTTTGCAATTCAAGCCTCATTCATTCTGTCTATGTGGCCAAACAAGCTCACTGTATTTCACTCATTGTTGAATATCCATTCCTTCAGCACCCCTTCATTATTAACCTATTTCTTCTTGCTTTATAACACACTTAAGTATCCAACTCCCACTGCATCCAACTTTTATGTTTCTCCTGATGTATCAAACTCTCACTGCCCTCCAACAAAGTGGGCAGCAGCAGTCATTTTTACTTCTTTTGATATCAACCATATTCTACTCAGTACCTTTGTACCAGTGTTGGCTACTCTTAAAATGACTAGTCAACAGTAGCCAACAGTCCCCATCCGTTTTTCATCTTTAATAAAATTCCACCAAGGTACATCAATCTACTTGCTTTTGTTTTGTTTTTTGTTTTTGCCAAACACAATTTTGCTGATTTCCAGATCCATAATTCTCATGTTATCATACAGTCTAATTCATTGCAAATCATTTAGGTTCTCAGCAAACAACACATCAACTGCATACAAACCTCCACGTACATTCATACCTCTAGTGAACCTCTAAAATCACCACATTTCTTACACTTATAACCAGAGGTGCAGTAAACAAGCAAGGGGACATCAACATCTTTGTCTTACAGCCAGCTCCTTGTTGAACTCTTCCTACGTATTCCATTTATTCTCACACATTCTCAACTCCACATTTGTGCAAAATATTCTGTACAGTAATTCAAACTTCTTCATATGCTTTCTCTAAATCAACTGGAATAAACTTTCCTTTTCTCATGCATACATTTCTCAGAGACCCATTGAAGAGAAAATCAGGTCTGCATTGCCCTTCTCAAATGTTGCTTATTGTCACCTCTGATACCCTTTCAATCAGAATTCTCCCAAACACTTTACTAGGCATGCTCAACAAGTTAATTGACCTGTAGTTTTTGTAGTCACTCTTGCAATCTTTTCCTTTGCATAGGCAACAACCGCCACAGTTGTTACACACAGATGCAGTTTTAATGCACACATTAAAACAAGTTGCACAGCCATTCCGTCAGCAAACTACTTAATATTTAATGTTTTTCCAATCACACCACCTACACCTGCAGCCTTACCATCTTTCTTCCTTATAACAGCATTGATGCCTTCCTTTTTGTGGTGGATTTGAGCTGCTGTCACTGGAGTCTTCCAAGGTCCCCCAAGGTCTTCTTTGACACCCTGGTCAAGTCATTTGTTGCCATCGGTCCGTGTTCTGCCATCTGGCTGCTGTCATATGGAACTGCACCTACTCCACCTGGATCAGCCCTGCTGGCCTCTGCTCTCTTACTTCTCTCTTTTTCCAAACCTTCACTTATTCGTTTTGCCTTCCTCTTTAGCTCAAGCCTTTTTTAAAGGACTAGCACCCCAATGAAGGGATAAAAAGGTAAAGGTTCCCCCCGCACATTTGTGCAGTCTAGGGGCCGGTGCTCATCTCCGTTTGTTAGCCGAAGAGCCAGTGTTGTCCGAAGATGCTTCCACGGCCATGTGGCCGCATGGGCGCGGAACGCTGTTACCTTTCCCCAAAGTGGTACCTATTAACCTACTTGCATTTGCATGCTTTCGAATTGCTAGGTTGGCAAGGGCTGGGGCGAGTGCGGGAGCTCATTCCTCATGCAGGGCTAGGGATTCGAACCTCCGAACTTGTGATCGACAAGCCTGGCGGGGATGCAAAGCCTTTAAACATTAATGGGAGATGGGAGAGCATTTTCTTCACCTTCCTCTGTTTTTGTTTTCTGGACACTGTCCCAAATAGCATTCATTTCAGTACAACTCTTTGACATATTATCATTCCCATACAAATCTCCAAAGCACTCAGCATTTTATAATTTCAGTTCATTCCCAAAGAATTTCATAATATTTATTTTTTATCAATTCTATTCCCGCTGCTGGAGATTCTTTGTTTAGTCCTCTTCACCTGCCTTCCAACCAATTATTTGTTTCCATCAACATTATTCTGCATTTTCTCTCCTTTTATTCTTAACATTTATTCTTTGCTGGGTTTGACTACATTCTTTGCAACTACAGCATCTTCACTTACTGTATCTGTGTGTAGCCATCAACTCGGCTCCAGAAATCAGACCACCTTCATTCAGATCTATTGCATTATCTCCCTTTCTCTTAATATCACACACAACATATCTTCCTTCCTTCCTTCCTTCCTTCCTTCCTTCCTTCCTTCCTTCCTTCCTTCCTTCCTTCCTTCCTTCCTTTCCTACTGTTTACTATTTACTGTTCACTAAATGAGCCCATAGATATTGCTTTCATGACTTTTGTCAAACAAGGCTTTCACATAACGTTTTTTAGTAGTATGGAGAAATTGTAGATTTCTTAGTCATACATGGTTTGTCTGCTAATGGAAAGGCAGTGCTAATATGTTCTGTCACATTTTGGCCAATATGCCAAAAGCAAAACCAAAGCTCAGTTTTACCCCAAACAAGCTCATGTACTTCTATGCAAGGTAGGATCTCTAATCTATCTTGCAAGCCAACATTCTGTTGGTCACATCCCACCAACTAGGAGGCATTTGCAGTGTACTGACACACTCAGAAAGTATGTATCAGATATAACAGTTACTATATAGTTCCACAGTGTGGTCCAACATGCTCCAGGTGACCCTAGAAAGTAGCAGCAGCAGGTAGCTAACCTTGAAAAGAACCGAATCTGCCTGAATCCTGGGAGAGTACATATGGTTCTCTGTTCTCTAGACAACCTAAATGATGAGGCCTAAATATTGAATGAACAGTTTGTAGCGTACTGGAGATTCAAAGCCAGTATTCTAATGACATAGTATGGCATAGATGTCCATACCTAGAAGTGAAATTATGTGACGTAGCTCTTAGTCTAAGCTCCAGGAAGAGCTCCCGCATCACAAGATGTATTAGTCTCTTAACTAATGGTCTCCCAACAAATGAGGCAAAACTCTGTCACTCCTGTTAATGGATTGTAATGTTCATGTGAAGGCACTGGATTCTCTTCATTGTAAGCCACCAAGACCTTTTTTTGGCTCTAGTGCGACAGAAAATGCGACACAGAGTACCTTTGCTGCCAAGAATAGAGAAATCATGGAAGCAGAAGTGAAATTTAAAAAGACAAAAGGAGAGAAGGTAACTCTGCTGCTGATGTGGTTTTTGTGATTTGGGGTTTATTGCTTTCACCTTGAGCATCATGGGTCATAGTCTATAGTTTTGTTTTAATCCTTGTATGCCAGCCAAAGTCACTGCTGTGAGATGGGCAGCCACATAAATCATTGAAATAAAATAAATAAATAAACTTACAAAATGATCCTATTGCTTGACCCATATATTTATTTGTTCATTCATGCAATTGCACAGAGTGGTTGCTTGGCAACAGCAGTAGCTCCATAATATATATTCAACCAGCTTATTTTGAGCAACTGTAGGCTGGCCTGTAGGGGGAGAGGGATCCATCTCTTCAACTACCAGCTTTGCCTCTGACACCTCCTTCTCTATTGATCTGATAGAAGCAGGGAGAAAAGGTACTTAATTATAATGGAAAGGTAGAAATGATTAAATTATGCAATCTTTTCCTCCAATTCTTAATATTTTGAAGACTAAGAGGCTTGTTTTCCCCAGTTATGTGACATCTAGCTTGTAGGTGGACCTAGGTACCCAGAGTCACTCTTGTTCTTGTTACAAATTTACCTCTGTGTTGAGGTGATCAGCTGAGATTCCATTTCTGGTGCCTTTCTCTTTTGAAGGGAAGAAGGCAGAGACTGGAATGGGAGGGGGTTTCCCATCAATACGTTATTTTTCAAGCCAAAAATTCCCAAAGCAGCATATAAAATATTAAAAATCAATTAAACCCTATATTGATATCAAAAATAGAACAGACAGGAAGGGAACAAAGAGCAAATCAATCATTCAGTTTACCAGCCAGTTTAAATCTAGAATAGAGGAAGGAAGGATGGAAGGAATTTCAACAAAACTGTCAAACTTTGGAACCACTGGAAAAAAGGCCCTACTTTCACATGACACACTAAATCTGATCAGTTAAAGATCTTTTTTATAGTAATTTTATTAAAGATTACAATTACAACAGTAAAAACTAATACAAACTAAAAGAAAAGGTGCAGAAAAGAAAGAAAAAAGAGAAAAAGAAAAAAAGAAAAATAAGAATGTAGTAAAGAAAAAGAAAAGAAATATATAAAGAAGTAACTTCTCCCTTCATCACAACAAGTATAAACAAGTTTAGTACCTAATCACCTTCTCTCAAAATACAATAAATGAACTCTTCTTCCCATATCCCATCTCTTATCTATAAACAAATCCTTAAAGCCTCATCATTTCAGTCCTGATGTCAGCAAAAGTCCATGAAGGGTTACCAGAGATAACGACATATCTATTTTAATTTTGATCTAATAAGCCAACTTTATATTCCTTCCTTTTACTTCTAACTATCTTGATCTTTAGTCCCATCAAATAATGTCACAGAACTTGATTTTTTTTCCATTTTTTCTTTGCCCCTTCTCACAAAATTCTTCAAAACTTTAACAAGCCTCTTTTGTTAATCCAATATAGGAAAATTATCCAGGTCACTCTCTTGGTTTGTTATTTGAATATCCCTTTTAATTATTAAGGCATCAGCTGGCTTCTTTTGTATGTCCAGTGTAGCATCTTTTTCCATGTCATTCTTGTAGCCTGTCATTTTTAAATCCACTTTCAAATCAGTCTTGATCTTGTCAGGTAAAACTTATTCCATAACATCTTTTAAACACAGTCTATCTATAGAGGCAGACACTCTTAAAATTAACTTCTCGATCCATTGTTCAAAAATATCCTTCAATATGTCCAATGTTAAAATATTTTGCTTCATTCTGTAATTGTAAGTTGAGTTTGAGTGTTCTTCTCCTTTAATTATAATCTTTAGTTCCCTTTAGTTCCCTCCAGTCTCCAATTTTTAAAGTCTTACCCTATTATGTTTTTTTAAAAGAATTCAAAATAAAAGCATTTTCCCACAGGAAGAATTCTTTATAATTAATTCCAAAATCTTATTTCAAATTTATCTGGACCCTTAGTCCATTTGTACATTTCTAAAATCAATGTTTTAATCATCCTTTTGCTTTTTATTTTTAAAAAAAGATTTTTACAAAATGTATTTGTATTTAAAACATCTTCCGCTGTAATGGCATGTGGGAATGACCTTGGGAGATGGGGGGGGGGAAGAGATACTGCCTAGGGAATGATCAGATGGGGTGGGACCCATAGCTGCATTACAGGGAGAGAAAGAAACTCATTCTCCCTAACTTATCAGGCAATAAAAAGGGGCGTTGGGAGATCTGTACTTTCAGACTTGCAAGATTCTGTTAATGTAGCCTTACGTAGAATTAGCTCATCTGGTCATGTTTCCTGTCTGGTCTACCTGGGAAGGCTGACATTCACTAAGGACTGAAGTCATCCGGTGCTATAAAACATGTCGATCCAAAGGTTCCTAATAGCTGAAAAACAGTTAACAAGCATTTTCCGAAAGTGATTAGAAATGGAAGTATGCAAACTTAGTGTCCTTTCAAAGGTGCCAGCTGCAGTTTGAGCAAGATGACTATTCCCTCGTCTCCCAGAGCTCTAAACCCACCAGAGACCACTGTCTTGCGATCTCCTTGCAAGGAGCAACTGTCTGGAGCACTTGTGGGTGATCTCAAGTCCTCCCCTTGTCCAGAGAGGAATTATCGAAGAGCTGGTCTACTCGCCAACTCTTCATTTCGCTGCTTTTCGTGGAGCCGTCTTCAGTCCGCCATTTCTTCCCCGGAAGTCTGATCAGTTAAAGATCTTAAAGTTGCATAAGTACATCATGTTAAACATGGTTAATTTTAACATTGAAAGTTGGTGTTTTGTTTTTGTTTTTTTTGTGTGTGGGGGTGAACCCAGTCCATTTTAGTAAGTTTTTTTGGTTCATTGTACTGTGTGACCCCTTAAAAGCAAGTCAGTTCTGTAACTGAGCTAGATCTGTCATGCGAACCCACCCTATGAGTTCTTGCTCACAACTTTTATTATATTAGTAATATTAATCATGTCTTATATTGCATTTTTGTGTTATTCCCTGAAAGCCATTGGTAGAAGAGTGATACATAAATGCTTTATAATGAAGAAGTACCATGTATTCATTCATTCATATTTAGAGGTTGATAAATAGAGCTATAGATATGAATATCTATACTTTTTGCGTTGAAAAAACGAATGCAATAAGAAACGTGGTCAGATCTACCAGCATACTTAGATCTGCCAGTATACTCAGATCAAGAAACATTATACTATAATGCAGATTAGATATCATACTACTGCATAAGTATATTTTTTAGCTCATGCCTCCCCTTCCCCCACAATTTCTCTCTCTCTCTCCTACATTTAAACCTTGTATTTCTATGTTTCAGTGCTGAAGATTGCTTACTTAAAATTAGACAGCAGGGCAAATAAACTTTCCTGCAGAGACCCAAATGGAGGTCATAAATGAGAAGACCTTGTCTCCCATCACCCTCCAAGTCTAAAAACTGGGCTACTTAGCACAGTGCCTCCATTGATCTCTCCAAGATGGACAAATTAATGTGGAGGAACTCAACCCACCATATATTATAGATGTAGTTACATTAAGTAGAGAAGTAAAATCAATGGTCTATTCATACACTAGGTTAGTTCACTCAACTTGGTAAGCGGTAAACTACATGAATTGTAGATGTGTACATGTTAAGCTACAAAAAATAAACCCCATTTTGGATTATCAGGCTGCGTGAACATAATCATACTCTTAATTACTCTTAAGAGTCCCTCCGGTGGAGGGAGATGGGCGGTGATAGAAGTTTGATAAATAAATAAATAAATAAATAAATAAATAAATAAATAATTGTGCTATACACTAGTATATCCATGCAGGTCCCAAGAAACATTGCAGTGCACAGGAAGAGGAAAGCTAAGGAGAAGAGTGGGGAAAGGAAGAAGGTAGGACAAGGAAGACTGAGAAAAGCTTTTTCTCAAAGTGTTGCATTATAAAGCGTTTTAAGTTACAACTTACCTTAGATTCTGTGTTAAGACCCCCTAAAAAGGATACAATACAGGTAGTCCTCGCTTAATGACCATTCGTTTAGTGACGGTTCAGACTTACGATAGTGCTGGAAAAACGAAGTCCTCGCACTTATGACCATCACAGCATCCCCACAGTCACATGATCATGATTTGGGTGCTTGGCAACCAGAGACTTAGGATCACTACAGTTGGTTTCAATAAGCCAGAATTATAGCATGGTATATAATTTTGCCTCATTAACAAATATGATGTAGAGGAAATTATTTATTGTTCAAGTTTCTTTCTCTTCAAAAACATTTTAAAAATTTTGTGGTGCATGTGTTCTCATTTGATTAGTCTTAGAAAAGATTCCATTATTTTTAGAAAGCAGAGATTGAACATTTATACAACATTTAATAGGGTGAGATGGAGAAGGGCAAAATTTGCATCCAATTATTACTCCAGGAGAAGAGACCAGAATGAATGTCAATGTGCAAGAGTTTAAAAATAGATCTAAACCATCAATGAGCCATTCATGGCTTGAGGAGCAGGTGCTTAACGCCCTCTGCTGGGATGCTGGAAAACAGTATAAAACTCTGGAACAAATACAGCTAAACCAAAGTACAGTGCAGAGCAGGATGGGCAGAAATAGACTGGCACTGGGGGAAGGGGGGGATACTGCCTGTCCCCAAATAATTCATTTGTGTTTAAAACCACATCTCACCTTCAAAAAGGAGATTATGATCCTCCACCTTTCTTTTCAGTCCATGGCCTTAAAGCCTTTTTACACAAACGTTGCAGACCTACATGGCATTTTAAAAGGTAAAGGTAAAGGTTCCCCCCGCACGTTTGTGCAGTCGTGTCCGACTCTAGGGGCTGGTGCTCATCTCCGTTTGTTAGCCGAAGAGCCAGCGTTGTCCGAAGACAACGGTCATGTGGCCGGTCATGTGGCCGGTCATGTGGCCGGCACGACGCACGTGCGGTCATGTGGCCGGCACGACGCACGCGGAATGCTGTTACCTACCCACCGAAGTGGTATCTATTTATCTACTTGCATTTGCATGCTTTCGAATTGCTAGGTTGGCAAGAGCTGGGGCGAGTGCGGGAGCTCACTCCGTCACGCGGGGCTAGGGATTCGAACCTCCGAACTTGCGATCTCCTGATCGACAAGCCTGGCGTCTTACCCGCTGAGCCACCACGCCCCCTTACATGGCATTTTACTATTTATTTATTGAATAATTTGTTTAGTCATCATCAGATTCCTAGGCTGCGCAACTCTGGAACAATTCTGGGTGGCTTCATAATTAAAAACAGATAGGAAGCAATATAATATCAGAAAAGAACAGCAGTGACTTGGATGGAGCAAATCAAAAGGAAAACTCACCTCATCCCCCAAGGGTGGGAGAACAGCCAGGGTTTGAAGGCTCATTTAAAGGTGGGTTGGGTGCTGAATGCTGTTCCAGATGGCAGGTGCAGCAGCAGAGGAGGCTCACATCCTGGGTCCTGCTAGATGGCACTGCTTGATTGACAAAACCAGACGCAAGCCAATGTTGTTGGATCGTACAGACAGGCAGACACCACCAGAGACACATGGTCCCTCAAATACTAGGCCTTATGCCATCTAGGAGTTTAAAGGTCGTAACTAGCACCTTGAATTGCACCTGGTGACCAGTAGACTTGTTTGCATTAGAGGTATTCACATTTAATCAAAATTTAATTTAAAAGCTTTAAACCGGTCTGAAAAAAAATAAAAATAAAAATCTAATTTCAATTGTAAATATTTATATTTATATTTTATATTTGTATTTATATGTATTTATAGTTATAGATATATTGAATTGTTTTCGGCAATTGTTATTTTTGTTATCTGTAAGCCGCCCAGAGTCGTTATACGCAAGTTGGGTGTTAGATAAATTTAATAATAAATAAATAAATAAAATATGATTTAAAAGACCAATTGGGGTGTGTGTGTTTGTATTTGTTTTTTTTTAACTTTCCTTAAAAGACATTTTACCCATGGCACTCATATTCTAATGTCCCATTTGAATCTCATGAAATTATTACTAGAAGCAGGAAAAATGTAGTAATTTATTATCATCGGGTTTACTGTCAGATTTCGTTTTTGGGGTATGAGGAATTGTTGTAGAGGTTGCCTTAGAGCCTCAGACTCTAAGGCAACCTTCTCTACATGATGTTCTCGAAACGTATTAGGACTACAACTTCCAGCATGTAGTATCCATAGGAGTTGTAGACTAACACATCTGGAAAACACATCTGGAAAACACATCTGGTTGGGGGAGGTTGCTTTATAGCAAAACTAACATCAAAAGTCTGAGTCATCTGGAAGGCATTAAAAGCACAGTCTTTCTCCAGCTGGCCAGAAACTGCAACATTTACTGATTCTTTAATTCACTATCCTACCTGTAAAATAAAAATAGTTCTTAAGATAGCAAAGAATGCAACTCAAATTATTATTATTATTATTATTATTATTATTATTATTGCATTAAAAATAAAACAGAAACATAGCAAATCAAAACACGTAGTAAGTAATAATAGTACCTTCCAGATCAAAAACTACTTCTGTAACAAATCTGGGTTTACTTGGAAGAACACGATCTAGTACATGATCTCCCTCCTTTGCTCATTGAGATTGCCTAAGGAAGTTCACCTATAATTATTGCAGGCTCATCTCATCACTTGGGTGGGGCCAAGACTTTTTTGTGATTAATCTGGGACTCTGGAATGAGGTAACTGTTGATATTTTTGTAATTTTTTAAAGCAGTCTTAAAAACTATCTTTTAGAACAAGCTTTCATTTGCTATAAGGCTGCCTTCCTTTTATGGCAAGTAAGGAGTTGCTAGAATTAACTCCCACATTTCACCACGCATACAGGTATGAAATCAGTTAGGTAAATTCACAAGAATCTTAAGAACTCGGGATAAGTAGTTCTTCAGTGAATAAAGGTTAAGAAGCCATAATCAAAGCCCTAACAGAGAAACAATATTCAAACCCTTTTGCTCTTTTTTCTTATTCTTACCTCCTTTTTGGGGACAGGATGGCCAGGTCCATCTGTTTTATTTTTGCAATGGTCAGCTTTTCTATCATGTTTTTTACTGACTGTGTGTGAACTGTCATGATTACTAAAAAGCATTACACAAAAACCTGGATTGACCCACCATGATGGGTGATGGAAGTCAATATCTATAAACCCATCTGGTGATGACCATGGAAAATTGTGATTTCGAATGTAAGAAGAGTAAATGAGGAAGAGCATACATTAATGAAAGAAAGAAAAATACATATATTGTTTGCGTATGCAGCAGAGAAAAAGTAGTGATGTAATAGATGTGAATGAAGGTGGCTTCATCTGGTAGAACTGAATGGATGAATAAATGCAGGAAGATGAAAATGTAGGTTTAATTATGAATGGAAGTGCTGAAATGAATGTCAGAAAGAAGGGACTGGTGTCATCTAGATATGTGTATGAAAGTAGGAATCCATAGATTGGTGATAGTTGCATGTTATACTTCAGTGAATGGTGAAAATGGAAGAAACAGAGATGGGTTTGGGGTAAAACAATGCAACATTCTGAATGAATGCAATAAGGAAAAAAATTATTCTGTTGGCATGTGCTTTTCCTAAAATACAAAAGAAGTGATTGGAGGCCCAAGAATGATTGCAAGTGATGACTAATGAGCATTTTGCTTAAGGTCTATTTCTTTCAGATATATAATTTAAACATAAGTCTATTCAAATGTACACATGACAAAGGATGAACATAAGTCTAAAAGTAGCTTGAGTTGATTGATTATGATTAAAGGTTGAGAGTCTCTTTAATTGGGACAGACCATTGCTTGTAGCATCAAGAGTGAATCATGGATATGGAAGAAAAAGAAACAAGTGAAAAAAATGACTGCAGAAAGATTGTGCGTCCTTATTAAAAAGCATAGAAGTTGGATTAATCACCCAAAAGAATGGGTGGAAAGTGAATGTAAGAAAAGAGGATGTGGATGCTGTCTGCAATAGAGTGAAAATAATGTTATAGACTGCCACAGGAGTGTGTGATGTTATACTAATGGGAAGCATGAAAAAGATGCTTGGTTGAATGAAGTAAAAGAGGCTTGGATAAGGAGAAAATATATATTAAAAGAATGATTGCTGGAAAAAATAAAGATAAAAGTAAAATATTGTATAATACATGTAAAGAGAAAATATAGTTGCAAAGAATTTAGTCAGAGAAAGCAAGGAATGGCGAAGATTGAAAAAAAAGCAGAGAAAATGGAGAGCAATTTTAATGGAAATAATAAACTATTTTGGAAGAGGGTGAAAAGGCTAAACAAGGAGGCTTCAGCAGAGTGAATGGGATTGAAAATTAGAGTGATAAAATAACATTGGATAAAACAGGGATGAGGGAATGTTGAAAGGAGTATTTAGAGATAAATATGGGAATGATAGCAATATGTTGAACAATGAAAATGAAATGAATGCTATAAATGTTAGTACCCAAGAAAAATGGATGAAAAGGAAGACATAAATGCTAGGAGAATGTCATAAAAGAGCTCCAGGTATAGACAGTGTAACTGGATAAACATTAAATATGGGTGTGGTTTGCATATGGAGTAGCTATGCAGCTTGTTCAGTGTATATATGAAAACAGCATGTTGTTGTTTATTCGTTCAGTCGCTTCCGACTCTTCGTGACTTCATGGACCAGCCCACGCCAGAGCTTCCTGTCGGCCGTCGCCACCCCCAGCTCCCCCACGGTCGAGTCCGTCATCTCCAGAATATCATCCATCCATCTTGCCCTTGGTCGGCCCCTCTTCCTTTGGCCTTCCACTTTCCCTAGCATCAGCATCTTCTCCAGGGTATCCTGTCTTCTCATTATGTGGCCAAAGTACTTCAGTTTTGCCTTTAATATCATTCCCTCAAGTGAGCAGTCTGGCTTTATTTCCTGGAGTATGGACTGGTTTGATCTTCTTGCAGTCCAAGGCACTCTCAGAATTTTCCTCCAACACCACAGTTCAAAAGCATCTATCTTCCTTCGCTCAGCCTTCCTTATGGTCCAGCTCTCACAGCCATAGGTTACTACAGGGAATACAATTGCTTTAACTATGCGAACCTTTGTTGTCAGTGTGATGTCTCTGCTCTTAACTATTTTATCATGTTAATGTAGCCTTACAATAAAGTAGAATTAACTCATCTGGTTGCGTTTCCTGTCTGGTCTACCTGGGAAGGCTGACACCATGAGATGTTAGGGCCTTTTCCAATTCAAGCAATTTAGAACAACTTTAATTCCCATAATTAAACAGGAGCTTTGGCCATCCAACTAGAGAACCCAAAGAATTAAGGGGACCAGATTGGGAAAGAATGACCCGGACTACACTTGAGTAACTCAGTTCCCACACTGAGCTAAGTCATGGCCTTGAATAAACCACAACTGTTGTGTTCTTATACCATACTATGTTACAGACAAACAAACCATCACATTTGTGAACCAAGTCTACATCAACAAATATTGGGGGTTTGAAGAAACTGTCCTCCATCTCTAGTCAGACTAGATATTTTAAAAAGAATATTAAATCCCTTGACTAGAAATAAAGTCCCTTGACTAGAAAGAACAAGAGAAATAAATATTAAAAATATTTAAAAAGAATCCCAATGAATGGGTGGGGGGGACCAGAGTACATAGCATTTCTCTCAAAAGCCCAATCTTAATTCATCATAGCTGAATGGGACATTCAGTAAAATAGTAAATTATATCTTTTAGATGCTAGACATGGATTACCATGTCCTTTGTAGGTATTGACATCCATTTTTTTCAGTTTAAAAAATCAGATCTAATCACAGTTAAAAAAAATACACTGTTATATCACATCCATGCCAGTTAAAAGACAAGCAAGCAATATAGTGACTTAAAACAGTTTAATGTAATTCCAAGACAAAGTGTGATTACATTTCTACACATATACAATATGCATATGTGAGTTTACAAATTCTGATTAATAACTCGTTTCACCTCAGAGACCGAAAAAATGATCAAAAAGAAACTGTGAATAACAAGCTATAACATAGTTCATCACAACGGGACCCCCTTCTCCACCCTACAGTTAGTAATATTACAATTAAAATAACTATATTTTCTATAATGCTTTTTTCTGTTAAAATCATTTCATAAATTTACAATGCTATTATTAGTTTTCAAGTCTAATATAAATTCACTCCATTTTTCTACAACGAAAATGATTATTAATTAGAAGCACACAACGTCATGATGAGAAACACAAGATTTTTTTTTAGTAGCAAGAACTTGATTGGTTAAGAATTAGTTTTTTTGTAAAACATTCTAAAGCCAAGTAAAATATCCATTCTTATAACATACCTATAATATGAGACTAAGGAATAGGTTACATATAATTCTACGACACGTCAGTTTCTTCTGTTTTTTTTTTTTCTCAAAGACATTACCAGAAAGGGAAAAATACTAACAAAAGGGGGAAAAAAGAGAAGAAAAAGGAGGAAAAAAGAGGACAATTCACAGAAAATTAAAGGAAAAAATGCAATACACAAGAAAATACTGTTGCACACAATAATTTTCACTAAGTTTTAACATGGATTAACACTCAATACAGAACCATACAGTCAAAAATCAGGGCTTTCCTGGAATTTTGGAGATGAGATGGTATTGTATGTAAGAAAAGAAATCTTCAACATATCAAACAGGTAGAAGATGGGGAGATGTATATTCTTTGTGTTTGTAGTTTCAAAATTTATGCCCTCTCTCTTCTTGCGTAGAATGTTTTCTTGGAGCTATTTGGCTTATGGGCAACAAATTAGTATAAAAAATCCTCTCAATTACATTAGAAGAACCCAAATATTCACAAGCATCTTCCCTATTTTGTGTTCCTATAACTACAATAATAAAGACTTCAACTGACAATGAAACCTCCTTTGTTTCTCCCCTTTGTAATAAAGCTATTGTCTTATTTGCTTTTCGGGGGCGGGGGAGAGCTTTTGGTACAGAATTTTGAGACTGCACATTTTTGTCTGCATATAATTTTGGCACAAAAATGCCATTAAAAAACCTAAAATTGATAGAACAAGTAACTGGTAGCTAAGAAGTAAGAAGGGTTGGCTGTTAGTAGTTGTGCTCAAGAACTATAGAAGCCAAATCCTTCCATTGTCTTAAGGCCTGTGTTCATAAATGGCCTCCCATTTTGGTTTTTTAAAATGGTGGCACAGCTGTATGCCAGGATTTGCTTTGGTATTGTGAGCTACAGTGTAGATACCATGGCTTTAAATGAATTTATTGAAAGGGGGCTGAGGTCTGCCATTAGAAATACTGATTTTTGGTCAGGCCTAAAAACAATGAACTTCTCCCTTTCCACCATAACTTGTTAATCTGCCATGTGAAGAATACAAGGAACTTTACTACGATTATTAACTTCACAACTAAGCTTAGCTGTTCAGACAGAATTATTTGCATGCTAGTTCCTGCATATTTACTTCTGTAAATACCTCTTGGCCAGCATTTATATTCATTCCTCTGCCATAAGCATAAAGGAGAAAAAAAGAAGAAGAAAGCAATAGACTGTATACATCCAAATATATAATTCACTACAACCATTAAATGGAAACAGAATTGTATATACTGTCATTGGACAACAGGCAACTAAATGTACAAGGAATCTGGTCCAATTGTTTATATTTAGTTTAAGATTCAAAATGGATCTAGAGTGACAGGTATAATTTGATTTATTTAGGAGAGATAAATGGATGTCAAAATTTAGCACTGCCTGTTCCTGCTTCTCAAAGCAGCCCAAGAGCTTGTCTCAAGAACTCATAGTTCATATTTGAGGATTTCATCACATTACATTTTCCTTACTGTGAACATGCACATGAGTGGGATATATAAATGACTATTCCTACACTGAAAGATTTTCATGTATAATAGACTACTGCTGGGATGTAGAATGATACAGTGCTTCCAAGATTTTCAGTAAGAGCCAAACATAATGCACCTGTGATCCATGACTGCCATTTTTACAAGATCATTCTAAGTGTACAATTTTGCTTCACATGATTATGAAACTCATAAATACAAATTTAAACATACTGGTGTGAACTAGCCCAGATTCGCTCAGCGGTAAAACACATCCCTTGCTCTGCATATTCATTCTTCTTATCATACAGGTATTTTTGTTCAAATTTAGCATCTTGACAGTCTAACCATGCACAGGTACCCAGAAGCAAATCCCACATGTTTACTGGGATTTACTAATTTGTAAATGTATTTAGGATTGCATCTTACATGTGAAATGACTGGGAATTACTGTGCTTCCAGATTCAGCCCCAAAAGTTTATTTTCTTTTTAATTCAAAAATAAATAGGTAATCTTTTGGACTATACTTTTAACATGTATGGAGTGATTTTTTTAAATTAAACTTTGGAATTATTTTATTTGATCTGACTTTCTGCTACTATGTTATATCTCAGAACAGAATGTACATATTAAAGACACTTTTCTACTTCTGTTTTTAAAAGGGAAAATAAAAAAGTAAAGGATAGCAGGGTTAAGATTCTGAAGATATTATTAAAAACAGAACATTTAGTTAGAAAGTACCAGTTTAAATGTAAACTATAAAATACTATAACTATAAAATGTAGCCAGAAATACAGATTGTTGTTTAGTTCATATTGGTTTAAAAGGCAATTTGTTAAATATCTTCAAAAAGCCTAAGCTCTTTACAGTAGCTATGAACATAACATACTTACATGTGCATTTTAATGTCACAATTAATTAAAATACATAAAAGACTAATTTGATCCTAGGTTTTATCATTTTATTTTTAAAGATTATTCAAGATGACCAGGGCAGGCATTTATCATATTCTGCCCATACAGATACTTTTTTTTTTTAAGTCCCAAATTTCAGGCTGGCTACATGTTTTCAGAAAAAAGGCTAAAACCAAGATAAATGCCCACATTTGAGGTAATTATTGCCACTAGGTCACAGTTTTTGTAAGTTAAGTATATTAATCCTTCTTTATACATAAAACAAAGTGTCCTGTCTGGATTCTGGAATCCCTGTTTAACCAGGTCAGAAACCAGAATCCGGGGCAGGGAGATTTGTTTTCGGTGAAGTCACAGAGCATAGATATTTTAGAACCAAAGCAAAGAAGAGAACATTTAAAAATACACAAAAACTAGCAAATGAGTCAAAACTAAAACAGGGATGGCAAATGAATATATCTTCTGACATTCCAGACCAATGTATCTCAAATAGGCCATAATTTACTGATTTAAAAACAGACAGGTCACTGTTGTTATTGGTTGAATCCCAGCACCTCAATTACTCCTTCGCTTTGCTTTGACGGTGAGATAAACATTTTGATTCCATTCTGCAGCATTACCCCATTTCTTTCAGGAAAGAGCAAGAGGAAGGAGATGCCCTTAGCTACCATACACACACACACACACACACACACACACAAACATACACACAAACAGACATTTGGGTGTGAACTAGCAAGCAGCTTCTCCAACAGCTGAAGTTAGGATTACAGATCACAATATTTATCAGTGCAGTAAAAGTATCATATTTGGAAAAAATATGTATTGCCTTTCTTGATTTAACTATAATAAGCAAAAGATTAATGTACAGCTTTTTTCTTTAATATGCACATGTAAAGTCTAATATAGCAGCACTGCTAAGAGTGGAAGGACATTACTAACCCGTACATAAGAAATGAAGGTTCACTCTTATTTGCTATAGCTAGAAAAGTATCAGAGACTCCTGACAATTTCTACTAATTGCCCATTTAACATACTTGCTACATATGTGTTTCCTTCTGCTGTAAGAGGTTTTTCTTTTTACATTCACTGGTTATCACCCTTTCACTTGTCCAGCTTGAAAATTCTTGATAATATCACAGACACCTGACATTTTGCATGTGCATAATCTTTTCCATGGCATAGGGTACTACCACCTAAAGATCAACATGAACCCAGTCATTTTAGCCAAGTGCTGTGAACCAATAAACTCTTACAATTACTTAAAGAAAAAACACAACACAATCTAGCCACGCGAAGGTACAGACCCAGCAGAATAATCAGAAGGCTGGTTTCCATCATCCATCCATCCATCCATCCATCCATCCATCCATCCATCCATCCATCCATCCATCCTTAGCCCAGGACTACAGCAGGCCTGCATCAGTTAAGCACTTGTAAAATCAAGATTCCCACAGGCTTAGGGAACACAGAGTAGGAACTGCACAGATGGCTCAAGACAGTTTCTTTCCGCCTAAGCAGAAACCAAATAAAATCAAAAGACAAAAAGGCCTAGGGGACACAACAGCCCCATGGAATGGTGTGATATCTCCTCTTGTCTCCAGAGATGATTGAAGGGACTTGCATAATCGTAGGAGTAATCTATGGTGTACAAGCCTGACATAGAAGAATGGAGCACAACAGACTCAGTGTTACAATGTCCCTTAAATTGGCAGGAGTAGAAAATGACCTCTCCCTCAGTAAATTCTCTTATTGAAGGACACAGGATATAATCCCTCAGCACCAGGTATCTCACATTTGGGGGGCTGGCAGCAAAGTATTTTCCTTATTGATTTTCTGCACTTAGCCCTAACTTCCGTACTGTGTCCGACCTAGACCCTGATTAGTACTAAGATATGGAAGTGGCACTTTGCGGAAACAAAAGGAATTTGCACAAATTTATTCCTGATGGGCAGTTTAGTAAATTGGTACTGCTGTCACAGATAATAAAATGTTATTCATCACACAAGCACATTTTTTTCCTCTCCTTCAAACCATGACTAAAATTTAGGACAGCAGCAAGGAGTATGTCAGAATACTACAAAGCAATCTATGTTGAAAACAAAAATGAGACATAAAGAAAAAAATTGCCTCCTATATCATGCCACTGGCCCCCAAATTTTGAATGAACTCTTTAGCAAGCAGAAGCATGATTTGATTTTTGTATCTCTTGTCTTGTTTGAAATTTTATTTGCCTGAAGAAAGGCATGAGTCTTTAATTTCCCTTCATGTTGGTAAATCATTATTTTTTTATCAAGCCAAATTCTGAGGTACTGCTACATCAGACTGTGAAAGAAAATAGTGAGCAAAAGTAATGCTCTTTCTATTAAACTACTATCTGACACAACTATTAAAGAAGAAAAAATAAATATCAGGTTTGGAATATTTTAAATCTGGTGCAGGGCCAGATTTATGAAACTGAACCTATCTCTTATCAACGATGATATATTGTTGATAAAATCTAGGGGACAGAGGAGGTCTATCATTCCATCACTTCATTTTATTATGCAAATGGATCATCCATTACATACCAGCACTCAGATTTAATATTATCAGGAACCACACACACACACACACAGAGAGAGAAAACTTTAAAACTTAAAGAAAATACCCTTGTTATCTGGTTATCTCCATCCCTTTTTGACACTGATGAAAAGATTCTAGTGCAGTGTTTTTTCAAACTTGGCATCTTTAAGATGTGTGGACTTCAACTCCCAGAATTCTAGGAGTTGAAATCCACACATCTTAAAGTTGCCAAGTTTAAAAAACACTGCTCTAGTGTTTCTCTGTGCTAACATTTTAAAGGCTGCTGTCTTCCAACAAATGCCACCATAATCCATTTCTTCTTTGAGATGCTGCAGCAATTTCACAATGCGATTGCTAACATGCCTACCCAACAGAAAGTCACCTTCAATTCAATTATCAATGCTCTGACATCAGGGCTTATTAAATTGCAGCCTTAGGTTTCTTTGTGGCTATCCAGATAGCTTGATGTTGTCACTTAGTTTCTCAGATTTTAATCAACTTCCTCCATTGATTCAGAAAAAAGTCAAAGGGTATATAGTCCCCTTGGAAATTATAATCCGTGCAATCAGACAGATATCACAGAAGCTCGTGTTTGGCCTGTGCAATGCCAGTCTCAATTTATGCCAGCCTTCCTCAATTTAGTGCCCTCTATTTGATGATAATTCCCATCAATCTGAATCAGCATGACTAGTGGCTATACTAGCTAGGGGGATGTGAGCTGTAGTCCAAAACAGTTGATCTTCACTGGATTGGGTATGCTTGCAGTTGACACTGTGGTCTCGTATTAAGTACATATAAGCTTTCATTCTTTTCTATCTCAAAACATTGTAGTGCTTTATTAAGTTTATCTTTTCCAAGCTTGGAAAAATGGCACTTCCATCTTCTTCCTCTATAAAAAATGTATTCTAAAAGATAGCCTTTCACACTCTGGAATCTTCAATTGTTTTAGGACTGCAATCCATGTAAGAAACTCTGTCCGTATTATTTCTATCCTGATGAAGGAGAAATCTATACATTGCAGTCCCAATTCATTAGGAAGGCACCAGGCTGCAGAAGGCTAATATAAAGTTCTCTCTGTATGTTTGTTTTGTTACCTCCTTATTTCACTTGTCCCTCCAGTTGTGCCAGTAGCAACAAAGAGTTTTCTTTTTCCAAACTCATTCACTTTCTGTCTCTCTCTCTGCATTTTTCCATGTTGTGCTATAAGAATAATGATATACCTTGAAAAAGTGGAACCTCTTTGTGCGCACTTTTTTAAAAAAAGTAAAATATTTAAATAAAACTTTGCCAAATAAATTATTAAGACCAGCTCTTCAAAGTTTTCCTGCCAGAAGCTAATCAGCTAATCACTTATCAGCTAATCATTTATATATCAATATAAATATTATGCCCAAATGTTGCAGTCTAGGAACATGCTCTCCCAAGTAATGAGAGTTTACAAGTAAAAAAAAAAGAGGACTTTTTATTTAACACATAAATATAATCACATTATGCAGCCAGAAAAACTCGCCATCCTAAGTAATTTTCAAGTTTGTAATTCCAAACAGAAAACAGTTTGGGAAGGAGGAAATGGAAACTATAACTCTTAATTCTGAGCACTGCTACAAGAGAACATACCAAATCTTAGACTTGATTTCTGGGTCCTTCAGGTTTGAGTAGCCAACATTAGTCACTAGATGAAGGATTTTCTTTATCTGGCTTCATAAATTTCATTTCTGCTTGTTGATAGAAACCCTCCCATTGCACTTCTAAAGTGGGAAACTTAACTACAAGTACTTGCATCTTGAGTTCATTACAGAATTGTGAAGACTTCAACTTTGTAATAGCGGGTTTCAGTGCCAAAGGAATTCATCAGATAGTGGTTGGGTTCACAACTGAACCATGGTTTATAGAAGGTGCACTAATTGATTGGATTTTTATAATATACTACTACTTTGTACATAAGCCAGTCTTTACATACATAGTGACCAGGACTGCAGAATATGCTAAGTTGTATTGGGATTTGCTTGGTTTTGGCTTAGGGAGTTGTGTGAACTCATCCATCAAGACCTACAGTGCAGGATTTGTACAAGGTTTCCATGATCTTACCATTCTTCTTAAACCCATTTCTGAAGCTAGCAATTGTTTGGTTTATGCCTAAAAAGACAGACTTCTGGAAAGGTAAAAATTTAATAAGAAGGTATCCAGAAACTGCAGAGGTATGCCATTGTATAAAAGCTACAATATGGCATGTAACCAAGATTTCCTGCTATGTAAACAAGCCTAAGTAAATGTGGGGTCCCACATTCCTCCTTTCGGTCTAATCCTCTTTTACACACTAGAGACTGGAAATGTTTTTGTTCTTTTTTAAAGTAACCAGAGTTCCCTAGAATGTCCAGACTTAAGGAACTATACTTTGGACATGATGGAGAACTGTGATATATTTAATCTCTGGTTAGAATGTTTAATCTATACTAATAAGAAAAAGGTCAGACTCCAATTATGAATTCAGATTCTAGTTTGTTCTCATGAACTATAGCTTGAACAAATTTGGAGATAACACAGAATTGAGAGTACTTAAAACAGGAACGGAGTACTTTTTAATCTCCTTCTTGCTGAGAGGTGGGGATTGGGGGAAGACAGATATATAAGCCCAGAACTCACCGTAGCTTATCCACATCTTGAGAAGCCTTGTTAACATCTTGTTCCTTCCAAGTTTCTCAGCCTATCCCTGTGTCTCCCTTTCCCTGCAAAACCTACATGAAGGGTGAACACACTGATGCTAATGACACAGAAAAAAAACCCCTCCTTACTTAACAAAGAATACCTTATTAAGAGAACATTAACAACAACAAGAATACACAGGAATGCAAGTGCAATTAAAGCAAAAATTAAAATATAATTATAACACATTAAAATTAGTAATACGACAACAAGTATAGAATGGTAAAATCCTTCCTCTCAAGGATATAAGCAGCATGAAGCTTTCATGGCAGATAAGCCTGGACAGGAAGAGAGGAATCTACACTATTCTATTAAGACCCAGCTGCTGGTGGGGAATTTCTTCAGTGGGGAAGCAGTAGAAGGTGTTCTCTTCAGAAAGGCAGATGCCTTTACATTACTATACTTAGGAGCAGAGAGGAATTAAAAACTAAAAATAAAATGAGGTTCAGTTTCTAAATAGCTGAAAAGAAGACTGGTTTGCTTCCAATGCTTTACTTCAGAAAAAATAATGGTTACTTCAGAAAAATAATAGTGTCCAACTTAGTATTCAGGGTAAGAGTCCTTCCTTCCTGCTGGTGAAGCAAGTGTGCCCGCTTCCAGATATGACAACTGTGCTTGTCTTTCTTGTCAACTCCCCTCATGAGCAATCTTTTTATCTTTACCATCTCTAAGATCCCTCCCTCTTCTCTCAACAAATTGACCTGCCTTAACCCAACATCTTATCCTATTGCCTAAGCACTTCTTTTCTGAAGCCAGAAAAATTGGGACACTTCTTAGCAGGGGTGTCCACAGAAGTAAAAAAAAAAGACAAGATGGCAGCCACAACCCCATAATCGAAGCCCAGCCTCTCACCACACATGTTAAAAAGGGGTGGGGCTTTGATCACATGGTTGCGGCCACCATATTGACTTGTTGACATTCCCCCCGCAATCCCCAAATAGGTGGCAGCCACAACCCCATAATCGAAGCCCAGCCTCTCACCACACATGTTAAAAAGGGGTGGGGCTTTGATCACATGGTTGCGGCCACCATATTGACTTGTTGACATTCCCCCCGCAATCCCCAAATAGGTGCCTCTGCTACTTGGGGCTACCAGTTCTGGGCTGAAAAAGTCATGATGATCACTAGATGACAGCAAAGAGATAAAGACAACCCCAATACTTTTCTTCCATATAATAATCCTCCAAATTTTTGCAGTCCAGATCTGGTAGTCTTTGCTTAGTAGCCATGCTGACTGCCTATAAAGGCAGACAGCCTTTTTCACAATCAACCTCAAACCACTAATACGAGTAAATCTCAACAGGGGAAACAGTAAGGACTGACACAACAGAAAAACCTACTGATGTCACCATAAAAAATCCTACTAATTCTTTAGTTATTTTTTTTCATTGTACAAACACTTCTCTTTGGAAACTTTCTTAAAAAGAATATACAAAAGGGAAAAATGCAAATAATTTGGTGTGGAAGATACAGAGTCTAGTCAGCTATTGTTAACATTACTGTTGTTATTATTATTGTTATTTTAAGAAAAACACAGTAAGAACAAAATGGGACAAAGTGAAGAAAGCACCAGATAAAAACATATTTCCCCACCCAGCTCTAGATATCTTGGGACAGTAACCCCCAGAATTCCAAACTAACACAGCCAATAGGATGTTGTAGGAGTTACAGTATGTACATCTGGTTATGGAACATCAGGCTGGGGAAAGCTGATCAAACCCACAACAGTTATGGTGGCATTTCCAAACTAGCTCCTAAATGCAGAACATATTGCTTTGACATGATCAGACCTGTACCCCTGGGAACTAGGGTCAGACCTGCTACAAGCGTAGCAGAGTCCATTCCAAGTTCATGTCAAGGAGCTCCAGTGCAATTGCTCCTCAAGAACAGAAGAAAACCAAATCAAACCAGCTTTTGGCACAAGTCTGAGTCTGATGTTCTAGAAAGAATACCTCTTATTTTCATATTGAAAATATATAAAGTTCATTCCAAGTAATTGCCCTTCACCCACTCCCCCCCCACCCCCCAGTTTAGACATAGCAATTGAACATGAGGTACTACGTATTACTAATCCAAAGCAAGCCTGGGAGCCTCCCCCACCCCCTTTTCCATTCATACTGTACTTTAATAAATATATGAACCTGTAAAAAATTATGGAGGATTGTGCATCCTGGAAGGAAATTCAACTAATAACACCATCAATAAAATGGAACTGCTTGGAAAGCTGCTTTAGGGGCTAAGAACCCATCCAGACATTTCAATTCCACTCCCCCCCCCGAAAAAAAACTTTCTTAGGCCCACTGATTGTTATATTCCAGCAAACTCCCAGCAGCCTTCATTTGGCCCTTGCAACTTACCCAAGAAAGAGAATAAAATTTTGTTTTTGAAAGTCTAGAAAAAAGGAAAGCAAACAAACACAAGGAGGAAGAGGAGGAGGGGGAGAAGAAGGAGCTGAGATTAAATTCGAACCAGCCTCAGTCCGTTTCTAGGCGTACCAGTGGAAGTAAACCCTTAAAACTGCAACTGTAGTTTGGTAAGGCACTACAAGGGAATGATGTAAAACTAAGACTGTGACAGTGTATAATGACTGTGCTGAGGACCACACCACGAGAAAAGGCAGCATCAGTGCGCACATGCGCACACACACTCACACACGCAGATACATATATACCTGGACAATCACATTTGTTACATGCCTATGTTATATCACTTTTTTGTGCAATAACATTGAGGAATAGTCTATTGGTATCACTGGAGCTTAACACAAAGTAGAAAACGGCTGTATAGTGCTACATTCTACCATGGGCCAGCTAGAACTTCTACTCCTACACTAACAACCCAATCCTAAACATTTGGGGTTGTGTATCTGCTCCCTGTACTGCTGTGATGTTCCAGCAGCAACAGCACATAGTTGTGCTTTGTGAAGGTATGACCAAAGTAGCAATCAGCCAGAGCAGGCAATGTTAGGATTGGACTGCAAATGATGAAGGGTTATCCAAAGAAATAAAGGGAAAAAAAGTATTTTCAAGTAAGGAAGTTGAGATTCTATCATACATTATTAAAGACTTTTCCTTTAAGAAAAGGGATTTATCCAGGATGCTCAGAGTAAGAACAAATATTCCCCACAGCCTTTGATTTCACCAGATAGTGTTTTCTGCTCAGTGTTGTTCTACCCTCCCAACTTTCTTGTGCCTCTAAACTTGTTGGGAGAGCTGGAATAATCCAAAACAGCTCTCATCTTTTGCTCATTCCATTACCAACAGAAAACACATCACACTTTTCATTGTGTTTTTTTTTATTTTGGGTTACAGCAACCAGTGCAAAGACAAAGTCATAACCCTTTTGAAATTCTGGATAAATCCCTAATTTGTATGCTTCTTTGTTTAATTAAAAAAAATATACCCAAACACCTATGAAACTTTGTATTAGAAGATTTGAACAACAAATTCCTAAATGGAGTCTCCTGTAATCAGATGAAAATAATCTGTAAAAGTCTCTTGGTGAAGTTATCCAAAACAGGACCAGACAATTATGGTCCTTCTGCTTCTCCCACTATGTGGTTTGGTGCAGAATTTTTTTTGTTTTTATTTTTCATTCTTTTTAGCTTTTTTTCTTTTTCTTTTTTTAAATAAAAAGTGTAGGACATGTCTCGTCTTCTTTTCTCTGCCTTCTTCCTCAAAGTCTCCTTTGTTCAAGTTCTATCTGAGCCTCCCGTTTGCATTGTTCATTTGCCTGTGACATTCTTCAGTATAAAAGCAGCCTTGTTCCTCTCGATGTGTGCTGAAATGTCTTTTTGCTTTCCTCGTTCCAGTGTTTAGATGTATGGGTACTGGTTGATCTTGGTAGGGCTTAGGGGATATCCAGTGTAGACGGAGGCTGGAGACGCACTGATATAGGTTTGATGGGCAAATTGAGCTTGATACTGACTGGGGTGGATTGTGGGTGACGGAAGGACGCGAGGGCCCATGCTGACTGGAACCTGGTGGACGATGCTGGCTGGG
This sequence comes from Charina bottae, assembly GCA_023362775.1. Lineage (NCBI taxonomy): Eukaryota > Metazoa > Chordata > Lepidosauria > Squamata > Charinaidae > Charina > Charina bottae. The sequence continues at coordinate 24,173,280 of JALMGJ010000006.1, forward strand.
TAAGTCGTGTGCTGAACGGCGTGTCGAGCTGAGCCTTGGGAAGCCACCAAGTGGGCCACCGTGCCTGTGGAACCTAGGGCCGCGGGTGCTGTATACGTGTATAGATGAGGTTGAGCTGGAAGGTGGGCAGCAGCAGCTGCAGCCAAGTGGGGATGGACTGTGCCATGGCCGGGGCTGTTGTGTGGGAAGGAATATGGTGCCTGAGCAATTGTTGGAGTGATGTAAGCCTGTTGTCGTCGATGGCTCCCTGTGCGATCCGTCGCAATGTGCTGCTGGGCCTGTGCAAAAGAAAGAAAGAAGCGACTGATGGTGAGGGCTGGTGGTCCTCTGAGTGTTCGCTGGGTCTCTGAGTGGGAAAAGTGAGTCACGTGATTGTCTTGCATTCCTGGCCGAGGGTCTGTTACCTTCCCGTGCTCTGCAGGTATATGTTAACCACGAGCGGAAGGGCATTAGGCGTGCGGATGAAATGCAAGCATTATGGCCAAGAGGACAATACTTTTTTTGGGGGAGGGGCAAATTTAGCCAATGTACAAAAATCAGATATTCTAAAAAATAATGCACAAAAATGCATTATATTAGCAAAAATTGTTTGTAATAACTGTATGCACAGTCAAAATTTTAAAAACTTCCTCCATCTCTGGAGAAACATACAAATTTCAATATGAGCGTTTTTTGAAAGAATCCTCAACCCCCCACGCCATCTCACTTGAATGAAAAGTTTCCTTCCTACTCCATCTCTCCTTTCTAACTTTTGATAGTCCCTGATCCATGGCTGAGGTCAGATTAACACAGCTAATTTTGAGTAAACTGGTCTCTATGGAAGGAAGTTGCTTGGCCTGGATTGCGGAAACCCCTCCAGAGGTTATTACAGGGCTTTGTGGGCTCATGTACCCCATCCCCCTTGCTTGGCTTACCTGGCTGAGATTAAGAGGCTGCTGCTGCTGGAAGTGTGGTCCTGGCCGCTGCTGCCTGTAGGCAATGGCTCCAGATGAGCTCCCTGAAGAGTGACCACTGGTGGAGGTCACAATGCTAGAGGACTTTGACTTACAGGAAGATGAGTGGTGACTGGTAGTGACTGGAGACGAAAAGAACATAGACTTATTATTGCATTCAAGTCTAAAAGCTTCAGCAGCTTTCAGACTTTAAAACTGGCAACCAAATTTATGCCAAGCTCCTTCTTGGTCAAGTTACACCTTGTTTTATTCATATTTAACCCATTAAGAGTAAGTGGTCTAGGGAGAGTGTAGAACTTGCAGTTCCAAAGCTACATGGGCCTCTGACAGCCCTCAGAGATGGGCCAAAACTGGCTAACCATTGTATGTGTTTTTTCTTTAATGTGACAGAAGGAGAAAATCATTAAATGCATGGGAAGGTATCGTATTAACTGCATTTAGGAGTTTTTGCTTTTGCTTTTGTTCTGTGTTGTGCCTCTGAGTCAGTGTTGACTCCTGGCAACTGCCTGGACTAGTCCCTGCAGTTTCCTAGCCTCCTTCAGGACTGAGAGAGAGTGAGTAATTGGCCCAAAGTCACCCAGCTGGTTTTGCACCCAAGGTGGGACAAGAACTCGTGGTCTCCTGGTTTCTAGTCTGGTGCCTTAATCATTACACCAAACTGGCTCTCCTTTAGTTATCTTAATTTAATTAAAATTATATCCTATAAAAGTTAGTTTTTGTCCTGCCCCTTCCCAATTCTATATCCTGGCCTACCCTATTTGGGGGAATGCAATCTTCAACATGCTGTTCAGAGGTCAAGTGTGGTCCTTAGCATGAAAAAAGGAGCAAGATGTCACCCTCACTTCTGCCAAATTCCAAGGAAGTTTTTTTCATAGAACTGTTTGTGTCTGGAGTTCTTCCATGTCTGCTTTGGGAAATCTTTTCTCTCTCTCTCCTTTCTACAGGCTAACTCTTCACAAATAGTGGGCTACTTATGGTTGAGTCTGACAGAGCATGAAGGAACTACTAGAGAATCCTAAATACTGATGAGGTGGGAGACACAGGGGCTGTGCAAGTATATCATGACTCATGTTCCCACTGGAACTACTTGTCCCCAAACGCTGACAATACATGATCAGAGATGTCCAAATCAAGAAGAGCATGATCTCTGACAGCTACCCAGTTGGCACAAAAGGTACCAAGAAGCTGTTACTTCCTGCTGCTTTTTTAAAGTTTACTTTCAAAAAGAAACAAGGAAAAAAATGGGGAGGTCCTATTAAAGTTAACCCCACTTTGGACAGACAGACTTGGGGAGGTTTATCCATCTATCACCCTTTTCTGCCCCTCTTCCACTCCTCCCCCATGGTCACAGGAATGATGAAGAAAAGTAACATGGAGAGAAGGTTCCTAAAGAAGTCCTGATTTTGCCACCACTCTAGGACTTCACCTTTTGGCTGATAGCAAGAAAATTATCCCTTTGTTAACTATCTCTTCCCTACAAGCATGGCATGCTAACCACAACCACTATTACCTTTCATTTAAAGGTTTTTATTCCTTTAAGGAATGCAGCCAACTTACCTGGTAGCAAGCTATCACATTCGACTAAGACTTCACTGGCCTGGGTTTTCAGCGGTGGTACAATGATCGTCCGAGGATTGCCATTACAGTGAGATTCTGGTGCACCCTTTGTGTCATAATTGTTTCCGTTATTGTTTCCTCCACGATGTTGTACTGAATAGGGACTGTTGTTGCCAGAGGAATCAGAGTAGGGGGAATCGTGCACAGTAACACAGCTGATGACATTTTTTCTTTGCTTAGACAGGGGGCTGTAAAATAAAACACAACCTTCATGTAAGCCAACCCTATTTGGCAGCAGGTAAAAGCACAGTCATGTTGTTCTCAGTATCGCAGCCTTTCTTTCTTTTTTTGACATGAAGCACAGTGGCGAGACCTACCACGTCCACTAGATCATCAACACAAGTGGCAGGGCCAGCCCTTCCATTAAGCTGGTTCTTTCAGGTGTTGGATGTTGAGATGTGGCAGCAAAGTGTTGGAGGAGAGAATGGTGTATCAGGTAGCCTGCTGTGTGCCCCTTAAGCTAGCTGTTGCCTTTGGATGCTGTGGAGCAGTGTTTCTCAACCTTGGCAACTTTAAGACGTGTGGTCTTCGACTCCCAGAATTCTCCAGCCAGCATGGCTGGCTGGGGAATTCTGGGAGTTGAAGTCCACACACCTTAACATTGCCAAGGTTGAGAAACACTGCTGTGGAGTATTGTCCCTCACCAGCAGTCTCTCCCTCAAAGGCTCTTTGAAACTGCTTTCCTAAATCCCAATAATTAATATGATTACTCTTCCCTTTCTTTCACCTTGTCTCAAGATTCACATTCACTTTCTCCTACAGTCTCTCATAATTACCCTTTGCTAATAAGTTTTGAAGGGGTTCTGAGGGCCACATCAAGGCTTTTAGAGGTCCCAGTTTGTGAATTCTGTCCTAGAGCATGTCTAGCATGAATTCATCATTAGCATGAACACGGAGATGGTATTCAAGTTAACCTGTTGGTAATTAAATCAAAAGAATTCAAAATAGTTAACACCAACATCCCTCAGGCTATGCTACCAGTTTATTGAACAAAATGCATTAATACTATTTGGGACTCACCCTGCTATGGTGTCTGATGATACTCTGGGTTTTCCTCATGCTCCTTGTTCTGATTTAGTTTAGAGGGTGGCCAGCTGTGCAAAAATTTGCTCAAATGGCTCCACTCCCCAATGGACTATGGGCTCTACTACAGGAAATCAGAGCAATGTTTTCCTGGTTGCATTATGTTACTATGGCAACAGTAATTTTTATAGAATGCTGACAAGAATTGTGGATAAAGAACTCAGCAATTAAATATGTTGGTGGACACTCTCTCAGAAACAGTGTATGGAATGCAAACATAGCTTTTCTTAACATCTTACGTGTATATGAGTAGACACATAAATGTGTATGTGTGTGTATATGTCTGTCTGTCCGTGTGTCTGTGTGTGCACGCACACACAAACATGCTTCATTTCACAGTTTGTTTTTTAAAGAATGATTGTCTGAGAAATGGGGTACTCTTTGCTGAATTTTATTCTTATCTATATTAAGACTGGGTTGAATTTTATTCTTATCCATGCTAAAGTCCAAACCAAATAAACCATATTATGGTTTAGCATGTTATGTGAATCCAGCTATTATTGTTTGTAAACTAAAGGTTAGGTTCAGTTATATAAACCAAACCAAACCAATTGTGGTTTAGTCAACAAACAATGGTTTTAAGCTGTAGCTTGACACAAGGGGCGAACTGGCTTCACACAAGCTAAACCATAAAGCATACTATAATGGTTGGACTTATACAACATGCTACTTCAAAATTAAACTAAGTCAAAACTAAATAAATTATATTTTTATATGAGCCAGGAGAAAGAAGTTGCTATTAGTTTAATAGTAACAGCTTCTCTGAAGTCTTTTATGCATTCTGTTTTTTGGGAAAGTATGGAACATACAGTACCTCTCTCTTTTATTTTTTTTGTTTAGGCCCTTTATATTTGTTTTCACTGTTCTGCTACTCTATATTTTTTTCAATTATCATCTGACCTACTTGTTTGAATTTTTTAAAATTTATTAGCCACTCTGAGAACCCTTCCAGGCTGAGCTATATAATTATATATGATATATAACTTTAGGATTAAAGGAACAGGCAATGACTGGCACTGAGGTAATAGAAGTGGTGAAGAAACTGGCTTTGAGAACTCTGTAAACTTTGTATTTTAATATATTTCTCCAAGGGAAACTTTTTAAAGATGGAAACTCTTGTCTTACACAAATAGTTTACTGATTTTTCTGCATCCCAACATTTTGTATTTTTTCCTCTTATTTCTAGAACATAGCTTTCCAAAGTGTGTGTCGCGACACACTACTGTGTCACCTGTGGTGTCCTGGTGTGTCGCGTGCAAACCCGGAAGCACTGATGGGGGGAACCGGAAGGAGTGGCACCCCCGCCAATCAGCGCCGCCGCCGTTGGTGTGTGTCGCCAACATGAAAAGTTTGGAAAGCTCTGCTCTAGAAGATGTTCTAGAACACTGTTCTAGAAAATGCAATCCAATTCCTTCTGCTTGTTGAATGTATGGAACAACTCTTTGAAAGATTACTTTAAAGCAATGTTTCTGAACCTCACAACCTTAAGATGTGTGGACTTCAACTTCCAGAATTCCCCAGCCAGTCTTAACGTTGCTGAGGTTCAGAAACATTGCTTTAAAGCATCCTTCCCCAAATCAGCATCCACCAAAAAAGTTAGATTCTAACTCCCATAACTCCTTACCAGAATGATTGGAAATTAGGAGGATGCTGGGTTAGGAAAGATTGGTTTAAATATTGCAGGTAAAAAAAGAAGGATCCCATTACTAAGGCCTGTATCTCTCTTTTTAGTATGGTTTCATTATCAATAGCAATACCTGTGCTTCGTGCTTAGGTTTTTTCTTTCTCTGCAGATAATAGCGGCCCATGCCCCCATTCTCTTCAGCAGTGCTTGAACTGGACATCTCTGACATTATATTCCACCTTCTTTGTGAAACCAGCATTGCCCGAGGCCTAAGACTCATGTTCTTCTCTTGCCTGAATACAAGTCCTGTGCAGAAACATTTTCCTGCACTTTTCTTAATGATTCTTATTCAAACTGGTGAAAGATCATTGCCTTGGGAATTTGTTTTTAAAAAAGAGAAAAGCATTACTGAGAAATTCTCATGGGTGCTCATGCATATTTAACCTGGTTACTCAATTCACCCTGTTTCTGTTTTTTCCCAAACACCGAACTAACATGCTGGGTTCACACAACGTACGAAAATGGGGGAAAAATAAACTAACAAACCCTCTGGTCTTTGTTTAAACACAGCCATTAAATTACAAGGGGCATCAAGAGGTAGGTATGACTGTCTTCTCTTTCATTGTGCAATCATGATCTCTACAGTGGACTGTCTTGTCTTTCATTGTGCAATCATGATCTCTACAGTGGACTGTCTTGTCTTTCATTGTGCAATCATGATCTCTACAGTGGACTGTCTTGTCTTTCATTGTGCAATCATGATCTCTACAGTGGACTGTCTTGTCTTTCATTGTGCAATCATGATCTCTACAGTGGACTGTCTTGTCTTTCATTGTGCAATCATGATCTCTACAGTGGACTGTCTTGTCTTTCATTGTGCAATCATGATCTCTACAGTGGACTGTCTTGTCTTTCATTGTGCAATCATGATCTCTACAGTGGACTGTCTTGTCTTTCATTGTGCAATCATGATCTCTACAGTGGACTGTCTTGTCTTTCATTGTGCAATCATGATCTCTACAGTGGACTGTCTTGTCTTTCATTGTGCAATCATGATCTCTACAGTGGACTGTCTTGTCTTTCATTGTGCAATCATGATCTCTACAGTGGACTGTCTTGTCTTTCATTGTGCAATCATGATCTCTACAGTGGACTGCACCCTCCCTGGTTTCCCATATTCCTACTAAATCTTAAGGGAGCTCATCCCACTGGACTGATTAGGAATTGCTTAGAATTAGAATTTATGCTTTTCCAAGGCAGGCTCTTTTGTACATGCATCAATGATGCACACACAAAGGCTTTGATTACACTGACACAACTGCCATCACATATTTTTTTTACCAGCTCCCTGCAGACGCTGCTATTAGGTGGCCTCTGTTCTACGGTTACATGTAAACAGGATGGGTCCTAACATTTGCCCTTCTTATAATTATACCTGTAACTATAAAAGTGAGAAATTATATATCAAGAGAAATATGTCCAAAGATCCTAAGATGAAAGATGAGTTGTAATTAGTGAGGTGGGGTCATACCCACTCTAAATCCATTAATACATCCCGAGGAAATGAAATTGGCAACTATCTGGCATATTTGTGTCTTTCTCAGAAACAGATGACTATATAAATCAGGATCATGTATATATATATTTGTACATCAACTGCAGTCAGACAACTTCTTCTTCTGTTTTACTGCCCCAAACTGTGGAGTCAGAAGTCCTTGGTGGGCCACTGAACAAGTACAGTATAAATTGTTCCCAAGTGTGTATGACAGTCTGTTTGTATTTATCTATGTTTCACTTTATACCCAACTTTCCTATATTTTGGACAGTCAAGGCCCCTAGCACTTCAAAATAAAATAAAAACAGTTAAAAACTGTAAAAATAATTATCATTATCATTAGTGCAACTCAATGAGAAGGTCTCAACACTTTTGCTTAGAGCAGAAAGAGCGGGTGCCAAATGCGATCGGATGAAAGACGATATTCCGATCCACAGCTTAAAAATAAATGGTGACTGCTTCCTTAAACTTTTTATAAACAACGCTGGAAGTCTTCAAAGAGGCACTTCCAACATCTGCAGATGATACTCAACTGTATATCTCCATCCCAGGTGAAGTAAGTGATGCAGTGACCACCCTGTCCCAGTGCCTGGGGGCTGTGAGGGCCTGGATGGGGAACAACAGGCTTCAGTTGAACCCTGGCAAGACCGAGTGGCTGTGGATTGATGGCTTAGCGTCTTCTGGGAAATTATCATCTTTGGTTCTCGATGGGGTAGCACTGCCCCATTCGGAACCGGTGCGCAACTTGGGGGTCCTTCTAGACTCACGACTCCTGCTCGAAGAGCAGGTGGCAGTCGTGGCTAGAAGGGCTTTTGCACAGCTTCGGCTTGTGCGCCAGTTGCGCCCATTCCTGGATCGCGATGCCCTCCGAACAGTCACTCACGCTCTTGTCATCTCCCATGTAGATTATTGCAATGCGCTCTACATGGGGCTACCCTTGAAGACTATCCGGAAGCTACAGCTGGTGCAGAATGCAGCCGCGCAGGTGATTTTAGGTGCGCCGAGATCCACACATATAACACCTTTGCTCCGCGAGCTGCATTGGGTGCCGGTTTGCTTCCGGGTACAATTCAAGGTGTTGGTTATCACCTTTAAAGCCCTACATGGCATGGGACCAGAATACCTGAGGGACCGTCTTATCCCCATATTATCAACCCGCCCCACCCGATCGTTCAGAGAGGGCCTGCTACGAGCCCCATCAATTAAAGAATGTCATCTGATGGGGGCTAGGAGGCGGGCCTTCTCTGTAGCAGCACCCACACTATGGAACATCTTGCCCCCAGAGTTGAGACAGATCCCCTCCCTCCCTACCTTTAGAAAAGAACTGAAGACCTGGTTCTGCCGCCTGGCATGGGAGGGAGGAAACGATAGTTCCTCATGGGGGTGGTTAATCCCGTAATTTTATAATGCCCTTCTTTTATTAATACTATCTCCCACTTGGATTTTTATACTTATTTATTATATTAATTGTATAAATTGTTGGTTTATGTATTTTATATTTCATGTTTTATCTAATTTTATTTTGTTGTAAACCGCCCAGAGTTCCCCGTCGGGGGAGATGGGCGGTTATATAAATTAAATAAATAAATAAATAAATCTTCCATTGCAGAATAAAATTCCCTACAGGAAGCAATTTTGGCAAATGGTTAAGACTGTTTTATTTTAAAAAGCATTTGGTGTATAAAGTGAGTAGGGGGTTAGGGCTGTTGTTTTACACTCTGTTTACTGTTTCAGATTCTTAATTCAAATTCATGCACATTTAAATGGAACAGTAAGGTGGTCGGAGGGTAGGGTTAGCTGCTTCAGGAGTCCTTGTTAGGATACATAAGCAAGGTAGATATTTAAGATATAAATAGAGGTAGAAATCACTATTCACACTCACTGAAAGAATAAATGTTCATGTTTGCTTGCTCTTTTCATTCCAAGGAATTATGAGAAAATGACCTTGGTGAGAACAACTCGTCTTACATTTAATTTCCATATAGTATTCTCTTTCTAACCAAATAAGACTAATTCTTCTTTCTAAAGAAAGAAGGTGCCATAACTTTTGTGAGGATCTCATGGAAATTTCTGGTTAAGAGCCATTCATATATGGGGCAGACAGCCCCATAGCCAGCATCTGCCCCTCCGACCCCCATCTACAGCTTCTGGAGCACGGCCAGATTGAGCTAGCATAATCTGTGTGTCCATGTATTGAGTTGTTGTTTTGCAAAAGTAGCAATAGAAAGGGATTTGTTAAACCTCTGAAAAGCAAGAGCATATCAATTTTCATCCTTATAATCTCTTCAATTGCCACCTTTGAAAATTACAAAACACCGTATCATTGCATCACTTGGAGCTCTGTGGTCCTTGGAAGCCAAAAAGGAAGGCCTCCAGACTGAAAAAAAATTCCCTGCCTACCCTTCTAATAGGGACAAGGTGCAACCCTCAAAAGGTCTTCATTTATATGTACTATTCAACTTCAATCTTTCTTGAGACTGATGGATTTGGTGGGCAAAGTGATTAGACAGAATGGGTAGGGTGTGTCACACAAGGAATTACTATTTTTTTCTCCCATTTTGAGCGAGCAATTGATGTGTTTTTTTCTTTCTTTCTTAAATGTGGAACATTGGAAAATTGATTTTCAGGAACTGTACCCCACAACATTCCACAATGAAGCAAAAGGGGCCTCGGGGTTTGCTCCAGGGCTATAGTTCCTATCATCTACTTGAAGAATTAAGAAAGATCAATCCTGTTGTAGCAAATATAGAAAATTAACTTGGCATGGCTTGGAGCAAGCAAGTACTGTATATGCTAATGGATACCATGTTCCTAGATGATTACTGAAAGGAAACTGAGTTCATTAGATTTAAGATTGGACAGACATGTTTTTATTTTTATTTATAATTAGGCACAGTGAACTCCAGGTTGCATTGCTGTAGAGGCTTATCTGGGCTAGCACTGAATTCCTGCAGTCATCATCCAGTTGTCTTTGGAATAAGTAGACTAGCATAAAGGCTAAGGTGGTGGTCTGGGACCAACGAGGTTCACATCTCCCCTTGACCATAGTGGTCTCTGGAGTTTGTGCCAATCACTACCTTTCAGTCCAATTCACTTCATAGTGTTGTTTTGGACAGGCTAAATTAAGGAGAAATCCATCATGCATGTTACCTTACACTCCCAGAGGAAAAGCATAAGTATTGCATGAGATGATGATGATGATGATGATGATGATGATGATATTAATGAGTATTGCTTTAATCTGTCCCAAATCTCTCAGTGTTCAGCATGCTTGTCAACCATTCCCAGCCCATAATTTTCCTGATCTAGTCCCACACTTAGAAAGTTGTTTCTTTGTTGCACTGGGAATTAATAACTTTTCCCCAATATGTAAAGTTGAAAATTTATTTATTCATTCAATTTATGTGGCCGCCCATCTCAAATAAATGACTCTGTTTGGCTAAGAGTGATTAAAAACAAGATAAAAATGTTATAACAAACTAATAAATAACATCTACAGCGGCTGAGATAAAAGATCAGACAACACAACAACAACACAACCATGATAGGGGCTCAGCCACACACCCAGGGTTCCAGCTCAGTAACAAAACCAGGTCTTCAAGGCCTTACAAAAGGCCAGCAGGGTTGGTGCAAGTCTAATCTCTGGGAGAATGAAGTTCCACATAGTGATTTATTTATTGCTCCAACCTATATGTCACTCCATCTCCAGAGAACCTTACAGTATAAATAGAATAAGATTAAAAACAAAAATCAATCAATGCAATTATATTCATTGGTTCTGACACACCAGCTTTTGGAAGTAGCATGATCTCATTCATTCCTAAAGGCCTTTCTGAACAGCCATGTTCTCCCACAGTATTATGCTACTGAAGATAAACTATAATATGGATTGTTTGGTTTTGGCTTAGAATGTTATGGGAACTCAGCCACTATGGTTTATAAGCCATTTATGCTTCAGTATAATAAGTAAACCAAACAAATTGCAATGTAGTGTAGTGCTTAAAGTGTTGGATTGGGGAGTTCAAGCCCACACTGAACTTCAGAAGTTCAGTAGATGACTTTGGGCCGGTTCCTGTCTCTCAAGCCAAGTATCTCACAGGGTTATTGTGGAGACAAATGAGAGAAGGGAATGCTATGAACAAAAGGCTGGATATAAATCCAATAAACACACACAGGGTTAACAAAAATGTGATTTAACATGATGTATGAACCACCTAGTGTGTGTGTGTGTGTGTGTGTGTGTGTGTGTGAGAGAGAGAGAGAGAGAGAGAGAGAGAGAGAGAGAGAGAGAGAAGCATATGAAGCTCCATACCACTAATTATAAGTAAAATATGATTCTAAGCATACATTTCTTCATTAATTTTGCTCAGAATAGTAAGAGCATTGAAGGAAGACTATCATGGGGTGTCTCTGGTGGGGGGAGGGGAGCAAATGATGGTACATGTGTGATGACCTCATTACACAAATGCCCCACCTTATGTACTTGCATCAGATATTGGGACACAAGGATGTAATGATGGCATTTGTGTTATAGCATTATCAAATGTCAGCATTTTGACATCATTGTGATTTGCTTTGAATGCCTCTGGATACAATCCCAGAAATCTAGCCTTAGTAAAGTATTTGTATTTATAAAACACATACCTGGGATTTGATCATTAATTTATTGGTCAACAAGTGAACTCTGAATTATACCCCTTAAAATAAAAATACTCTTCAGTTGTACAATACACTCAAAGACTTGTCTCCAGTAGGTGGCACACTTTTACTACGTTACACTTTAAAACATAAGGGTGTCTTACTCCATGGAAATCTTCTTTCCCTACTGTTTTTCAAATCATGAGAATTGATTACCTATAAAAATGTTTATTGATTAAAAACTATAATGCAAAATGTATAGGTAAAATGATGGATTAAAGCACAGTTAACTTGTTCCCATGCCTATTTATTCAGAAGCAAATTCTGAGCTCCATCAACTTACATCAAGTATGTATGCATTGATTCCTTTGTACGCTTTATCCCCATTAGACATAACAGGATATGTATTAGAATAAACATGTATAGGATAGCACTGTTAATGAAGAAAAAGTGACTTTTCTAATATGATTCTAAAATTCCACCTGTACTCATATACTGATTTGCAGTTTCTTTAGAGCTTTAATCTTAATGCTTATATGAAAGTAGGGCCCACTAAATTCAGTGGGATTTATTTCCTAATAAGGATAGCTGAATTAGGAATGCTGCCTAAATTATTAGATATATTTGATAAATCTTATACAAGAATGCATGTTGCTATGGCTCTATTTTTTAATATATTAATTATATTTTAATATATGGTTGGATTGCTGTATATTGAAGTCAGAAGTTTTATTATAATATTTTACTTCTATATTTCTACTGCATATTATTTTCTGCCTTGGGTGCTTGCATCCCAGAAATATTGCTTAAAGCTATTAAAAATAACTACAATAGTGTACATCTACATTTTATATCATTAGGAGGGTGTCTTCCCATGTTGCATGACAATTCTTTAGACCTTATATTTGATCTTGTCTGGGCTTAGAAAAATAAACAGTATCCTAGGTCAAGGGTCGGAAATGGCGGCTCGCGAGCCAAATGCGGCTCTTTGGCCCCTTGAGTGTGGCTCTTCCGCAGGCAGGCGTGGCGGGCGTGGCGCGGCAGCGAGTGTGGCGGGGCAGGCGCGGCAGCGGGCATGGTGTGCGTTGCTGTGGGCATACCCCTGGCAACCTGGCAGCCGTCTCCGGCAGCCATCTTGACGACGGGCAGGGCTTTCCAAACTGTGTGTCGCGTGACAAGCCGGAAGCGCTGAAGGGAGTGGAAATTCTCCGCGCCAATCAGCTGTGCATCGGGAAGCCCGGCAGCCTGCATGCGCGATTTTTGGCTCCCTGCCGGAACCGAGGGCATTTTCGGGGTCCCCGGAGCCTGCCCTTTCGAAGGGGCAGCGGCAGCAGCAGCTGCAGTGCTGCCCCTTCGAAAGGGCAGGCTCCGGGGACCCCGAAAATGCCCTCAGTTTAGGCAGGGAGGCTGCGCGCAAGCTGCCTCAGCTGTTCTGCGGGGAGAATTTCCACCCCAGGGCAGCGTGTGCATGTGGAGAGGGGAGGTTTCTGCCTCCCTGCCGGAACCGAGGGCATTTTCGGGGTCCCCGGAGCCTGCCCTTTCGAAGGGGCAGCGGCAGCAGCAGCTGCAGGGCTGCCCCTTCGAAAGGGCAGGCTCCGGGGACCCCGAAAATGCCCTCAGTTTAGGCAGGGAGGCTGCGCGCAAGCTGCCTCAGCTGTTCTGCGGGGAGAATCGCCACCCCAGGGCAGCGTGTGCATGTGGAGAGGGGAGGTTTCTGCCTCCCTGCCGGAACCGAGGGCATTTTCGGGGTCCCCGGAGCCTGCCCTTTCGAAGGGGCAGCGGCAGCAGCAGCTGCAGTGCTGCCCCTTCGAAAGGGCAGGCTCCGGGGACCCCGAAAATGCCCTCAGTTTAGGCAGGGAGGCTGCGCGCAAGCTGCCTCAGCTGTTCTGCGGGGAGAATTTCCACCCCAGGGCAGCGTGTGCATGTGGAGAGGGGAGGTTTCTGCCTCCCTGCCAGAACCGAGGGCATTTTCGGGGTCCCCGGAGCCTGCCCTTTTGAAGGGGCAGCGGCAGCGGCAGCAGCAGCAGCGAGTGCTGCCCCTTCGAAAGGGCAGGCTCCGGGGACCCCGAAAATGCCCTCGGTTCCGGCAGGGAGGCAGAAACCTCCCCTCTCCACATGCACACGCTGCCCTGGGGTGGCAATTCTCCCCGCAGAACAGCTGAGGCAGCTTGCGCGCAGCCTCCCTGCCTAAACTGAGGGCATTTTCGGGGTCCCCGGAGCCTGCCCTTTCGAAGGGGCAGCACTGCAGCTGCTGCTGCCACTGCCCCTTCGAAAGGGCAGGCTCCGGGGACCCCGAAAATGCCCTCGGTTCCGGCAGGGAGGCAGAAACCTCCCCTCCCCACATGCACACGCTGCCCTGGGGTGGAAATTCTCCCCGCAGAACAGCTGAGGCAGCTTGGCGCAGCCTTCCTGCCTAAACTGAGGGCATTTTCGGGGTCCCCGGAGCCTGCCCTTTTGAAGGGGCAGCCGTTGCCGCCGCAGCGACAACGTGGAAGCGCCGCCGCCGAAGCAGTCGAGCCTCTCTTTCCCTTCTTCTTCCAAACCTCCCCCGCCCCCTTCCATGCGATTGGCTCCCGCCCGCAAACCCCGCCCCCTTCCACGCGATTGGCTCCCGCCCGCAAACCCCGCCCCCTTCCACGCGATTGGCCCGCGCCCGCAAACCCCGCCCCCTGGCTCTCGAGCACTTCAAAATGTGCACGAGCATGTCAAAATGGCTCCCGGCAAAAAACGTTTGCTGACCCCTGTCCTAGGTTGTATTAAGAAGAGATTTCTATAGGGAATACTGGGGTTTTACACTAGACTCAGAAGTTGAAAAAATCCTGAAAGAAGACAAAGGGAAACCACATTAAGTTGTGACCAAGAAAACTGCATGGTTATGTCCATGTAATCACCAGAAGCCAAGTCAGACTTGAGGACATTTTATCCTTTTAATAAAAGTGTTAACATGGCACAAATACAGCCATATCCAAATCATCATTATGAAATCTGAAATTAATCTTTTAGATTTGAACACCACTTTTTTTTTAACTCTGGCATGTTTGCCTTTATCTCAGATGGGATTAAGGGCCCGATTTAGATTTAAACAAGATTTGAGTTAATTTTCCAAAAGTTCAGAGGGTGTCCAGGAAATTAACAATATTGAATTACCTCTGGAGGAAACACTGGGATATGTATACCATTCTCTAATAATCAAGGAATAGTTTTCCAGTGCCATATAGTCTACTGGGCTGCCTCTGCATGAAATACAATCGCTTGTCTAGCACTCTTAGTCTGGGTTGGGCAACCCAGGAGAAACACGATTGTATATAGTTCCTGAACCTCTTTTTTATAGCCCAGAAATCATTTCAATTTTTTTATTATTATATGGTTCACAACTTTTACAAATTGTGACCAAAAATGAACAGATAAGGGAAAATATGTATATTGTGGAAAAAAGTTCTGGCCCAAAGTGCGAAACCTAGGAAAAGCATTTGCATTTTAGTAGCAATGCACACAAAACACATACATTTTTAAGTCAAGTTCCCTAACAAACTGAAAGTAAGGAAAATACAAGCTGTGTTACATTAAAATCAATGGATTTGCCCAACCCAGTAAAAGATTAGCTGGAGGGTGCACTGATAAACAACCCAGAATTCTAAACCCATCATGTGTACCTACATATTTCTGCTCACCAACCTATATGATATCAACTAACCTTGTAGGTGCATGCTTCTGTTCCTCCTCCTCATCGGTGTCACTGCTGATTGTGATAACACTGACTGTGGGGCTGGGAGTGTCAGGGATGACTATCGTTTGTCGCTGTCGTTCCCTTGTAGTACTAGAAGGTCCATCTCCCCACCCACAGGTGACAGAGGTGCTGCAGGCCGGGGTGTTGTGCACCACTGCACAGCGAGGAGGGGTGTTCTCCTTTACTCGCTTAGACCGCTGTGGAGAGCTGATCGTCTGAGAAGAGGATACCTCAAAGTTGGACATATTCCTGAAAATGGCGGCAGGAAGGAAGGGAGATATTAAATGCATACAAAAACAAGATTCATGCATTTCTTTTCAAGATAACCTTTTGTAGATCACAGTCCACTTCATCAGAAAAATATTATGCACATATAGGCATGTTGCTGTTGTGGAGGATGGGGAAAGAAGGGGAGAATTAGGATAAATAGATAGGAGAGAAACAGAATTATATATAGATAGTGACTAGTACTCCAGATAGATGGTAGCATCTAACTGCCCTTGGCTGATTTAAAAAAAATAATAAGCAGTGTCAGATCTGATTAGTATTTGAATGGGACCTGACAAAGAAATCATAGAGCTGTAAGCTTGGCCGGGACAGTGATAAAAAAATCCCTGAGGAAATCAGTTACAAACTACTTTCATATTGTTTCCAAGAAAACAACATGAATGTGTTCTTGCAGTCTACAGGAGTCAAACTCAACTCCTAACTCTGGACCATGTTTTGAAAATGATCTAGGTGTGCTTTGGACCTAATGTAAGCCCAGCCCCTCTCTGCTCCTAATTAAAACAGCCACATTTTTTCAGGCTTCTGTTGACTCATGAAAGCAACAGCATCTTTTCTCAGGATCTTACAGAAACATGAAAAAAAGACTTGGGAATTTTAATGAACAGAGAGGGGCTGTGCTTATGCTCAGTCCAAAGTGCTCCTTCCAAATCATTTTCACAACATCCATACCCATATTTAAGTGTCACACAAACATTCTTGCATTCATGAGCTGTTTAATAATACATGCAGTGTGATAAGAAAACTTACACTAAATTCAATCTATGAGAAATTGTGTTGTCTGGCTGTTTTTTTGTTTTAATTTTATCTTGCTGCAAAATAAGCAACATAGTTATCCTGCTGGTAAATGTAAATGTAAACAGTGTCACTACTGCAACATCTTTTCTTCCTCTGATTTTCTAGATCTTTTATGTTTCCTTGAAACACAAATCTCATGTAAATTTATCAAGAAATAAGTCCACATATGTGGAAAGGAGCACACTCCCAACTAACAGACCAGGTTTGGAGTTCTAGCATGATATGGAGTAAAAGAGGGGTTGCATTTTGCCATTTCTCCTTTGGGGGAGTCTTTATTAGAGGATGATGTGAAGACCTTCGGAAAGCAACTAGCTGCTTGCACACTAGTTCACATTTAGAACCAAGTAGTTTGGGATACTAGTAGTAGTATGGCAGGGTTATATACTCTCACCCTACCTATTCAACCTGTACGTAGAACACATCATGCGACATGCTGGGCTTGAGGAATCCAAGGCTGGAGTTAAAATCACTGGAAGAAACATTAACAATCTCAGATATGCAGATGATACCACTTTGATGGCTGAAAGCGAGGAGGAGCTGAGGAGCCTTATGACGAAGGTGAAAGAAGAAAGTGCAAAAGCTGGGTTGCAGTTAAACCTCAAAAAAACCAAGATTATGGCAACCAGCTTGATTGATAACTGGCAAATAGAGGGAGAAAAAGCGGAGGCAGTGACAGACTTTGTATTTCTAGGCGCAACGATTACTGCAGGCGCTGACTGCAGCCAGGAAATCAGAAGACATCTACTTCTTGGGAGGAGAGCAATGACAAATCTTGATAAAATAGTTAAGAGCAGAGACATCACACTGACAACAAAGGTCCACATAGTTAAAGCAGTGGTATTCCCCGTAGTAACCTATGGCTGCGAGAGCTGGACCATAAGGAAGGCTGAGCGAAGGAAGATAGATGCTTTTGAACTATGGTGTTGGAGGAAAATTCTGAGAGTGCCTTGGACTGCAAGAAGATCAAACCAGTCCATACTCCAGGAAACAAAGCCAGACTGCTCACTTGAGGGAATGATATTAAAGGCAAAACTGAAGTACTTTGGCCACATAATGAGAAGACAGGATACCCTGGAGAAGATGCTGATGCTAGGGGAAGTGGAAGGCAAAAGGAAGAGGGGCCGACCAAGGGCAAGATGGATGGATGATATTCTGGAGATGACGGACTTGACCGTGGGGGAGCTGTGGGTGGCGACGGCCGACAGAAAGCTCTGGCGTGGGCTGGTCCATGAAGTCACGAAGAGTCGGAAGCGACTGAATGAATAAACAACAAGTTTGGGATTTTCATAAGCTGCTAATTCAGATCTGAACACAGTTCAGAAGACTATGATGTGCAGTTCAAGGATTGTGACTGCAGCATTGCTCAGCCATGAGTAGTGCAGGTGGCTGAAGCTCTCAGGTGAGGGACATGTCTCCATAGGAGTAAAAACCTACTTGAAAGTTTGATCTTATTAATTAAGGGAATCTGGATTAATGGCAGCTAGTCCTGTATGTGTTCCTGAAGGCTCTGTTTTTTTTAAGTACATAGCAGCCAATATTGGAAATATTGTCTGTAAGTAAGTTATCATGAACTATTGATGCTTGAAAATGGCTTCCATTGTGCTCTGCTGGAGCTTCTTTGCTTTCTGATTTTGTTCTTGTGTCTGCAAGTTTCCTTTGTGCTGCATGACACCTCTCCAGCAGGACACAACTACTCTTTTAAATTCAGCAATAATACCAGCCACAAAGCCTTTCACTGCAAAACCTATTGAGATTGCAATAGGGATGCTATAGAAGAATAGTATTGTTTGTGCTGAAGGAAGATAATGTAGTGTGGAAGGTAGAAGGACAAATGTTTCTGAGATTATAGGAGTGGGCTGTTCATTTCCCAATTCTGCTTATCAAAAGTTAGATATTTGTTTAAATATTCTGCTTTTCTTCCAAGGAGCTCAGGGCAACATTTGAATTAAGGTAGGTGAACAGTTTTGGCTTAGTGTATTGTGGCTTGTAAACTAGACTTTATGGTTTTCTTCTGTGTTATGTAAACCTAGCCAACTGTGGCTTGCTAAACAAACTATATTGTTTGTTTGACATTGTGTGAGCCCAGTCACTTAAACCTACCAGGGCTGAGCTCCAGATGCTGCTAGGTTCTCACGGACAGAGTTACTAAATACTGACAACTGTGAGATGCCATGAAAACTCACAGTATCTTTGACACTCTGTCTGGATTTAGACATTTAAATCATGGTTTACTGACTAAGCCAAAATTGGTTGGATTCATGCAATGCACCAGATCAAAGCTGATGGCTTCATTTAGTAAACCTGGACAGTGTCATTCCAGAGCAACCTAGGAAAAAACTGCATTACCCCTCTACTGACCCCTTTCAGGGAATTAAAAAGGCATCTTCAAAACACCTGCAGCCATCAAAGGGAAAGGCTTGCTACAGGGCTTTTTTTTTTAAGCGGTGTGCAAAGTCACTGACTCCTTAACTCAAGCATGTATTTTCCTAACCCAGAAAGAAAGGGTGTGACCTTACACAGGTTCAGGAGCTGCAACTGGTTCAGTGAGGGAACTCACACCAGATTCAAAACCCCTTTCCTCTTGTGGATCTGAATCCTACATACTTCTAGTTCTTCTATTTATGGGGCTGTTTTGTTCAGGAAGCAGAAGCATTTAACACTTAACACGCCATTCTGTTTGTACCCGAAACTTACATTTGAAAGCTGGGCAGAATTTGGGAAGGCCCTAAACTCCTCTTGGACCTACTATTTCCTGTGCAAGAAGCCAACCTACTCTACACTTTTAAGATAACTTTTTTGGTTGGTGTTCCAATGTGATCTGCTACAATAATCAAAAGCAAGTTGGTTCTGGCAAAAGTATTCTGCAGCCAGCCTTTGTCCGTGTGCTCAGATTGGCGTGAGAGTGAACAAAGAACAAGCTGGAATGTTATCAAAGGGAGGGGAATTATGGACATATACTCTGCAATGAGTCCTTTGCATAACAAATGACTGAACAGTAGCATTCATGGTGCCTGCTGAATACCAATGAGAGACACAGAGCATTCTTTTCTCCGGAGCAGTGCATCACTCGTTTGTATACTGTATAATCATACCAAGCAGATTTCAGGCTACAGGAACGGCACATTCTGCAAGGGACTATTCCTATCTCCCACCTCCTTGAGTAAATATCATGTGCATGTGGGTGGGGAGAGGGGGGAAGTTTAGCAGGCCAGGATGTGCTAGGAGAATCTGTTCCCTGTTTTAATGGTTGACCAGGCCTTTGCAGTCTCTGTCCTTCATGTCACGTGGGGAAAGAGGGCTGGAAAGCAGCCAAAGCGAGCAAAATGAGGAAGATTTAAAAACAGATTAGTTTTAAACAGAGAGAAATTGGTTACAAATTCATTATAGGTTCTTTGGCCTCAACCAGAGCAAGCTAGCGGAGGATGCTTCCCCATTTTATAAAGTGTGGATCTATTTCAGTGCTTTCCCCTACTATTGAGAGTACTGTAGGGTTCATTAAAAGAATTGCTTTGACAGATATGTTGATTAAATTCCACTCTCAAGAGACACAGTCTGCAAACGTTTCAAGTGTTTTCCCTGACAAAGTGCCGCTACACCCAGTTGGAAAGAATGCTGTAATATCTACAGAGGGTTTCATACCTGATCAGATACTTTGCTCATAGGGTGATTATGGGCCAGAATCTTACTTGTAAAGGAAATCGTGCCAGCAAAACAATCTGTAGCCAGCTGTCTGAAGATCCCTCCTAAAACATCCACCCTGTAATCAGAAGTAATATCTCTGACCAGAATGACGGTAAGTATCACTGGTAGGCAAAGCACACATCAGCCACGCCTCTGGTCTGCCCACCTCTCGGAAGCCCCCTTTGCACAGCATCATTTCCCTGGCTGGTATGCATGTGCATGCAGGGGAGGGGATTGTGGGGATGGGAGATTTCCCCTCTCTTCCCCATGATCTCTGTCCTGGTTCTCATCTGATCCCTAAAGAATACTGAGAAGTGGGGAACTGGAACTGTGAAGACGGCCGTTGAAAACAATGAAAAGGATTTTTCTCTCCTTCTCCCATATGTTGTTTTCGTGCCCTGTCCTGAGAATATATTTTTTCCTTCTTGGTACAGGATGTGGGAACAAAGCAACCTTGCAAAGCAGGAGAAGGACATTCTCTTCCTGCATCACCAACACACTCCATCCATTCCACAGCCTTGAGAACACAAGGGAAAAAATGCTGCTTTTGCTTTGGCCTTTCCTAGCAATGAGCTGCAGCCTGGAAGTTTATGTGCAAGTGAAAACAGCCCTAAATTTAAACTGATTACTAGGCCCTGGTTTAGGAAGCATCATCTGTCCTGAACACTGAATTCAGGTATTCCTCTACTTGCCTCTTCTGTGTTGCAGTCACAAACAGGGAAATAATTTCTCCTTTTGCTTCTGGGATTCTCCCTAAAATCATCTCTCTCCAGAAGCCAAGTCCTGTTGCCATTCTACTCTACCTTGTTGGTGGGGAATGTAAGATTTTTTTTAAAAAAAAATCAGGAGGTGTAAATGTATTGATATTCACGCCTAGTTGCAAAGTAATGGTAAGTCCTGAATGCCACAGATTTATAGTAACCTTCATAATCCATTGATGCTCCTGCGAGCTTTAAAATAACTTCATCTCAAACATAAGGCATCAACCATCTTCTGCTGTTAAAATATCTGTGTTTAACTTGGTCAGTTGGTATAGACAGATATACCAAGTTTTGATTTTGGGTTTTAATGATTAAATGGCTTGATTTGATAGAAATAATGTTACTACGGTTAAACTAATGGTAAGAGATTATACTTGTAAATGTATTCATATCTGTATTGGAAAAGGTTGGAAGTCACTTTCTGTTTCTGCTCGCTCTCTCTCTGTTCTGCACTTTTATTTATTTATATTTATTTGTCAAATTTCTTTGCCGCCCATCTCGTATACCACGACTCTGGGCAGCTTACAGATAATAAAATGACAGTCAATAAAAACACTACAATATAATATCAGCACAAGTATAAATACACGTAAAAACAAATACAAGTATAAAATATACAAAAATATAAAATATAAAATTCAAGATGGGCATAAAATCTTATCCTTGGGACGATCATGGTGACAGCCACCCCCTGAATGGCTATCCCCCCTCCCATCCCAAGCGAGGAGGCATAACCATGTCTTCACCCCTTTCCGGAAGGCCGGGAGAGTGGGGGCCTGTCTAACCTCTGGGGGTAAGCTGTTCCAAAGGGCGGGTGCCACGGCAGAGAAGGCCCTCCTCCTGGACCCTGTCAATCAGCACTCCCTCATAGACAGGGTCCGTAGCATGCCCTCTCTGCCTGACTGGGTGGGACGGGTCGATGTAATAGGGGTGAGGCGGTTCCTCAGGTAACCTGGACCCATGCCATGTAGGGCTTTAAAGGTGATAACCAACACCTTGAATTGGACCCGGAAGCAAACTGGTACCCAATGCAGCTCGCGCAGCAACGTTGTTATATCTGCCCTCTTTGGGGCTCCTAAGACTGCTCGTGCAGCCGCATTCTGGACCAGCTGTAGCTTCCGTATACTCTTCAAGGGTAGCCCCATGTAGAGAGCATTGCAGTAGTCTATACTGGAGGTGACCAGGGCATGAGTGACCGTTCGGAGGGACTTTTCTTTTTTCTTTAGACCTGTACTCTATCTGTTCTATATTCTGTATTTTGTATTTTAATTATATTTGGAAAATTAATAAAATTCTTATAAAAAAAACATGTGCCAAATGTTTGAAACAGCCCATTTCACAATCAAAACAGCTGTTCCACACTCAAAACAGGATATTTTGAATTCATTCAAAAAGTTTTGCATATTCCTATTATCTAAAGAAATTCTTTCATTTTCCAAAATCCTTTGTCTCAGCTCAGTGGAGAGGAAATGAATGAACCGATTGGGGTCAATAGCTCCATACTGGATCTCTCCTCTCTTTTTAGCCAACAGACTGTGTGAAGAACAGACAAAAGCTTCCTTATCTCTCTCCCGCATGGATCACTTCCCCCCCACCACAAATACCTTGCTGATGATTGGTGCTGTTTGCTCTTCCTTGAGGAGGTGGTGCTGGTTGGTTGTTGCCTCATGACATGAGCTACGCCCACATTTAAAGGCTGGGCTGCTGGAAGGGTGACATGACTTGTTAAAAGTGCAGGCTGTTGTATGATGGGATTGTAATGGCTACCATGAGCATGTGTATTTCTGCAAGGAGAGAAAGGAAATTGGCATATTTCAAAAATATTTTTTCAGAGGTCAGTGGCAATCACCATGTATCTGACAAGTGTTTTAGAAATAATCTTCACTTGTTTCGGTCTTCCCACTCCCATGAACTCCTTCTGTATTTGAGATAATACTTCAGTAGGCCCTTTCCAATGCCACATCTGGACAAAGCAGGCTTGCAAGGGAATTCCTGGAGCCCCTTCTTAATGTTCTCCAAATCCTGGTACTGCAGCAGGACACCTGATGTATTGATTTAATCTTTGTTGCTCTCTTGTCACCCCTCCATCGTAACATCATTGAGATCTTTCCAAAATCATGATACTGTTATCAAGATATTCTACTCTGGTGCCATATCATTCCAGGTAGAGGTAGTAAGCGTGCCTAGGCAAAGTGCTACATGGTATTTAAGAACTCTTGTATCTTTAATTTAAATGTCTTTGTAGGCTCAACCCAAAAAGGCAACTGATTTTCATTATAAAATATCACAACAAACAATTCCATGTAAAGCTAAAAATCAGTGCTGCTTACTGATCCATTTGGTATCAATTGCTTCTGAGTGAATGAAGGATGACATGTCTGGAGGACAAAGTCTAGTGTGAAAGCAACCTTAAGTTCAGTTCATCAGAACAGAAAGGAGGGGGAAAAACACCCTGGATCAAGGGTAGCTTCTTCATACACGGGGATAGGCCTCAGGGTAAGACAACCCAAGAGTGACATTTGTCACTCAAAAGCAATTGATCTACCAAATTCAAGATACTAATGAAGACATCTGAACAACACAGCAGCCAATAGTTATAGGACAAATCATGAACCATGATGATTAGGGGATAGCCATAACTTTCAACTTTGAACAGTTCTTGCAAGCAGCTCACGGGACAAGGTTTCATTTCTGTTTACCTCCAATCTGCCAGTGGTTGAGTCCCTGCCATGGTCTCTGGAATTACAGTAGCATGCTGGACTGAGGTGTGAGTAGCTACCCCGGTCAGTTGCTGCCAAGCTGGAGGAAGCAAGATTTGCTGAGTGCCACTAGGCCAGGCTTGCTGTGGATCAGAACAGAACATAGTTCTCAGTATTATAATTCATTGCGTTCTGTGCTAACATACCTTATTACCAATCAGTTTTTAAAGGAAAGTTTTACAATATAAAGAATAGAGGAGGATAATCTAGGGATAAGGTCACATGCAGACTTTGAACTATGATAGGGATACTATACCTGAGCTATAAAAATCAGCCATCCATTAGATGGCAGCAAAGACATTAAGAAAGTGCTGACCCTTGCTGCCCTCCACTGATCAGTGCAAGTATTGCAGCCCACGTACAGTATTCCCAACTATTATCACGAACTCTCCACAATCAATTTTAGACCTCTGCCAAGAGTAAAGGGACGAAAATGGAGAAAAGGGTTTTTAAAAGAAAAAAAAAGGAACATCAGAAAAAAAGGAGAGAATGATCAAAAGATAGAGAAAGGATAGTGCTACCCACCACTTACATGTAGCCATCTATAGATTATTCCCAGTGGAATGTCACTCTCAGATGGAAATTGTTGTTCCACAACATGGAACAGATTATCACAAATCAGCCCAAAACAAACTAACAACAACAAAGCAGAGTAGCTAATTTAGTAGCAATAGCCAGGAATCAGGATAAAGCATGAGAAGATATCCTCAAGATTAAAAGTAAATCTAACTTTAGCTCATTCTCATCTCAAACCAGGTGTGAAGGCACCATCGCTAGCATTAAGCAATGATCTTAATTACCTCTGTTCAGTGGGACTTATTCCAAGGTAGGTATATACACAGAGCACTGGTATATGGTACATACATGTTTATTTGAAAATAAGTTTCATCGAATTTAGTAGGCCTCCCTCCAAATTAGGTTGCATCCATTCTCCAAAGTTCGTTTGTGTAGGTATTCATGCGTTTGATGTTTATTCAAAGTAAACCCCACTACGTCGTTTAAGGTTAACTTTGCTCTATAATGGAATCTGACTACAAGTCTCCACTGAGATATGATTTCATCTTTATGCCTTCTATCCAAGGAGCAACTATACAATTCAATATCAGTGTTTAAAAAAACATGATGCAAGTAGTATGGCGCTACATTATTAAAAAAGTATTAAAATTCTTGACCATCTGGACCTGCAAAATATTAGGCCCCAGCAAGCCAGTGAGAAGATCTTGAGTCTCCGCCTTTCTTGGTAAATTCTAAGTAAACACTTGGGAGTGTTATGGTATTTGTGCCTTAATTCTGAGGGCTGAGCAGTTTCTCTGCTGTGTAAGCATCATTCTCCAGATGGTGTCACCTAAGAGAGGTGTAAGTACAGACGGTGTCACCTAAGACAGGTGCAAGTGTCATCTTGCTCATGTGACTCAATTTTGGAAGTATGTAAGATTTTACACATAGGTCATATTAGGATTTCTCCTACATGCCATGGCAGGGCAATTTAATCTCTTCTGAGTACAAATTTAAGACATAGAATCAAAAGAAAGTAGTGTCTATTCAAGACCTAGATTTTAGGTGAACAAAGGTAATTGGGAGAATTCAAGTCACAGGATAATAAGGAGATAGATGGTGATCTGTTTAATTCCTTGTGAATCTAACTGACAGAAGGGGATAACATTAGGGCTGTGTAGCACTTTGGAAATTGTTTGGGAAAGGTGCTTCAGGGAACACTGGAGTCTGAATGTTTAATTCTTAGACCTCATTTAATTCTTGGAGTGCAGCCCCTAATACATCACTCAAAGCCCAAACATGACCTCTGACCCCTAAAGAAGTTGCATACTTCTGATTCAGATGCTATAATTACTACCTGAACAATCTCCCCTGCTGCTTTATCTGATTAAGCGTTAGTGGTTAAGCATTTGCATCAGCTCAGTATTTTTAGGCTGTCTGCTGTAATTGCCAACTGTAATGCAGCCAACTCAGAAGCCTGTCAAATGTTTTGGGTCTGAATTGTGTGATTAGACATGCGCAGAGCCAGGCAATTAATCTAATTTTACAAGGTACTTCTGTCCAAATATTTTGCATATGGATGTTTATAAAACTTCCTTTCTTCCTTTTGGCTTTGAAATATCTCCCCTTTCTCGTCCTGTTTTGGAATGTTTTAATTTTATTTTTCAATGAGACAGTTCTCCTTCACATGTACGTCTTGGAGAAGGATGGCAGGCTTTTGTGGAGATGGACTCCATTCATGTCAGTCAGGATGTCCCTTAACAAAGACCCTTCATGAGGACAGGAGACCACATTAAGTTGAATGAAAAGAAATCACACGTGTTTTAAGTTCTGCTCCATACTGTCTTTCCAGGGTAAGCCAGCCTGGGAGCACAAAAAGAAAAGCAACTGAACTGATGCTGGAAGGAGATCCAGGCAAGGTAGTAATTTGACAGGATTTTAGAGTCCTCTGGTATCGAAGAACACTGGATTGCCCTGACATAAACACCACATTCACTCTTGTGAATTGGTGCAAATTAATTTTAATTTAATCCTGAATAGGATGACCAACATTCCTAAGGATCTGCTGACAAATACCATATTTTGGGTGTGGCTGAACTCCCTATGAAATTGTGAGAGCTGGTTATCAGACTGATAAGGAGTCTAGTACCTATTTTCAAAAGGATCAATGGGTGCAGACTGTCCCATGTTCATTAAAGAGAGAACCTTCCTCCTTTACATAGAAAAAGTGTGAGAAAAATAACCAGAAATTTTCTACTCTAATTTGCAGCAAACTTTTCATTTGAAATAGAGTGCTTGCCATAATTCTGGTATTGTTACTTTAAAATTCTTCTTGATAAAGCTTACTAATCAGAGCTCTGAAAGAACTGTTCTTGGAATTAACAGTTTCTAGTTTAGGCTGCTACCAGAAGCAGAGTCAGCTCAATGGCCCATGTAGCCCAGTTGTCTTTTTGCTAAGTTGATAAAGCAATGTGTAATTGGAGCATTCCTATTTAATGGCAGAGAAGTATGGAAATCAAATTTATTTAGAAAAGCTGTTGTCATGCATGCCTTGGGGCAAGTGGCTCAGGAAAAAATAGAAATAGTAGGGTTTGTCTAATACTCTTACATTCCCAGAAAGCCCCCCACCACCCCGAATAAAAAGATGAAAAAGGCAAATAATTACATCGTGCACATTCTCAAAATCCACAATAACTTCCACATATGGACCACTCTCCTCTTTGCTGACAACTCTGTACAGTTCCTTAAACTTGTAGCTGGGTCCCAAATTATTAATTAATTACCTGTGCTAAGAGCCCTGGTTGGATCTGAAGGGGTTGAGCCCCAGCAGCCTGAGTGACTATGGGAACTGCATTCTCCATCCGGACAGAATAGCCAGCATGCTTTGAAGGGGAAGTTTGCAATCCTGAGCCGAGAAAAGAATGAAAAGGAAAGGCAGTGTTAGACAATACTTGAGTTTTTAAGACCGATCACCATCAATGGAAAGCACAGCCGTGAAAATATTTCTTTCAGTTTAGCATCCGTGGTACCAAATAAGTCTGTGCATACTTCAAATGATTTGAAAGAGGTGTTTGAGAAAGAGGTGTTTTATGTGAACTCAATACCTCAGGTTTCTGTAAGGTTGAAAAAGACACACCTGCTTTAATAAGTTGACATATTAAAGCAAATGCAGCTCATTAAAGCAGCCACATCTTGTCTCAAGCTTGAACAGAAGGCTAAAAAAACACAACCTACTTTCAGGAAGGGATGTGTCCATAGTCCCAGGCTTTCCAAAACACCTCTTATGAATAAATTTCAAAATTTGTATAACCCTAGCGACAAGATCCTGCTTAAAACCGTTCTGTAGTTATTAGTATTATGTTCTTTGGTTTATTATATATAATTCCTCTCTCATTTGTTAATTTATTGAATATGTAAATATTTTCATAACAGTTTGGAGGCAAACAAGCTAAACTTTTATCAGGGGTAGGAATTTTACAACTTCACTGTGCAAATTTTCCCATCAACCAACTGCTCTCTCCCACTTGGTGAAATTTCCATTCTCTCAAATCCAATGTATCATTTGAATAAGTGCTTCTTTTGTTCTATCACTAGCCAAGAATAGCATATACAGTATTATGTTATTTTCAGTGTCTGCCTAAGATATTTATTTTCCAGTAGAAATTTTTGGAGTGAGAGTACTTGTTTTTTAAAATATCTGTGTTGTTTTGGGAAGTGATTTTATCCTTTTTATTATATCCGTCCTATGGTCCTTATTAACACTTCTTGTTTGTCTGTTTGCTTTAACTGTTTTCAATGTCTTCAGTAATCTTCCATGACAGTTCTGGTTATTGGACAGATTAGAAATAATAATCATTGTCTTTGCCAAGAAGTGTGCCAAGTCCCTTTAACATTGTGCTCATATACTTCAAATTTGTCTCAGGAGGTGACAGCATCTGGTTGACTTCACTTAGGCTCCGAAGCTTCAGCATAGTGTAATACTTGGGTGGAAGGCTACAGGAATTCCAAGACTGTAGAAGTTGGGAAGTTGGGGGGAAAAACCACCATCCTGGAAAAAGGCAGTGGCAAAGCTCTTTCATTCTGTTGCCAAGAAAACTGCATGGGCCTGTCCATAAAGTCATCAGGAGTAGAACTAGACTAGAAAGAGACGTTTACTTTTTTATTACCTCCACTTTATCAGCTTCTCTTGAATTCTTCTTTTCATCTTACCATTGTTACCAGACTTGATGTACCATTCCAACTGTGTCCCAGCTAATGCTGAACAAAGCTAGATTTGTTCAGTAAGTTTTCAGCATTTCTCAAACTTAATTGTATATACCTGTAGCTTGCACCTCAATCTGATCAGAGCTCCTTAACAGAGGCTCCTGTTCAGATGCCCTATTCAGCTGAAGTGTGGTTTGATCACTCTTAGGAAAAAGTGCTAACATGAATCTTACACATGGCCATAAAAGAGGAAATGTATCAAAAGCCTGTATCAAATTTTCAAACACAACTGCAAAGTACTTTGGTCCTCCAGCAAAACAAGATGCGGCAATGGGGGGTTTCAGATAAATTCTTGATCCTGATTAATGGACAGTCAATTAGAAAAGAGCCATGGAAGATTATTTTTATATATGATTACTGCTGCAAGACTCTTATATGTGCAGAAATGGAAAGATTCTGAAATACCCACAATGGAGGAATGGTTGGTGAAGATGACAAAACTAGCAGAGATGGCAAAATTAACCTGTTTGATTAGAGAAAGATCAACAACTACTTTTATTAGTGACTGGAAACCCCTTATGGACTTTTTGCTGAAAAAAGAGAAAAACGAACTTGTGATTTATGGGTTTGAAGATTAGAAAGGGTAGCTTACAGAAATAAGGAAATTATGATGTAACCTTAGAAAGAGAGGGCAAAGTAAAAATGTATCTATAACCGCTGTCAAGAAGATCGGAATCCGCTTCTTTATAATCTTTCTTTTTCTTTTCTTTTCTTTCTTTTTCTTTTTTAATTTCTTTTTTCACTATTTACTATTCTTCTTTATTACCTTTATTTTCTCTTATGGTTTTTACTTTGTTAAAAATTTCTTTAATAAAAATTATTTTTAAAAAATATAAATTCTTGATGCTCTTTTGTGTCCACAAAAACTTCCAGCTGACAGTTAAAGAATTATCCATTCATTCAGGCCTTTAGTTGAATCATGTGCTCCTTTGCTATTGTGTTATTGTTTCATTCTGTGCTCTGAAGTTTTAAGCTATGTTTTAAGCAATGTGTTTAAGATGTGGCAATTTTAATAGGTTTTATTGTAAAACTGATTTAATGCATATTTTAAAAATTTGCTATACCCCTGATTTGAAATTGTTTTGTAATGAGAAATAAATATGATTTCTCTGAATCACAGAAAGTGAAGTCAAATGCAGGGGTTGAATTTTAATTTGGGAATGTCCTCCACCATTTGGGTATAAGAAAGAAAAATGTGCTCAATTATATAGAAAAATTATATTATCTTATAAAACACTGAGAGTCACGGGGCTATTGGTTGTGGCCTAGATACAATGTCTATTCTCTGAAGTAACATCCATGACTTTAATGGAATTTTCATTAAATTAAATGTGCATTGGATTTCCTAAACGAATATTAGGAATGTACTTTATACTTAACTTCCTAAAATATGTATGCTAAGTTTAGTCAGCAACAGCATCTAAAGACAAATCCTAGCAGAATCTCTTCTTACAGCAGCCTATACCAATCTCTCATTCTCCAGGTATACAGGACTACAGCTTCTTCATATCTGACTACTGGTCATGCTTGTATGGATGGAATTTGTAGTCCACCATGGAGGGCTCCTGTTGGGATTGGTTACCCTAAAGATTTGATGAGGCTGAGCTTATGGATTTTCTAGCTTCCAATTTTGGCACAACCGAGTCTTCAACAGCTGAGATTAAAAAGGCAGGAGTTAACTTGGATGGTCTACACACTGTGCTTATCCATAATACATTCTTTTAAATTTTGGAATAATATGTTGTGTGAAATTAGTCAACTTTGGTTTATTCAATAAACTAGAGTTAGACCATGATTGAGTGTAAAATGTCAGCAACATTGTTGCATGCATGTTTCTAACATTTATCAATTGCCGTGCAGGTGGCCTTGGGAGTCTACAAGTAAAACTAAGGTCAAGCCAAACATTCCCAACATACCCTTCCCAAAGGCATTAATAGAAACTCTATCAGGGGCTTTAAAAGAGGAGCAGGGTTCACATTCCAATTGAGACAGAGCTCTTAGGGAGGGAAGGCTCAACGCTCCCCTTCTAAGCCCCAGTTCCAAAGGAAACATCCTTCCTGGACTTCAAATGAAAATCACCCCCCGAGTCTTTTTCTATTTTCGGTCTTTAACCTGGATTTAGTTTTAAAAGATGCATTAAATATCATGTGTAACTTGCTCCTGAAAAGAACAGTAATGCTGTATTTTGTCTTTGTGTATTTTGTTTGGAACCGTTGTTACCTTCCCTGAGGTAGAGAAAGAGAGGGTTAGACATTGAAATTAAGGAAATAGTAACAATGTCATTTTCAAATTGTTCCCAGTGCAGATGGACTCTGTGCAACTGCTGAAAAAGAGACAATTGCCTCCACATGAAGAGCCACATGTTGCTAAAGTCCAGGGCAGAAATTAAGACTTCAGGCCTCTGTCATCCTTTCAGTTGTCCTACCGGCTTTGCAACTCTCTGAGCTGGAGAAATCACGGAGGATAAAAAAAATGCCCCAAATAATCAAATGCCTTTTGTAGCTTTTGTAAATAAGACTCTGGGGACTTTTGAGGATTTCACTCTGGAGTTCTTTTATGTTATTTCAATGCCACATAAAAAGGATAAAATGTCTGCTGCACAGTGGTGCACCAAGCCATCAATGTCTACAAATAACTTAAATGTCTTTGGATAAAAATGAGAGAGGAAGCCAGGGGGCAGTGAATCAGTCTTCCTGGCCACAGCTAAACCTAGATGTGTAAAGGAAACTGGAGCTCAAAAAATAGTGAAATAGGGTCTTATTTCCTCATTCTCCTAGCTCCAAATATCTCCAAACAGAATTCCCCAGAAAATTGATAAAGGTCAGGTTATATGGTAACCAAGCTGAGAGTATCGATGTATTTATCCTTGCTTCATAGATCATCTGTCAGTGCATTCATATACTGATGAAATGGAGAAATTTTCCATCTGAGACCATCTTGCCAAGTCAGGGTTTCCTAATTTATAGTGCAATTCTATACATGTCTATGAAAAATAAGACATATTGTGTATAGTAGAAGAACCTGTGGCTCTTCAGAGTGGCTGAACTACAACTCCCTGCCGATAGAAATAACATACCCAGTAAGAAAGGATACTAGGAGTTCTAGTTCAGAAACATCTGGAAGGCCATAGGCTATTTAGTTTATAGATTTAAGCCTTGATGGCTTAATCTTGAAACTGTTAGCTATTGACTGGGCTCACATGTTGCACTAACCCAGAGCTTTCCAAACTGTGTGTCGCGACACAAAAGTGTGTCGCCACACACAGCGTGGTGTGTCGCCACACCACCCGGAAGCGGCGGCGCGTGTGTGCACGGCGGCAGCAGCAGCGGCACGGGATCAGTGGTTCCGCGTTTTAGCGGAGGCTGCCGCTGCCGCCGTGCACGCGCGCGCGCCGCCGCCGCACTGCCGCAGCCGCTGGTGCAAGAATATCTTGGAGGGCTAGAATGGTGCTAGAGATTAACCTCACTAGTCTGCCTCCTAATTAATGGGAGTCTTGCGACTGGCTCACAACATGCTGTCAAAGATCTAGTAGCACCAAAAGGTTCTCTACCACCTTATGGAAAGGGGAACGGGAGATCAAGACTTCCTTCTGATGGTGGTGGGCTACCAGAAACAATTATATATATATATAAGGACCAAACCAAAGGTTTATCATTTCTAGTTGCTCTCCTGGGTAGATAAGGCAGATAAGGTTCCCATCATTTGCTATCTGATCATTTCAATTGGAGATGCTGGAGACTGAATTTGGAATCTATCTATCTAAACTGTGCTTCCTTGCCTACTGACACAGCAAGGTATCTTTTCTGAGATTCAGTGTTCATTCATAGAACTATACCCTGTCAAACCTGACCCTTTATTGATGTTTTAGGGCAGGAGCATGCAACCTTCTTCGGGCTAAGGACTGTACCAGCTCTGAATGGCACCCTGCAAAAGACTTACAAAGTGGATGTGGGGATGAAGTTTGAATTAAATTATTTAAATATTAATACTGTGTATTTAAGCAAAAAACCCCATACCATTCTATCTGACACATATGCTTTTGTACATTCAGGCAAACAGGAAGAGGCAATAAGACACAGTAGCATTGTGGCCAGTTGTTGCTGGTGGTCAATGTAATCTAAGGTAATTTGGGGGGAAACAGCTGATCTCCTAGTGGAGTAAAATTTTAGGGACCTGCCAGACACATGCACCATCCTCACTTTAGTAATAGCATTTAACAAGATAAAGGAACCGGAAGCACTCTTACCTTGAAAACCTGGAGGACATACGATAAGGGCTTGCTGGAAGGGGTCAGGACGAGCACATATCTGGGCTGTACCTGTCTGCAGAGGGACACTCCTCTGAGCCACCGCGGCCATGGACGCTGCCGAGGGCTGGTAGAGTGCAGATTGGTAGTTTAGTATGGAGACATCAGGGTTGGCTAAGGAAATAGTGGCACTGGTGGTGGAGGTGGGAGCCAGAGTGGTGGCCTAAAGGAATTATGGGATTTAAAATAAAATAAAAACAAAATATGAAGGCGATGGTAATGTTGAGGAAAGCTAGTTTTCAAAACAAAAGATAAAATAAAGCACATAAACCAAACCTTAAAAGGTAGAAAAGGTTAAAAAAAAAACAAAGAAGGGAGGAGGCTAGAGATGAATAAGGATAAAAGAGTTTTACTTTACTCATCATGTACCCCATTCCTTTGCTTACGATTACCAACTGATTACAAACACAGCCACAAGCACCAAGCCTACAGCCCCTATATACGGTCAAGTTGTCTACAGAGATTTCAAGACTGTGCATCTGGAAAATGAATAAATATTTCTAGATGTTCTTAATAATACACATTAAGATATTCTTAATAATACTCTGCAATGTGTATGACTTGATCTGTACTTGGTGGTGTGGCTCACTTTGCTGAGATACGTGCTTCACACTCAGGATGCTTCCTGTTTTTGGATTGTGGCACAGTTGTAGGCTGGATTGTACAGATCACAAAGGTATGATATTATACATAGATTACTGTATATTGTTTGAGGACAGGAGATTTGCATAGAAACGTAAGTGGTATACCTAAGATGAGTCCATAATTCTCTGTGGTTCTGATCCCAAATGTGTGGCTTTAGATATCAGATTTTTATTATTCCAAGTTTTTTTTTTTAATTTCAAGAGATCTTGCTCTGGGGCCAAAGCTTTAGTTTAGGTTTCTTTAGAATTAGAAGAATTCTAAACATCTGGAGAAATACAGTGGTTGAAAGAGTGGTTCCATGAATTACTTTCCATCAAAGTAATTCCATCTGAGGAGGTGGGATGGAAAAGAAGGTTATCTATTAAAACATTCTCCCAAGACTATTGACAATGAAACTGTTTTATGTCAGCTTCATTCTGACATACCAATATTTTTTTCTGGTACACTCTGCTTGACTGCTCTCACTTGGCTCTTCCTCATAGAGAAAGCTAGTAAATAAATCCAGGTAGCTCAATTCATGGTTTCTAATTATACGTGAACTAGCAACTCTTTCTGGTTCCTGTCCTTAAAAGCCATAGACAGAAACCATTGTTCGTACTTATCCATGACTGTGACTCTGGCTGAAGAAGCTTATTTGCTTTCTCCTTGATTGATTGCCCAGTCCTGCATTTATTTTCCTATAAATTAAATTCCTTAAATTTCCTTTAGTAATTTAAGAATGTTTCACAGTACTCCGGATTAAGGAATCTCCTGTGTTCCCTCCTCCACCGATTCAGAGAATACAACTCATTAATTATTATTTGATTTTGATTATACTGTTCAGCAACTAGAACGAAGTAGAAATGTCTTCATCACATATTTTGATCTTTTTTCCATCTTTCCCTACTTTCTTTTTCACAAACGTGACTGCTTTTATTAATTGTAAACTTTTGCAATGCAAAAACTTGTGAGTACCAATGAGATTTTCTTTATTAATAAAGTTAAGAGGAATCCACTTCTTTCTTCCCCTAAAGAAGTGGTTAGTGAGTTTTAAAAAAAAAGGTGTAAGAAAGAAGAGAGAAGAAGGATAAGCGAATTAGGGGTAGAGGGTAAAAGTGTATTTTAATGTAAAAAAAAAGTTTGAAGGTTATGCAAAATATTGTGTTTGTTTTATGTTTTGTAAAGAGAGGTAATGGAAATTTAGAAAGTAGAGAAGGCTAGAGTAGGTAGAGGAGAGAAAGAAGGAAGTGTTTAAAGAAGAAGGTGTTAGAAAGAAGAAAGAAGAAGGATAAGTGAGTTAGGGGAAGAGGATAAAAGTGTAAATTTGAAGGTTATACATTATATTGTGTTTGTTTTATATCTATGGATTTTTTTTTACTTTTTGTGTTTTCTTTGTTATGTATGTGTATGTTATGGATGTTAAAGAAATAAAGATTAAAATTTTTTAAAAAAATAAAGTTAAGAGGAATCCCAATACTAACGCCATGCATTAAAAAAAAACTTTTTAACAAAAAACCTTTCAAGATAATCCAAATTCTTTGCCTTAAAGAAGAATTTATGGTCTAAAAATAATAGGTTTTTTAATGCATGTCTTTTCTTATTTTCTATACTCGATTGTTTTCTTATTGGCCATAAGCAGCAGCATTCACAACGAACTGCAGTGATGCCAAGATGATACATGACCATACAAATGACATGATTAGGTACTTGTATCCTGACATCTGATCCAAGTACATAAGTTGCAGCATTTGCATGCTGATGCTGTCACACACTTTTTGCCATCCGCCCCTTGCTCTTCTCTACAGATGTCCATGATAATGTGGTAGAAGAAGCCAGCAAAACACTGAAGACTTTTGAGATTTTGCCAAGCGTTGCCAATATGCTCATAATCACGAAGGCACAATAAGAGCAGTTTTGCAGAATTTCCACCTCAAGGACCAGATGTGGCTCATGGAAGATCCCATATTGTCCTTGAGATCTTTTCTTCTTGCTCCCACCTCTTCTTCAGCTTTCATGTATGATGTTAGTATTGTGTGTATGCACATGATAGATAGCCAAAAAAAGAAGGAAAGTATATTGGGTAGACTTGCTAATTGGGGGCTCTAGTCACAAACCTCACTGGCTACCAAGATTACCACTGAGAAAATGATCATTTTGGGGGAAGATGGGTTCTCACAATGAGTTAGAAGGCGTTGGTCTTAGATTGGGAAGAACCAGGGTCAAATTCTTGGTCATCCACAGTTTTTAAGTGATCTTAGGCCATTAGCTGTATATATTTCTAACCTCTACTAAAGTTATGAGATTATAAATCAAAAGAAAAATAAATATACTGGAAGATCTCTTCCCTTAAAAAAAAAGTTCCAAACCTCTGGAAGCTCACCAAGTTATCCCTAGACTTCATCGTAATGATTTCTCTTACCTGGTTATGAACTGTATTGAGCTGGTTATTGAAGGTCATGGTTAGATTCGTTGATGTGCTTGGGGCTACATGGGTGATGAATGGTGTCTTGCTCTGATTCACAGTGTCATACATGTTTACTCGTCGCTTGCAAATCTCCATGTTTTGGAAACAGGACTTAACACTATTTACAAAGAAGGAGAAGCAAAATATTAGTAATAATTTAACT
Organism: Charina bottae; assembly: GCA_023362775.1. Lineage (NCBI taxonomy): Eukaryota > Metazoa > Chordata > Lepidosauria > Squamata > Charinaidae > Charina > Charina bottae. Next base: position 24,209,076 of record JALMGJ010000006.1, read on the forward strand.
GATGGGGAAAATCAGATTTGCTTTAGTAAGAGGCATGAACTCAACAAACCAGACTTAAAACAAGCCATGATTTACTGCAACTTGTAAGCCCAGCTACTTAGTGCCAAAAGAAAACTATTACAAATAGAACTGTATCACAAACATAGACATTATTTGTAGTCATTACTTTCCCCCAGGGACAGCTGGAATTGTAGTTTCTGTCTGGAATGATAAGAAGCAGCTAGACTTCATAACATTACCAGAGTACAGTTCCTAGGATTCTTTGAGGGCAGCTATGGAAAAGACGTTGATGTAAAATAGATACAACTACTGGTAAGAATATCTCCCAAGGCTTCAAGAGATAAATTCATCAATTTTCTGAACAACAATTATGCAAATACCATAAGTTGTTAGAATCCCCCATACAATCTCAGACTGTTGCTCCGTTTTGAGCTTTATTATAACCTTAAAAAATCACCCAGCCTTGAAACAAACCTTAACAAGTCCAAATGTCCTAAAAATGCTAGAATTATTTTTCCTTTTGTGACATGCTAATTAACAGTTCCAAAGCTGAACCTTTGCAAAAACCCAGTAAGTCCTGTAATAAGGAGACACTACAGAAGTTCTTTAGATTTTTGCACTGTCACTTTCAAGAATCAAATATTGATATAATCCCTGCTATTCTGCCAAGTCAGAATACCATATGTGAGCACTTTGTCTTATTTGTGGAAAGTTTTTCCAGGGTTACATTTAAAACAAAAATAATTTTAAAATTACTAAGAAAAATGGAATGCAGTCAACAGAACTACTGCAAGCAAAAATAATCAGTTTGGAAGATGCTTTGAGAGAACTAGTGCAACATCCTATTCTGAGATGGAATTCCAAAGAGTTCAATAATTCTTCCCATCCATTCATTTCCTGGCATAGAGCTGCATGATACTTGAAAATACCCACCCCGCCACTGATGAAAATGGCAGCCATGTGTCTTGTTATGTTCGCACTATCCTTGGGTTGTGATCTAATAATTGAGAATTTTTTTTGCATGGAGGTAGCTAGTGATGTGGAGTGAGGGCACAATGGTGTGGTATCATAGCACAAGGCAAGGTGTATAAAATTCTATCAAGGAAAGATTACTCAATTTGTGTCTACAATGTTCAATAGTTGCCCTGTGTTTCAAGTAACATGCCTTTGAGCCTTAGAAAATGCCCATAGAAATGCTTCCATGATTTTCCCTCTCTTATATCCCTAAGCCTGCCTCTAGAAAATAAGGGGAACAAAATACTCTTGCCTTCTGGTTAGAAGAGCCCAGTCACCCACCCACTTTTTGTAGCTGTTATAAATCACTGGAGCCAAGAACCAGAGATGCCATTCTTGAATAATATCTCATGATTCCAGAGCTATTAAAATAACTCAGAATAAACCATTTATAGGACAAGAGCTGCCAGCTAAAGACATGAAAATATTCTTGTCATGCAAACTGCTTTTCCATCTCTAAGTTCTGCTTGGCTGCAATGTATATCCAAATACTTTTGGGCAAGACCTGTTACCATCCCAAGAGGTACATCTGGCAGTTTACCAATTAACCCTCCCCTCCATCCCATTCTTCAGTCCTCCCCTCTCCCAAGATCTCCAACCCAAAGCAGAGAGAAAGAAACCTACTGGGTGCTATGGGGAAAATCAAGCAAGTGTGTCATGGTGACAAATGGGTGATTGAGTGTTTCAATTGGCGTTATCCTCTTATCTGCGTCTATCGTCAACATTTTCTTTAACAGATCTATGAACTCCCTCCGGTCTGCCTTTTCCACCAACATATCACTTCCTTCCAAATCTGTTGTCATATTCACCTGGAAGGGAAACTGAAATCAGTAGCAGATACACATTTCTAGAAGACTAGAATGGACTAGAGAAATCAAACCTGCAGGTTCTTCTTCACCCCTTTGGCAATAACTTAAGAAGAGTCAGTAGAAAATCAATTATCTTTGGAGAGGTAGAGTCTTCAACTGGTCATGCACATGTGCACAGTTATTCTAAATGCACGTAGAAAAAAATGATGATGTCACTTTCCCCCTCTATGTATGTTTACTATGTGGTAAGTCCTAACACGATTATAGTTTTCAACTTGTTGACCCACAGTAATGTTTTCCGCATCAACTTCTCTGTTGAATAAACTGAATAACCAATGCATGCTGCACAATATTATGAGATCTATTTTAAGATGCATGTTGTATTACAGAGGGCCCTGACCAGTATACTGCTGGACCTCCCCATTCTGGTTAAAGAAGCACAAGTGTTGCACCTTAAAAATGGGAAGGGTTGCCAATATATAAAATATAATGTGTGAGGAGGTGGTTTACCTAGTTAAGCATCCCTGTTTAAAAATCTCACTCTCAGTTCTAGAACTAATCTTACTTTTCTGTGTGGGTATATGTTGTAAGGATGGGGAGCTTAAAACCAATGAGAAATCTGATTTACTGATCTTGAAAAGCATATTAAGCCACCATAGGTATAATTATAGTTCTTTTGGATTGATGGAAGAATTCATGGTGCTGTGCATGAAATTTGGGACCATTCCAATAATGCTATCCCTGAGTGGATTATCTTCAAGCAGTGGAACTTGATGAAGCACCATAATTATTTTTATTTTCTTATTTATTCTTTTATATACTGCATTTTTTGATGGAGGTTAAGTCCATATCCATGGTCCTCTCCTTTTTTTACCATTACAACAATCCCTTGAAGTATAGGTAGATTGAAAATTGGTGATCAGCTCAAGAGCACTGAGTTAACTTCATGGTTGAGTGGTAATCTCAATTTAGGACTCTTTAATCCAAGTCTCACGTTCTGTGAAGTACACTGGTTGCTAAACCTGAAAATCACCAATTGATGTACCAAAACTAGCAACATCTCATGTTAATATGAAACAAAGAACTTAACTTGCATTAAGAAGGACATCATTTTCCACCACATTTCAATCATTCTTCCTGTTTAAATTGGGGCAACAGCTGCATTTAGATTTTTGATGGACAGAGATTAAACTCAAATTCCCAATTTACACATACACAGTTTTCCTACAAGAGGGAATACAGATTGAACCAGAATCTGAAAAGACTATGCATTTCCCTCTTACAGAAGAGTTCTACAAGTGGTGGAGTCTTTCCTCATATAGATGCATTGGGATAAAATCCTTCATATAGCAGCACTGTATCCATAACTAATAAACATGGTGGGGGGAAAGGACAAGGCTAGCCAGTACAGTTTTCTAACTCCCCTGCTGGTTTGGGCTCAGGCTTAGCAGAGCTGGGAAGGGGAAGGGGAATCACTAGGGAATACCAGGGTTATACAGTAGATGAAAAAGTCACAAAGTCAAAAAGTATCCTAGAAGAAGGCAATGATGTCTCCATGCTGGGGTCCCCTAAAACTACATAGTGTAGATGTGTTCCTGTAGGCATGAGAAATTGAGCTTGACTCAAAGGTATCTTTACCTTTACCTCTTTTTTATTTGTCCCCTTAAAACCATGAGAGTGGATCATACATTTCTAGATTTTTTTTACTTGGAAGTTATTGATGAATGTGATGTTCCAGCAATATTCTTACCTGTGCCATGTCATCCAAACAGTTGAAAATATACTTCCTTGCTTCTTTTGACTTGATACCCGTCTCTGCCTCATGATCATCCGGTGTCTGCCCAGAATCAACCGAAAGTTAATGAAACCAGGAGATCACTATATACCAATCTATTGCTAAGTGAATGATACATAACTTGCCACTGCTTTAAGCACAACTCCCAGGTAATATTATCCAATATATGTATACTATCCATCTCACATGGAGTTTCAGGGGAATGAAAATAAATCTATGCATTTCAAATCATTGCTACATTTTCACCATTTGTGGAATGCAGGCTCAGCAACACACAGTCTCACAGTAAGGGAATGGACTCTTGACTCAGATGTGGCACCTCATCTGTATCCTCCTCATATAGGAGGGTTGGGGAGGAAAGATAAAGGTAAAGCAAGGGAGGGGAAAAGGGAAGGAAATAAATGCTGTTCCTTTCACCATTTTTGGTTTTGATTGTGTCTGCCATGACATGAAGCTCTGCAGAAGTGAATGCAACCCATCAGGCATCATAAGGATTCCTCATCCTTGTCCTCCCTAAGGGTCAAAGGTACTAGGTATTATCCTGGGATACTGCAGTGAGATGAGACTGCATGGCTTTATTAATGGGGAGCAGTAATGTCAGAGATATCATATTCAGTAAAATACAATTACAGTTTCTCTTCATAAGATTATTCTAGAAATTACAGAATTTGAGCGTAGAAGTCTTGAGTAACAAGGTCATCTCCAGTAAAAGCTTCCTGTCTTCCAAACCAATAGTAGCAAGACGGGTAGGAAGAATCTGTACCTGGTATAAGTCATGAAACTCTTTTTATGAGCTTGCTTCTGGTTCTTAAATTATCAGAGTATGAGTTTCCTGCCTTATTGTACAAGACACAGGTTAGCTTGTCTTGTACAAGCTGCTGAGAGTGGGTAGCTGTAACCAACTTAAATAAACAAACCCTTCAAGCCAGACCAAAATGGAATCACTGACTGCAGCAACTGTGTATCAGCACAACATCATAATTTTATCAAGCATATCAGCAATATTTCAATATTATGAAATGCAGGCTCTAATGGTGCTCAAGAAAACGGAAAATCAGCATCCTACCTTTAGCCTCCACAGTGGATATGGTGAATCAGTATCCCTATTGAAAAATCTTGTGGTCTTCGTTCCTGCACTTAACAAATATTCAGCTGGCAAGCCTTGTGTCTGTGAAATATATCGGATCTATAAGAGAAACAGGAGACCAGGATTATTTCACTGAGATCTGTGTCAGAATTTCCGCCCAGGGAAGTAAACACGCGTACTTGTGTGTGTGTGCGCGCACACGCGCATATGTGTGTTTAACAATGAAAGAAAATGTGGAAATGGAATGAAGGCACAGAAAGTGCTATTCAGATCAAGAATTTGAAAAGGAGGGCAAAGGCCCACAGATTTCAGCCATTAATAATGGTTATTATGTATTAAAGGTCTAAATTACTAGGTGCTATAAAATTATCTTTCTTTTATTCTATTAAAACCCCACCACACTCCTATATTAGCCTTTAAAGCTTATGGGCATATATCACTTTGTTCATAGCCTATAAAGATAAAGGAAAAGTAATAAAGCTATACAAAGACAGCATGTATGCTCTGAGGCTGTGCTTTATTGGCAACAGAACATTTACAACTCTGGCTTTGATCCTCAAACATTAACTTTAAGAGGACTTGTTTGAACAAAGTACCTTGAAAGTGAGATTGCATTACCCACTTCACTCACACTCACTCACTCTCTCTCTCTCTCTCTCTCTCACACACACACACACACACACACACACACCCTGCCACTTGCTTTGAATATTGGAAAAATTGTATATTATGGAAATCAATCCAGCTCTGGTCATAATTGCACGTTGCATGTTTAATAACTGATAGACCCAGATTTGGGGGGGGGGGGGGAGGAAATCCTAACTGTGTCAAAAGATGCACAAGGTTCCAGTGAGTCCAGATGATTAGAACACTATGAGCAGGAAGCAATCTGCATCAAGATGACCATCAGCATCCAGAAATGCTGTATGTAAATAGGTTTACTGTATGCCTTAAGTATCAGTTTTTGCATCTGCAATTTAAAAAAGGATCGGGCAGTAAATAAGAGGAACATACAGTATGTGTGTGTGTGTGTGAGAGAGAGAGACACAGAGACAGAGAGAGAGAGAGAGAGACAGACAGAGACAGACAGAAAGAGACAGAAAGAGAGATCAGACCATATGTAAGTAAATTCTAAAACTGTAGGTATGTTTTTCCAACTACAAGCCAACTTCTGCTGCTTCTGGAAATAAGTAATAGGGCAGTGGCATTAAACCAGAAAGGGGGAAGGGTGAGGGATACAGTACTGATGTGCAGAGCATTAAGTGGTAGACAAATGGACTGATGGCATGGATTTAGAACTGAGGACATTCAGCTACTTGACCTCCTAAAAGATTTACATGCACAGTCATAACTGAACATGTCTAATGCTCAGGCATTAGTTTTTCCCACCTCCCTGTGTACATGCTGATTTGTGTGTATTCTGGAAGAATCATTTAACTCCTGCGGGCTCTAGGCAATCCAGTGCTAAGTCCACGCTGGCTAATGGCAGAGCAGAAACTGATTTTGTGCAGAACCCAAGAATTCTCATGATGCCTATAGCTTTAATTTCAACTGTAGTTTCCACTGATCGTCATCTGCAAAAATTTATTTTAATCCAAGAATTTTTGCTCAAGGCCACCAATGACCTGACTCAATCACAGAATTTTCCAGGGGGTCCAGATGACATATTTCAAGTGGAACCTTCAAGGAACAGTTCCCACTGTTTCTTTGATCTCCTTCACTTGCTTTCTACAAAATACAAAAACAAACAAAAAAACCACGAAGAGAAAAACACAGAATAGCTGGGTGAGATTTGCTCCATCTATCTGTCCCCAGACTCTTTCTAGAACAATGTTTGGACAATAGCAAAATGTTAAGCCTACTTAGTATTTGCCTTAGTTGTTTTCAGTTTTTAAATATGAAGTTGGTTTATAATCTGAAAGGAGCAGTCAAGGCTATCTGTGGCAGCAAAAATAACAAAGAAAATTATGGTATCTGAAAGACTGGCAAATGTATTATGTCATAGGGTATCAGAGATAGCCATCTATTAGGGATACTTTAATTTGGATTTCTCTGCTGACTGGTGGGCTTGGACTTTATGGCCTAAATGACCCCCTCTGATCACAGTTCATTTCTTTAGATACAGTACATGGAGAGTTTAACCTGAGTTACAAGTAATTTGTACATCTACTGTTTGGGGTCTGCGAATAGGACATTCAGAAATGACTTGCAGAAACGACAGCAATATATTACTGTACCTTATTTATATTTCATGCATTTAGTGAAAGCTTATGTCATAAAAATTGTAACCCTTTAAATTACTATAGGAGTTCTTACTATATAATAATACAGGTTTTATTTTCATGTAATTATTGGGTTTTTTTTAAAGTATTCAGAATATTTTAATTTCTAATACTAATTGCAATTTTTGGATTGTTATTCTCTGTGTTAACATGCCTAACAAGCATAAATAGTGATCTTCCTGAATAAGACTAAGGAGGGTGAACTTTAGTTTTGCATCCATCTTCCATGCCACATCTGGCAGCGTTTCATGACAGTATATTAGGAAATTGTGGGAAACTCAAAACTGATGGACAGACCTTTGGCATAGATTATAGCTGTAAATTCTACATGACCTTTGGATAATGATTAGAACTTCCACGGTTGAGTAAATGGGAAATAAGCTTTGTTCATGCAATGTGGCTGATTGAGACATCCTTTTCCCCAGTTTACTTTCGGCATTTGTATGTCTCAGCAGTGCAAAATTAGGGTTTCCTGAACACTCATGCCATAGTCATTTCAGCCTACCTATCCCTCTTGAGGAAGGGAAGGGAGTGTGAATTCCCTTACAATATCCTAGAATTTTATTAAATCCATAGTTGTGGTACAGTCAGGTCGGTGCTAGTATGGTCAGGAAGGGAGAATATCCACCTCCTACCCATTTCTGCCTCTTCTTCATCCCCAGGTGGTGGGGGGAAGACAGCTGTACAACTACAAAGATGGAATGCCTAGACAGGGACTGTTTTGCAGGACCTCTCTAGGACTTGATCTTAATCACAGCAGAATAAAGGGACAAGTAGCTCTCCAGTCATCTCTTTAGGTAACTCATCTGATCAGAAGTGCTGTCCTGAAATAATGACCAGGGGAAATGCTCTTTGAAATAGCTGACCAGCAGTGGTGCTGTCTGAAAAAAAATGAAGGTTGTGGTCCAGAGTCATATGGAAGGTGCCAGCTTGGAGCAAGCTAGTCTAGTCTAAAATGTGTCTTCTGTGGTAGATCTTACAAGCACTGAGTGCAGCTTCACAACCTTTTGCACTGTACAACAAGTACTTTTGTTGTTACTCACTACATTGGAGAAAGGATTCCTACTCTACCCACTGACCAGACGCCCATTTATACAGCTTTCCATTTTTTTGAAAGTGGAATTCTTGATTGACGGTACATTTATGCAAAGTACTACTGAAGATTCCCAAACATTACACTGAATAAGTAGGGCTACTATATTTGGGCTTCAAAAAATCCAGACCATCACTAGGTGACAGCAAAGGTAAAGGTAAAGGTCCCCCCCGCACATTTGTGCAGTCGTGTCCGACTCTAGGGGCCGGTGCTCATCTCTGTTTGTTAGCCGAAGAGCCAGCGTTGTCCGAAGACACTTCCACGGTCATGTGGCCGCATGACGTGCGTGGAACGCTGTTACCTACCCACCAAAGTGGTACCTATTCATCTACTTGCATTTGCATGCTTTCGAATTGCTAGGTTGGCAAGAGCTGGGGCGAGTGCGGGAGCTCACTCCGCATGCAGGGCTAGGGATTCGAACCTCTGAACTTGCGATCTTCCGATCGACAAGCCTGGCGCCTTACCCGCTGAGCCACCACGCCCCTAGGTGACAGCAAAGAGATACAGAAAAGTCTTAACACTGGATTTTGATAGTTCAGATATAGCGGTCCAAGAATAACAAAAAACATGCCTCAGCAGTAAAAACACAATAAGATCATTTCATGCTAACAGGGCAGGGCAAACATGATTAACAGGAAATGGGAGGGTCAAAATCTGGAGACAGATAAAAACCATATAGCCTTCCCCAACTTGGGTGCTCTCTAGATGCGTGGACTTTGATTTTCAAACATCTTCTGTAACATGATAAAATGTTACAATAAAATGATAAAATGATAAAAGGACTTAAAATAACATCTCAATATAACCATGACCTAGCCCCAGGTGTAAGGTCACACAGCTACCTAGAAACATATTTAGGATTCCCTTACTAACTTTGCTCAGACTGAAGAAGCTCCTTGGATAAGGAGCGAAACGTTTCCACTGAGAAAATAGAAATCCAGTTGACATGATTCAAGCTACAGACAATTCCACCTGGATGACTGAGAACCTTCATAGACATATCTTCTGTAACAGCTATGTTGTTGTTTATTCGTTCAGTCGTTTCCGACTCTTCGTGACTTCATGGACCAGCCCACGCCAGAGCTTTCTGTCGGCCGTCACCATCCCCAGCTCCCCAATGGTTGAGTCCGTCGCCTCCAGAATACCATCCATCCATCTTGCCCTTGGTCGGCCCCTCTTCCTTTGGCCTTCCACTTTTCCTAGCATCAGCTTCTTCTCCAAGGTATCCTGTCTTCTCATTATGTGGCCAAAGTACTTCAGTTTTGCCTTTAATATCATTCCCTCAAGTGAGCAGTCTGGCTTGATTTCCTGGAGTATGGACTGGTTTGATCTTCTTGCAGTCCAAGGCACTCTCAGAATTTTCCTCCAACACCACAGTTCAAAAGCATCTATCTTCCTTCGCTCAGCCTTCCTTATGGTCCAGCTCTCGCAGCCATAGGTTACTACAGGAAATACCATTGCTTTAACTATGCGGACCTTTGTTGTCAGTGTGATGTCTCTGCTCTTAACTATTTTATCAAGATTTGCCGTTGCTCTCCTCCCAAGAAGTAGACGTCTTCTGATTTCCTGGCTGCAGTCAGCATCTGCAGTAATCTTTGCGCCTAGAAATACAAAGTCTGTCACTGCCTCCACTTTTTCTCCCTCTATTTGCCAGTCATCAATCAAGCTCGTTGCCATAATCTTGGTTTTTTTGAGGTTTAACTGCAACCCAGCTTTTGCACTTTCTTCTTTCACCTTCGTCATAAGGCTCCTCAACTCCTCCTCGCTTTCAGCCATCAAAGTGGTATCATCTGCATATCTGAGATTGTTAATGTTTCTTCCAGCGATTTTAACTCCAGCCTTGGATTCCTCAAGCCCAGCATGTCGCATGATGTGTTCTGCGTACAGGTTGAATAGGTAGGGTGAGAGTATACAGCCCTGCCGTACTCCTTTCCCAATCTTAAACCAGTCCGTTGTTCCGTGCTCTGTTCTTACCGTTGCTACTTGGTCGTTATACAGATTCCTCAGGAGGCAGACAAGATGACTTGGTATCCCCATACCACCAAGAACTTGCCACAATTTGTTATGATCCACACAGTCAAAGGCTTTAGAATAGTCAATAAAACAGAAATAGATGTTTTTCTGAAATTCCCTGGCTTTCTCCATTATCCAGCGGATATTGGCAATTTGGTCTCTATGTAACAGCTATGCTGACTAGGAAATTCTGGGAGTTTAATCCTCAGATCTGGAAGATGCCCAGGTTGGAGAAAAACGGGTTAGAGTGTCATTACACTAGTCTTTGTTGGTACGCCTGAGCTCTGTTCAGCCATTCAATTGAATGCCCGGGGCTGAAACTAGGGAGAGATTAGATACATGCCTTTGCCCATTCTGTCAGCAACCTCTACACATCTAGCTGGCAGTTTGAAGGAACACTGTACTTGTGACTTGAGTGTTAATATAGCTTTCTGCATGATCTGGTACTTCCCTTATTAGAATCCAGAATTAAAGGGAAAGCAATTCACATTTCCAAGTCAATGCAAATACACATCACCTTCAGACCTCCAACTGAACATGTAGAATCAGAAAGAGTAGGTAGAGAGTACTTCACCACCCTCTTTGAAGCCCTCCATGCATTCAGCTAAATGCCTAAGTAGAGCTCTTCTCAGAAATCACTTCTGGTGAGATGGGTGGCTATATAAATTTGATAGATAGATAGATTGATTGATTGATTGATTGATTGATTGATTGATTTAGACTAGTTTTCCACTCTGACTTCTAATTCATAAATTTTACAGCCCTCTACATGCTGCCAAACTACAACTCCCAGCAACACCAACTACCCTGCCATTGGTGAAGGTTGCTAGGAATTGTAATTCACCAACACCTGGAAGGCCACAAGTTCCCTATCTCTGATTGAGATATTTTGCTATAAAAATACCAAGGACTGAAACAGCACCCTGTGTTTGAACTGGGATAGTGTGCTTGTTGGGTTGGTATTCCAAAGAGACATAAGACATAAAGTTAATTGCCAATACAAAACCATTGGAAACACATGGATAACCAAGAAGAAAAGTGACTTTACATTTCCCACCCAAATTCATGAAGTATGTCATCCTTGCAGCAGAACAGTTATCGTCTTATTTGTTCAAGTAACAACAATAGCAACAAAACCAACAATACCAACCTGATCATACTCCGAAGCTCCTGGATATAACGGCCAACCCAAGAAAAGTTCTGCAATGACACATCCCAAAGACCACATGTCAATTGCTTCACAGAAGGGTAAACCAAGGATGATTTCAGGGGCTCTGTGGAAGAACAGAATCAGAGAAAAGCATTAACCATTGCAAAACAACAACATGATTATGTGAAAAACCACAAGGAATAAGACTTCTAGCACTATCTGTATATGTCTGTTCAGAAGAAAGAGGACTTACTCATGAGTGCATAGTAGATTAAACTTCCTTTTATGTAGATTATTATAGGTACAACTGTCCCCCTTTTATGTCCCTGACAGACTTGAGTTCAGCTGGTATAGCTTCCCCTATCACAGCTTTGTGTGTTGGGAAAAGCATCATCTGCAAATTTCTGTTGGCTATGCAGCTGATAAAACTCAGAATATTTATCCATAAAAATGTTAACTCCGGTAATCATTTATCCATGCAATAGTTACCTCTGTTGCAAGAACCAAAGATTTTATAACCTAATTCCCAGGCTGTGGCACTATCTCCTCTTAGGCCAGCATGAATTAAATCTGTACCAGCACCAGCTACTGCATAAAAACTGCTTGTCACATGGGACAGTAACACAACCTCTGGGATAACCAGATATATGGAGTTTCTGTGCCTTCAATAGGCTTATAGTATGCATAACATTCCTCTGATTTGCATATCACGCTGAACATGTCACAAATGTCTTCTACTCTGTACGTATAAAAGATACGTAACATCCTTTACATGCATGTGGTTGCATTCCAAGGAACCACAAAGCTGCCACTTGTGCAAATTTGTGCAATGCAGAAACATCCACATGCATAATTTCTGTTAGTTCTCATTCAATATGATGAAAGAGAATTTATTTTTGACATTTCTTTCAAAGAAGAAGAGAATTTTGTAAAATTCTTGTGGGTAAAGTGAGATGTTCTCACACTCAATTTCAAGGTGGCCAAGAGATGGGTTGTACAACCATCATTTCTCCAGCTGTTTACAGCCCCTTTGGCTTCTGACACTCTCATGAAATCCCAAGGAAAGACCTGATGAGAGAACACTTCCTGTGGGGCTTTTTCAGATTGGAAGCCAGGGAGGCTTCAGAGTGCTAGAAGGATGTGCAAAACGAAACAGCTACACTAGCACTAATATCCTCTGCCATCGCCCACACTAAACTCAAAAACACCACCAAGAGAAATTTGAAACAAACTCTCTTTTGCAGTATAAACTAAGTGTTAGTGTGAACGGAACTCTCAATTTCTGGAGAAACCGTCTTTTGGTGAAAATTGATTAAATATTAATTTCAAAGGACAGTATAGGAAACCTATTTTAAGAAGTGAATTCCTTACTGACTGTCTAAGGATCGAATAGATTTGGAAATGATTTTTAGCTGCCAAGAGAGATTTCCAATGTTTTGGTTCTTGACAACTAATTGATGCTAGAACTGTGTGGTTCTCTTTCCCCTTTTCTCTCTAAATCTGATTGTTTCTGTGCATCTGTGTGCCACACACTAAAAAAGCTAGCTACAGCTAATCTAAACTGGCCAAATTCATTCATTTATTCAAAAACATATTTCAAAAGTCTTCAAAGCAGCTTACAACAACTGAGTGAGGTAACAGTGGCAACAATAGAGAGAAAAAACTGAAATTAGGTAAAACAGTGTTTCTCAACCTCAGCAACTTTAAGATGCATGCTGGCTGGGAAACCCTGGAAGTCGAAGACCATATATCTTAAAGTTGCTGAGGTTGAGAAACACTGAGGTAAAATAACAAAAACAAAGATTAACTCAACAATATATTGATCATATGAAAAGATACACCAAAGTGCATGGCTAATGATGAGATTTGTAATCCAATTACATTGGGAAGGCACAGATTCTCCACTTATACTCTATAAGGAAATGCCACATTTAGAAAAGAATTACAATCCATTTTACAATTTTACAATCCAGTTGTAAGGTAGAGAATGTTGTCTCTAGCTATGGGGCTAAGGAAAAAAGGGAAAGAAGAATGCAGTGGGGTATGTGCTGGTGCAGACTGCATAACAGAGGACATGTATTCATTGGCCATAGTCCCCACCTACAAATCTGGTGCTGGGTCCGTGTAAATGCAAGGATACCTTTGTTCTACAGCCTGTACTTTGCATTTTTTCAGAACAGAGTTTCAGCTTGCTCTTTTAGATAGCCTGGTGTATATACAACTAAATGGAAGGGAGAAAAACTCTTTGGGAACTGTTCACCTGTTAAAGTGAAACCTGTTTCCATTCTTAGATGAGGTGAGACTTCTTAAACACTGAGGAACATATTGACTAAACAGTCCTTATTCAAAAAACTTGAGACAGTTTATTAAAATATTCATACCTTTATTATGTTTAATAACAATAGTATTAATTTAGTAATGGAGGACATGTAGTATCAGTACAGATGACATAAAATCTACACCCTCCTTTGTAGTATCTCATGTTTGATGAGGGAGGGAGGGAGGGAGGGAGGGAGGGAGGGAGGGAGGAAGAAAGAAAGAAAGAAAGAAAGAAAGAAAGAAAGAAAGAAAGAAAGAAAGAAAGAAAGAAAGAAAGAAAGAAGCCTCTCTGAAGTATACCTTGGGGCATGGATGTCCAACCTTTTGGCTTCCCTGGGCCACATTGAGTGAAGAGGAATTGTCTTGGGCCACACATAAAATATATAATATAGTTAATGTATATAAGTAATAAAACTTCATTTATTTTTTTATATTTTTTATTATAAATTTTTAACAAAGAGGGCAACATAAAACTAGTGGGATATCTGACCTTGTTTTTGTGAAACTAATGCATCAATGTCTGGTTCGATGAAAGTGCTTGCAATTATCAGTGAGTTCTCAAGGTGCTTGTCAGAAATTTTAATTCTAATTTTACTCTTTGTGTGCTTCATTCTTGAAAATAGTGCCCCCTCCCCTACACAGCTTTCCGTTGTTTCTACCTACACAGTCCACGATCAAGCACCACGCAATCGAGTCACAAAAAAATGGCAAAATAATGTTAAAAGTTTACGATTTTTGGGGGGCCGCATTACTAGCAGTTCAGGGCCACATGCAGCCCACGGGCCGTGGGTTGGACACGCCTGCCTTAGGGTCTAAGTCACTCAAAACAAGGCTAATACAGCTGTTATTTCTGAAAACTAGCTATAAAGCTTTCCATTATTTATCCCATTCCATTACAAAAGATTTCTAAGTAATATGCCAAGAAAAGAGTTTGCATATTTTTTTACGATACCCATTTAATGTGATGGAAAAGGAATTGCATTCCTCCCTTATTGACACAAAGCACAAAGTATTCTGGTGAAATCCTTGTACATCTCTTAATCACCAGGAGGCCTGGGAGCAGTGGTAAGTATTTTGCCTTTCATTTGACTACACAATTATCTTCCCAGTGAGCTGCAGCATCCCTTCCCTGTCTTCCCATACTTCCATTAAATCCCAAAGGAAGACATCATGAGAAATTCCACCCAAAGGGGTTGTTAGAGCTGGAACCACAGGCTGAGCTACGGGAAGAAGAATGACAGCCACATCCACCACCTCATAATCATATGGGAAGCGCAACACTATCAAAAGGTTTCTAAAGAAATATGAAAACAGCCTAAGGGAAAAAACTAAGCTGCTTTGCTGCAAGTGAAATCTTTTGGACAATTGAAAGACAGAATTCAGTACGGTACTTTCCCTAACAGCAACAGGGAAGCAATAGTTTCTTTTGCTCATTAATGTCCTGATGGATGTTAATTATATTACATGCTTTTCAGCTCAAACACTATGTAAAACACTATGGAAGTTTTCACAGCAAACACTCAATGTATTTTTGCATTTCTCTATCTCTAAATATAAAACCGACACGCCTACAACATAGAATCAATTTATATCCACATATATAGCTCAAGGCGCTTTCAGTGTCATATGTGAAAAAGCTCTGAACAATATATGCATCACATTTATGTGTTTGAGACCACTGAAGGGATTATATACATGCCCAAACTCTTATGCCTCTAACCCTAACCCATTTTACACGCGTTCTGGGTGCAACGCATACAAAACTGAGGTGGGGCTTTGATCATACAGTCATGGCTGCCATCTTGCCTTTTCTGACCCATCCTGCAGATGCCTCAGACAACATGCTCACCAATTGTAGCTTAACATCTGTTATCATTATGAAAATGAAATATCAGTTATATTCATTGTACACCAACCATGCAAATTGCCTGTGGAACTCTGGCTCAAGGCAGGTTTCTAAACAAGCTCTTACAGTCTATACGTTAGATAGAAGACGCCCAGAGTCGCTCTTAGTGAGATGGACCATGACGAAATATGAAATATAAATTAAAAAATTAAAAAATATTCCCAGGCTGCACAGCATGGTATTTTGTTTTTAGCTCCGTTTGAAAGCTGTATTTATAATACCATTCTTAGCACTTTAGCTCATCTTTTTAACCCATTTTCCAGAAGCCTGATTTGGTAAATCATTCCATATTGAACCTGAAGAGTGAAATATTTGATAAGAAATTATTAAATTTGCCAGTAGTGAATTCTTTACTAGCTGCAGAAAAAGTAAATTGGGTAGTCTGGAAAAAATATTCAGGCTCTCTAGAGAGTGTTGTGTTGCATTTTCATTTATACTTGCAATTGGGCACAGAGGAGCTTGGATGGATCTTAGCAAAAGTTTCAATTTGCATGAAATCAGGCTATCCCCCTTAGAGCTACAGCATTTAATCTGGAAGCCCCCACGTGAATCACTGCAAACTCCTGTGTTACTCCATACAGCATATCCGAATAAATAGGCATGTTTCCACAAACCCACTTGTACTAGGTATACAAACAGAGAAATCTTATTATAAGGGTGTTTCCAGAAGGGAAACACCTGTTCATGTAAACAGCAACTAGAGGAAACACACACTCGCACAGAGAGAAAATACAAAAGGCGGAAACCTTGAACAGGAGGACACAGGGCAGATGCTCTGAAAAAATACAAAAGCATCAATGGTGGTTGTTCTCTTCCAACTATTATCCTTATTTACCTTGTTTACTGAAAGCAAAGCGAAATTTTACAGATTGAATGATTGATGGCAACTGTAAATCTTAGAGGGATGGAACACAGAGCAAAATATAAGAAAGAAAGAAAGAAAGAAAGAAAGAAAGAAAGAAAGAAAGAAAGAAAGAAAGAAAGAAAGAAAGAAAGAAAGAAAGAAAGAAAGAAAGAAAGAAAGAAAGAAAGATGGATCACAACTGCACTATTTGTCAATAAAGCTACGAGCTGTTTTTTGAAGAACAAGGGATATAACTTTGCAGCCATTGTTCAGCAGCTGTTCTCCTTCCTTTCTTAGCTTGATGGGGAAGCCATTCACATTGTCATAAATTTAGTAAAGTACTTAACCAGATTTCCACTGCAGAGAGGAACTAAGCAACAGTGAGCCATTCTGTTGCCTACCCGATGCCCTCCAAATTCAGCACTTCATCGTCCATAATCTGCCAGTGTAGCCAAAATGGACATCCAACACATCTGGGGACCTACAGTTTGGGAAAGCCTGATTTAGTGTGATGGGCAAACCTAGAGAGATAACCTGCGAATTAGAATCAATACCCTAGTTGCCCTTCTCAACATTAATGAATACAATTCCTTATTTTAGACATTCAGAAATTTCATGCTGGATTTTTTGTTGGACTGCACTGACATCATACAAATGAATATTTAGTGAGAAACACAATATATTTTAGTGAAAAAAAAGAATTACAACTTAGAAATAAGTTGAGCAAGAAACTTATTTCAAGCATTGGACACAATAGCTTTCCACATACATTTCCTCTTATCCACTCCACAACTCTGCATGGTAGACTTGTTTTCATTTGATTTTGCTTATGGGTTTAAGGAAGAATACAGCTGATGACTCAAGAATGGAAAGCTCGTTAATATGTTCTAATGGAAGCAGGCATTTCTGGTGAAATCATTTCTCATTTTTCTGACAAACTCCACTATGTCTTAATATCTGAGGAACTAATATTTTATTGGTGTGTTTCCTGATTGATTTTCCCCTGCACTGAGGGAAAATAGAAACAGCTGCCAAAGCAGTCAAGATTTCCAGGCAAAAACTAAACCAGGTTATGTGGCTGGCAAATATATTTTCACCTCTGGTATTGTAAAAGATTTGCCCATCCCTACCTTTTTGTTTGTTTGTTTGTTTCAATAAGTGGTGTTCATGAAAAAAAAAAGTACAGTCGACAGGGTAAAATAAATTTTAGAAGCAATCAATATGGTCTCTATAGTTACTGGACTTTTTCACACAGCCATTGTGAGAGTCAGATGAAGAGGTAATGATGAGGCAAAAGCATAGCAAAGTTTATATTTAAAGAGTGGAACAAATGATTCTCAATGGTATCATTTGTAAGTATCAAAGAACAGTTAAGATGAGGAGCAATTAATTTAAGTGAAGCAATCTTGAATATGCATATTTACGTATGCACAGCAGAGAAGAATCACAAAAGCAGATCTTTTTCACAAGTTTAAAAATGACCTTTTGAACCAGACTCAAGAGTGGTAAAATTCTGATTTGATTAGTTGCAAAGTTGTTATTGCTTTTCTTTGTAGCAAATGTCATTTCTTAATGTGACTGCTTCATAAATAGCTTAGGCCAGTGTTTCTCAACCATAGCAACTTGAAGATGTCTGGACTTCAACTCCCAAAGCTGGCTGGGGAATTCTGGGAGTTGAAGTCCAGACATCTTCAAGTCGCTAAGGTTGAGAAACATTGGCTTAGGCATTCCATATAGAGATAGTCAAGTCACAAACTTCTAATGGGACATGATGAAGGAAGGATTCCAAAGTTACGTCTGGTGTGGACAAAGTGGGCAGAGAATTGTTTTTATCTCAGAGAGAGAGGGTGATACAGAGACTCTTGATACAAGAGTGGCATATCTTTGGGTACCAATAGCTTTCACACTCACTTATGGATTCTATACAAGAAGGTTAGCCTTGCAGGGGTTTACCCTGCACTTTTGAGTTGCACATCGTCAAAGTAATAAAGCAAAAAGTAATCTGAAACAGCATTATTTCTGCTGCAGGACACAGTTGAAGATCACTGGCATGACTCCACGGTTTGCAAATCGGCATAGGTCTTTGATAACAAGAAGGGGGACTAATTCACAGCCTCCTTGTTGCTATCAGCCACCTCCAACCAATACTTACCTATCTCTGCAACAGAGGTGCTACAACAGTGGAGAAAACATATTCTACTTCCTCTCTTGGCAAATTCAGGAACTTGAGTGCTTGGCTTGCCAACCAGAAAATGTCAGGTCATGTGGAGCAAGGGCTTTTTATAGCCTTGACTCAAATTCTACCCTGAAATCTCACAATAGTGCTAACTTTCCAGCCCCTGAAAGATTTCTTCCACAGGGTCCAGGATCTACGTCAGCCATAGGCTCAGAAAGGCTGAAGAAACCAGCCTTATCTCTTCCTACGATGATAACTCTTCCCTCTTCATGACAGTAATTGCCACCATCTTTCTTTTGGGAGAGAAGATTTCTGTAGTTGATTCTAATAAATAAATGGCCCAATTGAAAGTCTGTCCAAGATACAAAAAGCTATACTTTCATTCTGTGGAGATTCAATTTTATATGCACTAGTGCACTGTAAAAATGGCTTCCAAGAATCTTGTAATACATCCAGATAGTCAGCTGCTGTCTGATAAATTGCTCCTTTCTTATTCATCAAAACTTCTGCACTGGAATAAATGTAATAAACTGAATCAAATTCATCCCCTGCCCTTGGGCATGGCAAAGGAACAGGGATTAAGATGCATATGATTTTTAAAGAGTTCAAACTTCTTAAACGCCATCTGCAGCATCACAAGACAAGTTGCACACAAGAAGGAATCCATAACAGTTGAAAAACACAGATGTGCCTACAGAAAATGCAAAGCTTTGGATTCTAAAAAAGTCAAGCTGTACAAACAGTAAGCAATTCCACAGAAGAAGCATTTTTCCATGACATATGCCTTTGGTGGCAAGCCTTACATTTTGAACCCTTAAACAGGAGCTTTCACTTCTTAACTTACAGTATACCTACACTTTTAGAGAACGTATTATTTCCAATGTGTTAATGCACCAGTCAACTAATCTCTATGTGTCTCTTCTCCAGTCACAATTGCGAATGGTGTATGTATTACATTTCTTGCTTGCAATCTGGAATTAACCTCTTCTTCAGGACAGAATCTAACAGCCTATCCCACATTCTGCCCTTCTCAACATGTCCCATAAGATTATGCTTTTAAGTTGAGGGACCTGAGAGAAGTATTACTTCTCATTTACTCGTGCAGATACAAGGGAAGAACACATCTTCTTAAATTGCTATGAAAAGATACGGCAAAATAAAGTGGACTAATGTGGTAGAATCATTATGGTACAAAATGTCTATTGGGAAAGCCCACAATGGAAAACAGATAAAACTTTAAAATGTAACGTGGCTCATCTTGTACCAGGGCTATGCCTATGATCCGCAAAGCTGAAGCTGTGTTGCAGAAGGCAAAATCGGGGTGAAAAGCATGGAGACAGAACCTAGGAAAAGAGTTGAGGGCCTGGAGCTTGGGGGCCAAGATAATGATGGATAATGATACTGCACTGATACCAATTTATGCTACCTCAAAACGTTATCATTTCTCTCCCATTAGGCTTTACACCATTTTAGAACATCATCACTGTCTCCAAACACAGAACATGTCATCACTTGTTCCTTGATTACAGTTAAAATAAACTGTTCCATTCTAAATAAGGAATTGAGTTTGTTCTTCTTTTTAATCTTGAGGGTTGGACCAGATAAGCCACTGACGGCAGGAAATGGCTCGCACAAAGAAGAAGATGGCTTCCCAATGCAAAACTCTAGAACACAGCCAGGTGTCAAACCAGATGGTGGCAGGTACAATTCTTCAAGCTTGTGGTTGAAGTCAAAACTTTAATTTATGTGTTTGTTTGTTTACTTATTGAGCTCATGCCGCTTTAATCAAGGACGAGTGAGGGTCTGTAATGATATGTGGGAAAGACCTTGGGATAGGGGCAAAGAGATACTGCCTAGGGAACAGTCAGATAAGAGACAGCATAGCCCGCAGCTGGATAGTGGGTGGGGCAAGAGGCTCAGAAGAGACCCTCCCTAGTTTCTCCTTCTGTAAAGGAGATGGCAGGAGAATTGTACTTTCAGACTTGCAAGATTTTGTTAATGTAGCTTTACAATAAAGTAGAAGTAGCTCATCTGGTCGTGTTTCCTGTCTGGTCTACCTAGTAAGGCTGACAGGGTCATACAAATCCAGCATTCATACAATGCAAAAATCAATGTGCATCTACATACATAGAGTATATAAATAGCAATAGTTAAAAGTTTAAAAAGCCAGAGTGAGCCACATTGAAATGTCTAGACTCCCAAGGCCAACTGCAATAGCTAATTTCAATAGCTTTCCTAAAAACTAATAGGGTAGGAGCCATTAGGATTTCTGGGGAAATGGTGGCAATTAAGAAAACTCATTTCCACGATGTCTGTAGCTTGAATCATGTCAACTGGATTTCTATTTTCTCAGTGGAAACGTTTCGCTCCTTATCCAAGAAGCTTCTTCAGTCTGAGCAAAGTTGGTAAGGGAATCCTAAATATGTTTCTAGGTAGCTGTGTGACCTTACACCTGGGGCTAGGTCATGGTTATATTGAGATGTTATTTTAAGTCCTTTTATCATCTAAAGGAGGATCGTTAAGATCACCATGCTGCTGTTGAGCTTGTGAAATGGTCTTAATCTTCCTAGGCACAGAAGACAAAGCAGGGAGGAAGATGGGGGAGAGGTTGTGCCTGAGGCCCCCACCTCTATTCAAGGAAGGATTTTCCAAGTTGGCATAAATGGATTCCTTGACCCCTCTCTCAAACCACCTATCTTCTCTGTCTAAAATGTGAACATTAATGTCCTCAAATGAGTGTCCTTTTTCCTTTAGATGAAGATAAACTGCTGACTCTGGTCCTGTGGTGTTACTTCTCCTGTGTTGGGCCATCCTCCTGTACAAAAGTTGTTTGGTTTCTCCAATGTAGAGTTCAGAGCACTCCTCACTGCACTGGATTGCATAAACTACATTGCTTTTCTTGTGTTTTGGAGTTTGATCTTTGGGGTGTACAAGCCTCTGTCTCAGTGTGTTGGTGGGTTTGAAATATACAGGTATGTGGTGTTTGCCAAATATCCGTTTTATCTTTTCAGACACACCAGCCATGTAGGGAATGACCAGGTTCTTTCGTTTACTCTGAGTCTCAGCCCTATCTGTCGCTGTTTTAGGTCTGGTAGATTTAGATTTGGTGAAGGCCCAATTTGGATATCCACAGGCCTTCAGGGCTGTTCTCAGGTGCTGATTTTCATTCTTTTTGGAAT
This sequence comes from Charina bottae, assembly GCA_023362775.1. NCBI lineage: Eukaryota > Metazoa > Chordata > Lepidosauria > Squamata > Charinaidae > Charina > Charina bottae. The sequence goes on from JALMGJ010000006.1 coordinate 24,230,743, forward strand.
CCATGGAGGTGGGGATGGTTTCTGCTCTGTGTGACAATGTCCTGATGACTCCTAGTTTGTGCTGCAGTGGATGGTGGGAGTCAAACATCAGATATTGATCTGTGTGTGTGGGTTTCCTGTAGATCCCTATTTCTAGCTTGCCACCGGTCCCAATGAGGACTTCACAGTCTAGGAATGCCAGTCTGTTGTCCTTGGTGTCTTCTCTAGTGAAGCAGCATGGTGATCTTAATGATCCTCCTTTAGATGATAAAAGGACTTAAAATAACATCTCAATATAACCATGACCTAGCCCCAGGTGTAAGGTCACACAGCTACCTAGAAACATATTTAGGATTCCCTTACCAACTTTGCTCAGACTGAAGAAGCTCCTTGGATAAGGAGCGAAACGTTTCCACTGAGAAAATAGAAATCCAGTTGACATGATTCAAGCTACAGACAATTCCACCTGGATGACTGAGAACCTTCATAGTCATTTCCACGATCCCTGTATTTCCTGAAAGATGGGGTATGGAGAGTCCCTTGCAAGGGAGATGGGCGGGGAATAAATTGAAATAATAAATAAATAAATAAATGCCACTATGGGTGGAGGTTTAGGCGGGAAACAGATTGGTCTAAAAAGGTGAAGCTTATTCCAAGGAAGTTGCGCGCACGCTCTCTCTCTCTCTCTCTCTCTCTCTCTCTCTCTCTCTCTCTCTCTCTAATAGCTGCATATCCCAACGTGCAGAACAAGTGGAATGAGTTCTGCAGTAGGTATTATGTAGTACTGATGAAGAGGGAGCTTTTTGCAAGTATGAATTTTGATCAGTGCTGATTTCCACAGGATGTTCATGAATAACAAATCTCTTCTCACTGCTGTAAGAAGCTACCAGAAATATTCATGGGAAGGGAAAAGTGCAAAAACCTATTTTAATGAAATCTATTACCTATTTAAATTATTTGAGACATTATTGTGATCCAGCTCTGCTGCCTTCTTTTAATACTGTAACTCAAAGTTGCTACTGTTGTTTATTATGGGTAGCAATCAAACTAAATTACTCACAAGGAGCACTGCTGAAATCAGTGAGACAATTAGTTGTCAGGACTAACTGAAACCCATTAATTTTAATGGAATTTAGTTAGGATAAGTAAACCTGAGCGACAGAGGCAATAAGTTAATGCTCTCCACCCCAAAATGTGAACCAATAGGAAATCCTGCAATCACAGAGAGCAAATAGAGAAATGTTGTGGTGTGGGAATCAGTGGGTATCTGGGACATCAAAGAGAAATTGTGGAGTTGCAGATTAGAGGAAACCAAAGATGTACCTGGGGCGTCCAGAGAGAGGAGGTAAAAAAAGTCAAGATGGCGGCCACGTCTTGATGCACGTAAAAAATGGCTTTGACCACATAGTTGTAGCTGTCACCTTGTCTCCCCTCCCCCATCCCTGCAGACAGGGATGGAACTAGGGTCTGTGTCACCTGGGGCAAACATGGATTCCGCCCCCCCATGGGTTATTTTACTTATTGATTTATTTATTTAATTTTGTCATTTTGGTGCCCCCGGGCATCATTTTTGTGCACCCCCAGCGCGGCGCCCGGGGCACATGCCCCACTTGCCCCCCCCCCAGTTGCGGCCCTGCCTGCAGACACCCTTACAAATAACTAAGTGCTGAGGATAGGGGTGATAGTAGGGGGTTTGTCAAGACCCTCCTTTTGAATACAAAAGAACTATAGGTAGCCAGTGAAGACAGAAAGAACCAACTCTCCTGTAAGTGTGATAAGCAGCTTTCTCCATGAAAAGACAATTTCCCACTTCTATGGCTACCTTTCGGCTTCGTCAGCTGTGATCTAGAGTGCTGGCCTAGCCGCCCAGAGTCGCTCTGAGTGAGATGGGTGGTAACTAAATTTGAAATATAAATAAAATAAATAAATCACTGACCAAAGAAGGAAAAGCAATGCCTTAACCAGCCCTAAAATTATGGGGGACAAATTCAGTATCAAAATATCTTTGCAACAGCATGCAAATGAGCATGAACAAAAAGTGTCAGAAACAAAAAGGCAGCATCCTGTTGTCTTCATCTTTCTCTGCATCCCTGCAGTTGCTCTAAACCAGACAAGGTATTGCTATAGCAAATCAAGGGCATCTAAACTTTCTCAACTTCCCAAGTAGGAAGCTCAAAGTATTCAAGTAGGAGAAAACATTTCTCCTCCACCTCCAACTTTTCTCTACAAAACAGTTATAACTGCAACAGGAGACAGAGTAAAATTAAAACACTGCCCTATCTTTTTCATTTCAGCATCCCTTCTGATTTCCTTTTTTTTAAAACTGTTTGCACAAAACAATAAAAAGTCAGGCAAATATGAACAGAGGAGAATCTATGAATGCATAATGTGGGAATTTAAGCTTGCCTACACACACGCATACATTCAGGAAATCTCTCTTTTCCTATTCTGTCTGGAAGCAGAGCTAGACATCATTTTTAAATGCTTAGAAATACTTCTGAGGAATTAAAGAGCTATTTTTTTTTCCTTTCAAGCCAGACTAGATGTAAACAGAATGAAAATCAAAGCCTCTTTCAAACATGCTTAATATACATGGAGCAGTTTTGCTTGCATGAAAAGATTGTTTATCCCAGTAATGTTAGTTATCTTTTGTTTATGCCACTGTCTTTGCCTCCCACACTCTGCTATCTGCATTAGAGTCTATAGCTCAGCGGTACAACATGTGTTGTATTAATTTAATCTATGCCATTCCTCAGGTAGCTAGAATGGGAAAGACTCTGGGGACAGGGCCAAACCTTGAGTGAGACAATCACATCACGCAGCAGATGTTGGAGGCAGCAGCGGCCCCCTGGTACTCCTCTTAGCCCCTTGGCCATTTCTCTCTGTTGCAAGATTGAGAGTGGGTAAGACGCCAGGCTTGTCGATCGGAAGATTGCAAGTTCGGAGGTTCGAATCCCTAGCCCTGTGTGCGGAGTGAGCTCCGGCACTAGCTCCAGCTCTTGCCAACCTAGCAATTCGAAAGCATGCAAGTGCAAGTAGATGAATAGGTACCACTTCGGTGGGTAGGTAACAGCGTTCCGCGCACGTCATGCGGCCACATGACCGTGGAAGCGTACATGTGTTCCGACAACGCTGGCTCTTCGGCTAACAAACGGAGATGAGCACCGGCCCCTAGAGTCGGACACGACTGCACAAATGTGCGGGGGGTACCTTTACCTTTTTACTACAGGGCTTGGCCTCACCCACTAAATTAGTCTTTACTATTAAGTGTTGTTGAAGACATTTTCCACCACCAATCTTGACATAAAAAGTCAACCAGTAGTCTGGTTCACTTCTGTATATGAAATTACATGGCTACCATCTTGTCCTTTCCCTTAAGCCAAACAACATCTCCGGCCAGCCCTACTTGGAGAGTGGTGGGTTCTATCTGCCAGAATAGATAACAGTCTGATTCAAAACAGACAAGTCAGAGCTTCAATTCCATTAAAGTTCATGCAAGGGAGAATAGCTTGACTCAGATGTCATGAGCAAACCATGATCTGACCCATTTAGGATATGATGTGGGCTTCATATCCCAGTTACATCTTTTACTGTAATCAGTTTATCATAATATCTGAACTAGGCTTAGGTCCTGGTTCCAAAGAATATGCTTCACCAGATCATCTGAAGTTAATAGCCATATTTAATTAATTAATAGTCATAGATTAATTTTAAAGGGTTCTTTCATTATCTACTCCATTAACCATATTAGCATGTTAAGTACATGGTTTGCAGAATTAAGAAGACATTTTTAGCATTACTTGTAGAAGCCTCCATAGAACACAAATAAATGTGTTCACACATCTACAGTGAAATCTCAAGAGTCCTGACACAACCAGTCACCAATTTCTTTAAAAATAGTTATTTGCATGGAAATCCCCCCTGCCTTTTGTAGAGCAATGCAAAGTTGTGGAATCAACATACAATTCATTTATTGACACATAATTGGGGGGGGGGGGAAACCCTACATAGGGTGACTACTGGATCTAGCTAAGCAGAAATTTATTTACTTACTTATTTAAGTTAAACACAGACCCACATATACCCTTAGTCTTTAAGGGGCTAGCACAGTGCTTTCCAAACTGTGTGTCGCGACACACAAAACCCGGAAGTGGTGATGGTGCGTCGCTGCTGCCCCTGCGGTGGTGCGTGCGGCAGCAGCGCGCCATCAGCGCTTCCGGGTTTTAGCGTGCACAACGGCGACACGTGCGCCTCCCCGCCACCATTGGGGTGTCGCCAACGGCGGAAGCTTGGAAAGCACTGGGCTAGCATCTTGACTTTTCTGACAACCCCTGCCCCCAACCCCTGAATACAGTAAGAAAGGTACTTCCCTCTTCATTTCTATGCTTTAAAACTTTGGTTTTCGTTTAGCATTTTGTGTGATCCCAACCAACCATGGCTTATTCTGTAATTATGTATAAGCAAACCATGGTTGAGGGCAATATGTGAACCCCGTCTTTGTGTCCTCTGGCATCTCAACATTTTGGCTCTGAGATAGACCAGAATACTTTGTGATTCCCACCCCCCCTTCAAATACAATGATGTGTGAAATGCCTGTGACTGAACTACTGGATGAACCTTCCCCAAAGTAACCTATTGTTCATCCTTTGTTATTTCGTAGGATACTGGCTAGCCATGGAAGCACAGCACTGGTACCTGTTAGACAGCCCAAGTGGACAGCCTTTTGCAATTATGCACCAAATTCAACATTACACTTCTTGGGCTGCAGCTGCCGTTTCAGCCTTGAGAGCAATTTTTTTTCCCAGTGGTTGTGATAATCAGCTCCCTCTGGAGTAGCCATTTACAATTCCTGCTCCTGGGGTCTTGTAATCAGATTACTGTCACTAATGGCTAACTGTAGACAAGATGGCGAGCTGCAAGCGGCAAGGCTCCCTGCCTTCTCCACTCTCTCATTCCACTGCCATTGTTCCCGCGGCCTCCTTCACACTGTTCAGTTAATATGCTATCCAGGGACCAATCTATCATCCCTCCCCCCCTCAGCCCACCATTGTGTCTGAAATATGTTAGATAAGCCCCATGACAGCTGACAACAGTTCTGCCCAAATGACATTAGCTTGATTAGCGTGTGCTGGGACCAAATTCCGCTTGCGGCATAAAAGAGATGCCCAGGCTAGATAAGACCGGGAAGCTGAGGAAGAGTCTAAATTGGGAGGATTTCCCAGCCTGGCAAACTGGTGGAGGCTACTTCTCAGCTGGCCTTTGGGTGCAATCGTTTGGGGCAAAACTGCATGGGTGCTGTTTGGGCATCGTAAGACTTCCTTGATTATCGTTTGGCCAAGGGAGGCAAAAATAATCAATATAATACAAGAACTCCCCTTATTTTGGGGTAGATTTTGTGGGCACTACTTTTATTTATATATGTATCTACACACACACAGATGCATGTATGGTACATATATTAATATGCAGAGACACACTTCATATATAAACCCTTCTTGTGTGTTCATCAAACCCCCAAACTGGACCACATTGCCTGATATGATATACAGTTTTGACAGCCAAAAGCTATTTATAATTTATATTTCCTTTATAATCTTTTCAGCTTATTTTGTTTAGCGGGACAATGTAGCTGGCAAGTTTGTTCTTTTCTATTCTATAGCCTTCTAAATTGTTTTACTGTACAATTGTCCTCTGATTTGTTTTTATTGTATTTTAGGATTCAGTGACCGTTTGGGGAACTAGTTTTGTTCAACTCTCATCTTGCTAGATAAATTAGAGTTCCACAACTTTCTTTTTAATAAAAGCAACTAGATAGATAACAAAGAGTTTTTCAAGAATTTATTTTTCAAGAATTTGCAAGAGCTTTCCCTTCCTTGCCTTCTCCTAGCCTGCAGATCAGATCAGATTGATTGATTGATTGATTGATTTAAATTTACAGTTGAAGGTCAAAACTGTAAAAAAATTTACAGAGAAAAAATTTTTTTGAGAGAAAAGAATAATATGGCATTAACCCTAAAAGAAATGGGGAGTTAGCACATTAGAGGAACAAAAGTTAAATTTTGGGAGCCTTCAGATGCAAACATAATGAACCAAGTCTATTGGTCTGAGCATAATTCAAACCTAGCATCTTCTAACAGTAATCACATTTCTTGGGGCAGATGTTAGCCACAATGTATTAACATTCCTGTTTTGTCTCCTTTCGGCCCAATTCAAAGTTACTAGAGACCTTGGGTCTTATCATGAAGTACTTCTGCCAACTCTAATGTAAACAAATGACATACATAGTTGACATGACACATAGCAGCCACTGAAGTTAATGCTTCACAGCCAGGTATCATTCTCCTGTAAAAATACCAGAAATCATCAGCAAGCTAAGAATAAATCAAATAGGATCCCATTAACTTAAATGTTCAGATAATTAGAATAGGAAAACAACTTTAATAAATAAGTCAATTCACCGTCTTGATTATTCTTGGATCCATAAAATAAAGAGAAGCAAAGAATTAAAGCAACAGCAGGATACTTTGCCTGCTTGATAGGAAGCTATCAACCATATCAACTATTTGATACAGCTTTGGCTCGCTATATTCTGCTGCTTGAGGCAAGGGACTGAATGGCACCTCTATCTCACTTTATGCACAGAAGTTATCTGCAGTTAATTGTCATTAACACAGGCCAAAAGACGGTGTCCTCTTCTCCACAGCTGACCATCCACCTATGTCTTGGATATGCTTGTGAAAGAAGCATACCTGAAAAGTTGAACAAAGCTGACAGAAATTCAAAACTCAGAAACTCAGTCCATATTTTTGCATTTCTACTATCTGCTAATTTACTTTAGCATCCCAGGCCAATGGTATACCTTTTATAGATTCATAAAACACCTTTTAGTACCCAAATAAGCTCAAATATAGACCATCACTGATCAGCTCAAGCATTGAACTGGATATTCTCCATCACTCTCCATCACTCCAAACACATAAAATATTCTAAAACAAGTAATTTTGCTGGTGCTGGCATCAACAATGAGATTAAACTCCCCCAACTTAGTGCCCTCTGGATCTTTCCATGCTGGTTGGGTGTGATGGAACTTGTATAGGACCATCATATATGAAAGATGCTCAGTTGGTGAAGGGCTGGCATGGATGAAAGTGCTTCACCTTTACTGTTACTTTCCACCATTTGGATCACCTTCCTGAAAATAAGGTGTTCATCCATAATCATGAATAATGATTAATGTGTCAATCTTACATGAAAGATTCCTTTTCATTAAAAAAAACAGTAGCAACCAGACTAATGTCTAGCAAAATCTGCCCCTATTTGTATTTTATTATATAGATTTGACATGGTGGCCATCTACTGCAATAGCTCTTAAATAACCTTCGGTTTCACTAGAGAACAGAAGCACTGTTCTCTCATAGCAGGTAGCCAAAGATAATTTGTGAATAAAATTTCTTCTAGTTATCAATTTATGAGGCATCAGTATCTGAATGTATCTCAGTTCATTATAATAAAAGGTAGATTATAGGGGGAGAAAATGAAAGAAAATGTAATATTTTTTTCCATCATAGATTGGGGAGGAGCGGTAACTTTTTCTTATGCTAGGACACTTTCCAAATTATGTTGCTTAGTAAATTAAATTAGAGCAAAGAACACATTACTAAACTGAACTATATGAAACAATCTATATTTTCAGCAGTAACTCCCTAATATATATAGCTAAAATATGCAGGGATTATAAATGTTTTAATAAATGACCATGCCGATTAAGGCATAAAATTCAAGTTATGTTATTTGTGTTCAGTGCAACTCTTTCTATTGCTCTACCAAGGTAACTCACAACTATCAGTTATTTCAAATATAACAGACTTTGTAATACTTCCGTATGGGGATTCTGGGACAGTTTGAAAGCCACTCCAAATCTCTACAGGTAGTCCTTGACTTTCAACCATTTGTTCAGTGACCATCCGAAGTTACAACGGCGCTGAACAAAGGAACTTACGACCGGTCCCCAAAGTTATGGCCATTGCAGCACCCCTGCGGTCATGTGATCAAAATTTTGGCACTTGACCACGGGGGTGCTTCAACTCCCCCCACCTATCTCCCCCCCATCTATGCCTTTTGGCCCCTGCACTCCGCAGCCCCTGCTGCCCTAGCTGACCTTCGCCGTCTTCTTGCTCCCGCTGCTGACCAAGCATGCCTGGCCTGGCCCTTCGCAAGGCAGCTGCTGGCTGCACGAGGCTTTCTTCCCAAGGTCACCCACCGCGGTTTCCTTGTAAGACCTGGGGAAGATGGCCTCATGTAGCCAGCAGCTGCCTCGCAAAGAGCCAGGCCAGGGATGCCTCATCAGCAGTGGGAGCAAGAAGACGGTGAAGGTCAGCTGGGCTGGCGGAGTGCGGGGCGGCAGGGCCCTCGGAGCGCAAGGTGGCAAGGGCGGCTGGGACTGGGATGGGGCAGCTGGGGCTTCTTGGGGTGCAGCGGCTTTGCACCATACTGCTGGGCCAGGCTGGGGCTGGGCTTCGCATAGTGCAAAGGGGCTTCACTTTGTTGAGCCAGACTGGGCTTCACACAGCACAAAGGGGCTTCCTTCCAAAGGCGAGCTCAGGAAGGCCGGGGAAAGAAGAGGCTGCAGCTCATGGGGCTTCCTGGTGCGCCACGGCTCTGGGGCTGCAAGCTTTTTAATAAGCCACAGCGTATTCTTTCCCTGGCTTTCCTGAGCTCGCACCGCACCACAACAACCCCTCCCCTAACTTGTGTGCAGCCTGGAGGCAGCCCCTTACCTTACCGAGGCTCAGGGCTGGGAGGGACCAAGCCCGGAATGGCTTGGATTGGGGTGGGTCCTCAGCTAACGACCGGTGGAATTCAGTTAACAATGGCGATGGGGAGTGCTGGGATTGCTGTCGCTAAGCGATGCGGTCTGCATCTCTTAGGCATGGAAATTCCGGTCCCAATTGTGGTCATAAGTCAAGGACTACCTGTATGATCCCACAGTGTCAGCAGAGCTTCAGAGCTGAGCCAAGTGATTTTCATGCCAGCTGCAGCAAAACTTGTATTTTGTTTTGCAGCACTTTAACGAGTTTGGAAGCAGGCCAATTTTTCAGCTGTCAGAATTCTTGCCTCATTCTACCTCCTGACTTGTCAAAGCTACCATTGTTCCAACATCACCACTACCACCACACACACCACAGAGCTTCATTTGAGAATGTATTTGCAGAAAGACATGGATGGAGGCATCAGCAATTTCCTTCCCCATGGAATGGCGGGGAGGTCAGGGGATTTTTGTTCTGCAGCAGCCCAAGCAGTGGGACCCTGACGAAATTTAAAGTTTTGCATATTCTTCTTGGTTGATTGGGGAAAGTGTATGGTGTTCTCATCCTGTTTCAGGTATTTTCAAGGTCAGCAGAAATAAAGATGTTGAGGGACAGGAGAGCAAAAATGATGGTGTAAGCAAACCCCTCCAGGATATTCTATTGTAACCCTAAGTCAACTTCATCCCCAGATATTCAGAGCAAGTGATAACTTTAAATACATTAAAAACCCACCTATTTTAGAGGAATCCCACCATTCGAAAGTGAGGATAATTCAGTCACTTGTGGCTCTTCTAATCTATAGATTGTGAGGATATTTTCTTAATTATTCCTTATTCCTTTTTTCCCCAATATGCTTTTTTTAAAGAGATGATCAATTATAGCTATAAAGCAGAAACCTTAGAAAAGACCAAAAATAAGCAAGCAAGCAAGCAAACAAACAAACAAAAGAACAAACAGAACAAACATCAATAATGCTGGCACCACCCACAAAAATATTGAGAATATCCTTTCCAATATTTATAAGGAATGGCTGATCTTGCTGTTAGATCTGATAAGGATGCTGGGTGATAAGGGGGTGGAAGCAATAACAGCAGGCAGACTTTTTTTTTCCCACTTGTGATTTTATTGTAAACCGCCCAGAGTCCCCAGGTTGGGGGAGATGGGCGGTGATATAAGTTTAAATAATAATAAATAAATATTCCTCAGCCATTGTCCCTGGGCCTCCTAGTTCCCTCATCTCAGCTGGAAACCCTACAGCAGTAAAGTGGACATCTTGCAGGCTGTCTAGCCTGCCACATCATGTTCTCCCAATATCTCTAGCTTTTGTCATATCAGAATCATACTGAACAATCCTCCATCATGGCAATAACGTTGCTCCTAATATCATAAGCCAAGCCTTCACTTTTCTCTCCTTTCCTGCATTTTACATTTAAGAATATAAGCAAGTCAGGGCACAGATCTGCCCTCTTGTAATTAAGCATACATGCTTGTATGGCCCTCTCCAGCCCCCATTTTATAGCCCCGGAGTTCCACCAGATCACCCTACTGACGTTCAGTATCAACCTGGCCATTTTTGGCAGCACAGTTGGTGGTAATTTCTCATTAAAACAAAGGTCAAAATAGCTACCTTAATGCCCCCCCACCACTCTGTGACATCATCAGACATACCCTCACAGCCCTTAGAGGCCAAAGTAGTAATTTTAATAGTTCAGTGCCCAGGCCAAGAAAAGCTGCCCACACCTGATTCATAATACAGATAGTGTGTGTGTGTGTTTGTGTGTGTATACATACACACACACACACACACACACACACACACACAAAAAGATCTGAGGAAGTCTGTACCTACTGATTTAAGCAAAGAGAAGACTGAACCTGGCATTGCAATTATAAAACGTAATGGAGTCTGATTTACATTTCAGAATTTATTAGCTCATTTTTAATTGGGGAGTCATTTGCAATGCAAGTGAAATGATTAGATTAGAAAGCTACTCAGCAGTTTAGTATACTAGACTTCAGAAAGCTTCACTGAGTAGGCTGCATATTATCTAAGACTGTATGGCCCCCATACATTTCCCACTCTCCTCCACGCCCTACACTGCATCTTCATTCATTAAAGCATTCTGGCAAATTCCTTGCAATTTTTTTTTTTGCTTTTTGAAGGAATGTTCTTACAACAGTTCGTCATAACAAATGGGTGTGTACGAGAAAGACGGGTAGAAAAGAATAACACTTGCAAGGTTGCAGGAGCAATAGGGTAACACCAACCCCATGCAAAATCTCTGCCAGGCTACAGCCATATTGTAGATACTAGACTTCAACTTCCATAATCCTTATATCCTGGGAGCTGAAATCTAAGATATTTAGGAGGCACCAGTTTGCTCTGCTGAAATAGTTACGTGTGCATGCACCATTGCCTCTAAGAAATTCTCTCCACTGGGTTGGATGTGGAGCAGTGCCCCAGCAGTCCACAAGAAACCCCAAATTCTGGAACTGTATCTCATAAAGCCATAATTTAACCATTACAGCCACCCAGTTTTTTAACCAACCCTGTGAAGATCAGCCGGATTCCAGCACCCTGGACGAGTACAAGCAAGGATATCCTTCTGTTTGGAGAGCCAATCTCTCCAATTAATGAATTAAGGCTACCTTTAATATTTCATCATCATTGGCGATCACTCGTAGCCGAGTAAGATTGTCTTCCAAAGGTAAAATTTTAACGGTGGATCCGTAAGTGGCTATAAAGGCCAATTCTGGATCCGCACAACCTCCCACAATGAGGGCATAGGTTTCCGGGTGGGAGACGGTCATGATGAGGGTTTGCCTGACGTGCCTTCCTTTTAGCTCTTTTCTCCTTTTCGCCCTGTACTTTTTTTTAAATAAAAAAGTTAAATACCTTTAATATTTACGAAGCATATGATTGCTATTCATTGTATGCATTTTAGTTACAGACACACACCTCAAGATCTTTGAAAACTGGGCATATTTTTGGAACTCCTAAGGAAGAGAAAGTTGTTTCAGTCGTGCTAACCCTGAATGTAGCTCCTATTAATTAAATAACTCCTTCTGATTTATTAACCAGAACTCATGTGAAACAAAGCATTGTGTATGCAAGTATTATCTTATCCCAAGATATTATGGTGGAACTCACCCAGAATGTGAACTGTTTCTGACTACTTGTTTTTGTTGTTGTTATTGTTGTAGAGATGATTACTGTTGATCGCTTCAGCATTAAAATAAAAGAATTGGAAGACTGGGACCATTGTCGTCACTATGAACTTTTTGTTGCTCTATATTAAAAAATGGAGAGAAAGTCAAACCTCTTGGCAGGTCTCAAGTGGCCCTGAAACAAGTAGTCCATTTTGAGGACTACTTTTGAGGGAGGAAGATGGGGGAAAGATTGTGCCTGAGGCCCCCACCTCTATTCAAGGAAGGATTTTCCAAGTTGGCATAAATGGATTCCTTGACCCCTCTCTCAAACCACCTATCTTCTCTGTCTAAAATGTGAACATTAATGTCCTCAAATGAGTGTCCTTTTTCCTTTAGATGAAGATAAACTGCTGACTCTGGTCCTGTGGTGTTACTTCTCCTGTGTTGGGCAATGGCACCTCAATGGCTTAAGGTGACACTTCCAATTCTAGAACAAAGCTATCAGTAGTTACAAGCCACAATGATTATATGCCCTCTGGGTTTAGACAATATACCACTAAATAGTTGTTCCTGAAAAGCAAGAAACAGAAGTTTTTTGCTTTAATGATCTGCTTATGAACTTCCAAAGACATGTTGGAAGGCATGGTAGGACAATGGTAATAATTCAGTTGGGTATTGCAATAGATGGTTGGGAACTTTAAGAGATTAGAAAAAGCACACACAATTTTAATTGTGACCTCCTGAGACCCCAATACTTTAATAATGTTCCTGCTTGTCTGCCTTCCTGGGATGGCATCATGCTACCATTAGGGTTGCCCTTTGCTTCAACCCTGACAAATATTCTTTTAAAAAATCGCAAAGTAAGATGATCTAGGACTGCAAATCATAATGATTATACATTACTTTAAATATTGGAAGCAATGTGCCTCTATATAGCAGTTGCTGGGGAACAAAAATAGGAAGGGGCTAGTGGATTTATGTCCTCTTTCTAGGTTTCCAATAAGCAAACATTTGCTACTCAGAGAAAAAATGCCAGACTAGAGAGACATTGGGTCTGATCAAGCATGTATTCAGTGACTTCTAAGGAGAGCATGGGTGAGGATTGTAAGGAGCACAGAAGGGGCCTATATAGATGCATTGCCACCCACAGAATACAAGTTAAGCTGTCTGTCTGGTGCAGATGGATCAAGACATGTAATAAGACAAATGATACAAAAGAAATGCAAATGTGCCTAAGGTACAAAGCATTTCTGTAGTGTAGAAATGTATTTTTATTGATTTTTTTGAAATTCATGTATTTATTCTAGCCTACCCCAATCTCACAACCAAGTCATTATAAATGACTTAGATGAGCATATAGAGGGGATGCAAAGCAAATTTGCAGATGACGTAAGACTGTGGAGGACTGCTTACACCTCAGGAAGGCTCAAAGCTCAAAAGGATCTTGATAGACATGAACATTGGCCCTTTCCAACAAAATGTTGTTCAATGACGAGAAATGTAAGGTTCTGCACTTAGTCAAAAAACTCAGATACATGGGTACAAGATAGGTGGTACTTCGTTCAGCAATAGTACTTGTCAGAAGGATCTGGGTATGCTGGTATACCACAAATTAAGCATGAGCCAGCAGTGTGCTGCAAGCTGCCAAAAGAGCCAGTGCAGTCTTGGACTGCATCAACAGAGGTATAATGTCAAGATCAGAGGAAGTGATAGTTCTGCTCTGCGCTGCATGGGTCAGTCTGCACCTGGAATACCATGTCCATTTGGGTTGCCGCATTATAAGAAGGATGCTGAGGAACTGGAAAGAGTGCATAAAGATGATGAGGGGCTTGGGGCTAATTCCTATGAAGAATGGTTAAAATAACTGGGTATCTTTAGTCTAAAGAAGAGAAGACTAACAGCCTTTCAATTCTTGAAGGGCTATCTCAGGGAACAGAGTATGGATTTATTCTCCCTAGTGCCTGAGGGTAGAACAAGAACCAATGAGCGGAAGCTTTACAGAGGGAGATCCAAACTTGAAATAAGGAGTAATTTCCTGACCACAAGAGCTATTAAGGAGTGGATCAGTCTGCTCCAGTGATGAGGAAGTCATCTCTGGGAGCATGGGTGTCCCATCATTGCAGTTTTCCAAACAAAAGGTGGACTGCCATTTGTCTGGATGGTCTGAGGAAACCTACCTCAGGAGACTGACTAGAAGACCTCCCAAATCCCTCCCAGCCCTATGATTCTATGCTTCTATGACTCTTGGCAGTTTAAAAGATGAAAACATTCATAGTAGGTTAAAACAAAAATAAACTAAATATGAAAATCATAAATTAACAACCACCATTACTATAAAAAAATAAAAGATGGTGTGGCAGGTGAGCATCACCGGAGCTTTCTCTGGAAAACCAATGCTATCAAGCCGTTTGGCCCATAAAGACATAATTTCATCTAGAGCTTCAACTGAAGGTATAGCTTCACTACACATTAATCCAAAAGCAACAACACACATTTAGTGCATGTTGTAAACCTAGCCAATGGGGTTTGCTCCTTGATCAAATGGGTTGGAATAAATTGGTTGGGATGAATGACAATAAGGAAGGAACGCACAAGCTTGATGTATTTGGCTGAAGGCATTTGCTTCATGGGATGAGAGGTAGGAAAATTAATGTTCTACTGGGTTCCCTTCATGTCAGGGTATCAAGCAAAGGCATCCATGGGGGTGGGGGAAGCAACTGGTGGTGCCTATGTCATCAAAATACTCTTCAATAAGGAGCTGCCTTTACCAATTGCTGATGGTCAGGCTGGTTGGAAATTCTGGAGGATTCCAACAGATCTGGAGGACCTCAGGTTGGGAAAGGTGAGTGTGTGGAATCGAGGGATTTACTATTAGCCCACAATAGCCATTAACATTAGGAGCAGCTATTAATTACAGTTACGGTTTTAAAACAAACCAGTATTGCTGTGGGCATTATATCATCCAGCAGTTGATTCAAAATAAGGCTATGTGCAATAGTTATACAAAGCAAAGCTTACTAGTATCCTTCTTTTTTTCTTTCTCAGAAGTATTTGCTATAACCCTTATTTTGGAGAGTCTGAATTCCCGTCCCCACAGCTCGTACATTAAAAAACAGAAGACAGGATTAATTGAAATTATGGTGTCCTTATTCACCGACAAAATGGGCATTTATGTACCTAATAGCATTTTCTCTGTTTTGTGGACAGAGTTCCTGAAATAGGAACAGTCTATAAAAAAGTGACGAACAGATGGCATTCCTCCCCTTGTTAGACCCTACTCATAGCAAGCCCAGTCGGTTTATTCATTTCTTCCCATGCGAACAGATTCCAGTCATTTCTCATAATTTCCTTGCACCATGGGAAAGTCCTGATTACTTCATCCCTTTTTGTATGTATGTAACTACTGTTGTCCCAGCAATAATGAGCTGTTATTTCCCACATTCTGCCTTTGCTATGCATTCTTCTTCTCTTACAGTAAACACAGCTTGCAATCTTTTTATACAACAAGACTACTTTCCAGCATGTACTTTCAAAATATAATACCAGTAAAAAAACTAGGCCTTCTGTTTCCACGGAATACAATGGAGCATTTTGCAAACTTGTTCATTTTTACCTACCTGTATTGGCAAGCTGAGAAAGTCTCACACTTCTGTCCCAGGCATCTCCTATGTCATGTTTAAGATAATAAACAAGGGAGTGCTAAAAACTAATTAGCTCTTGGGATTGCTAATGGAACACCGAAGCATTTACTCCTAATCATTGGTCAAGGTGAACAAAACACCATTGTCCTACCATGCCTACCTACTAAGTCTCATAATTATTTGGTGGTTTACCCTCCTTCATAAAGTTCCAGCTTCTAGAATCTTATATGTGAACACAAATAAGCTGTTCTGCCCCAGTGAGGGTGTCTGAGAAGGTGAAGGTAGGGAAATAAATGCAGATAACACAAAGTATACATTATAAAATCAGAATCACAAACTCAGGATGATTACTTTATTACGATTTATAAAAACATTTTGTCTAGAGTTCCATCCCCACAATTGGGGAGACACCCCAATTTTAAGGAGCATATGCTGTTTTATGAGTTGACAACTTTGTTCTGAATTCCAGAAAGGAGGTTCTACTTCACAAAATCTGCCACCGTTGCAATCAAGGTGTCTCGAGGTGAGACTTTTATGGTAGAACCCCCTACCTTGTTCATGGAATGAGTCCAAAATCATCACCTTTTCTTTGTAACCAATTCATGTTTTCCTGCCATATCTGTATTTCCATAGGAAATGAAGTAAATCTCTCCGTATAAATGATTTTACTTTGCTATACATAAAACCGCAGCACATATGAATCTTCATATCCCCCCAAAATGATACCAGCCAACTGTACTGCAATGCCTTACCATAGAGAAAACCACAGTTTGAACCAAAACTCTTATACTGCTTCACACTGCTACATGCAAGGCAATCTTTGAGCGGAGATCCTCAAAGTGGTCAAGCAGTGGAGTTTCTTCACACACACCCCCAGACAATCACGCCCTCCATCAATATACCAAGTTCCTTTTGGAGCCATCTAAGGTAGTGGCCACATTTTATGGTAAGTAGTTTTCTAAGCTGAGTGAAGAAGTATTTCTTTCTGTTTGCCTTCACAAACAGAAACAGAATGTTTGGCAATGTTCTGGCAAGCTATTCCCTGCATTCCAATGAGGGTCAATAATCAATCAGGGACAACTAAGTACTAGAGAACTGCCTCTATCCTTGGTGTGTAGAAATAACTAGCACATATGTAGCAGCATAGACACAAGCTACTGTATGTTTGTATGTTAACAGTGAGCCAGAATATTAGTTTATTAAAAGCAATCTGCAAAGCTCTTTGCTGGAGCATGTAGCTGAGTGGATATCGAAACATGTAAAGTATTGATATATTAATATTCTACCCAAACTAGCAAGAATCATAAACCAATTTTAAACCTAGGTTTGTTCTTGGGTACCATATTCTGACTGCTTGGTACATGAAGCCATAACCCATAATCCTATCTATACTATGTAACCTTTGCTTTGGCAATCAGTTCTGAAGCAGAAACGAATGGTTATGTAGCACACTGCAAGTTAAGATAATTGTTATGCGTAGATCCATGCACAGCTTGAATCACTATGCAACAGTAGTCATAAGTTTAGAATTAGGGGTAGGCTTCAGAGTCCTGCCAAATACTGAAAAATGGAGCTTTTTCCTCTTATGCTGCTCCACATATTCTTTCTACTTCATCAAAACATTTCATTCTCCTTGAAACCTTTCTGCATTCCATCAACTCATTTGACTCCCCTCCTTAGAATTCTCCCATAGATCCCTTTCATTCCTGAATGGTAATGGATTGTTGTGTTCTCTGCTGTGATTAGTTAACATGCTCTCAGTTTAGAATTGCCATTGCCATGTTGGGCTGACAGAAGGTCCACTGTATAGTAGGGGAAAACGTAATACCTCTTTGGTAATCAATCAATAGACAAATTAAACTTGCTGGACAAAAGTAATTGACCTATGACTCCAAACTAAAAATAATTGACTACAAAAATAAAAGTTATGCCTCCCCAAATTCTAACCTTCCAGTGTACTACACACAGGTCCGAAATGGAATTAGTACCTACTGTATGTTCTACTCTTCCCTTCTCCCTTTGTATTTATAGGACCTGTCATGTCATCTTGAAACAGATAGCAGTGCCAAGCCAATCGTGGCGGGTCTCAAGGAAAAAAAAAGCAGGGTCCGATTTGGTAGCCCCAGTTCTTGGTTGGAGAACACCTAGGGGGGAAAAACAGGACTGTGGGCTAAACTAGGAAACTGAAAATGCATTTCAGAAAGAAAGCAAGGGATGGCCACTTCAATTTTGTTGTTCAGAAGTTAAAACACAACTTGGGGTGTTTACTTTCACTTTTCATGTTGCCTACAATGGCCAAGAAATGACCCAGAAACAAGATGGATTTATTTGCTTACTTCTTTTTTTAATCTAAATTTTCCCTAAGCCATATTCTATCCAGCAATGTTTGTATCTCTATTCTAGCTGTAGCTGAAAGATGCAGTATAAAATATTGACCCAAATTATGAAAATACACACTTGCACTCTAATGTTTATCCCACAGCCTATCTTGCAATTTCACAGAAGTGTTCTTGTCCTGATGAGAACAGGTTTTGGTTTCCTACTTTATTCCTGGGTTGTCAGAGCATTTTCTTCAAATGTCTGTAGGTCAGTGCTTTCCAATCTGCCGCCCTTGGGGACACACCATATCTCCTTGAGGATTCTTTTCAGTCCTAACAGCCCACTTTTCCCTGGCTAGTTTTCTGCTTTGAATACACTTTAAAAGTTGTTATTGTTCCCCTTCAGACTTTTTACCATATGGTCCTCTTTCTTTCTTTTCATCTTAAAAACTTCTCTGCCACAGTTTGTGGTCTGTTTGTTCTCCTTGTTAGGATAGCCTTTCTGTTTCCTGAAGAAAGCCTTCTTAATTTTTACAATTTCCTGGACACTACTAAGAAGTAGTGCTGCCTCTTCCTGGATCCTACCTTTCTTACATTGTTCAGTATTGATGCAGCCTTATCCTTCCTAAACCTGCATTTATCTCTGCATATTTGTTATGTTTCTGATGATCATAAAAGCACAACTCAGTTTTACACAGCTGAACACCCCAGCTGTTGGTTGGTGATTTTATCTTTAGTCACATCATTTAAAAAAAAAAGTTTCAATTTTAAATTACAATCTGCTCAGAGCATGGGTCTATTTTAAGAGTTAAAAGTGCTACAATTGTTGATGATACTATAACAATGGAATACTACTGATGGCAGTATGAAGTTTTCAGTGATTGCGATAATAAATGTCAACCTTAATGAGAAACAGAAAAAATTATCCCATTTGTAAATGAATAAAATTCATAGATGTTAGGGCATTTGGATCACATCATTTTCATATTTTTATTCCTGATAATTCTATAAATAATATACATAATAAATATACAGGAACATGCTACCAGGAGGTAACATTTTTCTAAGCAGTACATATTTTGCCTAACAGATTTGTATCTAGTGTGTTCCTAGAAATAATTACCTCTGTGTTTTAGCAACTAGGAAAAAAGCATCTCTTAGGAATAAAAATAAAGAAATATAGCAGCTCTCTCCTACCTACATATTCCTCTGCTAAAAGATGTGTTTCATCTGATTTTGTCTTCATTAATTTTACAGTGAAGCATGACATTTTCCCCTTGGCTTGATGATTTGAGTCTCTTAGCAGCAGTCAGCTGAGAGAATTGGCAATCAAGAAGTATTTTGCCAAGAAGTTGTCTCTTCTCCCTCCCACCCCACCTTTCAAAGGTTCATCTTTGAAAAACCAAGATATAAAAGCACATACAAGGAAGGGGACTTAAATACTTAACAGTTGAGGCCTCTTGATTTCTATCAGAGACAGAGTCATACGAGTTGATTTACACCACTGCACCCATTCCTCTTTTCAGTGCAGGAATCCAAATTAAAGCATCCCAGAAAGATGCTGTCCAGCTCTGAACAGGCCGGCTGAAGGAGAGTCCACCACCTCTGGATGATCGGTTCCACTGCTGATCCTGAGGACTACTGCCATGGAACTGAAAATATTTATTTATTTCTGTATTTTTTCCTGCAGTGAGGTTTGTTGAGCCTGACCGGTCAGTTTCTCTACACCTGCCATACAAATGCACAAGTCTTGTACCTTCCAGTGCTGCTCATTCTCCATGCTTATAACAACCAGGAAGATGTATAAGATCTACACGCTTCATGGCAATCCCTCCTTGGCTTTGAATTCTAAGAGCTGTGGTCTCAACACAACCAGAGGGCCACAAGGTGGGGAGGCTACTCAACCATTACATCAAAAGACAATTTTCCATTTTCCTATAGTGTGTCCTACTTAGCTTTATTGGTAGAATGGCAGCATGGGGCTCATGGACAGGTCTCTTGAGATGCTACCACCAGACAGTGACCGTGTGTCAGGGAATCCAGGTAAGGACCACGCTGAGCAGGAGTTGCAGCTCTAGTTTCTTTATTGCTCTTGCCCTATACAGAATCTTGCCAGACTAAAGGTGTCCTAACTGATCTAAGGGAAAAATACTGGGACTCTAAGGCGGGGAGCAGGTCTGGAATGTGGTCTGGAATGGGTCTCCTCCTCCTCCAGCTCCAAGATCCATCACATCACCCCCCACCTCAGGGATACATTCCATCACACCATGTAACCTCAAGCTCTGCTAGGTGAGCGGCTGCACCAGTCTATCCCTTTGGGTCAGTACATCTTCATTAACCCTCGACCAGCCTATCTGCAACGAATTCAGATGCAAGGTCGTGGAAAAGAGGGCAGAACCCTATAAGTACTAAATAATGCCACTAGGTGGTGCTCAATAACCTTTCTTTGGTTTTGGCTTAAAATTTGAAATACAATGGCCAGACTTTCATGATTGCTAAATCTGAGTTCCCATGAAATTTACCTGAGTTTTTGACCATTTCTATTTTTGAAAAAAATAGAATTGATTGATTGATTGATTGATTGATTGATTGAGGGGATGCCAGTCACACAGAATTCTCAGTTAATTCTCATATGGTTAGAAGAAATCATAACAGCTCTAACCATTACCAAAACAAGCAGCAGATGGAAACTGGGCTCTTGCCAAATAGGGATAACCCAGTTCATTACATCATTTAGGCAGGAGGAAGAGGCATAAGTATTTGAACTTGGGTCTCAATACATAGAGAACTCACTTTTGCTACACACCAGTTACTGGAATTCTTTCATAATGGCTTCTCAGATTTTCTATAATAAGTTACTCATCAAAAGTTTCTTGTGTGGCTGTTAAACTGGTTCCAGTTTAGTCTCCTGGAGAGAAGCTCAACATTGCCTGTAACATTGTGTGAAATCATGTAATGGTGCCCATCATCTGAAGAAGTTGCTGGTCCTATTTTAAAGCATTAGGGACTCTAGTTCAAGTCACTACCAACCCAGCAAAATTCACATGGCCAGTAACATCACCAAGGAAAGCAAAGCATAAAGAGCTTTTCCAAATACAGTACAGAATGTATTTCCTATCAAAGACTAAATGCTCTTTGCAATACATCTGCCTCCAAACTTGAGGGATGCTCTTTACTTGAACCACTTCAGCAAACATCAGTGCAAACTGGACTTAACCACGAGTGGAAGATAGACTATTCAGGGTTGCTACCTGAAAGCATTTCAACAATAATCCAAATAGAGGACAGAGTAAGAATCGGAGCTTGGAAAGCCACAGAAAGAACTATTATGGCATCTTCCCTGAAAGCAAAAAGCTAAAGCACTGAAGCTGATAAATATAATGTGACATGAGGACATGAGGATTTTAAAATTATGAATACTATACAGAGGGGGAGGAAAGCCTAGTTTTCAGAACCTGAAAACTTGGTTCTGCCGCCTTGCTTGGGGCCAAGGAAGAAATAGTCACTCTTGGGGGCGGCTAATACCTTAGAGAGCCCCTCTCCTACATCGGATTGAGTTAGATCTTTTTACTATTCTTGCCTCTTGGATTTTAATCTTGTTTTACAATTATTTAATAATGGTATTTTTATATTGTATGTATATTTTATGTTCCTTGTTTTTATTATCTTATTGTAAACTGCCCAGAGTCCCTCCGGAGGAGGGAGATGGGCGGTGATAGAAATTAGATAGATAGATAGATAGATAGATAGATAGATAGATAGATAGATAGATAGAAGCCTAGTTCTCCAGTACTGCTCTCGCTCTTAAAAAAAGACAGTTGTTTTATGCTGCTTGCTGGTCAAAAACTGTTTTAAGACCAGCACAAATTCCATTTTATATCTGGAGAACACATAGCCAAGGAACATTAAAGTATAGGTTGGGAATTACTGTACAAGGAATTTAGGGCGGAAGAGAAATTAATGTACTGAAATAGGAAATAAATCAGCAGTTAAGAGCAGGGTTGGATAGAAATATTCAAGAAGTGAATATTCTGCTTCAGTAGAGAAAGTACAGGGACAGATAATGCTGAGTAGGCTTTGGGCAAAGCAGACCCAAATCTTTTGCTGCCTGAGTCAGAGAGCAATTGTGTCTCCACCCCAACTTACAAGTCAAGGTGCAGAGCACCAAACCTTAGCCACATTCCTTCTGCGCCCGAGGCAGAAAAACTGCAAAAGTGTCTCACTCCACCAGGAAAATAATGCCACTCCCAATATGAAAGAGGAAAAGTAGCTAAGAATGTCCTGCCTTTTCACGTTCTCTTGACCATTTGACTCAATTTCTAAAGTCTCGCTTTTTTAAAGCCCTGCCTTTACAAAAATATTCTATTTGTTTTTGTGGTTAGGAAACAAAATTATGCATATTTCCTTTTTTTTAATGTTTTGTTTGAAAAACCAGAGGGGGGTTGACTTTTGTTTAATACTAATTCACGACTTCAAACAAAATTATAATCCAAAGCTGTTGTCACATCAGAAATCCTAAAACCTTCCTTCCAGCTGATTGTATCCTGCTAGCCTGGTGATCAAAACTTCAGGTGGGGAAGATAAGATCCTGGAAATTGAAGCAGGAAGCCCTTTAAAATGCAAATAACTTTAAGAACACAAAGTACAAGGGGGACAGAAGGAGAAAATTATATAGTACTGTAACAGTAGATGGTCTTAAAATCACAAAGAACTCTTAGAATAGATTTGTAGCCAAAAATCCACTTCTCTTTGTACCTATTGGAACATTGATTATTGATTCCCAGTCCTAATCTGTGATGCAATCTTTGAATTCCACCAAAGTAACAGAATAGTCTTCTTTGAGAGAGTGGGATGTTTGCAGGTCTCTAAAATCTCTCTGACTGAAAATAGCATTACAGGGAGTTCAGACCCTTTGAACTAAAACAAGAAGATTCAGTCAGCAACTGTAAATCCATAACTATATAAATTGGAGAAATAAATAAATAAATAAATAAATAAATAAAATTCAGAAAGCAGGCTCACTTAAATTCTGCTGTCAGGAACGTATCTGTAATACTGGTGGATTAACTTAATATTTGCAAGGGAAACACACAAGGAATTCCTGAACTAGATACAAAAACCTGCCATATACATCAGACTATTTGTCCATCTACCAAATGTTTCACTAAAGGAACAGTAAAGTTTTCTGAGAAAGAAGAAACTCTCCAAAGTCTAGGTTGAGATCCCTCTCACATCTATCTTTTCTCTCTCTTTTTTATCTAGAAATGACAGAAATCTAGGACTTTTTGCCTGTGAAACAGATGTTCAGCCATAGAACATTGACTGTGTTTTTAAACCAGTCACAGTTGCTTAAATTGAGGAATCCAAGGCTGGAGTTAAAATCGCTGGAAGAAACATTAACAATCTCAGATATGCAGATGATACCACTTTGATGGCTGAAAGCGAGGAGGAGTTGAGGAGCCTTATGACGAAGGTGAAAGAAGAAAGTGCAAAAGCTGGGTTGCAGTTAAACCTCAAAAAAACCAAGATTATGGCAACGAGCTTGATTGATGACTGGCAAATAGAGGGAGAAAAAGTGGAGGCAGTGACAGACTTTGTATTTCTAGGCGCAAAGATTACTGCAGAGGCTGACTGCAGCCAGGAAATCAGAAGACGTCTACTTCTTGGGAGGAGAGCAATGGCAAATCTTGATAAAATAGTTAAGAGCAGAGACATCACACTGACAACAAAGGTCCGCATAGTTAAAGCAATGGTTTTCCCTGTAGTAACCTATGGCTGTGAGAGCTGGACCATAAGGAAGGCTGAGCGAAGGAAGATAGATGCTTTTGAACTGTGGTGTTGGAGGAAAATTCTGAGAGTGCCTTGGACTGCAAGAAGATCAAACCAGTCCATACTCCAGGAAACAAAGCCAGACTGCTCACTTGAGGGAATGATATTAAAGGCAAAACTGAAGTACTTTGGCCACATAATGAGAAGACAGGATACCCTGGAGAAGAAGCTGATGCTAGGAAAAGTGGAAGGCAAAAGGAAGAGGGGCCGACCAAGGGCAAGATGGATGGATGGTATTCTGGAGGTGACGGACTCAACCATTGGGGAGCTGGGGATGGTGACGGCCGACAGAAAGCTCTGGCGTGGACTGGTCCATGAAGTCACGAAGAGTCGGAAACGACTGAACGAATAAACAACAACAACAAGTTGCTTAAATTACTCTGAATAATTATCACATCCCTTGAAAAACTATGTTTACAACAGCATTCCCAACCTGTACCTCCTCTAGATTTATTAAGCTCCCAGCAATGTTTATGCTGGCTGGGGAATTCTGACATAGGTGAAAGCTGGTCTACAAGTGTACCTGAAATAATATTCTACAATGTGCATCAGCACTGAATTAGATTTTTAGCTCACCTAGCTCAACAGGTATGCTGTACAATAAATTCTACTGATCTAAGAGCTTTATTTTCAGAGGGTAACCTGGGTAGGCACTACATACCAGAGCTGGACAGAGCCAAAGCCACACAGGTATGAACAAAAGCAATCATGAGTAGGGAATTTTCTTCTCTCTGGGCACTGCCACACCAATACCATTTTAATTTGTCAATATCTCAAAAGCAGCTTGAGCATGATTCAGGATTGTCTGCACTTCTGCCAACCTCAAAAGGTTGAGAACAAGGAGCAAAGAATTTCATTTAATTGCTGTCTCACCCCAAGCTCTGACAAGCTCTGGAGTAAAAAGAAAAATCTTCTCTCTTCTTCGTCCAAGTCCTTACTTCATCTTCTGCATGTCTGTCTAGGCGTCTGTGTGTGCACATCTTTGAGTCAGTTTTGACTCCTGGTGACTGCCTGGACAAGTCCCTGCAGTTTTCTTGGCAAGGTTTTTCAGAAGTGGTTTGCCATTGCCTCCTTCCTAAGGCTGAGAGAGAGTGACTGCCCATGGTCAACCAGCTGACTTCATGCCTAAAACGGGACTAGAACATATGGTCTCCTGGTTTCTAGCCCGGCGCCTTTAACCACTGCACCAAACTGGCTCTCCTTCTAGTCATATGCAATAAATAAATAAATAAAATTTAGGGGTTCCCATGTGGGGGGAAGGAACCATCAAATCATTTTTCCACTTGAAAGATCTGCTAAAAAGGCTGAAATCTGGGAGCTGGAATGAGACTATGGTTTCTGCAAATAGAGAAATAGACCACTTATAAGCTCCACAGCACTACAGTTGTTTAAAGATTAATTTTACTGAAATATCAAACACACTACAACTGATCAAAGACTAAACATCTCATTTATCAAACAGAGACAATACTGTATCATCAATCTGATTTGAAACTGATTCCAGAGTGATGCAAGTGCCCTCTGATATCTCCTTCTCTTCCTTGCTCATTTAGCAAGGAGGGACACATCACTATTGTCAAATGTACAAAAGGATCACATGGAGATTAGCTTATTCAGAAGTCTTATGAAATTAGGACATAAATTGCAGGTCTTTTTGTGAGGAGTTACTAGGGCTGGATTTGGGAACCCATAGGTATATGTGCCCTGTCCTATGTGGTGAGCTACATCCTAAGATGTTCCCTATGAAGAATCTGTATAATCCACATAAACACCATCCATGATGGTAATTGGCTCTCCTATAAAAGTTTTCAGATCAGTCTGAGTTTTATCCTGGTCAACAACAATATTTGCAGTGGCCATTTCCTCACTAGTGACTTACAGCTTCTTCATAGTCTCTGTTGAAGTGATCTAAACCCTGTCCTTAGCCTTGGTTTGATGACTCTAGAAGACTATACGTTGTTAACAGAAAAATTACCAGTGAATTCAGCTTCTAGTTCATGACTATGTTCCAGTTGCCAGCATTCACCCAACAGTTCTTAAGCCTAGCAATGGCCCTTCCTCCATTCAGCTACTTTTAAGATTATCCTATTTGAAGACCTTTTAGGAGTGATTAAACGCAGGATTTATAAGTGCCTATTTTACAACTGCAATTTGTACAACTGCTAAACCTTCAATTATTTTGGATACATAATGAGGAAGGAGGAGATGACCTTCATGCTTCGAAAAATCAGAGACAATAAAAAAAAAGCTGGCGGATGACAATATGGCAAGATACTATCACTGACACCACAAGCATGAGCTTGCAAGAACTCAAAGAGGCAGTCATTGACAGAGAATCCTGGCAAATTTGTCCATAGGATCATGAAGAGTTGGAAGCAACTGAACAACAGTAAACATTCTATAACTAAGCTAAGGATTCCCCTCTTATGGTACCTTACCCATGTAAAGTGATTAAAACCTACTATAAAAAATACCTTGCCAAAGAACTGGGCCCTATCTATCCAAACATACCTCCCTGTGATTTATGTGTAACACAATGATGTTCTAAAAGAGGAAAAAACAGTTGGCTTGCACGCATGTGAGGTTCTCTTCCAGTTGCAAATTTTCCATCTGGTCACTTAGCAGAGGTTTACCATACAAACCATGCCAATGGCAATTTTTAAGGCAGATACTTATCATATTAAATCCTGGTTCAGTCAGTCCCATATAGGCCAAGATGGCTACATTTGGGCACTGTCATTTGAGAGGGCAAGGTCACACTGCATATCTGAGCAATGGCTGTTTCCTAGTGCTGAACAATGAAAGAGGAAATGATGCACGTTCTTCCACCAACAGATTATTATTCTACCTTTCCTCCCTGCCCCAATTACTGTATCTTTAAGGCCTGAATATGCTAGCATGAAGGAATAAAGCTACAGAGAAGAGCTTGTTAATTAAAATGTTAAAGGGTATGTTCTAAAGCTTCTTGGAAGCTACTTGGCTTCCCTTTTGTCAGGTACAATTTTTTAGGTAACAGGAAAGAGTCCATCTCTGATGGTTAATAATAACAGTCAATGATAGTATCCCATCAACAAGTAATATACACAAACTGTTTGCAAAGATCTCCTAACTTGAAGGCTACAGAGAAGAATCTGTCCTTGCAAGATCACCCCTTCTGCCACTTCAGGAGCAACCCTAAACATTTTCTCCAAAGCATTGTCAATCAAGCCAGGACTTAATTATCACAACAAAATATTTTTAAAAACCATTATCTGTTCTGTAGGACTGATGGTTACAATGTTTTGTTTGGTGTTTTAATCACATCCACCTGCAATTTATGTTTTCTGAAAGCAACTTTGTCCATCTTCCTAATGATCTGGCAATAAACTCAGTGTAAAAACAAATTGTAGTGTTTTCCAGTCTGTCTAAGCTCCCATGTTATCTCTAGTATAAAAGTGTCTATTTTAAGGGTTGAGACGTTTGTTCCACAGTGCCTTTTACCTGTCACCTCCATTACGATCAGCAAATGCCAGACCAGTAATATGTATCTTTCTTATGACTTTGTTAACTAGCTCAATTCAGCTTCCTGTTTTTTTTTCCTTGTAACAAATTGCAATACAGAAATTAGCTAAAATGAGTGTGATGGAAGCTGGAAGCCTGCAAACAACATTGCAAAGAGACACAAACATTATCAGGCATTTCCCAGACACTATGGCTAAAAATTCTAATACTGCAATGCCTTCTTCCCAGAAAACAAATACTTCCTTTTTCATTCTTATCTTTTATAGATGCCTAAATTCCAAATCCTTCTGGGGACCTGGGCTGCCTCTGAAGTATCACAGGTTAGGGTTAGGTTCCAATTATCACAAATCCCCACTCCGTCCAGCTTGCTAATTGCCATCCTAAAAGCTGTCATATATTAACAGCAGAAATATACTGACTCTGAATTGGACTTCAGTCTTGATCAATATTTTGAAAAAGACAAAATAAAAATTAAATTTCAAGGGCCATCAACAAAGACCACAAGCAAAATAGTGGCCAGGTCAAGGGGATAGCCTCAAGAATTAAAGCTCAAAAATGTGTTTTTAGCATCAGAACAGAGCACACACACAATATTCACATCTGCTTTTTCTCCCATGCTTTCTGCATCAGTGCAATCTAATTGTAGCAAGAGGCAGGGAAACATCTGACTTGCTGCTGCTGTTAAAATATCACTGGGCATTGGAAACAGTTTGAGCCCAATCTACATTCTGCTTACCCCTGTGAAAAAGGGGGTCTCCTCATTTAATAAACAGCTTCTAAAAAGCAAAAGGAGGATGGTGGTTTTTCCTTCCTCCACAGAGCAAAAAGACACTTTAAAATCAGCTGTTCCAACCCTATGCAAACTCCCCCAATCTAGAAATTGACTCTTACCCAACCTGCTCTACCAGTCCTCTGTGCACCCTGCCAGGGTCTTCATAAGAGCTGCCATTACCTGCATTTTTACAGGCAAAATAACTGTTGCATTTAAAATGTGAGACACAGTGAGAATGCACATGGTATATTGTGATCAAATCTATCCAAATGAAGAATCACCTCACTGATTACTTCTGGAATCATAACGTAGTTAATCTGCTAGATCTAAAACAACAGAGTCCTTTGGCACCTTATTGACAAACTAATTAATTTGTAGCATAATCCAATGAAATGTCACACTATAAGAAACTTCCTTTGGAAGAATGTACCAAGGGCCACAAGGAGCTAGAGGTGGAAATCAAGACTTTTCTGCACCACCACTGTGGCATGCTAGAAAAAAGAGTTATGCTGTCTTGATGCCACTTTACCACCACTTCACATTGCAATAGACCAGGGCTTTCCAAAGTTTTTCCCGCGGCGACACACCAACCGGCTTTGGTGTGTTGCCGCGGGAAAACCTGGAAGTGCGGCAGCGCGCAAAAACCTGGAAGCGCTGCTGCCGCTTTCGGGTTTTGTACACTGCAGTTGGTATGTTGCCGCGGGAAAACCCGGAAGCACTGATGATGATCAGCGCTTCCGGGTTGTGTGGCGACACACCAGACTGTGTGTGGCGACACACTTTTGTGTCGCGACACACAGTTTGGAAAGCTCTGCAATAGACATATAGTACTGCAGCTATCAAGATTAAGCGGCATAAGGAATCAAATAGCATTCCATCTGTTTATCTGCAGGGTTAAAAGCTTTCAAGGAATAATGTACTCTAATCCATTTGCCTGAGATCTCTTACCTGTAGTATCTGGACTGGAGGTAAGTTGAGCACACAGCTTTTGACACATGACTAGCAGAGCCAAAGTCAATAACCTTGACCCTATATGGCTGCCGAGATGGATCCACCAACATGATATTTTCTGGCTTGAGATCAGCATGGATCAAACCCAAGCTTTTCAATTTCATGAGAGCTGTGGCTACCTGCTGTAATATTGGCCTGATGTACTTAAGGGGCAATGGACTGAACTTGTTTTGCTTTAAAAAATCATACAAGTTCTGTTCTAACATCTCAAAAACCAGACAGGTGTGGTTCTTGTGCTGGAAACATTCGTAGGCTCGGACAAAGTTGTAATCATCTGCACTTTCAGTGCTTAATCGAGCCAAGATGCTCACTTCAATCTGACCTTGCCTGGCATAAGAAGGATGGTTTTTAAGGATCTTGATGGCCACAATTTCATTGGTGCCACGTTTCCAGCATTTAACTACTTGCCCAAAGGTACCACGACCAAGAAATTCTAATACTTCATATGTGTTGGTCATGGAACATAGCACTTCATGTTGCACCAACTGGTAATCCCCTTCGCTGTTGGAGCCACTATTTTTGGATGTGGCAGTGGACGTCGTTGTGGTGGCTACTGTGGCCCCACTGGCATTATTCTGAATCATCGGTGGATGCTCTTCAATAATCTGAACACTGCTTGTGTTCTCAATTTCCTCACTTTTCCGTTTAAGTCCACATTTTTGGTAGGTATCCAAAAGGCTCACAGTGCTTCGACGCATCAGGTTGTGTGGTCCACCCAATGCCTGTCCAGATACTGCAACCACACTGGAGGTGCTGTTGGCGGATGTCACCACAATGTGCCCTGTGCTGGCTGGGAAGATGATGGTCTGCTCATAAGGGATGCTGGGGTTTGGAATCTGGAGAGAGGCATTGATGGCAGCGGCCGCTTGAGAAGATTGCACGTTTTTGCTCTGACTATAGACTTTGCTATGTGTGCCGTACCCAGTCATATCCCAGTTAGAACTTGGTTCTACTTTTAGTTTCTTCACGCTACAGAAGGCACTTGATTGAAGAGTATGAGGGGAGAAAACTTGCACATGGGAGGCCATACCTGTATCAGGAGACAAGAGGAAACAATAGTGAAGTTGTAATATTGGACAACATTAATTCCAAATTACTCAAGGTTATGTACAACATTTTAACCTTTAAAACCAATAATAATACAGTTAAAATCCACAATGAACAAAAGTCACAAAATGTAAAATCACAATAACATCTACTCAGCCAATATATTTAGACAATGCACACCAGTATGACTGGAAAAAAAACCATTATGAAAAACATAAATGATGGCTTAAGCTATTTAGGAAAAATGTTCCTAACAGCAGGGCTCACATTTGATAAGACCCCACACCCTTCATATTTTCTTTGCTACTCTCTTTTCTCTATGACAAAGGAGTGACAGAGCTTTTCTGTTGATGCAAAACCTTTCATTTGCCTAGTGTTACAGAAGTTACATTTGGTTCAAGACAGAAAATTAAGGATTTCTACTAGGCCTCTAACTACTAGCAAGGATCACTAAATTTGAAAATAAATTTATTGATTTATTTTTATTCATTATATTTATATATCTGCCATCTCACAAAATGGGACTCTTGCCATCTTACAAAATGTTAATGTTCCAAATGTGGCAAGATGTTTGAGATCCATGCCAGGACTAGTGTGTGTGTGTGAGAGAGAGAGACAGTGCATGTGGTGGTGGTAGGGATCTGTATTATAATTAAAACACTGGGGAAGAGTTTAAATATTTTCACCTCAATGGCATTTTCCCAGTGTAACCCTAAAAGGCTATTTGCTGCCCTAGGAAAAATGGTATTACTTGAAAATATGTGTGTATATTTCCATTCAATCGTGTCCGATTCTCGGAGACTGCCTGGACAAGTCCCTGCAGTTTTCTTGGCAAGATTTTCAGAAGTGGTTTGCCATTGCCTCCTTCCTAGGGCTGAGAGAGAGTGAGAGACTAGCCCAAGGTCACCCAGCTGGCTTCATGCCTAAGGTGGGACTAGAACTCATGGTCTCCCGGTTCCTAGCCCGGTGCCTTAACCACTACACCAAACTGGCTCTCAACTTGAAAATATAGTATGTCATAAAGCTGGATTTTATTTTACTTCTGATTTGGCAACGCACTAGACATCTACTTAATGTTACTTTTATGGTTGATCAACTTGAATCAAAGCTGCCTTCCTAGCAGTGACATCATTACCAATAGATAGTAATTTTAAAAGATGGGTCAAAAGGATCTACCAGCAGTCACAGAAAACTGAAATAGATCAATTACTAAATCCCTGGATGATGCTGGAGCATTAATCGTGAATTCATTATTTTTTTTCTCAGCTGTGTTAATCACACTAGAGCAAAAAGCACTTGAGCCACTGAGAATAAAAACAAAGGAGTAAACTAATAAAAACTGAAGCAAAATTCACTGCAATTTAAAACATAATAAAATAACAATTAACACAGAGATTAAAATAAGTACAGTGTGTGTGTCTATGGCATGAATGTGTGTGCTTGTGTATTAGATATAAATAAAATACCACATAGAGAAAACTACTTAACATAAGGTAAAAACTATTGCAATGCGCTCTACATGGGGCTACCCTTGAAGAGTATCCGGAAGCTTCAGTTGATTAAGAATGCGGCCGCGCAGGCAGTTACTGGTGCCTTAAGATCGGCACACGTGACACCACTGCTGCGCGAGCTGCATTGGGTACCAGTTTGCTTCTGGGTCCAATTCAAGGTGTTGGTTATCACCTTTAAAGCCCTACATGGCATGGGGCCAGGTTACCTGAGGGACCGTCTGATCCCCATAACATCGACCCGTCCCACCTGATCACACAGAGAGGGCATGCTACGGACCCCATCGGCAAGGGAATTTCATCTAGTGGGGTCCAGGAGGCGGGCCTTCTCTGCAGTGGCGCCCGCCCTTTGGAATATTCTGCCCTCAGAGGTGAGGCGGGCCCCCTCGCTCCCGGCCTTCTGGAAGAATCTGAAGACCTGGTTCTGCTGCCTTGCTTGGGATGGGAAAGGTAACAGCTCCTCCTTTGAGTGGCTGGCGCCGTAGTATCCTCCCTACTATATGACATATTCCCACTTGGATTTTATATTTATATTTATTTGTATTTATAATAGTTGATCTTATATTTGTATCTTTTTTAACTGTTGATCTTATTGTAAACCACCTAGAGTCCCCCATCGGGGGAGATGGGCGGTAATAGAAATATGAACAATCAATTAATCAATAAATAAATAAATCGAAGGTCTGAGAGAGTAGAAGATATCAGAGCAGATACCAAATGGATAGCTCTGGGGAAGCTATTCCAAATGGACATAACAAAAGCTGTGCTGAATCAGCAGTTTGGATAAGAATAAAAGGAGGTCTTCCTTCAGTAATGAGGTTCCAAAGAGATGGAGGACTTTATAGATGGACACCTGCATTTTCAACTAGGTCCCCAAACAACCCAAAAGCAAGGAACACAACACAAAACTAGCATGATATGATCATAATGGGAAGTTCCCATCAATACTGTTAACAGTCATATTTTGTACTAATTCTAGTCTTCAGACTGCCTTCACAGGCAAACATATGAGCAACATCTTTCAACATGAGATTAACAGGACACTGTCATATCCAAGCTGTAGACAGCAGATTATTGTCTGAGGAATTGAAGGCAGCCACCAGATAGTGTCTCTTGACAAAATCTAGGTTGAGATCAGCAGAAGGGAAGTCTGGAAAGCAGTTTTTAATCCAAGACCAAGGACAAGGTACTAGCAAAGAGCAGAAGCCAAGAAAACAGTATGTTGAGCTGAGAGGGAGACATTTGGAGAACAAGGAACAATTGCTGAAACAACAGTGTTGGTTCACCATTGATCCACAGCAAACTCAACTCTTAAGTAGAGCCACTAGAAGCAAAACCACACCCAGACTGGAAAAGTATTGGCCATTAAGGGGCCTAGACTTTTTGCCTAAAGCTCCTGCTATGGCAAGGCTGCCTGGCTACATATGGAGTTTAAGTCTCACCTCTCCTTGTGTGTCTGAAGAAGTGAGAAAAGTGTCTTAGCGCAATATATAAGAATGTGATAGCATAATGGTCTCCCAGAGAGACCCTGTCCTCACTGCCAAATTCAGATGTTACGGGATCAGGTTCAGGAATCTTGATAGGTATGAGTCACAGAAGCCAGCATATCTCTGTATAGGCAGCACTGACATGCCAGCCTAAGGTGATACAAGGGTGCTCCATGGCTCAAGGAGAATTGAGCATCTGTCACAACTTCCCTGTATCTCTCCTTGAAGAAATGATGCTGGAAATGAGAACACTGAACCTGGATTTTGTGTGTTGCCTGAAGACCAGGGAGGAATTAGAGCAAGGTATACATCAAGTAAGTAAAAGAAATAAATATACAGGGTCTATAGAAGGGATGGGATCTCTTCCATCAACCAACTCCTAATCCAGGCCCTCAGGCAAGGAAAAATCCCTAGACTCAATGGCATATTCTCTGAATCTTCCACCTCCAAGAGGTCCATCTCATGATAAAGATGGATCTAGAAGCACTCCCAATATACAAACCTGATCTTCAGTTGAACTGAAATTCACTGCTTCCAGAATACCAGACAGATGTATTACATACTAACAGTACTTCTGTCTAGTCTGCATTCAGTTTCATTACTAATGATGGATACTTTTCAAACAACATTTGACAGAGGAGAACTGTGCAAACAGACCAGGGAAGGAGGTACTCTCGTTACCACATGATTACTTATCAGCAGGCCTACATCTGTGAGCAGCATATCGCTCTGCACAGTAAGTGCTGGTGGTGATCAACAATTAAACCAGCCTATGCACCAGTTATGCATGCCAATCCATGTGCTTTTAAAAATAAGATGATTGACCTCTTGGATAAGGATAGTACAATTATAACAAATACTCCTACAATATCTTACCTTCCTATAATTTATTTATAGTTACAAATAATTACAAATAGGTTGGGTTCATCTGAATGCTCCCTTCTAGCCAATACAGAAATCCCTTGCTATCCCTCTCCCCCCTTCCATGAAATCTGAAATGGCCTCTGATGGTTGGTCCAAACCAGGGGTAGGAAAGTTGTCCAGCAGTGAGAATTACAATAAAATTAATAAACAATAAGACTGGCTTCCTCTAATTTGCATAGCTTACTGGCATGGAACTAATATCTTTATTAATTTGACAGATGCCAAACAATATTTATTCTGCAATGTTCTTCTTCTGAGACAGACACCCTTAAGTGTAATATATAATATGTAATTAGGAGAAATTCACATACACACATGTTTATCATTTGAAGAATGGAAAATCCAGTGATTGCTTGCATGGGTAATCCTTCCCATCTCAAAACACCTCAGGAAAATTTTTATTATCACTTGACATCACCCCATATACTTTTCAGAGGATATGCTTCCACATTCAGAACTGGGTCATCAAGTTATAATAAATTTCCTTTAGGCAGGCACTGATGAGTAATAAAACACAGAACAGTGTGCATGTGTGAAAAATCATGGAAAATTAAATACAGTGAATTCTGGTTTCTTTCCCTTTCTCACCAGATCTCTCAGCAGCTGTTCCTATTGATGGCTAAAAGCTTGAGCCTAAGATTTCAATCAGAGCTGATTTGAGTTTAGCTCCAGAAGTTTTTCTAGATTTTCAGCTCAGGAACATGTGAAGGAAAGGGACCACAGTTCTCTGGAAAAGCAATTGTTTAACATATACAGGTAGTCCTCGTTTAGCGACTGTTTGCAGTTACGATGGTGATGAAAAATAACTGTGACCAATCCTCACATTTACGACCTTTGCAGGTCTGTAAAGCAAAGAAAAGTTGAAGTAAAATCATAAGCACAGTTGTGGTTTCAATTAGCAACCACTTTGCTTAATGACTGAGTGGCCAGTGCCGATTGTGTCACTAAATGAGGACTACCTGTATATGGTGTCTGACATCCCCAGTTTGATAATTAAGTCATAATGCCCACATTTCAATTATTTATTTGTTTTTACAAAAGAGAAAGGAAGGTCATAAGTCGCCGTCATATGATGTTTTGCTTAACCACCATGGTGACTCACTTAACAACTGAAGAGGAAGTGAGGCTGTAAGCCTGTTGCGGTCGTGTGATGTTTCGCTTAGAGACCGCAGTGCTTAGTGATGGAGTTGCCAGTTCCAATTGTGGTCGCTAAGCGAGGACTACCTATATATCAATTTCATATCTCAAAGAACATGAATTTGTGTGTGGGGGGGTATTTATTTTTTTGTTTATTCGTTCAGTTGCTTCCGACTCTTCGTGACTTCATGGACCAGCCCACGCCAGAGCTTCCTGTCGGCCGTCACCATCCCCAGTTCCCCCACGGCCGAGTCCGTCACCTCCAGAATATCATCCATCCATCTTGCCCTTGGTCGGCCCCTCTTCCTTTTGCCTTCCACTTTCCCTAGCATCAGCTTCTTCTCCAGGGTATCCTGTCTTCTCATTATGTGGCCAAAGTACTTCAGTTTTGCCTTTAATATCATTCCCTCAAGTGAGCAGTCTGGCTTTATTTCCTGGAGTATGGACTGGTTTGATCTTCTTCCAACCTGGGAGTCCCATCTTCCGATGGTATACCGACATATCTCTGGTTATACTGATCCATTTAGTTTTCACGGCAAGAATACTGGGGTGGGTTGCCGTTACCTTCCCCAGGGATCGTATTTAGTCTGACCTCTCTGCCATGACCTTCCCGTCTTGGGTGTCCCTTCATGGGACCATGACAAGGTAACAATGACAAGCACCTTGACAAGGTAACAACCTCCTTTGCTGGGGTATTTATACCCACATACAAATATGAACATCTGCAAACCTTTGTCTATTTCTTTTTCTTGGATGTCTTTAACAGTTTAGGCAGATGAAATTAAAACTGAAAGTAAGTCCTATCTGGAGAATTTGCTTCCTTTCGCCTGAGTTTACTTCTTTAATCAGAATGGATAAGAGGTATTTCCCTAGGAATAATATTAAAATTTCCTCAGTATAGGAAATTTTGGTACCAGTGTCCAGTTGTCCCACCTTCTCCCATTGACCTTGCCCTATTGCTATGATTGATATTGATAGCAGATATGGGTAGCAGATATGGGTAGAATCAAGCAAGTTGGCACCATGTATAGCAGCTAATATTCCTTGTGTTTCAATACTAAGGAAGCCCAACATAAAATAATCTCTAAATACATATGATAACACAAAAATTTAATAATGGTTTAAATCAGTGTTTTTCAAACTTGGCAACTTTAAGATGTGTGGAACTCCCAGAATTCCCCAGCCAGGATGCAAAGTCTGTTGGGATTGAGGCTAGTCTTTCATTCTGATAATAGGGTTACTCTGCAAACCTTATAAATATTAGGATACAGTTACTTTCATTAACTATAAAAAGAGATTAGATTTGGAAGCCATTTGATGGGATTCACAATGTCAAACCAAAGGAATCGTCTCTATTATGATTCTGTTAATATCTAAACATTTGCATAAACTTCAGACTGGTTGTTAAAAAAGAAGGGATATGTAATTTGATAGTATTTATAGGAAGCTACTCAAAGATTGTAATTTATCGGGATAATAACAAGTAAGAAGTAATTTGGGTATTCCTTTAGAAACCAATGAGCATATGGAGAAAGATGATTGACGTCACACCAATTAGTCTTCCATCAAACCCTACAATGTATGCATTCTAGTATGTTATTTGTAGATTTTATTTATTTATTTATTTATTTATTTGTTATTTGGATTTATCCCCGCCCATCTCTACCATGGTAGACTCTGGGCGTTAGATAATCAGCACACATGTTGCTATTGATGACAAAATTATCCAAGCTCAAAATGATAAACTTGTCTGGATTGTAGATTTTAACCATTTTACCATTCGGTATGTATCTTGGCAGTATAGTGTTATCACTGAACAGCTATCATTTGATTTCTACCACACTGGGACTCCAAGGGAAAAGAAAGGGAAGGCTCCCAACAAGAATACATACTTTTCATATAGGCTGTGGTATCCAGAAAGTAACTACTGCTTAAATGTGGAATATCCTTCTTCATTTTAAAAGTCAAATGCATGTATGTAGACCAGAGCTTTCCAAACTGTGTGTCGCCACACAACCCGGAAGTGCTGATCATCATTAACCCTTTCTGGGTTTTCCCGCGGAGACACACCAATGGCGGCGCGCAAAAAACGAAACCGGCAGCAGCGCTTCCGGGTTTTTGTGCGCTGCCGCAACGGCAGCACTTCCGGGTTTTCCCACGGCGACACACCAACGGCGGTTGGTGTGTCGCCGCGGGAAAACTTTGGAAAGCCCTGATGTAGACTATGAGTAGGCCGTGAGTCAGAGCTTCCCCACCTGCAGTCTAAGTGTGCTAAAATAATTCTGAATTTGCCAAGACAAATAATTAAAAGATTACACTCTCAAAGGGCACAGAATCAAATATTGGTTTTGTTTGCTATTAAAGGCCCTGCTATTTCATGGATTATATAGAGATATCTACTAATTCATACTGAATCCAAAATGTAAGTGTCCTCTCCTATGACTACTAAATCTGGGCTACAAAATCCAGACAACCACTAGTTGGGAGGAACAGTTAGTGTTTTCTGAATCTCTTTGTTACCATCTAGTAGTTGTCTGGATTTTGGCAGCCCTGTTGGGATAGTTCTCTCACCATTGCATTTTCTTCCAGGATATCAGGAATGGCCGTAACTAAGAGCTAGTCTTAAAAGGTACAGTATGGTATTTTGTGAAGACTTAGGAAGAAGTTACACTGGAGCATCTTTTGATTCTGAAGCCCCACTATACATGTAGTTTTCCGATATTCAACTTATATTCTAGGGCAGCGGTCCCCAACCTGTGGGCTGCGGCCACGGCCTGTTAGGAAGTGGGCTGCGGGGCTCCCGCCTGCAAACCCCGCCCCCCGGTGCGCACGATTACCCCGCCCCCAGTGCGTGTGATTGGCTTCCGCCTGCAAACCCCACCCCCCGGCACACATGATTGGCTCCCGCCTGCAAACCCCACCCTGGTCCGTGGATCAATTTTCTTCCATGGCCAGTCCCTGGTGCCAAAAAGCTTGGGGACCGCTGTTCTAGGGTTACACGTGAATGAGTGTGATTCAGTAACTACTGTGATTATAACATCATCAAACATTAGGCACCAAGGTTTAGTATTGCAACTGTGGAAGAATTACAAAAAGGTTGAAAAGGCAAGTGAGCTTTATCATTTATGTTCATGGTGGGAGCACTTGCCATGAAGCCACAAATGTGGGGTTTGCCATTGTGGAAAAAGGAGGCAGGCTGTTTTAAGCAACAGTCCAGTCAATGCTGGCACATTGCACAGCTGTGCAGCTCGGAGGTTTTAAAATAGAAAGATGGTACAGTTATTCACAAATACACAACTGTGTAAAGGCCCTGAGAATGAGGTTTCCAAAAAAAAAAAAAAAAAGAAGACTGATCAACTATTCCCACTGTGAAAGTCCTGCTCTCAAATGTCTTCCCCTGCCCCAGGTCAGAGATGGAGAAGAAATGCTGCAAAGCTACTTCTATTGTTTTGAAGACACTCCTAACAGTAAGAGTGATCATAGGAAAAGGTAACTCAATAGCATCCAGAAGTTACCATCAATAACAACCCAAATGTCATAAGAGACAGAGATATAAGAAGCTAGGGAGTTGCCTGCTGCATAAAGCCAGATGTCACAAATACTGAGGGGTGGGTAAAGAGCTAGTCTAGCTTGGTCTTAAGGGAATTTTGTTCCCCTTCAACTCTTGACTAAGTGCCAGATGTAGGGCTAGGAACAAATCCTGTTCCTTCCCAGCAGTTGCATTAGTAATGTGACTTTGGGTTCTTTTACCCTGCAGTGTATAGCTTGGCTTACTTATTTGAGTAATTACAAGCTATTTATTTCCTAAGCATTTCTGTGCAGTGTTTAAAAGTATAATGTGATTGAGCTCTAAATGAATCTGCAACAGAAGCTTGCTGACATTAGGAAATTTTCAGTTCTCCAGTATTATGACGGTATATATTTCACCTGAAACAATATCCCACAAAGATTCTCTCTACTTTCTTGGGAACTTAACCTTGCCTAGATCTAGACATCAAACTAAGCCAGTTTGTTTTAACCATACTTTGCTGAATAAGCTGTAGTGTCTTGTTCACACTGTGAACCAACCCTAACCCTAACGATGTCTTACAAATTACAGTGGCTGGATTAACACACAGTGCCTCTCACATGTGTCTGTGGCTCATCTTAATTGCATTACATTAGATTACAATGATATGAAGAAGTACTTTGGTTATTTCTAAGACTACCATCTTTCCATTTCCATTTCCTTTTATTTTTATTTATTATTAAATTTATACTCCACCCATCTGACTATAAAAGTGAGCCAGTTTGGTCTAGTAGTTGAGGTGCTGGGCTAGAAACCAGGAGTCTGTGGGTTCTAGCCCCACCTCAGGCATGAAAGCCGGCTGGGTGACCTTGGGCCAGTCACTCTCTCTCAGCCCAACTCACCTCAGAGGGTTGCTGTTGTGGGGAAAATAGGAGGAGGGAGTATTAGGTATGCTCACCGCCTTGAGTTATTTATAAAAATGATAAAGGTGGGATAAAAAATAAAATTAAAAAAAGTGACTCTGGGCAGCTTTCTTTGAAGCATTTATATGTCAGCAGTGTGAAAAAGAGAGGAAAACATTTCCTCCACCCCACATCATTCATAAATCTACTAATAGATTTCTACTATTAATTACATCTACTAATACATTTATTTGGCCATCTTTCAGACTACAGTATGCCTGCTATACCAGCACACTGCTTGCAAATCTTTATACAGCTGACAGAGATACAGCTGTGGGGCAAAGCAAGTTGCTAATGCAAGTCAAATGGATGTTAAAGTACACTTAGCATAGTTCTGTTGGGTGGATTTGTAGCAAGGCAGGAATGCCTGATGGCCATAAGAGGTGGGGGGTGGGTGTCCAAATTAAGGTGCATTTGTAAAGACTGTCAGCCAAAGGAAAAAAATAGCTGATAATTGGAATGAAATCCCTTTGCTGCTTTCTGTGTGACAATCTTAAATACAGCCTAAGTTAAATCACCCTTACCTAGTACATCTGCTTTGTAAATGACTCCTAAATCTGGCTGGTGTGTTTATCATTTTTTCAGTTAATCCTCAACATGGTGCCCTCCAGCTATGCTGATCATCACCACCACCACCCAATATTTCTCAGTCACACAACCAAGCTGGCTATTTACTGAAAGGTCTGTTTACTTGTTCATTAGATATTGGACCATATTGTAGCATTGTCTAGGACAGTGTTTCTCAACCATGGCAACTCTAAGATGTGTGGACTTCAACTCCCAGAATTCCCCAGCCAGCATGCTGGATCTGATAAGTTAAGGGAGGATATATGGAAAATATTATTCAATAAATATATAATAATCAGCCTCTTATTATTGCAAACATTGAAATAGCAACATTTTCTATTTCCATGTTCGTTTTTAATAACAAACCATTGTCATATCATCTTCTAAATCATGTCAGCCCCACTAGATAGGGCTACTGGGGAGTCTGTGATTTCATGTCTCTCAGTCAGAGCCTGACTGATTTCTCAACAGCCATCTACAAACTAGAAATTCACCCATGTCGACATGCAATTACATATTGTCTTGGTATACACAACATACTAAAGTCTGATTAACCAACTACAGTTGCTGTAATAGACTCTTTGTCCTTTAGAAGTTTAGCACCATCTACTGAGCGTAAGGGATTTGTACCATGGTTTGTTGGTCCATAGATGGCTGGAAAGAGCATTACTACAATCTCCTTAATCGTCACTCTACTGTGGCTGATGAAGTCTTCTTGCAAATCCCGCAAAAACAAATAAGAAATGAGCTTGCAGTACCCCCTAGTTTGGAGGAAGTCAGCAAAGCCACTAAACAAATGAAAAATAACAAAGCTAGTGGACCTGATGGGATTCCTGCTGAAGTCTTTAAAGAAGGCGGGCCTGAACTTACACAACAACTTCATAAGCTCATCGAAAAAATCTGGATGAGGGAGGAGATTCCAGCAGACTTTAGGGATGCCATAATTATCACTCTCTTTAAAAAGGGTGATAGAACAGACTGTGGAAACTATCGAGGCATCTCCCTTCTAGCCACAGCAGGCAAAATCCTGGCAAAGATCATTGCAAACCGTCTCCTATCTGTATCAGAAGACATCGTCCCTGAAACGCAAAATGGCTTCCGCCCTTCCAGGGGAACCGTGGATATGATCTTCACTGCACAACAGCTTCAAGAAAAATGCAAGGAGCAAAACCGCCCTCTGTACATGGCGTTTATTGATCTGACTAAAGCTTTTGATACTGTAAATCGTACTGCTCTCTGGACCATCCTTCTGAAAATCGGATGCCCTGATAAATTTGTGAACATCTTGCGGTTACTCCATGACGACATGATGGCAACAATCCTGAATAACAATGGCTCTCAAAGCGATCCATTTAAAGTGGAATCCGGCGTTAAACAGGGATGTGTTATTGCTCCAACCTTA
This sequence comes from Charina bottae, assembly GCA_023362775.1. NCBI lineage: Eukaryota > Metazoa > Chordata > Lepidosauria > Squamata > Charinaidae > Charina > Charina bottae. Next base: position 24,272,293 of record JALMGJ010000006.1, read on the forward strand.
TTCGCTATCTTCATCGCTATGATTATGCACCTTGTTGAAGAGAAACTTCCTACTGATGTAGAAATTATATATCGAACAGATGGAAAGCTTTTTAATCTTAGTAGGCTGAAAGCAAAAAATAAGGTAATTGCAACTTCTGTTATAGAACTTTAATATGCTGATGATAACGTAGTCTGTGCACACTCCGAGGAAGATCTTCAAACTATCCTAAACATCTTTGCAGAAGCATATGAAAAACTTGGCCTCTCGAGTAACATTAAAAAAACCAAAGTGCTTTACCAGCAAGTTCGAACCAATCCCTCCGCAGCGCCATCAATCCAGCTTAAAGGTGTGTCACTAGAAAATGTCGACCACTTTTCTTATCTCGGCAGCCATCTATCTACAAAAGCCGACATCGACGCTGAAATTCAGCATTGCCTGAGCTCTGCGAGTGTAGCTTTCTCCCGAATGAAGCGTAGAGTGTTTGAAGATCAAGACATTCGCAGGGAGACCAAAATGCTTGTTTACAAAGCCATTGTACTACCGACCCTTCTGTACGCCTGTGAAACATGGACCCTCTACACACGCCACCTCCAACTTCTTGAAAGATTCCATTAACGCTGCCTCCGAAAAATTCTGCAAATTACTTGGGAAGATAGGCGGACTAATGTTAGCGTATTAGAAGAAGCGAAAACCACCAGCATTGAAACAATGATCATCCAACATCAATTTCGCTGGACCGGTCATGTTGTTCGAATGCCTGACCATCGTCTTCCAAAGCAGCTACTTTACTCCCAACTTAAGAATGGAAAACGGAATATTGGTGGACAGCAAAAGAGATTCAAAGATACTCTCAAAGCTAATTTAAAAAAAATGTAATATCAGCATTGAGAACTGGGAAGCCCTAACTCATGAGCGTTTCAATTGGAGGTCAGCCTTTATTAATGGCGCTATGGACTTTGAAGAAGCACGAGTACAGGGCGAAAAGGAGAAAAGAGCTAAAAGGAAGGCACGTCAGGCAAACCCTCATCATGACCGTCTCCCACCCGGAAACCTATGCCCTCACTGTGGGAGGTTGTGCGGATCCAGAATTGGCCTTTATAGCCACTTACGGATCCACCATTAAAAATTTTCCTTTGGAAGACAATCTTACTCGGCTACGAGTGATCGCCAATGAAAAAATGACAGTTGCTGTGCTCATATAACATGCTATAAATAAGTCCATTATGGCCTAAAATGATGGCCTGATTCACCTAACATATAAAGACTATTGTTGGGTTCCTACAACATGCTGAACCATAAATGATCCAATCCTAGTTGAGTTTCATGCTCTGATTTGCTACTGCATTTTGAACCCAAGGGAAGTTCCTTGAAGATGCTAGGAACTTCTGGGATACATGGGGGATGCTGAGCATGAGGGGAGAAAGAAAAGAAAGGACTGCATAATTAAAAAAAAAAGAACATGCCATTGTTAAGAATAAATGCAAATGTTACCATGCATGGAGCCTTCAGTCAAATATTTTACACCAGTTAACAGCCTATATATAAGTAACTGAAAAAAGAGAGGAAAGGAGCAATACACTAAGCTGCCAATGTTTCTGAATAATTAAGAGCAAATAGAATTTTGCATCTTCTAACTTTTGAAAGAAAAAAAATCAGGCTTGCAAAATACCTTGGAAACAAAAACTGAGCAAAATCGTGATGAGCTAAGGAAGCCTCCAAGTAGAATTTAACCAGGAGTCTGTGTGTGTGTGCATGTCTGTGTGAACACATGCATATATACACACATGCATCCGCCAGGCTTGTCGATCGGAAGATTGCAAGTTCTGAGGTTCGAATCCCTAGCCCTGCGTGCGGAGTGAGCTCCCGCACTAGCTCCAGCTCTTGCCAACCTAGCAATTCGAAAGCATGCAAATGCAAGTAGATGAATAGGTACCCCTTCGGTGGGTAGGTAACAGCGTTCCGCACGCGTCATGCGGCCACATGACTGTGGAAGTGTCTTCGGACAACGCTGGCTCTTTGGCTAACAAACGGAGATGAGCACCGGCCCCTAGAGTCGGACACAAACGTGCGGGGGGAACCTTTACCTTTTTTTATCCCTCTAATTACCCCACTTATGTGCACAGCTTGCAAAGAAAATATGCACCTCCTTCTACAAAGCCTCAATGATTCCTGCTCCTTGCATTTTTTCATACCTGTGTTCAGAAATAATAACTGCATTAATACACATCTTCCAGTTAATTCACAACTCGCAAAACCAACAAAAGACTAGCAGGAAGAAGCCCAGTAAACCATATGGTTTACTGATGTGTAAACTGCTGTTAAGCATGCTAATTCATTCCTGCATCTTCCAATTAAAATAATCAAAGAAATGAGGTTTCAGAACTAGAGTGATGTTCAATTCACTCCTTATTAGGCGAAGGGATGGGGGGAGATAATCTTCGGTATCATTTTACCTGTTATGCCCCCCAAACCTTCTCTAGACTATAACCCAAAGTACCCTTCACATTAACCTTTCCTGAGTTTTATTATGACTTCCTTTCATATTAATATACTGTAATGAAAAATCCTAAAAATTCTAGTGACTCAGAAGCTGAGTCTCTTTCCCCTTTTCTTCCACCCTCCCCTGATGCTTTTCTCCTAAATCTCTAGAGGGTGATGATGTTGCAGCAATGGATCGAAGCAAGAGGCAGGTGGTGAGCTCAGAGAACTGCAACAGATATTACTCAACTTGTCATCTAGGACACAAACAACAGATCTGGCAAATGATGGCTTTATTTCCTACTGAAAAAACAGTCATCATTCCCTTTCTGGCACTAACGTTTCTGAGCTCCACATATATTCCCAGCCACCCCCACTAACACTGACCTCAATAGTTCCCTGATCATGAGTAATCAAGAAGGAACTGTTAGTACCTTGTGGATGATACAATGTTGTCACTTTGGTTCCAGGTATTCCCAGTTACAACAGATTGGATGGATGAATGGGCAATGACTGCAATCCAAATACCATACTTCTCTCCTCCAAACAGTACACTGTATTCAAGTGTATGTGTATAGGCAACACAAGGGTTTTGTGTGTGTGTGTGTGTGTGTGTTTTAAATACAATTCTCTAGGAGAGCTCTAAACCCAGATCTGCAGCAGAGTTTTTGCTAAGGTAAAGGAGAAATGTGAACCGTGTTTGCATTTAACAGTTTGATTGCAGTTAATTCATGATGCCTGATATAGTTCAGTTGGGAAAGTTGAGTATGGTTAGGAAGGGGTCACTTAAGTAAACCTTTCCAGATGCTGGAAATCACTGGGCAATCTCAATGGAATAATGGGTCCACTCTATGATAATGCAATCTGGAAATAACGGATATAACACACTCTTAAAGGATCCATGGACAAGTGGCTTAATAGTTGGCCACAAAGAGACAAAGCAGCAGCCCATAAGCATGACTTAGTTTCATAGTTTCTGCTTAGTCTTCTTTCTCATCCTTTTCCACAGTCTGGGAAAATTCTTAACATCTGCTTCTGTCAAATTCTGGGTACCAGACTTCAAGAAAGATTCAGAGAAAGTTGAACAAGTTGTATAAAGCACAGCAACAAAGAAATCAGGGGATTGGATGCCATCTTTTAAGGAGTGACTGGATAAGCTGAGAGAGAATATAAAAACACCACTTTTCAAGTCCCTGAGGAGATGTCACACAAAAGGCCAAAACTATCATCCCAGAATTATTGTGGATGTGGAATAATTGTCTTAAGTTACAGGAAGGCAGTTTCCAGCTGAATGTTTGAAAATCTGACAGTGGAGGGAGATGGTAAGCTAGTCTTTATTCAAGCTAAAAGGTCATTGACTAGGGATGCTTTAATTTGGATTGGCCTAAATGGCTCTCTCCAACTCTCTGATTCTGTAATTTTATTTGACATAAATTTGAACAAATATGAATTGGGGAAGTAAAAATATGTATGTACATTTGTAGAGCATCTGTTTTCTTAAGAAATAAAGTGGATCAGCTCAGTAAGGACTGTGTCTTTCTTTTTTAAGCCAGAGTTCTAATTTTCTTAAGAGCTGCATTACAGTTATACTCAAGTGCTAATCTCTGGCAAGCAGAGACACAGAGTAAAGGTAGAACAGTTACAACTGACCCTTTACCACCGTACAGGCAAATTTGGGGACAAGGGAACTTTTTAATGAACTTTTCCCACCCTTACTCTAGCTAGTTATTAATTGTGTAAGCTGTATGCAGCCTGATGCTCCTCAGACATTTTGAATTTCTATTAAATCTACTGTGACCCACATTCAAATCCACTTTTAGCCATAGAGGTTTTCTCAGAAAGGTGATATATGCTGTCCTGAGGTCCAGGAGGAAAGGCAGAATATAAATAATAACCACTTCCATTAACTGGCACATTTTAGAAAGACATTGACAAACTGGAGCAGGACCAGAAATGAGCAACCAAGATGATAAGGGGCCTGGAAAGAACAACTTAAGAGGAACAGTTGGAGGCACTGAGTGTGCATGCTGTTCAGTTGTTTAGTCGTGTCCGACTCTTCGTAACTTCATGGACCATAGCACGCCAGGCCTTCCTGTCCTCCACTGTCTCCCGGAATTTGAGTATGCATAGTTTGGAGCAAAGAAGACTGTGGAGAGGCATGATAGCTGTCTTGAAGTATTTGAAGAACCATCATGTAAGAGAGGGGGTAGGATTATTCAGGGTTGTTCCAGAAGATAGGAGAAGAAATAATGCATTTAAATTATAAAGAGGTAGATTTGGTTAGATAGCAGGAAACATTTCTAATGTAAGAACTGTTCAATAGTGAAACAGATTGCCTTGGGAGATGGACCCTCTTTTCAGAGGCTGGATGGCCATCTGTTGAGATGCAGTAATGGCGCATTCCTGCATAAAGCAGAGTTTGGATTAGATAACCTCCAAGATACCTTTCAATCCTTCCATTCTATGATTCATTGTATGACTCCATTCCAGTCAGCAGACCATGGCAAGTGATTGTGAGAATGATGGGCCAAAACATCTGGAGGGCATCAATTTACTTATCCCCAGTATACTTAGCCCAGTTTCTTCATAAAGAAATATTCCGCACATCTGCATTGATGTAGTCCATTAAATAAAAATCCAGAGCAGCAAAGAGAGGCTTTTAAAATATTTAAAATCAAAAGCAATTGCAACTATGGCTACAGTCTTTTCTCTTCTTGCCTCTGGTGGAGGTTTACAGGGTACGCCAAACCAACAGCAGACTTTGCTCTACTTTATCCAAGCAAGGAAACTTTCCTAGAAACCAAACTACAGGAAGGTTTGATAAATATTATGGGTAGGGTTTGGATTTATTCTTCAGTATTAAAAGTTGCACAGAATGCACGTAGAAAATGTCTGCAGTTTCCTGTGAAGTAGGAATTCTTAACATTCTTATGTCTCCTCCTAAAAGTTGAGTAGGTAAAGAAATTCTCACTCCCCCTTTGCTTTTCCTAATAAATACATCTGCAAATGAAACAAAGTTCCCCTTTTATATATTCCCAGTTGTGCACTGCCCCTCCTCCGGTGTTAGAGATTAGAAATGCTCTTTGTAAAACTATTCCTGCTGAGATTTCCTGAGGATTTGATCTTAGCTCCAAACATTTAAGTGGAATTCATGGAGGCCTTAATAATTCCAAATGGTTTTCACACCATTTTTAACCTTATTATTGCCCATGACACAAACCACTGTGATCATCTTTGAAGAAAAGCAAGATTCAGAAACAGTAACATTTCCCTGCCATCAGCTTCCTTATAGCTGTGGTTTGTGCTATTGCTTATAATTTATGCTATAATTTAAATATGTTTTGCTTGACTGAACAGATTTCTTTTAGGAATCAGGCCAACTAGTTGCTTCACAACAAAACCAGGATCCATTGTGCAGGGGGTTATGGGAATCTTCTGATCAACAGCAACTAAATATAATATGTCTGTTACAACACCTGGAGCAAAACAAGTTTCTGTGCAAGACAGGAATCGGATCAAACTAATCAGTTGGTCAGAGATGGCCATCTGCAAGTGGACTAAATACGTTGAGTGGCATTGCATCACACTCTATCCTTTGTGGATTTGTGCCATGCTGTCATACAGAAGTACACAAGAGGTGGAGCTTGCAACATTACGTCTTGACACGCTTGCCCTGACCCACTTTTTATCATTTTGGTGAAACCTCATCTTGCTACAAATGTCCCTGTAGTCAGAACACTCTGGTGATGAATTGCTTAGGCAACTGGAAGTAGGAGACACTGCTTGCTATATGCATGGTTTGTTTTTAGTTTGTTTTTTTTTCTTTCCAGTGTTCACAATGGGAGTAAACACATTTATATCAGCTCTCCAATTGGTCCAATTATTTGATATGTTTTAGATTGTGGGAGAAATCTTCCCATCATACTCCCACCAGGTTTGACACCTCTCTGACATCGGGGTTTCCAATACCAGAAAAAACAGCTTCAGAGCCCCATGAGGAAGGAGGACCCAAGTGACTTCTATTTGTATTTGATCTCCAACAGGGGAAACCAAAGGATCCTTTGACCCAAAACGCAGATTAACCTACTCTAACTTGGTACTTTCCTTACAGTCATACCTTTCTTAATTGTAAACTGCCACCATCTCCCATATCTTAGATGCAACAATCTGGACAACTGCTAAATCACATCCGAGATTCAGAAAATCCAACCTTTTTGCTGCCATTAGTGGCTGCCTGGCTTTTGCACCCCAGATCTGATCTGGATTGATTGATTATGTGCCATCAAGTAGCCCTACTGTAAACTCAACTCATCTAAAAGCTCACTAGTAAGTAGCAATAGGCAAGTCATTATCCTTCAGTCTTCTGTCTACAGCAGTTTTTCCCAAGCTGGCAGCATGAGGGGTGCTGTCGGAGAATTATGGGAATGAAGCTGGTGCAGTTTTGCAAAAGCTTTGGCAAAATACTAAAGAGTGCTACCTAAATCCTGCAGAGAGCAGGTCAGATAGGAGCAATGAAGTAGCCAGAGTCCTGACAGTTAAATGTGAGTCCTTGCACATCCTACGCACCGCAGACTAGCTGCAATCCCTGATTCTAACTCCATAAAAGCAAACACTCAACAGCTTTGGCACAAGTCGCTTCCTGAGTATGTTTCAGATGCTTATAGACCTGCTGTTAAGTTCAACTGGTATCAAAGGAAAATGAAAATAAATGAAGGCCAGAAGGAGAAACATGGGGTGGAGGTGCTAAATAAGGGAAGAGATCAGGAGATTAAAATAAAAGGGGAGAAAAGAGAACACTTTGCAATCTCATGGATGCAAACGAGACAGACAAGGAGTATTTAGACAGACAAGGAGTATTAATGCTGCATCAGGTAAACTCAGAAGGAAAGCAAGAAATGATGGTATCTCACAGTTCCTGTTGCTGCAGTTTGCAAATCTTTAAATCAGCACATCTATTTTTCACTTGTTTTCCCTACATAAGAACCTTATGGGCTTCTCTTAAGTTAGGCTAATATGGAAGATAGAAAGGAAATCCCTTGAGTTTCCCATTACCACAATTACTATTTCTCTGCAACAACATTTACTCATTTAGAGTAACGAGTCTGGGCTGGAAAAACTGGACAACCATTACATGGCAGAAAAGAATTAGTGATTTCTGTAATTTTTGCTGCCTTCTAGTGGTCATCTGGACTGTTGCAGTCTTAACTACTCTGTGCCTCCCAACCCCCAAATTGTACTCCATTTAATCATCTACTTAACATCCAAATCTCTAACTTCTAATTAGAACTTAAAATTACTTATGTTCGTTAGATGTAATAAACATGTTACTTTCAAATTATGGTATGGCTATAAGAAGAGGCATGCTAATTAAAGCAAGGGCCTATCTAAATCCAGTATTCTGTCACATAGAGGCTAATCAGGTGCATCTGGCAAATACGGAAAACTTGGACAAGAGGCCAACAGTCCTCTTGCATCATTGTTCCAAAATAAGTGGTATTTCAGGTATGCTGCCTATAATTCAGAAGATAGTATAGGGTTATCAAGACTAAAAGCCCTTGATAGCCTTAAACTCCACGAATTTCTAAATTCATCTCAATTGGAGGCTATCACTACAGCAAATTCCATGGTTCAACTATGCATTGTGTAAAGAAATACTTTCTTTTATCAGTACTGAACTGTCCTGCATTTAGTTTCTATGGAGGTGTTAACATTGTGATGCTTTTATTTCTACACTGAATAACTCGATGTACTTAATCTCGGTCTGCTATCTACTGAGCCTTCTCCACCCCATTCTGAAAGGTTGAATTCACTCATCATACTGTGCCATGGGTGTTCAGTCACAGTTCACTGAGTAAATCACAATAAACTGGATTCAATCACCCAGTAAGCCACAGTGTACCATCCACAATAGTGGGTTCACACATGACACCAAGCCAAAACATGCCAAAAAACATTAATATGAAGTGCAATTTTAAATCCAACCTCAGTGTTTTTACTGCACTAAATTCAGTTCCCACCCTTGTCCCCATTTTCAAAGCCACTGATAGACTGACAATAGACTTCTTGCCCTGACGCTCAGTCTATTGCCTGTAAGCAAGGATCAAATGATACTACTAAATACCCCAGTACCCCTTTCTTTAATAAGTTTATGACCAGGCAAATCTAAAAGGTGACATAGTTTTTAGAAGTAATGAGCACTCAAACACAGATGGCTATTTTCGACAATCATCCTGTGGATCATGTCTCTGTGATGCTTTTCTATTCTATCCACTATCAGGCACATGGTTATTTCTGTGCAAATCCAGCATTGGGCTAGTATTTTTATTTCATAGAAATATGCTGCCCAACTGGGTGTGGTGATGTTTATTCCTTTCATTAGTCTTGTCTCCATATTACACAGTATCTGTTTATCTGGCTGCCAGCACTCTGCATGCCTACTAACCATCTATTTCATGTGGATGACATACTTTCTATTCTATCTTCATGTTAAACCACCACAACAGAGATTTATTCCCCAAATAAACTAGTCACAGACTGCTAATCATGCCTTAAGACAGCTATATATTCAGAAATATAGTCTTTAAAAAGCAAACTTGGCACTGATTTTGCCCTCAACTTCACCCAATGGCTTAACTTTTATGAGTGTTTTTTCAGCTTCAAAAAAGGAGGGGGTCTTATAATAGCTGTTTGACACACAAGGGTGTTTGGAGAATTAATTAGTACATGGGACAGATTTGTACAAACTGCACCAGCTGATGCCCATATGCCCCTCTGAGAATTCATCCTGAGGGAAGTAAACTTCTATTTTCCATCAGACATTTGCTGACAGAGGCTTGGAACAGCAAATATAGTGAGTGCTTTCCCACATTGCAAATTCTTGCCACAGAACTGATCACCCTTTCATGCATTTGCTACACTGTTGGCTCTTACTGCAAGTGGGAACGAACGAAGCAAGTTGTTGGAACGTTCAGAGCAACCTTTCCCAACTCAATCTGCCATGGGTACATATACTCAGGTGTGCTTGAACTTCAACTCCCAGAATTTGTAGACAGCACGGCAGGCAGCACACAGGAGACAAGACAACCAAATGGAGTCACCTCCTTGGTTTGCTCAAAAATGTTATGAGAATACAAGGGCTCTTTCCTGATTAGCCTTATATTGTATAATACTTTCCAAAGCTGAATATACTATGGATAGGAGGAAGGGGGTAAATTATTGGGTGATTTGTAGTGTATTAGCAAGAGATTCTGATTAAAAAAATAAAAAATATCCGTCTATGAGAACTTCCCCCTCTGTGCACAGTTGGGTACTATCTTACTTAGAACCAACCAACATAAAATCCAAAAGACTTGCTATGTAGAAGAAACTAGATGGCATGGAGGCAAAGAAGTGAAGTGATGTCACATGTCATTACGTCTTCCACAAATGAGATGAATAAACTGGTCGTCATTCATGTCATGAGGCAGCTGACTGCATACAATGTCATCATGGCTTCTTCGTTGTTGTTGTTGTTCAGTCGTTTAGTCGTGTCCAACTCTTCATGGCTTCTACCAAACACCTATGCTAGGTGGTATAAAAAGCAGGAGTTGGGGAAGGAGAACAGTCTTAAAGGGCTTCTGGCCATGAGTTCTGCAGCTTCAGTGCCAAGATGGAGATTCCCATCTGTTAAATTGAATTAGCAAAAGACTTCCCTCTTCAATCTATAGCATCTCAGCTGTTTGTACCTCTATATGAAGGATATCCCACAATGGGGTATAGTCCCATTCCCAATCTGATAACCTTCAAATATGTTGGGATGGCTGGAAACTCTGGGGTCTGAGGTCCCAACAAATCTGGAGAATTTTGTTCACAGGTTAGCATGTTGTGCAAATCTAACCAATCGTGTGTTTTATTCAACTGGGAATATACACCATTATGTTCAAGAGAATTTACTGCTGGGTCGTACAGCAATTATGAGTATGAATCAAATTTGGAAAAGCAAGGATGTCAGCTTGACGACTAAGTGTAGACTAGTCCGCACTATCGTGTTCCCCATAACTACTTATGGCTGTGAAAGTTGGATGATGAAAAAGTTGGATAGAAGGAAAATTGATTCTTTTGAACTATGGTGTTGGAGGAGGCTCTTGCGAATCCCTTGGACTGCAAAGATAACAAATAAAGAAGTGCTGAAGCACATAAAACCGGACATGGCACTAGAAGGAAAAGTAACAAAACTTAGACTTAGTTACTTCGGTCATGTCATGAGATCAACATCATTGGAGAAAGACGTTATGCTAGGAACGGTCAGTGGCAAAAGATGAGGATGCCAAAGAACACACTGGTTGGATGTAATCAAAGCAGACACAGGCCAAAATTTAAAGCAACTGAAAGAAGCTGCACAAGATCGGAAATCATGGAGAGAGCTGGCTTATGGAATCACCAATGGTCAGATACGACTGAATGGATAATTGGATTCGAGGCACATACATAATGAAGAGTGAAATGCACTTGGTTCATATTGGGATCAATGGAACTAATAATAAGTCATCACTGATTCATTTGTTGATTTCAGTAAGACGCAAATGTAATTATCTCAGCCTGGATCTAAATCCCATTTTTTGGCAGGTTGTCTTATGACTTAATTTTCAAAATAGATCCCTTTTTAAATTTCAAAACATTTAGAGGAGAGAAGAAAATAAAAAGATCACAGACTATTTTTCTCAATTTTTATTTCTATCATTCTGACTACCAACAGCATTTGCCAGGTTTTTTTGCTGGGGGGGTTGTTGTTTTAAGCACACCCTGTCTGGCATGCTAGTGCAAAGACAAAAATCACAATCTGGGCTTCCTTCAGGTTCAGATTCAGAGCAAACAAAATAAAACTAGTGGAATTTAACTAATCAGGGAAACTCATGAAATTCAAAGATTGATTTCTACATCATTCCTTTGAAAATGTCTTACACTGTGGGGTAAAAAAAATCAAGATGGCAACCTTGACTTCATGACCAAAGCCCCGCCTCTGTCCCACAATACACAAAAAAAGAGGTGGGATTTGATCACATGGTTCTGGTCACCATCTTGACTTTTTGACACACACACACACCCCGACAATCCTGCCTTACTTAGAGTCTAGCTTTCACTTTCCCATACAATTAGACACTGTTGCAAATAGTAGCATCAGGCTATTGAAGTCCTTGTTTATTGTCTACATCAGGGCTTTCCGAAGTGCCGCCGCTGGCGACACACTAGCAGCGGCGGCGCGCGTGTAGGCGGCACGGGGGGGTGTGCGGCGGCGGCATGGGGGGCGTGCGGCGGCGGCGCGGGGGGGCGTGCAGCGGCGCGTGCGTGCACGGCGGCAGCAGCCTCCGCTAAAACGTGGAACCACTGATCCTGCCCCGCTGCTGCTGCCGCCGTGCACGCGCACGCCGCCGCTTCCGGGTGGTGTGGTGACACACCACGCTGTGTGTGGCGACACACTTTTGTGTCGCGACACACAGTTTGGAAAGCTCTGGTCTACATACTATAATATTTTCTTCTGGGTGGGGTGGACTTCAAGAGCTAGTAATGACTACCACTTGTGTCAGAAAGGAAAATTGGCATTCTCTCTCTCTCTCTCTGTGCGCCTATTGAGAAATGGCATTTTTCTTTCTGCTTGTTCTTTAGCCCCTCCTGGCCTATCAACACAACCCCGATTAACTCAGCTCCTCTGAGAACCATTCCAATCGGTATCAAACACAGCACTGTGTCTTTGTGTACAAAGTAGGTGACCTTTCTGTGAATGGACACCTGTGCTCTCTATTTGAGGCCTATTGTTTTCAGAATAAAGGGAAAGAGGAATGTTTCATATTTGTGCACTGGAGATGGATTATATCAGTCAGCCTCTCAAATACTAGAAAATATGTTTTGCACATGGATAGGCTACAGGTTCTCTGAACACCAGCTCCTGTCTCCCATGGCCTACCTCCCATAGCAGTGCATTTCTGATGCCCTACGTGAGCTACAGAAACCTGATCTACTGCAACAGCTCCCATGCAGATAGCAAACTGTATTGCAGTCCTTAAGATTAATGTCAGGCACGGATCTGGAGAGATGTGATTAAAGTTGCCACTTACAGACTATGTGCCTAGGGTCATTATCCTAGCTTCTGTTCTGCAAGCAGCAGATAGTTGGTTTTTTTTCTGGCCCTAACTTCAGCAGCAGCAGCAGCAGCAGCAGCAGCAGCAGAACAAGGGCGGCAACCACAACAGTCCATGCATGAAGTGGACTGTGAAATGCCACATTAGTCTACTTAACAACTAACTATCTGTGTGGACAGATTTTCCATTTTAAAAACCCGGGTGGATGGTGGACTAAAAAACTATTCAGGAGTGACTCTCCAACCTGCAGTCTCAATTGGCAGAGTCCACAAATACACTTGATAAATGAGTCACAGAGATAGGTCCTACAGGGCAATTATAGCAACTATAGAAATAGCAAATGATAAAGATCTTTGACATTTTTTAAAACCGTCTTATTTATTTGCCTCCCTACATACTTATCCACATCACTGTTGAAGAGGCATTCTTTCATGTATGTATATGAGAAGGGAGAAGGCCTCTTAAGAAGATGTTGGATGTTTGTCATCTGTTTAATAATGCTATACATACACACAGAAAAGAATGCCTCTTCTACAGTGATGTTCTTTATTGTATGCACAACACCTAAAAACAAACATGCTTCTGTTGCAAGTTACTTTTACCCATGTTTTATTGTACTCTGCTTGAGGATCAGTTTTAATGAAAAGTATGCTAATTTTTAAAATAAAAAAATATGCAATTATGTGCATGTTTTAAATCTAGGTGATTCATTGATTAAAATGTATTATAGCCCAAAAGCCCCATGTACAATTTTCCCATGAATTTTTCACACATAATAAAGTTGATTATTATTGGCTGTTGTGGGTCTTCCGGGCTGTGTGGCCGTGTTCTGGAAGTTGTGGTTCCTAACGTTTCGCCAGCATCTGTGGCCAGCATCTTCAGAGGGCAGGAGCACAAATAGAAGCCCTCTGAAGATGCTGGCCACAGATGCTGGCGAAACGTTAGGAACCACAACTTCCAGAACACGGCCACACAGCCCAGAAGACCCACAACAGCCATTGAACTCCGGCCGTGAAAGCCTTCGACAATACATTGATGATGATGATGATGATGATGATGATGATGATGATGATTATTATTATTATTATTATTATGTGTTCCCATGGGGAGTGCATATAAGTTTACCAGCAAAATTGAGCAAGAAACTGCTGAACTCATAAACATCAAAAGGTTTCCGGCTATCTCAGGTGGTCTTAACAAACAGAATGGGTTTTTACAATACAACACAATTGTTAATTGATAAGGTACTTGTGTTTTTTTAATAATAATTTTACTAAATTTGAATCAAAAACAAAAAAATTGGACCAGGTGATATATATGGCTCTAGGGCATTAGGTTGCCTGCCCCTAAAGCTCATCAAACTTAGCTTATTTCTCAACAGATATGCATAGGATTATGCTATGTGTAATGCTAATGCTAGAGATGTCTTGGAACCTGGAGGTGGTGGGTGGTATTATGCTTTATTTTTTATCTTGATTTTTATATCTTTATTCTTTTGGTTAAGCTGGACAATTTTCATCCAGTCTCCCACCTCCCCTTTTTGGGGAAGGTGGTTGAGAAAGTGGTGGCGTTGCAGCTCCAGAGGATCCTGGATGAAACAGGTTATCTAGACCCCTTTCAGTCAGGTTTCAGGCCCGGACATGGGACAGAAACGGCATTGGTCGCACTTATGGATGATCTCTGGCGGGAGCGGGATGGGGGCAGTGCATCCATCCTTGCTCTCCTTGACCTCTCAGCGGCCTTCGATACCGTCGACCACGGTATCCTTTTGGGTCGGCTCAGGGAGTTGGGGGTGGATGGCGTGGTTCTGCGCTGGTTCACCTCCTTCCACCAGGGCCGGTCCCAGTTGGTGTTGATAGGGAGCGAGAGATCTGGCCCACGGCCCCTCCTTTGTGGGGTACCACAAGGTTCAGTACTCTCGCTGCTCCTTTTTAACATCTACATGAAGCCACTGGGTGAAATCATCCGTTACCATGGGGTGAGGTATCACCAGTATGCTGATGATACCCAGTTATACATCTCCATCCCAGGTGAAGTAAGTCATGCCGTGACCACCCTCTCTAGGTGCCTGGGGGCTGTGGGGGCCTGGATGGTGAACAACATGCTTCAGCTGAACCCTGGTAAGACGGAGTGGCTGTGGATTAATGGCCCCTCAGTATCTAGGAATTTGTCATCTCTGGTTCTGGATGGGGCTGCACTACCCCATTCAGACCCGGTACGTAACCTGGGGGTTCTCTTGGACTCATGACTCCTGCTCGAAGAGCAGGTGGCAGTCGTGGCCAGGAGAGCCTTTGCCCAACTTCGTGTGGTGCGACAGTTACGCCCTTTCCTAGACCGAGAGGCCCTTCGAACAGTCACTTGTGCCCTAGTTATCTCACACGTAGACTACTGTAATACGCTCTACATGGGGCTACCCTTGAAGAATATCCGGAAGCTACAACTGATCCAGAATGCAGCCGCACGGGCAATTTTAGGTGCACCAAGATCAGCACATATAACACCGCTGCTCCGTGAGCTGCACTGGGTTCCAGTTTGCTTCCGGGTCCAATTCAAGGTGTTGGTCATCACCTTTAAAGCCCTACATGGCATGGGGCCAGGTTATCTGAGGGACTGTCTCGTCCCTATTGAATCGACCCGTCCCACCCGGTCATGCAGAGAGGGCATGTTACGGACCCCATCTTTAAAAGAATTCCACCTAGCGGGGTCTCAGAAGCATGCCTTCTCTGCAGTAGCGCCCGCCCTCTGGAACATCCTTCCCCCAGGGGTGAGACAGGCCCCCTCACTCCTGGACTTCAGGAAAAAACTGAAAACCTGGTTTTGTCACCAAGCCTAGGACGGGAGGGGAAATAGTCATTCTTGGGGATGGCTAGCGCCATAGAATGGACTGAGAACGGCCTTGCGCTCTGGATTTGAGGAAGAACTGTAGCCATCTGGGTTCCATTTTATTTTATTTATATCTTTTAATAATTATAATGATGATATATATTTATTTCACTTTTATTGTGATTTGTTTTGTATTTTAACTCCGGTTTTATTGTAAACCGCCCAGAGTTCCCCCTTTGGGGGAAGATGGGCGGTAATATAAATAAAATAAATAAAATAATAAAAGAAAAGAAAAGAAAAGAAAAGAAAAGAAAAGAAAAGAAAAGAAAAGAAAAGAAAGAAAAGAAAAGAAAATAATAAAATAAAATAAAATAAAATAAAATAAAATAAATAAAAAAAATAAAATAAAATAAAATAAAATAAAATAAAATAATAAAATAAAATAAAATAAAATAAAATATAATAAAATAAATAAATAAAATAAAATAATAAAATAATAAAATAAAATAATAAATAAGCTTATGCAATAATTAAAAAAAAGAAGTGGGGGTGGAGCTAGCCAAATGCACACATAATTCTCTGGTGTACTCTGTACCTCCAAAATGACTGTTCTTAACACACAGTTGAGTATTCCAGGCTAGGAAAAATAAGTGTGTCCTTACATGCAAATCTGTTTTAATGAGACTGTAATCAGAAAGTTTCCAGATCAATTTCGTTCCTATCAACATTCCAGGCAAACTCAGTGGCCCAGCTCTTACATAAGTGTTTCTCAAACTTGGCAACTTTAAAACATGTGGACTTCAACTCCCAGAATTCCCCAGCCAGGGAATTCTGGGAGTTGAAGTCCACATGTTTTAAAGTTGCCAAGTTTGAGAAACACTGCATTAGACATTTGTAAAACTAAGCTTTTGCACATGGCCAAGCTGAAAAAGTTACAAGCTGTCTGTTTCCGCACTTGGCACTCTCGTTCATCTGAGCGAAACAACTGGGAATTAGAAATACACATTAAGCAAGATCGAAAGTGTGGAAAATATGCACAAAATATGTGAATAGTTTGGAGCAATATAGGGAACAAGTTAAAGAGTCTGAATAGAATGCACTAAAAATAAACAGCATGTGAAAAAAATAGTATGACTGCTCCTTCTTTACCACTGACACCAAAATAATAGATGTGAAGTAAAATGTTAGCATCATTTTAATTAATAACAGAAACATTTCCAAACGACTTAAATTTAATGCTGCCATCAGAACTGTTTTACTATTAATAGATGTCTAAAACAAGTACAATTAAAAGAAAATGAAAAGATACTGTATGCATGTTCACTCTGGTTACTAATTTACCATAGAACCCTACTGCTCTGTAACATGCAAGTTGTTACTTATTCTTTGAATATACAAGGCCACAGGATCAGCCCTTTTCAGTTGACAAACCAGTCTCTAAATGTAGTGAACCCTTATTTATGAACACCTTGCTGTCATAGATTGAGATGCCCAGCAGAAACCACAATGATGTCATGCATGTCAAGACATCGCGGAAAACATGCTAATTGTGTAATGACAGCCATGACATCACTTCCTCCATCTTGACCTTTTCCCCAACAGATGCTCATACTTACAAATGCAATTCAGGAATTAACTCTCACAAACCCGAAAAAGGGGCAAATCTGAAAGAGGTTCATAAGGATAAAAAAAGAATTGTTTTCTGTTTAGAACTTTGCTTTACAAAGGAAAATTCAAGAGCAAACCAAGAAAATAATTAAATGAAATAAATCTAAAGGACAGCTTTTTGAAATAAAGGACTGCCTTGTATAATAAAGGACATATGGTCTCTGTGCTATTACATCACCTCTCAATCACAAAAATGTATGGGATGTAATGGATGAAGGATGCTTGGGCCAACAGGATGCCCTCAATATGACAATGATGGGAGTTGAGGTCCAACACATCTGAAGGGGCACTTCCTGAAGAACTGAGAGTGTTTTGGAAAGCAGCAACATTCATGAAACACGAGGAACCTACCCTCACAGAGAGGTCAGACCTCAGGACTACAGTATATGGCATAGGACTGCCATTCACTTTCCACATCTGCAGACCAAGCAACCCTCAGTTTTCAGGAGAGAGTAGACCAGTGTTTCTCAACCTCAGCAACTTTAAGATGTGTGGACTTCAACTCCCAGAATTCCCCAGCCAGCCATCTTAAAGTCGCTGAGGTTGAGAAACACTAGTCTAGAATATTTGTTGCCTAGTCCTTACCTCAGAATGTATGTCATGAGCAACAATTCTGTACAGGTAGTCCTCGACTTTCTGTTCGTTTAGCGACCATTCGAAGTTACAACGGCACTGGAAAAAATGATTTATGACTGGTTCTCACACTTACAACCATTACACATCCCCACGGTCACGTGATCAAAATTTGGGCGCTTGGCAACTGGCATGTATTTACAACAGTTGCAGCATCCCAGGGTCACATGATCGCCATTTACAACCTTCCCAGCCAGCTTCCGACAAGCAAAATAAATCAGGAGCCATGTGATTACTTAACGACCACTGCAAAAAAAATGTTGTGAAATCGAGTGCAATTACATTGTGCCTCGCTTAATGACTGCACTGCTTTACAACGAATTTTCCAGTCCCCATTGTGGTCGTGAGTCGAGGACTACCTGTACAAGCACAAAGGCGTTTCTCAGCATCAAATCAAACAAGATATTTTTTCAATATTGACAGCTCTCTTGATAGGAATGTTTGCTTTTTCAGTCACACACAGAGTTGCAGGAACTCTGCACTAAACAATGCTTGCCAGCGACAAGAATGATTTGTAAATTAAGGCACCAGGGAGAAAAGCGTTCATAGTTTGCTTTGATCCTTCTCAAAGCAGTAAAAAAATAAACTGTCTCTGTCAAGCAACGGAATACACATCTGCCTAGGTGTTAAGAGACCTTAGCCTTAGCGTTTTGTCAGTTTCCAGGAATGAGCAAGGATTGTCACTTGCGAAAAAGAAACAGCTCTGGGAAATCACAAATTGTATGTTTCCAAAGGCCTTATAGACATGTAGTCATCTGGAAATTTTGCCTGAGTATTCACCACACAGTTTCTTTCTTATTTATTTTCTTAAAAATACATACAGGCATTGCTCAATCCCGATTCTTTTACAAATGCTGAAAGTGGCCATTTAAATCAACTCAGATAGGTAAGCCAGGCTTCTAGATCACTTACGTAAGGACCCAAACCAACATTTCTTCAATATATCCAGTGGGCTAACCCCAAGTTGAGCTGTGACCCTGAGACTCTAAAGTGGTACTCAGAGAAATATTCAGGGAGGGGAACATCACTTGCACACGGTCAGATTCTGCGATTATGGTTTCATTACACAGAATCTTCCTGGTCAACTTATATTCTGCATATTAAGAAATTTAACCTGCAGCAGCAGGTCTGTTGCATGCTCACTCTTGGAATGGGCTAGCCAGTCGACTAGTTTTGGAGTTATCTAGCTGGTTTTCTTTGACTTGCGAGTCATCCTATTTGCTAGTCAGAGGCTAAAGTTAAGCCTGTGTGCATTCAGTACAATACCCGTATCTGTCTCCAATAGAAGAGTATCAGGGTTGAACTGCGGAGTTCTTGGTGTCTCTGAGCTTGGTTGTTTCCTTGCAGACGT
Source organism: Charina bottae (assembly GCA_023362775.1). Classification (NCBI taxonomy): domain Eukaryota; kingdom Metazoa; phylum Chordata; class Lepidosauria; order Squamata; family Charinaidae; genus Charina; species Charina bottae. The sequence goes on from JALMGJ010000006.1 coordinate 24,291,343, forward strand.
TTCATTGCCCAACTAGGGAACATCATCAGTGCAAGGGAATGTGATGATGTTCCCTAGTTGAGTAACGAAACGTCTGCAAGGAAACAACCAAGCTCAGGGAGCACCAAGGACTCCACCGCATCTGTCTGTTGTGATAGCAACAGTGGGCACCTTGTGTATCAATCAAATCCTCCGCTCTCCATGCGGGGAAAAACAAAGCAGAGATAGCAACTAAAGAGCCACAGCATTGCGTCTCTTCTATTACGATGCTTAGACTTACCACACGTAACACAGAATCTGCAGGATGAAAAGAGATGTTACCCTTCCACCTAATAGGGATGTAGGAAGCTGCCTTTTACAAGGCAAGTTATTAATCCATTTAGCTGATTACTGTCTGTTCTGTTTGGCCAAGCTGAGGTTTTCCCCATGGGGTTATCCTTAAGTGCAGACAGCACTTAAGAAATTCAGTAACTGGATGGAAATAATATTGGTGATGATGATGATGAGAGCAGACTCAAAAACTTGGAACTTTTTGCATGCAAATGGCAGGTGCCCTACCACTGAATTACAATTTCCCTCCTACAGTCCCTCCTTCTCTTTATGCAGAAGCAGCAACGCAATAATTCAATTCCTTTCTCTCAAGAAGTGGGGCTGACCTTTCAGATTCCCACATCCCTTTCAAACAGCTTTCAAGATTTGTTGTCACATTTCAAGAAGAAGCGCACTTGACAGATCTGAGATGATACATCAGTATGTTTTAAAAAGTATATTTTAATTTTAAATATGCTTCTACACCACGGCATCTTGCAGAATGGAGAATGATTTGGAAGAAGGGAGTCTCTGCTTCCTGGCTTTGCATGAGCTGGGGAATAATAAATAATAATAATAATAATAATAATAATAATAATAATAATATAATGATGCATGGCTGCTTTAAAAATTACACTAACTTTAATGAGTGGATTTCTCAAAGCCCTGGCCCCTTTTTTTTTGGCTGACAGGAAAGTCTGAAAAAAGTTTTGATTTTAATGAAGAGCAGAAAGGTACTGTGCTTCAGGGACATCTGCCAGGGGAGGGAGGTCAAAGAAGTCAAGATGGCGGCCATGTGTAGATGTGTGTAAAAAAGGCTTTGATCCCATGGTTGTGGCTGCCATCTTGACTTTTTTGACCACCCCAGATATTCCTGCTTCCTCTAAATTGTTTTCAAAGTGTGCAGAGCCCTAGTATATACTAATTAGCACATGAAAGTAAAAGTTGTCCAGAAAAGAAAAATGTTTTACCAACGACTGCATAAAATGCTATCGAAATATTAAACTTTTGACAGCCAAATATACCCCAACAGGAGGTGTCTTATTTAAAGCCTTATTTAACCATTTCATTGAAAGGGAAAAGGCAGGATAATATTACATAAATCATAACAACTAAATAATTTAATTTATCTCTGTGTTTGCTATCATGGAGCTTTCTTCATCCTGCTGGTACCTACTGTTTCTTTGCCGAACAGAAGATGGAACAAATGGTTTGGCGGGTAAGGGGGAAATCTCCAGGTGTTCTGAACTTGAAATGTTTTCTAAACCTGCCTCCGCTTTCCAAGGCTGTTACGTTGAAATAGCAAAGGAGGAAAGATATCTCAGTTGCGCCTGAAGAACAACGTCACTGCTGTACTGAAGGAGGGGAACAGCATTGGAGAGAGATTGTGAGCATGAACTGGTAACATCTGGAGATGAAGTATTTAAGGAAGACATAAAAATATGGACTGAGGCAGAAAAAAACAGAATTAAATGAACAAAGAGTAAGGTGACAAGTCCTTGATTGAGAAACTATGAGTAGGAAAAGAAGGAAAAATAGCAGTGTATCTATCGTGGAGACAGAAATAGGCAGTTCTGAAGCTTTCCCAAGTTTTGTATCTCCAGCTAGATTAGGAATTCTGGGAAGCAGAGTCCCAACACATTGGATGGATATTGTCCACAACTGAACTTCCAATGTTAGAATGAAGTCTCCCATTATCCCTTGCCTTGTGAGGATGGCTGGATGCTGGCGGAGATGTCACTCTCTGTCCCAATATCTGTTGGGGGTTTTATCAGAGCTGGAAAGCGAGTCCAAAAGCCAGGAGTCTGGGGAGAACCCAGCCAAAGCTGACAGCATGAGAAAATATGGAGTGGGGTGGGGTGGTGTAGAGGATGGAGGCAGACTTGAAGCAGGTATGCAACAGCCATTAGGAAAGCATTAGATGGCATTGGATGAAACTCAAGACTGCCCCATCTTGATTCTAACCGGGAGGGAAAAACTCGATCAGACTTTCAAGATTCTGTTTTACAGTATATTCTATAACAATAAAATAGATTCCAGTAGTTCTTGTAGTGTTGGTTGGTTGGTTCATTTGTAAGATTCAAATGCTGCCCGACTCCAGAGAGAGACTCTGGGCAGCTTACATTTTAAAAGAGCAAAAACAATGATAAACAACAACATAAAAAAACCCATGTATGTCCAGACAAAAGAAACAACATATATTACAACAACACACCTGTCAACAGCCACCCTGCCCCAATATAGTGGCAAAGAGTATTTTAAAATCCCTGGGCTGTGTGCGTGCGTGCGTTCGTTCGTGTGTGTGTGTGTGTGTGTGTGTGTGTGAGAGAGAGAGAGAGAGAGAGAGAGAGAGAGAGAGAAAGCTTTTATTCTTTTTTTTTAAAGCAAATATAAGCAAAGCTCTAATATCCACATCCTGGATAATGGCAAAACCTAGTGATTTAGGATAGTATTCTATAATGCTGGAATTATGATTATAAAATGATGATAGGAAAGCTAAGAAATCCTTAGCCACAGCCATCTTTGATTCTTCCTATGTCTTATTATTCGTCAATATGTTTATAATCTCGATTTCTCACCCAGAGCTTTGACAAGAATATTTTTCTATGACCACTTCCCATTTTCAACTCCATAAATAGTATTTGTGTATATTTTTGTGACAACAATTTGTGCTATTGCACTAGTTACGGTTGTGGCTATAGTAATACAGTAGTAGTAGCAGTAGTAGCAGTAGTAGTAGCAGCTATTGGTTTTGTCATTTTTATTATTATTATTTTTTTATTATTATTATTATTATTATTATTATTATTAGGCATTCTCACCCCTGGACTGTGTGTTATCCAGCTGCTGGAGGAAATCTCTAAACACCAGATGCTACCCAGACACAATGAAATGCAGCTTAGATGCAAATAGCAGATAAAGCTTTATTTTATTTCCTGGTTCAGTTCAGATAAAGGGGATTCATTTATTTCTTAATCTCAATACACAGTAACAGCATCATGTTACTCAGTTCCTAAGAGGAGCCCTCTGTCCAGCCTCATGTTTTAGGAGACAGAGGTTAAAATGAACAGAGGATAGATATTAAGGTGATGAAAGGAAAACCAAAATAGGTTAAAATAGGGAGGGGAGAAAGCAGGGGGGGGAGAAATGTTTGTCCTTGAGAGGGGACCAAGTGAGCTACAAAAGTAACCTGTGGCTGGATTCCCACAACAAGCTTGATTCACTCATTTTCTGGGTTCACATAATAAATTGAGTTATAAACTAACTACATGGTGTGAATGGGTCCTCTTTGTTGCACTCTGAGGTGTAAATAAGGCATAATTATTCTAGTTTCAAGAAAACAAGAAATTAGAACCCTGCATTTTACTGCCTAATTTTAAAATGTGCAAGAAAAAGAGGCCTACTACTTGTAAAGGGAGATGTTTAGGGCCATTGTTTGGACTCTCATAAGAATCACCTGTGGGTGGGGGTGGGGGGGGGAATCAAAACCATCAAGATGGTGACTGTGGCACTGAACACCACTAGATGTTCTCCTTTGGGTTGCAGAACAACTTGGTCAGCCTTTGATGCCACACATGATTTGGGAAGGAGTGTAATTAGCTGCCGCAAAAACCTTGGGCTGGCCAGCCACCGCAAGCCAAATTTCATCGTTTGCAATGGCCCTCACCTTTACCATACAGGAAGAAAACAAGCAGTGATAAAGTTAGATAGCATTCTTTGCAGATGGCACAGAAGAGGGTCTGTAATCAAAATGGGTCTGCTACAGGAAGCCATCTTGTAAAAAAAAAAAGACTGGGATGTTGTATTATATCAAATGTAATTGTTCATCTCAATATTGCCTGCTTTCATTAGCAGCTTTTCTCAAGATTTCTAATGATTTCTAATGGACCAAGCAATGCCAAAAGTTGAAACTAAAGCGTCCTGTAGGCAAAGCATGGGTTGTATTTGGCTCAGTGTATTGGATGAACTCTGCCAGTGCAAATGTTGCTTATGGCTTATTATGTTAAGCAAATCCAGTTAAAAGTGGTTTATTTGATAAACTGTAAGGAAGCAAATCATGGCTTTTGTTGTGACTGAACAAAATCACCTCTTAAACATCAGCACCTATTTCTCCAAGAGCAAACTTTTCAACCCAGCTGGCATTAATTACAATATGCATTGTTATCTTTTATGGAGCCTTTTTCCAGAGGACTCGTGTGTGCATTCATTCCAGCTACCCATTGCACACCTATATAGAATTACATGCTAAATTAGTAGCATTGCTCATCAAGAAAAATGTCACTGTTAGAGCGATGCTCTAGAAATAGTAGCCTACCTCACTGATAGAGTATGAGCTGAATATGTTATTAGTCAATGAACAGGAAGAGATTTACCCCATTCCCTGAATAGAAAACATATTTTAGTTGGAAATGACCTCCCACTGTGCCCATATTCATTTTAATTATCAAATCGTGACTCCCAGATTGTCCAAATCAAAATAAGTGCTACAAAGGTAGATGTTTCTGTCTGAAGGAGACAATGTCCTGGAAGGGTTTTATGAAGCAGCACGTGGACCACCATGCAGCCTGATGTCTTCCACTGTGCTGGATGAGACCTCCCATCAACTCCAGTAGATGGCCTGCTGACTCAGGATGATTATGGTTTCCAGAACAGAAAAGCCCATGCTTGGGGAAGCCCAATCTAGAGAGAGGATGACTGAGTTTGCGCATTATGCTAAGCCATCATTTGCTTAACCATGTTTTTACCGAATGAATCAAAACTGCTTGGGCTCACAAAGCACACTAAACCATAATCCATCATTTATGAGCCACAATGACTGGATTTACACAATTTATGAAGACACAACTGAACCAACCACAGGATATGTACCCTAGGTTATTGTTCTTTTTGTTTTCTGAAGTCCAGAAGCTGCTCAGGTATAAAAAATCTGCTATGTGCCGAGTCCATCTAGTCTAGCCTTCACCAACCTAGTACTGTTCAGATGTGTTAGAACGACAACACCCAGACTTCTAAGGCAGTATTATCTGGAAACTATAATTCAATCACATCTGGAGGGACATTTGATTGGGAAGATTGATTTAGCCCCAAATCACATACCTGGAAGTGCCGTTAGAACCCTTGGGAAGAGGATGATCCCATCACCTTCCACTTAACTTTTTTTTTGGTACTGGGAATGGCAGGGAATGAACTTGAGATCTTCGGCTGGAAAAACTACTGCTCCAGCTTTGGGCAATAGTCTCTGGTCAGTGTGAAGAGGTAACTAGTGGCCATGTTGCTTTTGGCAAAGCTCTTACAGGGGTATAGCTAATAGTATCAGACATGCTAACACAGAAATCTATATATTTTACAGGACCGGGTGGTTAAGATTATTCTTTTGGTGGGCTTTGCAAATTAGGAATAGCTTGAACAAGAGTCCAGTTTGAAATGTGCAGGCCTTTTACATGTTACTTGGTTCGTCAGCTATAATGTACGGACAAATACAGCCTCAGATTACTAGTAGAATAGCCCCTTATGGAATGCTGAACACCATTTTTGCCATTGTCTGGCAGCCCTCTCTTCCTCTCAGCAAATTGACTTTTCTTGTCTAAGTGCTTGACTCTTTTAATATCCCCCATAGAGCATTTTATTCACCCTTTTCTTCACTAAGTCCTTCCTCTGCTTCTGCTTCCAAATAAAAAGAACATTGACAGAACCGGAAAACCTGAATCTCAAAAGAATATCAGAGATCTAATTGAAAGTATTTATTTATTAGCTTAATAACTTGTAGGAAGAACCTGCTAGTTTCCCCCTCTTCCTCTTAGTTGTCTCCTAATCAGTCTTTTAGTTCACATACAGTTGCAGTTTACTCCTCTATTGCTAATATTTCCTTGCTTATTCATATGATGAGGTCATCCGCCTGGGCTGGCAACATTTTATTAAAATCTCATTTTTAGATCATAAGTAGAAATCAGCTGGCTCGATCTTGCCCTTCACAGTGTGACACACACTGTACTGAAAAGACAGCTGGAAACTAAAACATCCCAGCAAGATGAGTAAGTAAGTGACATTGCCCCAAGCTATGTACTCACTCACACACACACGCGCGCACACACACACTGCCCCGCTTCAAAAGACTCAAGCCTATTTTATTTTTAGGCCTATTTGCCTGAAAGTGAAGATTTTGAATATTTGGCAATGTTAACTCCAAACAGAGGCCAACCCTACCATTAGATAAAGTGAAGTTACTGCCTTAGGCAGCAGATGTAAGGAGCAGAAGCAGCAGCCTTGCCCCCCCACTTCCTCCTGCATTCCCAGGAACCCCTCTCTGATGGGAATAGGGTGGTGGTGGTACCAATCTTGACATATGGTAGGTTTTAAGGTGAGGCAAGGAACACGGATTTAGAAAACTGAGTACGTAAATGCAAATAAAGATGATGGTCTACAGTCTCAGAGCTCAGTCTGGATAATTTCTTTTTCAATTACATGTGTAATAGTTTCATTCAGCGTCTTGGATGGCTCACTTTGGAGATATGGCCTCTCCAGTTATAGGTTGCATATGTTATGCTGATGGATATTTGTTTTGTTATTTGCTTTGGGAGATGGACAGATTCCTAAGGGGCATCTCAACTCCTTTCGGCATGAAGTGCTGGAGTGCAACATAATGTCTGGGTTTGGATGAAGTTCTGTGAGCAGCTTTTTTGGGCAGGGAGGCAGCAGAAAACTTCTGAAATCAGTGCAAGGGCAACATGGAATTAGGCTGAAGGCTGCCTGTGAATCTAGGACAGTGCTTTCCAAACTTCCCCCCGTTGGTGACACACCAATGGCGGTGCGTGAAAACCTGGAAGCGCCGCGGTAGCGGCGCACAAAAACCCGGAAGCACCGCCGCCGCGGGGCTTCTGGGTTTTCACACGGCAGCGGCAGCACTTCCAGGTTTTCACGTGCCACCGCGCTTTCGGGTTTTCATGCGCCGCAGCCGCACTTTCGGGTTTTCGCGCGCTGCAGCGGTGGCAGCAGCAGTGTCCTGGTGTCCTGCACGAAAATCCGGAAGCACTGATGGCCCGCCATCAGCGCTTCCGGGTTTTCGCACGACACACCTGGGCCCCGCAGGCGACATAGTGCTGTGTCACGACACACAGTTTGGAAAGCTATGATCTAGGTCCACAAGTTGCCCATCCTATATAATATGACCAGAAGTGGAGAACTTGCTATGGAGCATGCAAATCCTGGGTTACCTGACTGAAACAGATACCTGCTCTTCTTCCCAGGCTTCCATGTTCTACTGTTCAGTACCCACTCAATTTCCCCTTCATCTGTTTTTATACTCTCTATGGCAGTGTTTCTCAACCTTGGCAACTTTAAGATGTGTGGACTTCAACTCCCAGAATTCCCCAGCCAGCATGAGGTGGAGCCAGAACTGTAGGTATTTCTCCATCTTCTTCTATCTCTTAGACAACACATGTGTACCTATGTAAGAAGCCCAATGAGAAGGAATTTGAGACTTCTGCTCATCACTCAGTTACTCAAAACAAATGTTCTAATCAGTGTGACAAACTTCCATAGATCGACAGTGAAGTAATTTACTTGGTATGGGCAGGATGACATAAGTATCTCAGGAATTGGACAATTAGCATTGTCAGCATTAGCACAATGATATGAAGACAACTGGTGAGCTATTGAGGGTGGGTTATAATGATGTATTGGAGGCATCTCATTAGTCTTTTAACTCTTTAACTCTTATGAAGCAAGAGAGAAAGCTGCTACATTTGTATCCATTGTCTCTGCCTCTCATTCATTCCCTCTCCCTCCAACTAACAACTTTGCTAATCAATTCCTTTGTGCAACTGAAGGGCAGTCAACATGAAGAATTAAAGAAAGAAATGAGCCCCATATATAGATTACCTATGTTTTGTCAGACAAGTCAAGAATGTGGAAATAACTTGATTCGTGCACTGCTTTCGCTGCTCAAACTGTACCTTCTACCCACCACATCCCAGGCTAGTCCCTCCCAAATATGTTTGCTGGGGTTGCACAGTCTTTTCAAGATCAGGGGCTGCTCCTGACCCCTAAGTAGCACACAATAGTCTTATTCCAAAATATGAGCAGCAAGAAGCAGACAGACACCAGATAAAATGTTATTTTAATTTACAGGGAATGTCATTAAAATTCAGTTAATTCAGTATTGTTAATGTGATCACTTCCCATGCAGTTAATACTGTTTTCCTTTCTCCTGCATTAAAAATTATATTTCAGTTGCAAAGTTTTAGAAGAGACCCAAGGGTTGAGGGAACCAGAATCCTGAAGTTAGAACAGCCTTCCTCAATGTGATGCCTTCCAAATGTTTTAGAGCATACAGTAATTCTTACTCTTTCTGACCACTGGAAAACCATTGGTTGGGAATGATGGGAATTGTAGTCCAAAACACTTAGGAAGGGCATCACATTGGGAAAGACTTGGCTGGAGATAAATTCAATTGCAAAAAAAAAAAAACCAGCCATCAGGATTTCTGAACTCAAGGCAAGCACATTCTGGTTCCATCAAGACCCATTTGGAGACCAATGTATCCTATCCACCACATAGAGAATGAAGAAATAATTGCCCATTTACTGTTCCAAGCTATGGTCAGTGGCCTTGAGCTGCAGAATGAAAGAAGTTTTTGAATCACAACCAAATACAAAACAATTCATGGCTTCTGTGCAGGGCTGTCTGTGTCTGTGTGTACACGTGCATGCATGTGCACATATGCACACATACCTAGCACTACAATCTACTGGAAGCTGTCTAAACAGCGGTCCCCAACCTTTTTGGCACCAGGGACCGGTTTCGTGGAAGACAATTTTTCCACGGACCGGGGAGGGGAAGGATGGTTTCGGGATGAAACCATCGGAAGTGGTAAATAAAATAATGGGCGGGCCACGCGCGGACTAAAATAAGTTTCGGATTCTGACTTCTCATAAAGAGCGCGCAACCTAGATCCCTCGCATGCACAGTTTACAGTAGGGTTTGCGCTCCTATGAGAATCTAATGCCACCACTGATCTAACAGGAGGCAGAGCTCAGGCGATAATGCGAGTGATGGGGAGCGGCTGTAAATACAGATGAAACTTCACTCACTCGCCCACCGCTCACCTCCTGCTGTGCGGCCCGGTTCCTAACAGGCCACGGACCGGTACCGGATATACTAACCATGTCAAGATGAGGAGTTTTACTCTTAAGCTGAGCACCAAATGACAAAGTTAATAAATGGCAGAAGAATGTACTCCCCCTTTTATCACTCATCAGTCCACCCTTCTGCAGAATTTAAGCAATGTCCCATCTAGGCGTTGACCAAATCCACAGCTTCCAGCCCAGAAACTGCTCTGTCAGTTAATGTGTATTAAATAGGAGCCTAACATTAGATAACTTTGGACAGCGTTCTACAAAATGCAGAATGTGGTCCCTGACACAGATTCTGCTTGGAAGGCAGTGGGCTACAAACCAGGAGACTGTGAGTTCTAGTCCCACCTTAGGCACAAAGCCAACTGGGTGACCTTGGGCCAGTCCCTCTCTCTCAGCCCTAGGAAGGAGGCAATGGCAAACCACTTCTGAAACCTTGCCAAGAAAACCAGAGGGACTAGTCCAGGCAGTCGCTGAGGATTGGAGCCGACTGAACGGAAAATATCTATCCATCCATCCATCCATCCTGCCAGTAGTCAAAGCTCTTAACACAATTCATAAATTAAAGGTTAAACATATTGTTAGAACATGAAAAAGGTAGTAAAGAAAGCTTGTTACAAAATAAACCAACATCAGTTGAAGAAGATCAACAATACTGCAAAGATCTAAAAGACACAAGTATGTTTTTTAAAACAGAAGGACTTTTCTTGTGCTGGAAAAAAAAAGAAACAGAAGATGAACCTCAGGTCACCTTCTCCAGGAAAGGCATTCCAGAAGTGGGGCACCAACCCAGAAAAAGCCCTCTCCTTATCAGCTCATGATCCCTGGGGCAATTCAGAAATGTCTAGATGGCCCCTGGCATCTCCAATTGGGATTAGGAAAGATCTCTGACTCATTTGTTGTTGTTGTTCAGTCGTTTAGTCATGTCCGACTCTTCGTGACCTCATGGACCATAGCACGCCAGGCCTTCCTGTCCTCCACTGTCTCCCGGAGTTTACTCAAGTTCATGTTCATCACATCGGTGATGCTATCTAACCATCTCATCCTCTGCCGTCCCCTTCTCCTTTTGCCTTCAGTCTTTCCCAGCATCAGGGTCTTTTCCAGTGAGTCCTCTCTTTGCATTAGGTGGCCAAAGTATTTGAGCTTCAGCTTCAGCATCTGTCCTTCCAATGAGCAGTCAGGGTTGATTTCCTTTAGGATTGACTGATTTGACCTCCTTGCAGTCCAAGGGACTCTTAAGAGTCTTCTCCAGCACCACAGTTCGAAAGCATCAATTCTTTGGCTGTATATTATCTGTACTGATCAATAAATATTGTATGAATGAATACAGGTGTAGTCCCTGGCCTCCAACCTGCAAAGTGTGTAGTTCTTGAACCAAAAGGTTCCCAGAAGTGGAGAATTAGTGGTCTTCCAGATGTCAGAACTCATTCCTCATCTTGACTGGGGTTGGTAGGAGTTTATTTCAGCAGTATGTAGAGGCCACAGGCTCCTCACTTCTTTCTTAAAGCTACTGAGTATAGAACCAGTGTAGATAATATTAGCTAAAGGGCCAAGAGCTTAATTCAGTATAACATAGCTTCAAGTGTTCTCAAATCCTCTATTTTCACTGTTGTTAGAAATAATAGGTTTTAAATGCAGGAACAACTCTGAATAAAAAGGATATTTCTGTGAAAATCTTGGGATGTTTACTTGGAAGATTCCCTTTCTCTGTTAAGAAACTAGGAGAAGGTAGGGCTTCTTCACAGTGTTTGAGGTGGACCATATTTCTTTCCCTCTCATTAGTTTCATGTTTCTTTTTCCTACAGATGCCAGTGAGGATCATTCATTATTTCTATAAAGGTAAAGGTAAAGGTTCCCCCCGCGCAGTTGTGCAGTCGTGTCCGACTCTAGGGGCCGGTGCTCATCTCCGTTTGTTAGCCGAAGAGCCAGCGTTGTCCGAAGACGCTTCCACAGTCATGTGGCCAGCATGACACGTGTGGAACGCTGTTACCTACCCACCGAAGTGGTACCTATTAATCTACTTGCATTTTTTTGCATGCTTTCGAATTGCTAGGTTGGCAAGAGCTGGAGCTAGTGCGGGAGCTCACTCCACATGCAGGGCTAGGGATTCGAACCTCCGAACTTGCGATCAACAAGCCTGGCGTCTTACCCACTGAGCCACCACGCCCCCCATTATTTCTATAGGCCAGTTAAACTCACTTCCTACTTCTCCTGGATTATGCATACTATGTATTTGAAAGGATAGGCATGACAGATGAGAGACAGACAAGACAGACGAAAGCTTGCAAGATACCTTGAATTCTGAGAAGTCCAAAATACTTATTTTATTTTAAAATATTTTAAGATTTTAAACCTTGGCTAATCCAAGAAAAGTTAAGCAGCTTCAGATCCAACTAGAACTTGAATGGGAGATGACCAGCTAATCCCAAGGCTGTGAGCTATACCAGGCCATCAAAAAGGCATCCATGAAGAAGGCAATAACAAACTACTCCATATTGTTGCCAAGAAAGCCACATGGGCATAGCCATGTAGTCACCAGGGACTCTTTCATCATTTTGAAAAAGTTTCAGGTAGGTGAACTATTGTAGTTTCCTCCAACTGCAAGGATTACAGCAGGTGGAAAGGATTCTAATGTTCCACCATCTCCGGACAGTCTTAATTCTGCATTCCCCCCACCCCATTTTTAAAAGAATGCTCTGAAATCCACAGATGCCTTAAATCTTGTGTTAAGTTTAGCCCAAATTGGACTGGGGAGGTTGTACTGTTATTAACAATTTCTCTTGAAAGGGAGATTAGAGGGTTTATATAATAAACATAATAAAAAATATTGCCTTTCCCCATAGAATTACTTTTTTTTCCAAAAAAGTGATTCTTCTTGGTGAAAAGACTAATTGTTCAGCCAAACAATGGACATCAAATCCAAATCTGCAAATCTGAAGCTCTAGGTATAATAGACATGCCAAATATTAGTGGCTGTTTTTGAGAATACAGATTTTACATATTTGGAATCTCCTTTAATTAGAGGATACTACCGGGATTTAGGCCTAATGACATCCTGCTGAGAAATCTATTTATAGCATAATCCTGAAGTAAACAGCTTCCCTCCAACTGTATCTAGTCAATCAGCACAGTACCAAAGTCATACCCACTTCAGCAGCATACCATATGCATTTGACTGTTTTGCAGCTATGAAGGAATACAAGGCTGCCTTGCAAAACTAAAAAAATCTGGGGAATTTGGAATAGTTTGCCAGCATACAAGAGGCAGGGAGTACTGAAATGAACACTCCAAAGTATTCCACAGATGTTTCTCAGATGAGAGGACAAGGCTATGCAATGCTATAAATTCTACTCAGTTTTGGTTCTGGTCTGTCTTATGACCTTTGGTTGACTTTTCTCATGCATCAGCCACCATTCTTGGGGAAAAGGTGCTATGACCCAATTCTATAGAGATAACTGAAAATCAAGTTTTTCTACTGCTTATGATTCAATCAGGGTAGCGAAAATTAAAAGGCAAAAAATCATACAAAATCAATTACATACATACATACATACATACATACATACATACATACATACATACCAATTAGGGCTACATTAGAAAAGCAAGCAGATACGTTAGCCAAAATAAAATATCAGATAAGCTTAAATTCCCCCTGGAACAAACACTTTCCTACACAACATCTTCACCACTGGGATATAAATCATCAGACAGACCTCCAGAGTTAGAGACTTTCACAATTTCACCAAGAAGGCATTTGCTCTTATCCATCTCAGTGTTCCTCCTCCCACTAACACTGATTCCATTTGTGTAAATGCAGTGGTGCCGTTAAATTATTAAATCCAGACCTTAGGATAACCTAACATGCCCCCACCCCATTTTAGATAGAAATGTCTATTACTTCATTAGCTGAAATATTGTCAGTCTGCCGTACTCTGTTTGTAGACCTCCAAGCCACTCCCCAGTGTATCTGCGCCTGTCCCAAAAGCCGATGCCCCACCTTCCCAGAAAGCAAACCATTTCCATATTGCTGCTAAGAAAGCGTGTGCTCACGTAGTACAATCATATTGCTAGTAAGTTTACTGGGTATTGTCAGTGGTAGAACTGAGGAAGGAAAGAAGCTGCTTTGTACTGAGTTAGACCACTGGATTTGTTTAAAATTGTCCACAGGGATGGACAGCACACTCCCCAGAGTTTCAGGGAGGATGATCTTCCCAGCCCTGTTAATACCAAGGGTTGGCATTTCTCACTCAAAGGCTATGATGTAGCACTGAACCAAAATCAACCAACCAATGCTTCTTCCTGATGCAAATTGGATTTGAAAGGACCTTTTCCCACTCTCTCTTCCAAACTGTTCAGGCCACCTGGTTCATTGCACCACATACCAAGTGTGAGATCCCTGTGTGTTTGTAGTGTCTTCAGCAGTAAATTAAGTTCACTCAGCAATGTTTGCATTCTACTAGTGGGAGGGGGGGGGTCATCTGCGGCTGTCCCTCTCTGCTTCTCTTGTTTAGATGCTTCCAGTATTTTATTAGTCCAACTAGTAAAAATGCAGAATTGCAGGTTAACATTATTAAATCTTCCCCTAGACTGAGAGATGTTTGTTTTTTAAATATTTACCTCCATCTCCTAGCACTGTCAGGAAGAAGAAGAGTTTGCGGCTGGATCAGTTAGCATTCTTTTCCAACCTGGTGCCCTCTGGATAGGCTGGGGCTGCAACATTCCCAGCTAACATGACCATATACTGTATATAGTGCCAATCCATCTGGAGGACACCATGCCAGGGAAGGCTAAGCTAACTGAATGGATGGGCTGTGGCATGCTGTATATTTTTTGTAGCTGAACTCCAAAATCACCACAAAGCATACATTCCACAAGGAGCTACAGCCAGTCACAGCTCCCCAATATAACCATCTGGCCAACCCATGTGTCTGCAGAACATGTGTTGGTTGCATTCACCCAAAATGTTTTCTATTCACATCTAAAAATATAATACACAACCTAAACGTCAAACAGCTATTGGGCAGGTGTGAAGCTGACGGCTACTGAGTAATGACCAATAGTTTTGTCAGTCAAGTAGCTAACAATCAGCAAAAGAATAAGCATCCTTTAAGGGACTGCATGAATATACACCAAGTCTGGAACCTCCTGAGAATGACTAAAAATGCTTAAGAACTTTGGAATTCGTACTGATTTAAATTAGGCCTAGCATGACAGTACTTCTTCCTATTATTATGAGCAATAAACACATATTTGGGGGTTTTTTTATTACAAGAAAATGACAGAACTGAAATCAGACTAGCTCTCCTAGGAATTTGAACACAGGAATATTACTATGCACTATTACACCCCAATACTGTAACCTATAATACCACCCTTCTGTTTGATGGTATCCTTTGTTCCAGTATCATAATCTGTTGCTATAGAAACTAGTATGATGTCAGACGACAAGGATTATGGAGCCTTGGTTTAAAAAGAAAGGAAAGGTAAATCAGGGGAGGAAAAATTATCTACAAATAGCTGTTAAGACACAAACCTCTTAGGAACCCCAAATGTTGGTAGGGAAATAAACTTAAGGCTTTGAGTAATCTAGAATAAGTACATAGGAACATGCCTCGGTGCTATGAACTTGATTTATGTCAGTCAGAAGTGCTTTGCAATTTTCTAGAGACCAGTTATTTTCTAAATCTGTCCATGGCTTTACATCCTTGGCTGTTCCATGACTAAAACCACAGCAGCGTATGCACATGGGAACTCTCAGCACTGCTCACATTTTGATACAGGGTATGGAAAATGGGGAAAGTTTTTCTTCATCTAATACTGAAACTTGGGCTTATCCAAGGAAGCCGAAAGGTGGGCAAATAAAAGGAAGTATTTCTTTACACCAGCCTTTCTCAACCTTTTGACCCTGGAGGAACCCTTGAAATGTTTTTTTTTTAGCTATCAAATTATGTTTTAATAATTGAAATTAGTACAGAACATGGTAATTCCAAAAAGTGTGTGAAACTCACAATGCACGAGAAGTCAGAATAGAAACTGTTCCAAATCTAGTTATACAAGGTACATTAAGAACGCAAGTTCTACAGCTGTAGAAAAATGCTTTTACACACTAGTAGTTGGAGAAAGGAAAAAAGAAAACAAAAATGGTGCCCGGAAACCCCTGTAGGCTTGTAAAAATGTCTCTTTTCTGTGACCATCATAGATTATTGGCAGGTTGAAGTCTTGGTAGTGGCCACCTTGTTTTCTCCTTCCAGCTCCTCCACTCCAGCCTGGGTCATGAGATCCGCTATGTTCTTCTCCAGGTCGTCGATGCGGCAGCTCATGTCATCAATCCTACCAATTATTCGATCAGACATGGTTTGGAACTTGTCCTGCATTTGTTGCAGGAGGGTCTGCACCACGGTGGTGAGGTCCTGAACGGTCTTGGGGTCCGTCTCCGCCATGTCGGTCCACTGTGGCTGCCGCACCTCCCCGTCAGGCCTCGGGGAACCCCTGCACATTCAGGTTCAACTATAGGCCAGAAGTTACAAAATTACTATATTCGTTTCATGTGTAGGCCTGTATATACGCATGAACAGTGTTCATAAACTAAAAATAAAGAATGAAACTTACCTCTTTAATGTGAAGTTGCCTGAATTTGAAATATTTTTTTAAATAAATCATGATCTCCCAGGGACCCCTAGTGACCTCTCGCGGAACTTTAGGGTGCCATGGAACCCTGGTTGAGAAACCCTGCTTTACACAGTGCATCAGAATATCTGGACTAGCCCTACCATTAGGCAAGATGAAGCAACCACGCTGAGTGCAGGGTGGGAAAAACCTGGAGTCGAATGTTCACTCTCTACTCTGCGGATAGCTGCCCAGAGCATCCACTTCCTTGCATCTAAGGAGTAAGGTAAGGCTCTTTGCAGAAGCTTGTTCATTAGTGAAGCATTGCTTGGAGGGTCCCTCAAAGAGATACCATCAGCCTTTCAAGGTAGCCAGGCCAGGAAACAGACTCCACCAGAAATACTGGAACTCTACTTTATTAATATAGGCTATAATAACAGAATCTTCAAAGCCTGGCAGCATTTTCCCTTCCTTCCCTCTTATACCAAAGAGAGTCAAGGCGTGGTCACCTTAAGCTTCTTTCTAATGCCTTCTTCCTTTCCAGGATTAATTCATGTTTTGTTAACTGCTGCAGACACATACCTTCTCCAAGGTCATCTTTGTAGTTCTCTACAGCTACTGTGAGAAATGAATATGGTAACTGCTAGGCCACCTCACAACACAATGGATTCTCTGAGTGGCATCTATAGGGCTGCTGGCCAGAGGGTGAATGGCAAGAAAGAGTCTGTATGGGGAAAATAATGGGGCAAGCAGATGTGGGTGGGAGTGGCAGATTGTCCTCCCACCTCGGGCTATGGTTGAAGAATGTAATAACCGCAGTCAATTTGGTTAAACCAGTGTTTCTCAACCTTGGCAGCTTTCAGACGTGTGGACTTCAACTCCCAGAATTCCCCAGCCAGCATGGGAGTTGAAGTCCACACATTTGAAAGCTGCCAAGGTTGAGAAACACTGGGTTAGACAATAAGAAGCTCTAAATTTGGCACTGAAGAAAAACAATGTTGGGATTATCTTCAAAAGTTGGAATTTCTGCTCCCAGGAAACATCACCAAGGGAGAGCTCTTGCTAACTGTGGTCTCCTCAGGGATATCTTATTGGCCACTATGGAAACAAGATGCTCGGCTAGACAGGCCAACAAGACCACAGTGACATGAAGTATTGTGGAATACTAATAGTTTCGCTTTCATCAATAAGTAGTTTCAGAGCAATTGTGGTGACATAATAATTGCAGAATCAGTAGAGAGCTGTAGAAATCTCCCCACATTGCTTTATAGCCAAGCCTCTGCTGAAAAGTTTTTCCAGACTCGGCATACTGGAGGAAAAAGAATAATGAATGTAGCTTGATCTTGTCAGTACTGCAGTTGCTGCATCTCACTTTAGAAATGCAGCATTTAATATTTGTTCCCTTGTCTGAGCCGTGGATCCCATAGAAATGGAGTCTACAATTGGCAAGCTCTGAATGCTAATCAAACTTTAATTCACTAATTTTCTTATTTTCAGGTTTTGAATTATTTTCCTACTTTTGTCTTGCATTAGTTTTGTAGTGATACAGAAGGATGAAGCCCTATTCTACCCCAAGCATATATGTTGCACAGAGTGGCCTGGATCATCATCATCATCATCTTCATCATCATCACTTCAACTATGCCTCACTTTTCTGCCCAGAGAGAACTTGTCACAAACAATACAATAAATAAAACATAAACAGTTAAAATATTTTTAAAAATTCAAACTGAAAACACCTGGCTAATGAGGAATAGGTAAAGGTAAAGGTTCCCCCCGCAAATTTGTGCAGTCATGTCCGACTCTAGGGGCCGGTGCTCATCTCCGTTTGTTAGCTGAAGAGCCAGCGTTGTCCGAAGACGCTTCCATGGTCATATGGCCGGCATGACGCAGAACGCTGTTACCTACCCACCAAAGTGGTACCTATTAACCTACTTGCATTTGCATGCTTTCGAATTGCTAGGTTGGCAAGAGCTGGAGCTAGTGCGGGAGCTCACTCCGTCATGCGGGGCTAGGGATTCGAACCTCCGAACTTGCAATCTTCCAATCGACAAGCCTGGCGTCTTACCTGCTGAGCCACCGCCTTGATTCTATTTCTAACAGGCTCACATTTTGTTGTCTGAGAGTAATGCAGAAGAAGGCCCTGTTATAGTAGCGACCAGACTACTCCTGCTAACCTTTGCAGACAGATTGTTTTAAGAGGCTGTTTAGCTATTTCAGGTCCTAAACCATTAATGGCTTTCCAAGTTAAAAATCTGTACTTTAAGTTACGCCCCAACCAGTGCAAGGCCAACCTGCGGGTGAAAGGTCTTTAGAAAATGCCTTGCCTGTCTTCATGTAAGCATGACTCACTCACCAATGGATTCACTAAGAGGAACAGTAGACTTTGGGAGGACTACTAGCACCCATAAATTCCATTTCAAGAAATGAGAATCCATAAGATCCAGCTCTAATTTCAGCTTTCTCTGAAAAATGTAGTGCCAACTCTAGAGCCTTTGTGACAAAACATAATACATTTCTTAGCCAGGATATGCAAGGCATTCCTAAAAAGTTATCACAATGAATATAAATATGCTCAAAGGTGATGCTCAATTTAATACTGCTACTAAACATTTATTTAATACCAGTCATACACTAGGTTTTTCATGGAAAAGAGAATGAATATCTACAATCCTGACTGGAAAACAACCTCAGTCCAAACATCAATGTAACTAAGGGTATAGGGTCATCTGCAGGAGGAAGGTCAGAAAATTCAACATGGGGATCACAGTTGCTGACTTGACCTTTTTGACCCCCGCACACCTGTGACTTCCTCCAAGCATTAATAAATGTAATGAAGGCCTAAGATCACACTTGCTGAATATTCCTTCTGAACCACCAGGTATTTACTCAAACTTAGGCACATGCAATCAATGTGTTCCAATAATCATTGTAATAAATCTCTATGGGCATCTTTTGATCAGTATATCAATGTGCTTTATGACTTTAATATCCAATCAAGTCCCCTTAGAATTATCTACTGCACAACACTTTCTTCCCCCCTCCCCTTTCCTATGAATTCTATATTTGTTTTTTCCCAACTTCCTTATTCCTCTTTCTGCTCATTTTGATAGTTAATAAAATATTGGATTCATCCGGCATCAAAATCAAATTAATAATAAAATATTATTAATAATACAGTATTCTATTCTTCAAAGGATAAGGAGAGATTCTTTAGAAAATAGTATCAATGGATAACTTTTTTTCTAGCAAAGATATATATTCCTGCCTTCCCTGCATAAAAGTTGATCTACAATTACAGTACTCTGGATTTTCAGAATTTACAGATTAATTACTGGTGCTTCTTTCCACTGCATTTAGTTCTCTGGTTGGTTTATGGTGTAATATTAATGTTTGGAGCATGACATTTTTGCTGCAGTTGCTTTATGGATTAATACAATTTTAATTGGGTGATGGGTTGTTGACCAATGTGTGTATAGACAAATGTTCATGTAGGAAGAAGCTAGATTAAAATGGAGGCAATAAAAATAAAATATCTGTATCTGTGTCAGACGCTTATTTATCATGATGGTAGGCCAAGCAAGATCAAAGAGCTGATGCACAACATTTGAGCCATGAAGCTAAAAGAAGGGACTGCAGAAAATGTCTACAGTCAAATTCCAGAAGACTTCCTCGTTGTGCTAATAAAAATGGATTCCCAGCTGTGTGTTTTATTATGAAAACATAATGGAGGGAGCAACAGCACAGATTTAGTGAATCAGTATCTTCCACATATTTGGAAGGTAAGTGAGGTATCTATTGACAAGTAACTCCCACCAGAGCTGCCCTCAAATGTTTGCCTCAGCAGTGTGCCCCACCCCACCCTTCTGGTTCCAAGTCCAGACAACACCCAAAGTGGCTGTTGAATCTTGCTTCAAGAGTAGAGTCCTCTCCTTTCCTGAGGGGAGTAGGCTACCTTGGAGATGCGTAGCATGTTACATGGAACATGCATGCATCTCTCCCTGCCTTTCCCCAATTTCTCCCATCTACATTTATAGCATCTACAGTACATCTTCTGGCAGTGCGTTAATTCTGCCTAATGGTAGGACCACCCTCAATTTCTATTAAGCTAAGTGGATCTTCTTTCTAAATAAGTATCCACATCACTGCCATGTCGACCAATAGGTAGCATAATCCTATATAAAAAAGGTAAAGGTTCCCCCCGCACAGTTGTGCAGTCGTGTCCGACTCTAGGGGCTGGTGCTCATCTCCGTTTGTTAGCCAAAGAGCCAGCGTTGTCCGAAGACGCTTCCACGGTCATGTGGCCGCATGACGCACGCGGAATGCTGTTACCTACCCACCGAAGTGGTACCTATTCATCTACTTGCATTTGCATGCTTTCAAATTGCTAGGTTGGCAAGAGCTGGGGCGAGTGCGGGAGCTCACTCCGTCACGCGGGACTAGGGATTCGAACCTCCGAACTTGCGATCTTCCGATCGAATCCTATATACGTTTACTCAAACATCATACTGCATTCCATACATTTAATTGACTGACAGATTATACAATATCAAGTCAGTGTTAATTCTTAACAACCACACAGGTGGACTTTCTCCAGAACAATTGTCTCCAATCCAGCCCTTCAGGTCTCCTAACAGGGCCCATCCTTGCTGTAATCAAGTCAATCCGCTTTGCTTCTCATCATCTTCTTCTCTTTCCACTTTTCCCACAGTATAGACTTCTCAAAGGTGCTGGGTCTTCACATAGTGTGTCCTAAGATATACTGTAACTGTAGACCCAGCCTTTGAATTACTTGGAAATCGGGACAGGATTACAGTGGATAAGTCTGTAAGCGTTCAGTTATTCATTTTTTCCCTGTCTCTTTCTCTCACAATATACTGTACCCCCCCCAAAAAAATTCTACCTTCTCAATTTGTGTTCTTTTCCTTCTCGAAATTAAATAACTATCCTCCTGATTATAGTTTTAAATCATTATCATTGTCTTGGGAGAGGTAAAAATAACATGCAAAAAGTAAAATATAAAATAATGAAACTAAAATGGGACTAGTTTTAAAAACTCAAAAATGAATAGAAATAGCTTACTTTGAATAAGGCTTTAAACAACTCTGTAATTGTAACTCCACCCAAACCCCCCACTAATTCCAGAAAATGATCCCTAAAATAAAAAAAAGGGGGGGTTAAACATTTGTAAAGTTGAGGACAATTGTATCCCAGCAGGGAAGGAGTTATATCATTAGAAGACCAAGTTTTTTTGTGAGGACTGAAACCCTATTTAGAGTACTGCTTGTGCCTTGTCTAATCAATAAACTATCACACCTACATTTAAAATGGAAATCTTGAGTTGAGTAAGTTATTTAACTATGGACATGCAGCCAGTCATGGCCAAACTTGGAGACAGTTCTTTCAATTCCCAATCTGATTTTCTCCACATTGGAGATCTTTCCTGAGAGTGACCTTGATGTCAATATATATACAGTATATGATATATATATATATATGATGCCTAGGAATACACAGTTCCAATCGCATTCATTTTGGGGTTTATATCCCTAAGAAACACTAAAAACTATGCTTGCTATGTGCCTTATTGAATGTGGGAACTTTTTTTGTTCCTCATTCCATCAATGTCAAACACAACGTACAATTTACAAAAATTACAAATATTAATTCCACAAGCCGCCCACATGCCTAAAGGCTGCTTACTGTTGCTAAAAATATGCAGCTAATCAATAGAAAAGTTGTCAAGGAGAAACAGTAAGCAAAGCAAACAAAAATGGGGGCTGGGGAGCCGAGAACTGATGCCAAAATTAAAATACACGGTAATGATTTGTCCCTAATAAGCAAAAAGCATATGAATATGCCTTGAAAAATCTACAAGGGCAAAAGGACTGTGGAATCCAAGCTGGAGGAATCACTAAACAAAAATCAGCTGATATTCATCCATTGACCAAAAAATAACCTGAAACCTTTAAGACAATTTAGGACTATCTGAAATCTCTTTCTCCAATGGATTTAAGCAGGACATAAACATATAGAGGGCACCAAGCAGTGCTGAGAGATCGTCCTCAACCAATTTCTCTTTCTGTGCCTAAGATTGTTATCTTTCTGGAACAACATTTTTCTCTGAATTTTCATTAAGGTTTACAAAGAAAATCCTCCATAGAAAAATTGCTAAATAGGCACAAAAACAGCTGCTGAGTGTACCTAGTGGAAAATGTATTCTTCATCAAAGCATAATCTACTTATGCAAAAGAAAAGGTGAGAGCCAGTTTGGTCTAGTGGTTAAGGCAACGGACTAGAAACCGGGACCATGAGTTCTACTCCCGCCTTAGGCATGAAAGCTGGCTGGGTGACCTTGGGCCAGTCCCTCTCTCTCAGCCCAACTCACCTCACAGGGTTGTTGTTGTGGAGAAAATAGGCGGAGGAAGGAGTATTAGGTACGTTAGGCAGTTATCATTCGAGAGTCTATAGTGGCCTTCAGGGGCACGGCTCCACAGGTGGCCGGATGTGAGACTCTGTTTTTCAAGTTGGGTTCCCGAGAGCAGTTGGGAGTGTTGCTGCTGTACCAGCCTCCCTGCTGCGTAACAACCTCCCTGCCCGAGCTGCTGGGGGCTGTTTCGGGGTTGGCGGTGGAATTCCCCAGACTTATGGTTCTGGGGGATTTCAATCTGCCGTCCCTGGGACGTGCCTCGGGAGGCAGCTCGGGAGTTCATGGCTACCATGGCAGCCATGGGCCTGGTCCAGATTATTTGGGACCCGACTCGAGACAGTGGCCTCACTCCGGACTTGGTTTTCCTGTCGGAGCAATGGCAAGATGATCTGGGGGGAGAGTTGCATCTTTCCCCGTTGTCATGGTCAGATCATGCCCTGGTGACCCTGAGATTCTCATATGCTGCCCCACTCCGCAGGGAGGCTGGACCCATTTGTCTGGTCCACCCCCGGCGACTAATGGACCCGATAGGGTTTCAGAGGGAGCTGGGGGTTATATCCGAGGATCTAATGCACAGTCCAGCGGAGGTCCTGGCCGCAGTCTGGAATAAGAGAGCGGCCAGGGCCTTGGACAGGATCGCGCCTATGCGACCTCTCTTGTCCCATCCGACCCGATATTCCCCGTGGTATACGGAGGGATTGAGGGTACTGAAGAGGGTTAAGAGACGCCTAGAGCGCCGCTGGAGAAAGACAAAGACCGAATCAGACCGAACACAAGCTAGAGCCGCAGTTAAAGCCTACCTTGTGGCGGTAAGAGCGGCAAAACGTCAATATTTCTCCGCTCTTATTGCGTCCGCAGAATGCCGCCCGATGTCCCTGTTTAGGATTACTCGATCCCTCCTAGGTAAGGTGGGCCCGGTGACCCACCTGCAGGGCCGTGCGGAGGAATTTGCAGAGCATCTGATGGATAAAATCGCTCGGATTCGTTCTAACTTAGACTCCAAGCGTGACGCATGGTCAGGGGAGATGCCGAGGGAGCGTCTGTGCCCGGTTATCTGGGAATAGTTTGATCCTGTTGGGCCTGAGGAAGTTGACAGGATCCTCCGGACTGTAAGGGCCACTACTTGTCATCTTGACCCATGCCCCTCCTGGCTGGTGAAAGCAGCCAGTGAGGTGACATGTGGCTGGGTCCATGCGATGGTTCTTACATCCTTGGGAGAGGGAGTGTTTCTGGCAGCTTTTAAGGAGGCGCTGGTGCACCCCCTCCTCAAGAAGCCATTGCTGGACCCTACAGTGTTGGATAACTTTCATCCTGTCTCCCACCTCCCCTTTTTGGGGAAGGTGGTTGAGAAAGTGGTGGCATTACAGCTCCAGAGGATTCTGGATGATACGGATTATCTAGACCCCTTTCAGTCAGGATTCAGGCCGGGATATGGGGTAGAAACTGCATTGGTCACACTTACTGATGATCTCTGGCGGGCGCGGGATGGCGGCAGTGCATCCATCCTGGCTCTTCTTGACCTCTCAGCAGCTTTCGATACCATCGACCATGGTATCCTTTTGGGACGGCTTAGGGGGTTGGGGGTGGGCGGCGTGGTTTTACGCTGGTTCACCTCTTTCCTCCAGGGCCAATCCCAATCGGTGGTTATAGGAGATGAGAGGTCCGACCCTTGGCCCCTACTTTGTGGGGTGCCGCAGGGTTCGGTTCTCTCCCCCCTCCTATTTAATATCTACATGAAACCGCTGGGTGAGATCATCCACCAACACGGGATGAGGTATCATCAATATGCTGATGATACTCAATTATATATCTCCATCCCGGGTGAGTTAAGTGATGCAGTGGCTGCCCTTTCTCAGTGTCTGAAGGCTGTGGGGGCCTGGATGGGGAACAACAGGCTTCAGCTGAACCCTGGTAAGACGAAGTGGCTGTGGATTGATGGTGCCTCGAGATCCAGGGAGTTGTCATCTTTAGATCTGGACGGGGTGGCACTACCCCGTTCAGACAAAGTGCGGAACCTGGGTGTCCTTCTGGACTCACGACTCCTGTTTGAAGAGCAGGTGGCAGCCGTGGCCAGAAGGGCATTTGTACAACTTTGAGTTGTGCGCCAGCTACGCCCTTTCCTGGACTGAGACACCCTCCGTACAGTCACTCATGCCCTGGTCATCTCCCACATAGACTACTGCAATGCGCTCTACATGGGGCTACCCTTGAAGAGTATACGGAAGCTTCAACTGGTCCAGAATGCGGCTGCGCGCGCAGTTATGGGTGCCCCAAGGTCGGCACATGTGACACCTCTGCTGCGCGAGCTGCATTTTGCTTCTGGGTCCAATTCAAGGTGTTGGTTGTCACCTTTAAAGCCCTACATGGCATGGGACCAGGTTACCTAAAGGACCGCCTCATCCCCAGAGCATCAACCCGCTCCACCCGGTTATGCAGAGAGGGCTTGCTTCGGACCCCGTCTATAAGAGAATTCCACCTGACGGGGTCCAGGAGGCGGGCCTTCTCGGCAGTGGCACCTGCCCTCTGGAATATTCTGCCCCTGGAGGTGAGGCTAGCCCCCACACTTATGACCTTCCGGAAACAACTGAAGACCTGGCTCTGCCACCTCGCTTGGGATGGGGGGAGTAATAGCTCCTCTTGGGGTTGGCTTGCTCCGTAGAGTTCTTTAAAACCTAACATCAGAGCCTCTTGGATCTTATATATTTAATTAAATTATGTATTCTATTTTATAAATTTTTATATGTTTTAATTGCTGGCTTGGTGTAAACCGCCCAGAGTCCCCTCCGGAATGGGGGGAGATGGGTGGTGATATAAGTTGGAAATATAAATAAATAAATAAATAAATGTTCACCGCCTTGAATTATTTATAAAAATAATAAAGGCGGGATAAAAAAAAACATAATGGACTATAATTGAGAAGTAATCTTTGTTTGCAATTCATTGGGTACTATCACATGGAGGCAGATATAAAAAATTATTTAGGGTTACTGTTAACATTGGTTGTTGCTCTAATCTTCATATTTTGAAAACCCAAAACCATCATGTAGATTTTTAAATTCTGGATTAGTCCACCATATAAACCTAGCAATTCATGGCTTATTCAACAAGCTATGATTAAACAACCATGGTTTAATAGGAAGTGTGGAACCAATTTTTCTTACTGCTTTAAGCTCTAACTCCGGAAATAGGGGAAAGTACATCAGAAGACACTAATGAGAACAAATTATGGTTAGAGTGGTCAGAGAGGATGCATAAATACCAAAACAGAAAGCACAGCCATCTTGAAAAAGGCTGAATGAGACTCTTTTCCTTCAAGCTGTGAACTGCATTTTTTCTCTTTTTTAAAAACAATTCCCTCTTCCCTTTTTTATGCCAATAGTTTCCAGAACTGATGAAAATATTATTTTATTTAAAAATCTTGAGTGTAGTAAGCAAGTGAAGTCTACAATAAGAAGTTCTCCATCCTTACTTTATCCTCACGGGGTCATTTTGTTCTGGCTGATGTACATCACTGAAAACTGGCTTATTGATTTTTAAAGGGCCATTGTGATCATCTAACAGAAGCCTATTGAATTTTGCCCCACTGTTGTTGCATCATGCCAATAAATTTCCAGCCCTTGATTAAGAATAAGACAGCTAAAAACACACTGTGTCCTGTTAGCTTCTGTTTATCTTTCTGGTTTATTTTTGCTGTATTTTGTTTTGTAACTTCCCATTTATCTTCTCTGGCAAAAACAATGCAGAACATAAAAAATAAAAGTGTTTTATCAAAAATACTGATCTGAGTCAGGGCATATATTTGAGGGCCTCTTGTATACATGAAGACCTGTCCTGCTCAAATCTACCTATTGAGAATAAAGATCCACAGCCACTGAGGTTGTGGAAGAACATCACAAGCATTTCACTGGCTGAGTTTCACATAAGCCCTAATTTGTTTAACCTTGGGTTTATTTGACAAACCCATATCTGGGTGGACTCACACATTGTGCTAAGCTGTAAATCCCAGCTTACAAACCAGAATGGTTGGCACAACATGCTATGCCAAGCTAAACAAACTGCATTTTGGGTTAGTACTATGTGTGGACCCTTGTGCTGTCTTCATCGCAATGGTGAGATTGATTATATTTCTCTTTAAATTATTTATTTTTAATTAATTAATTAATTAATTAATTAATTAATTTTTATCCCGCCTTTATTATTTTTATAAATAACTCAAGGCGGCAAACACACCTAACACTCCTTCCTCCTCCTATTTTCCCCACAACAACAACCCTGTGAGGTGAGTTGGGCTGAGAGACAGGGACTGGCCCAAGGTCACCCAGTCGGCTTTCATGCCTAAGGTGGGACTAGAACTCAGTCTCCTGGTTTGCCATTGGCTCCTTCCTAGGGCTGAGAGAGAGGGACTGGCCCAAGGTCACCCAGCCGGCTTTCATGCCTAAGGCGGGACTAGAACTTACAGACTCCTGGTTTCTAGCCCTGCACCTTAACCACTAGACCAAACTGGTTCTTTATACCGATATTATATTATTATATAATATAATTATATTATACCGATATTTCTAAATTTGTGCAAATGTACAAGTTGGTATCTTCTTACATTGTATTTTTGGTGCTTCATGTTTGATTGTGGGGTAATGTGTAAGTAAGTACCAACTACCCTGTAGCTCTATATCAATATTAACATCTTCTCTACAAAGATAACTGATTTACACGAACTGAAGCCTGTGTGATATAAAACTATTATAATAATGTTATAGTTTACAACACAGAGACACAAATGATTCTAACAGTTATTCTGTGTATATTTCACTGTGTTAGTGAAGGCTTTACATAAGTATTCTTACAGAATTGATGTGAAGAGGGCTGTAGCATGTATAATCCCAGATGTATATTGGAGTCCCTCTATGTATAGCAAGCTAAAACCACCTAGTGAATTTATGACTGATATCAGAAGGTCAGAACTACTTGGTCTGGGCTGCAGAAATCCAGCCAGCCATATGGATGGCAGCAAAGTGTTAGCATTTTATGTATCCCATTGCTGCCCTCTAGTGGTGGTCTGGATTTTTGCAGCCAAGATCTGCTAGTACAAAGATGCCCACAACAACTCAGAACAATACATCATGCTAACTGATTTATACATACATTTTTCTAAAGCAATAACAACAGCGGCATACTAATTCCCACGTGTTAATATAGGTAGTCCTTGTTTAACAACCACTCGTTCAGTGACCATTCAAAGTTACAACAGCATGAGGCAACTTATGACCATTCCTCATAGTTGCAGCTGTCGCAGCGTCCCTACAATCACATGATCGCAATTTGGGCACTTGGCAACCAGCTCGCAATTATGATGGTTGCAGCATCCCGCAGTCACATGATCGCCATTTGCGACCTTCACTGCTGGCTTCCAACAAGCAAAGTCAACGGGGAAGCCAGCAGGAGGTTGCAAGTGGTGATCACGTGACATCATGCCTAATGATGTGTGGGATTTGCTTAACGATGGCAACCGGAACTGCCACAACTGCCACTGTAAGTCAGCGTGGTCACGTGACATCATGCTTTACAACCGCGTTGCTTAGTGGTGGAGTTGCAGGTCCCAAATACTGTCATTAAGCGAGACCACCTGTACAGTCATTGACCCAGAGTGATCCTCTGCGGTTTGCATGTGAGAAAAAATCCAGCTGGTAATATTCTCTTTTCCCAAAATACTCCAAAAAAGAACCTGTACTCTGAACAACTGAAAGTATAGCCACCTGTATCCATAGGCAATTGTCAATTTAACTATCCTCAAAATGGAGAAAAAATAGAATTTATTTTAGTATATTGAATTCTCCTTCACTAAAGGGGCTTCATCTCATCTAGAGAGCCCCATGGTTAAGCATGCATACATACCCACCATGCTAGTCCATTTCAGGACAAGAAATATTTTGCAGAGCACAGAAAAAAGAGTAACAAATACTAAGCTTAAGGAATTAAAGATTAAGAAAAGGAAACACAGCTGAAACTAGTTGCCAATACCTCTCACTATACTTCTCCATACCTTTCCATGTTTGGAAACCATCCTTGCATCTTCCACGTCAATGTACCACTTCATACATTGCCGTTCTTTAAACTTCACAACTCACTCTTGTTTCAAGAACTCAGCTTCATGCAATGACAATTTTCTTGGTCTTTCTCTTGATAGGTTTACTCTTCTTTCATATATTTATTTTGCAATTTGATTTTCATACACACTTGCTATATGACCAAACTGTCTTAGCATACTTCTTTCATACCAGTCAGTCTCTTCTATATTCAGTCTACATCCACTCAGCATTCATTCATTTTTAACCCTATCTGTTCTTATTTTATCACATATATTTCTTTAAGTAACTCATTTCCTCTGCATTCAACTTACTTTTAGGTTCCTCCTGACATGCCCGATTCTCACTTGCATATAACAAAATGGAGAGAAATGTGCTGTTTTACAAAGCTATTTTTGCTTCTTTCAACAAACGTACAGTACATCCCTCACAAGATACCACATACTTCCCATATACTAACTTCCTATTGCATCATACAATCTGTCCAACATTCACTGCAAATCATTCTGTTTCTCAGCCAACAACATACAATCATCTAAGAAAAGTGTACATTTACTGATCTCCAATCAAGATACTTCTACTGTGATCACATGCATTCCTTATATGTTTATTCATAAATTCTTTAAACAGTCAAAGACACATCAAGACAACCTTGCCTTACTCCCTGCTCGGTGCTGAACAATTTGCTAAATATTCCATGTATTCTCACACATAATTTACTTCTACCGTATGTTGCTTTTATTACATTCAGCAACCAATGTTTAACTCCATAGTCATGCAAACAATTAATAATAACATCATAATCAAACAAGCTGTCAAAGGAGGGGCAGGTGTCGTCATGAATAAAGTGGATTATGTCAAGGAAGCTGAAGCAAGTCTCTTAACACCACATTCTACCAACTTCTCTCCTCAGATCCCACATGTCAGAAAGAACTACGGAATAAGATGAAATAATTTCCCAAGGATAAACAAGATCATATCTACATGGAAACATGGTATCTTCTAACTCAGAGCTTTCCAAACTTTTCATGTTGGCGACACACTTTTTAGACATGCATCATTTCGCGACACACTCTTACAGCAGGGGACAAGGCAGGCACTAGGACCTGCGTGGAAGCCAGGAGGCAGCAGCAGTCATGACACACCCAGACACTGCAGCCGACTAACGTGTCCCGACACACAGTTTGGAAAGCTCTGTTCTAACTATTTCCCAAAATACACAAACCAGGCAACCCAGGCCATCCCATTCTCTCAAGCATCAGAATAATCACAACCAGAATATCATGGACTCTGTGCTCAGATTTTATGCTAACAGCATTCCCAGATACATAAGAGACACCACAGACTTGCTAAGAAAACAACTCCATAGGCAAATATCTCTAACAACACTATGGATGTTGAGGCACTATATACCGACATCCCCCACAAACCTGGATCTAAAGCCATCAAGAACATCATCACTTATGCCAAAACAGCATGCCTTGCCACCAGACTGAGTGACTTCACTTCACCTTTGGCGATAATATGTACCTGCACATCAGTAACTCAGCCATGGGCACACACATAGCTCCTCAATATGCCAACATCTTCATGGTGGACTTAGAGCAACACTAGTTGCATACAGACAACTGCCCAATCTTAAGTGGATTCTCACAAGCAATAAGAAACAGCAAGATAATGAGGCCAACAAGGAAACCAGAGCCTGCAACAAACTCAGATGTTTACTTTGTCTCCACATCTACATGAACAGCATCACTACAGGCCTCAACAAACACACAAACAAGATTAGAGGCCCCTTCAGATGCTCTTCCTCAAATATCATATATGCCATTATCTCCCAGCAATGCCCCTCTACTTTCTAACTAGGATAAACATGACAAACTTTGAGCAAAAAGAATTAATGGGTATAAATTTGACATCAGGACTTAAAACAAGGACAAAGCAATATCAGAGCATTTCAGTCTCCCAGGACACTCAATGGTAGCCCTCAAAGTGACTGTTTAAACAGGACTTTAAAAGCACCATTGAGTGAGAAATTGCTGAACTCACATACATCAAAAAGTTTCAGGCAATCTTAGAAGGTCAATAAACACAATGAGTTTTTAACCATTGTTAACTGATAAGATACTTGTAATCTGTTGCACATGTAACCTGCATCTGCCTAACTAACCTATCTTCCCCTCTTTCCCCCCTCAGTTTTCCCCCTCCCTCCCCCAATTTAAATCCTACATCAGTCTAGCCACTCTATGCATCTGATGAGGTGAGCTGCAACTCACAGAAGTTCATGCCTTTTAACAACATTTGTTAGTTGGAAACAGTACTCTCAGACTCTGCCTGATATTTTAACAAAACATTCCATATTCCAACCCTATTCATTTTAGCATATACTTTCTCTAAACCAACAAATGGTGCAATAACATTTCTTTTTTCACAACTGTACTCAATTTCCTGCTAAAAGGCAAAAGTTGGGTTTGCACACCTACTGCCCAACATCAACCCACACTGCACTTCCCATATTTTGTTTCTTCTTGTACAGTTTTGGTCAGAATTCTGCCAAACATCTTGCCAGACATATAGTACAAGCTAATCCTCTTGCAGTTTTAGCATTCACTCTTAAGATATTTTCCTTTGTAGAGGGGGACAATAATAACATTCTTCCAATTGTCAGACCCAGATGCAGTCTCCACAGCCATGTTAACAAGTTGCACAGCTACCTCATAGATGAAGCACATCCATATTTTAATATTTCTCCATACCATCTACACTTTAAGTCTTATCCCTTTTTCAACAGTCATTCATTCATTCATTCATTCATTCATATCCCACCTTCTGTATAGAAGATCAAGGCACGATATTCAGTGCTCCCTCCTCCTATTTTTTCTCACAACAACCCTGTGAGGTAGGTTGGGCTGAGAGGGAGTGATTGGCTGAAAGCCACTTGGTGAGCTTTCATAGCTGAAGGCTCACTCCTGGTCAACAACACTTTAACCATTACACCACACTATTTATCTCATAGCATTTATGATGTCTTTTTCATCTATTTTATAGGGGTGCTAATATTTGTAACATTCATTTCAATTCAACTCCCTGAAAACAGGTGTTTATTTCCATCAAAATAGCTCTTTATTTTCTGTTATTTTCATCTTATCTGCTCCTTGCACTATTTGACTACATTCTTTGCAGCTATCATTTTCTCTTTATGTATATTATTGTTACCATTCTCTCATCCTAATTTTTTGTAGTAATCATTCCCTTATATGCCTTTTTCTCATCCACAGCCCCTTTCACTTCATCCTTCCACTGGGCATCCCTTTTCATACTTCCCATTAGCATCACTCTGCACTCCTCTGTGGCAGTTTTTAACCTAATTCTTTTTACTCTGTTCCAAGCAGCTTCCACATCCTCTTTCCTTATATCCACTTTCCATTTTTTTCTGTTGATAAATTAATCTATCTTGTAATATGGTTTCATACAGGCTGTGTATTTTCTCTATTTTCACTCTAATTTCTTTCACTTTTTTAATATCCATTTTTCCCCCAGATTCCCTCCTGAAACTGCCAAAAAATGGTCTTCCCACATTCAAAATCTCATTAGTAAAGGCACGTTTTACTAATTATTTCAATCTTTCACCATAGAAAATCAAATCAATCATACTTTATATTCATTCCTTTGCCATAACCACATATGAATAGACATACACTTAAACAAAATATTTGAAACAGATTTCTTAATCAGATATTCACCAGTCACCCTTTTTATTCATTTTATTCATTTATTCTGAATGCCCAAACACTCTTGTC
Source organism: Charina bottae (assembly GCA_023362775.1). NCBI lineage: Eukaryota > Metazoa > Chordata > Lepidosauria > Squamata > Charinaidae > Charina > Charina bottae. The sequence continues at coordinate 24,323,684 of JALMGJ010000006.1, forward strand.
TTGTTCCCATCCATCCATTCATGTTACCTTGGAGAATAATTTTTCCCCAAGATCACATTCATTTTGAAAATTGCATATTTCCTCTTAAACTGCATCACTGGTTCCTTCATTCATTATACTTCACTGAAGTGCAATTATCACAAACCTATAGATTTCTACTTTTATAGACATCCACAACTGATAACACCAATATTTTTTGACCTACACTTCAGTTTTTATTCATAAACCTACACCTTCAATTCTCTGCATTTATTTATTTATTTGTTTATTTATTTATTTATTTATTATAACCGCCCATCTCCCCCCATGGGGAACTCTGGGCGGTTCACAATAAATTTATCAACTCCACTCCACAAGATCAGACTATCTTCATTCACACTTATTCATCTTTCTCCTTTATCTTAGTTTCACAGATACATAATGCATCTATCTTCATTTCATTTCTTAATTCATGCTCTTTACCATTGACTCCTCTTAAATTCCAAATCACAATCTGATTAACTCATAGATTACCTCCATCATGGCTTTGGTCTAGCAAGGCTTTCACGTAATTTCAGCTGGTGTCTAGGTTCGTACATAGTGTCTAGGTTCATATATAATGTAGAGTTTGTTGCACCATAGATCAATAAATCAACGTGCAGTGAGCTGGGCTTGAATTACATACTGAGTCAGAGCCAACAAAACCAAACAATGTCACAGCGGATGCAATGTGTGAACCATATTTGTATGGATAATACTGAACTAAATAAAGTATACACCTAGTCTGACTCTACCCCAACTTGTTGTATATAAAGCATCAACTGGCCAAGAAACAGTTCTAAACACGATTGCCTTCTTGTAGACCTTTCCACCAAACATATAAGGTTGCACATAGGAAATGAGTGCAGGAATAACAATATCTTCATCAGAAAACAAGGTTGCAGATCTAAATTGATATTGACACAAACACTTCCATAATAACCTCTAAGTAGATAGTCCCAGATTTTGGTTTTCATGATGCTTTAAAATCCTGACATGAAGATAGTTCAGGCCCAAAGGCACAGAGGACATGTGAGAAACTGGCCTCCTTGTGAGTAAAGGATTACTAGAAGTAGGTCCTATCCATGAGGAGGGATTCCCTCTATAATGGGAATGGTCTAACAGCCCACAGCTGGAACCTGGATATGTTTCCAGAGGTTTGGTTTTATGAGCCTTCAGTTCCTAGCAGCTAGCGCTGGAGCAATGTTTGTATACTTGTGTCTAACCCACTTTGGCTTTTGGTCTTGGATTAAAGCTGAATGTCTGTCTTTGGACCTTGTAGAGTTACCAGGTCTGGGCTGCAAAAATCCATATGATCACTGAATAGCAGCAAAGGAATTTGGGAAACCAATATTTGCTCCCACCTAGTGGTCATATGGATTTTTGCAGACAAGATCTAATATCCCTAGATGCCTTGCCTCTTCCTTGAACTCTGTAATGAACAGTTGCTTTACCTTTGGAAAGATGTCTGACTCCATTTAAAATTAATTGTGAGGGCTAGTTGCCCCACAAGGTCCTGCTCTTCCTAATGAACAGATTGCTTGTTCGTCTTGCTTTGCTTACAAAAGTCAGCAGGTCTTCCACCTCCTACCTTGGTGTACAGGTGAAAACATGCATAGGGTTTCTCTACTTGGTTGTTTCCTGTGCTCAAGGGATGGGAAAGATCGCTTTCTGAGACCTGAGAGAGCTGCAGTCAGTCAGGAGTAGACTATATTAGCTAAGCAAATTAGGACTCTTACCTTGTAAAAGGCAGTTTCTTAAGTTCCCTCTATATTCCAACTCTGTCAAGATACAAGAGGCTTCTGAGCTTTCTTGCCTGTAGGATCCCCAAATCCTGGGAAGGTTTCTTAGATCACCGATCATGCCTTCAGCCGATTCCCTGAACCATTTGCACTGCGTATCTATTTATTATAAGTGCATCATACTGTTTATGATAAATGAAGCCATCCCTGGCACTTGAAGGCCTCTCTGCACAGTCAGATTGGTGGGAAGGGACAATAAAACAACAGTAACTCAAACTCTTTTTATGCATAAATGGAACACAGTGGAGAAAAAAGTGGCTTTTCCCAGTAACCACCCACTTTTTATTAATCATGGTATTATTAATTAACAGCACCAGCATCCTGTAGCAATGATACTGGCCTTACAGAAGTTCTGCTCCACGCAGCTAAGGAGAATCATTACTGATTCAATGCATCAGACGCCAAGCAGTAGTTGATACTTGGGGAAGCTAAAACTGAAAGTGTGCAATGGAAAATCACTCATGACAGCAGAGCAAGAAGCAAGGCATTTGTTGCAATCAGAGCATCATAACATGATGAGAAAATCCACCTGGGCTCTTTCTACTCCAGTATTGAAAAATAGGTTGATTTGGAAAATACAGAGATGGAGAAGGAAGTATTTTTTGTTAGTTACAATGAAAATCCAGCCTACCAGCTTCTTTCAATGTGAAATGAATCAAAATCCTATATCATCATTGGCGATCACTCGTAGCCGAGTAAGATTGTCTTCCAAAGGTAAAATTTTAACGGTGGATCCGTAAGTGGCTGTAAAGGCCAATTCTGGATCCGCACAACCTCCCACATCATGACCGTCTCCCACCCGGAAACCTATGCCCCCACTGTGGGAGGTTGTGCGGAAAATCCTATATACTTCACATTGGTCTCAATAACCTTGACAAAGATGATTCTTTAAAATATCATTATTTTTCAGAATCTGGATAATTTTCAAATTGTTTTGTTCTTAGCCGAACCAGAAATGCCACTGGATGATTTTAGATTCTGGTCATGATGATACAGCTCCTGCACTATCACTTTAGAGAGCAATATGTAGAGTTGGCTCCAGGTTTGGGGGACAAAAGTATAATTTGTCCACTTGAGGGAAGGGGGTTCTGCTCATTCACATTACTTAGTGGGTCTCACCACTTTTAACCTCAAATCACACACGAGGAACACAGAATCTGCCTTATGTTAAGACAGACTATTGTCTACACCAGAGCTTTCCAAACTGTGTGTCGCGACACAAAAGTGTGTCGCCACACACAGTCTGGTGTGTCGCCACACAACCCGGAAGCGCTGATCATCATCAGCACTTCTGAGTTTTCCCGCGGCGACACACCAACTGCAGCGCGCAAAACCCGAAAGCGGCAGCAGCGCTTCCGGGTTTTTGCGCGCTGCCACAAGGATGGCACTTCCGGGTTTTCCCGCGGCGACACACCAACGGCGGTTGGTGTGTCGCCGTGGGAAAAAATTTGGAAAGCCCTGGTCTACACCCGTGTTTCTCAACCTTAGCAACTTTAAGACATGTGGATTTCAATTCCCAGAATTCCTCAGCTGGCTGGCTGGGGAATTCTGGGAGTTGAAGTCCACGCATCTTAAAGTTGCTAAGGTTGAGAAACTCTGGTCTACACAAAAAGTAGGCAACATGTTCCCAGCAGATGTTTTGGATCACAATTCCCACAGCTGCTTGCCAGAGGAGTTGAAATCCAAAATATCTGAAGGGCATCATCCTCACTCTACACTGATGGACAAACAGCTCTCTGGGATTTCAGACCCGAGTCCTTCTTAGCATTACGTGGTGGCATCAGGGACTGAGCCAAGACTTTTTACAAGCAAAACGTATCACCTACCTGCCACTAAGCTACAGCTTTTACTACTTCCATCACTTAATATGGTTCCCAGTGTTTCTGAGTATACTGTCCTCTCTGGCTTAGCAGCTGGTACATGCTATGTATACATATTTCTCTCACACATGATTTTGAGAGTTCTTGGCTATGTTCACATAACCCAGCTGGCCCAGTCATCCCCCCACCCTGTAGCAGACCACATAAAGAGAAGGTGAAGAACTGCTGATTTAATACCCCTGTCTTATTTAAATTTTTCTGATTTGGGGGATTTAGGATGGCTCTTGGCTCTGCCCATTCCAGTGATGTCTCCAGGTCATTTCTACACTTCTTCAGTCCTTGCTGCAAGGAAAACTGAAGCATATTAACCAAAAGTGGTATGCAAATGTGATGTTTAAAAATTGTTATAACGATGATTAGTTTGTATTATGGACCTATCTGGTGATTACAATTCCTTCTTGCCTCCTGCTCAGCCACTCAACACCCTTCTGTATTTCCACACTTTTTCCTCCCTGTCAAGCCAATGCAAAAATTAATCAATCAGTCAAATTCTTCTCCAAGTTGTTACTCATGATACACATAATTTTCTCTAACAGTCACCAACTGAACTTGAACTGAACAAATGGTTCATTTGTTTTCAAGTGAACACAATTACAAGCATAAGAACAGTGAGTCAATCTGGTATAGATCCAGGTTCAAGTCCACTCAGAGGCAAGGAAGCTCATGGATGACTTTGGAGCAATCATTGTCTCCCAACCTAATCTACCTCATGGGACTTTTGTTGGGTGGAAAAAACATTGGAGGAGGAATGCTGCTGGAAATGCTCTAACATGTCTTTAACTAGGCTTGTCTGCTGTCATCTGGGGATATGTGTGTATCTGAGGATGCCAAGTGGGTCACCAGATGAAGGGCAGATCCTGCTGAAAGCTTCCAGACAACATTATCTGCTATTATACCCAAGAGCATTTTCTCATATTTCATTTGCTAGACATATATATTTCTATAGATATTGAAAAATCTTACATGTGAATGTGTATGTTTTTGGAAGCAGATACATTGCAAAGCCAAGCAAGATTCACTATAGGTCCCTGGACAGAATTTACTGGTTCCCAGTTCCCAGCATGGAACTGTCCTAAATCTAAGGAACAAACATGAACTTGCTAGCATTTGTCTTACTTAAATGTGAAGCATATTCCCAGGGGGGATACTTAGGAATCACGTGGAAGTGCTTCTTCACATGACAAATACATTTGCATCTACAAGCAGCACTGATGGCCATCTTTTCTAGCAGAAGATTAGACAGATCCATGGAGGTTAGCCTAGCAATGACTACTAATCATAATGGCTAGATATAACTTCAGTTTCAGATTTGAATTCTCTGAATTCCAGTTGTGAGAAATGGAAGGTGGTGGTGCCATGTCCTGCTTGGGGACTTCCCACTGCACCTGGTGGTGACCAGATGCTGAATTAGGTACACATTTAATTTGATCCACTACAGCTCTTCTTACATCAGCTTGGGTTTTGCTTATTTGTCTGTTTTCTGTAAGGACACAAAGCAGCCAGGTGCATTCCCTGCTTAATCTCTGGAGATTTTCAGGTCCTAACTTTAAGCTTAAAATCTATCCCACAGAGGACACAATCCAGGACAATCCGTGCCAGAGGCTTTTTTCTGGATTGTGTATATAAAGAATGGCATCATTCAACACAGTTGGCAGACTCTTTTCAAGACTATAGACAAATGGTAAGCATTGTGGGAAAAGAAAGCCATTCAGAAATAGAACAACAAGGAGCTGATAGTTCCGGACTAAGACACATGGGCCCAAATCCAGTGAAGGTTGTGTAGGAGGGTCAAAATTCAATGGAAAACTACATGCTCTGCATGGAGATGCCCCCTCAGTTCCTGGCCACTCCACTTAAAACGATCAATGAACAAACTCCCCCTGCTGGAGATTCTGGAGCATCCCTGGCTTAAAACCCCTGAAGGGAGGGAGTTCATGAAAGCTGATTCACTCATATGTGGGCTTAGCTTTCTTCCTCAATACCAGGTCACTGTACAGTTGGGGCTGGTTTCTAGGTGTACGACCCTCGCTTGGGGCCTGCAAAATCAAGTAATGAAATGCATGTGTGAATGGACTGCCACAGAAACACAAGTTTTCCAGTTCTTCGTATGACCTTAGAGAGTTTTCAGCAACACTGGATTACCCATTTACGTGACAGGGCTTTCTTACATTTTCTGAGGGGAAGGAAATTAATGAAGCAATATATGAGAATGTGAGATCCAACCCTGAATGATGGGCAACAATTATACCAATCCATGTATTAGGAAATATTCTTTCAGTGATGTTATATTTGTAGTGCCCGATGCCCATATGAATGCATACATGTGCATATGCATGCAAATTTTAAACACACGTGTTTTGTTCTGGGCATATTATATACTAGACTGGGGTCACTGAGCAAAGTCACCCTACAACATTTTACTGTGTGAGGTGAAGGGCTTCCCACCAATTCCAATGTGTATATATTTATAATATAAGAAATTCTGTGCCACTCTTTTGATGCATATGCATCACCCAGTACAACTTAAGCCTTTACGTTCAGTGCAAAATGCAAAATGTTTAAAAGGCGAAACAAAAAGATAAAGAGGCAAAGCTAACAGCACTTTTAAAAAGGATTTCAGAAATATCTAGTTAAAGGCATAAAGCAGGCAAAGATGAGTGATAACAACTTCTAAAATTTGCAGTGCTACTGAAGTCTAAACAAGTGTTAGTCTTCCTAAAAAAGATGGTCTTGACCCTTCAGTAGAACACTCCAAGACACCACACAAAGACCATGGATAGAGAAGCCCACTGAACCTCTCTTCTTGTGCACGAGTTACCAACTACCCACGTTCCCACCCCCAATCTGTGGCCTAAGGCATGATGGTCCCTGTGCATAACCAAATTCAGAGGACGGAGAAAGCATAGCTTCTCTTGTCAGTGCAAAGTCCAAACTAAAACAAGATTTTTCCTTAGAACAGCAAGAGACTCTATGGACACAGAGGGAAAATCACTGTCAGGTCTGTCAATCATTTTATCAGCCTAACCCAGAACCTGAAGGTGGTACTGGACGTAGGAGATGGAAAGCGGCCAGCTTCACCTTGATTCTGTTCTCACCTCAATCTCAACCAAATGGTAGCCCTCGCAGCCTTATAAAAAGTTTGGGTAAGAGATGCACACAAATGTAAATCAACTTCTTCTGCCTTCCCCAACTTGATGCCCTTCAGACTTGTGAGACTCAGTCTTCTCTACTGAGAATTATGGGGGTTGAGGAGATGATGTTAGCACTGAGCATGGAGGGAACCACAGGTTCAAATTCCACTCATTCATTCATAAAGCTCACTATCAGCCATCAAACTCATTCTGCCTAAGTCTAAACCACTGTTTTTCAAACTTGGCAACTTTAAGAGGTGTGGACTTTCACTCCCAGAATTCCCCAGCCAGCATGCTGGCTGTGGGAGCGGAAGTTCACACCTCTTAAAGTTGCCAAGTTTGAAAAACACTGGTCTAAACCTTTGTACCTGACAAGGTTGTTTTGAGAATGACCCACGTATGTCACCCACGTTGTTGGAGAAAGGGCAGGGTAAAAAAACATTGTCCTTAACCACAAGAAGGAGAAAATACTTTCCCCCCTCTGGAAAAGTCCATTTAAAATATCCTTACAGTTCTTCTGGTTCATTTGCAAGTGACTTTTCAAGAATAGAAACCACACAATTTGTTCAGCAGAGGGCGCTCTGGGGAGGTATTTAAAGAGAAACCTTTTTTTTCCTCTTTATTTTTTAAGCACGCCAGGCTGATCTAATCGCTGCAGATGTGGCCTTTCTTTCTTTCTTTCTTTCTTTCTTTCTTTCTTTCTTTCTTTCTTTCTTTCTTTCTTTCTTTCTCTTTCTTTCTTTCTTTCTTTCTTTCTTTCTTTCTTTCTTTCTTTCTTTCTTTCTTTCTTTCTTTCTTTCTTTCTTTCTTTCATCAAACACAGTTTTAATAACACCACTAGCACACTTTGCTTATTGTCTCTTAAAGCAACAGAGGGTTTTTCCCTTGTTTTTCTCCACCCCCACCCCCAAACTCAGCGGCCTCCACCTTGCTGAATTCTCCTGACTTTTATTATTTCTTTGCATTTTCTTTCTTTTCCTAATGGCTACCTTTTGATCTGATAGGTTCACCATCTTTAATGTGAAATCCACAACTATACATCCATACCCGAGTCTCTATTATGTCTATGTCTTTCTGCCCAAGCCACAATAGATTTTAAACAAATGGGTGAAAGCGATATAGGAATCAATGCATTTAGGAAAATCGACTTCAGACCATAACTTTAGAGGCGTGAAGAAACCAGTTCTTACAAAGGAAAAAAAAGACCTGTCTGTACAACTAACGTTGGGCTCCTCTAAGTTTTATTGCCGTCCTTCTTCGTCTGGCAAAAAAAGAACTCTCTCTTTCACACACACTCTCAGACAGACTCACCCGGGTTTCGCATCTTAACCTTTCCGTGTCTGCGATAAAAAGAATCAGACGAGACGATTCTTGAACTGAAGCAATAACTAAACGGGACGTCTCTCCCGCATTTTCGGTAATCAAAACCAAGCCATAACGAAGAGAAAATGGGAAGCGGGGGGAGGGCTACAGAAAAGCGCAAGGTGGTTTTAAATGAAGCTGGATTTAGGTATTGTTCTGTCTCCGCGGTGGGCGAAAAAGAAGGACGAGAAGCAACAGCGGGGCGGGGAGGGGGGACACCTCATCTCCCCCGTTTAGATTCCAATGAAAAGGCGAAAAATCAACTTCACGCTCTTCCCTGCAAACCACTTCAGTCCCACCCATCCAGCCGAGTCTGTTTTAGCTGGAAACTGAAAGAACTGGACGCTGATGAAGCTCAGAAAATCGTGCGTGTGTTTCTTCTTCTTCTTCTTCTTCCCCCCCAAATTCTCCCTTGACATCTGGACACGCACTCGGCTCCGGAGAAGCCCAGATGCCGGCGTGTACCTGTAAGACCCATCTCCCACTATTGCAACTATGGGTTCTCGGGGCTTCAGCAGCGCTTGAACAAAACAGGCACCTTCATAAGCATCGCGGCTTTGGAGGAAGAGGAAGAGGAGGAGGAGGACGATGAGGGGCTCCCATTTGTGTGCGAGAGCGAGCCCCGCATTAGAGAGCGCCCGTTGCCCCGGCCGCGCAAGTCCCCGCCTTGTCAATTTCATTGTTCTAACCCGGCACCGAAAGGAGACTCCCGCAACCAGCCGCTTCGGGGGAAGAGACCCCGGGCGCTCGCACTTTCTCCGCAAGCGGCAGGGAGGAATCGCCTTCTAAAGACCTCCGCCAGCGGGGAGACGGCAATCGAGACAACCCACGGAGCTCCCGCGCTCCCCGGATCTGCATTTGCACCCCGGGCGCACATACAAAGAGAGACGGGAGCCGACCGGCGCCTCCTGGGTTTCAGTGCCGTTTCGAACCGGTTTTCCCCACCGCTCCAGGGAAACCCAAGGCAGCCGGGGGGGGGGGGTGTCTCCCCTCTCTTTCCTCGCCTTCTCCCGCTGCCTCCCCGGTCCCCTTTTCTCCTCCCCCCGCCCCCAAGGAAAGCCGGGTACGGGAGAGATGTGGAAGCAGGAAGAGAAAGCAAAAGATCCGAAGGCTGCGCTTACCTTCGTACATGGGAGCCATCGGTGCAAGGAATTCTGTTATTCATGGCAACGGAAGAAAAACGAAGCAGGACTTCAGCTCCCCCCCGCCGCCCCTTTAAACTCAATAGAAATCTGCCATCTTGCGCCTGTGTGTCTCCGTACAGCCGAAGCGGCCACCAGCCTCCTGCATCTCGCTTCAGTTCCTGGAGAAAGGCGGCGGGCGAGGGAAAGGCGCGGAGGAGTCCATCCAGGAGCTGCACCAGCCGCCGAAGAAGCAGCAAAAATAGAAGATGGGGGGGGCGGAGGGAGGGGAGGGGAGGGGGTCGTCGCCCAGTGAACGGGTCAAGTGGGGAGGGGGAGGGGGTAGCTGGAGGTCCCCCAGATTTGGGGGCTTGGGGGCGGGGAGGGGGGACAGGAGCGATCCCCCGACCTTCTCAGCTCAACATGTCTGTGCGTGTGTTGGGGGGGGGAAGGATTTCTGCAAAAGTTGCGTTCGAGAGGAGAGGAAGAGAGTGACGGGGGAGAGCCAGCGAGCGAGCGAGCGAGCAGTGAGTAGATGAGCAGCGAGCGAGAGGGAGCAGGAGGAAAAAAAGCCCAGGGACTTTGCACATAATCAACCGCCGATGGCATGGATCGCCGTTTCCCAGAAGGAGGGAAGGGAGGCGGTAGAGAGGCCCAAGCGCGCAGGCAAACCCCGAACAGCCCACCTCCCCGCTGCCGAGAGGAGGTGGAATCTGACCATACATTTCAGTCAGAAAAAGGAGGAGGTGGAGCGGAGCGAGGAGGAGGAACAAGGAATTGCGGGTCCCGACGGCCAGAGAGAACGAGAGATACCTGCTCTGGTTTGCAGCCGGCTGTTCAGACTGTACGCCTCTTGGGGCACAGACCTATCTTCCCGTGCTTTGCACATAGTGCCAGGCCAGGGAGACCGAACATGCTGCTCATAATTAGAAAAATCAACAATAAAGTGTCGTTTTCTCATTGTGTGTAGAAATTCTGCTCTCACGTTTTATTTATTTAAATATCTCACCATTCCTCCTCTACTTCGGGTATCGAAAATGTAATTGAAACCTCCGCATTTCAGTAAGGGTGCACAGTCTGCAGCGTTCCTCCCTCCTCAAAATTACAGCCAGATGGTTATTTTTCATGCAGCAGAAAAATAAACTAATGATGTGGGGAATTGTATTCACTGAAAGTTTGTGGAATTCAGATTTTGTCCAGGGTCTGCCCGATTTTTGGAGCACGCCACCCAAAACGCCAAATGTGGTCTTTGGCTTTCAAAAGGTTGCACATCCCAGCAGTGCAAGATCTATTTTGCAATGCATTATGCATTTTGCAATAAAATAAACTTCCTTTCAAAATAAGTGCTCTGTTTTCTATTTGCATTTTGCAATCTACTTTGGCTGACAAAAAGTTCTAAGATGTTGTCTTCTTGATTTTTAAATTGCTTCCCCCCTCCCATGTCATTTGCTATAAGCAGTGTGGATATTTATGGGATGCATTCTTTAGATAAACATGTACTGTTGCTTTCAATATTTTTTTTCTCCCTATCAAACAACATTCATATATTGAGCATGATAGGCAAGCAGCCCGCTCCTGTGTTTATTTTAAGTAGTCCATCTCTTTTGCTCAATTTCTGCCCTGGCACTGCCAACTCTCTTCTTGTAAGTTGTCTTCAGGACATTTCCCCTGGGCTGTGGGCAAAACCCTTTCTGTTTGTGCTTTCCATGGAACTTAATTCTATAGACCACAGCTTTCCAAACTGTGTGTCGTGACACAAAAGTGTGTCGCCTGCGGGGCCCAGGTGTGTCGCTTCAAAACCCTGAAGCACTGATGGCGCGCTACTGCCGCGCGCAACCATGCACATGGCAGGGGCGGCGGGCCATCAGCGCTTCCGGGTTTTCGCACGGGACACGACACTGCTGCCGCCACCGTTGCGGCGCGCGAAAATCCAAAAGCACCACAGTGGCGGCGCTTCCGGGTTTTCTCGCGCGCCACCGTTCGTGTGTCACCACGGGAAAAGTTTGGAAAGCCCTGCTATAGACAACTCTCAGTACAGTGTTGTATTTTTCACAGTATACAAACTGGCCCCAGGATGACCTCACCTGAAGCTTCCCAGGGTGTTCTTACTAACAAACCCACTCAAATCAGTTGTTATCCATGATGTGCCATTTAGATAAGCAGATACCATAATGCAAGGGAAGACAAGACCAGACCAATGGTATTTTCATACCGGTTCTGTATACCTTCCCAAAACAATAAGACAAAGAAGCTGCTGACTAAGTCCTCTTAACACATGTTATAGCTGCAACCCAGTCAAATGTATGGTAATTATTTAATCACATTGGTTTCAGTTGATGGATCTATTGATTGCATCTGCTTATTTGTAAATTTGTAAAAATATTTCTAAAACAATAAAATTACTTCTTGAAGATGAGGAATCTCAGAGGAGGAATCATCTTGAAAAAGGCATACACCCCTTTCTAAGAGAGCTAGTTTGTTGTAGTGGATAAGGCACCAGGCTAGAAACAGGAAGACCATGAGTTCTAGTCCTGCCTTAGGTAGGCTGACCATACGTCCCGTTTTGAAAGGGACAGTCCCATTTTTTTTACCTTTTCCCGGACCATACTGTCTTTTTCTTTAAAAACTCAATTTCGTCCCGTTTTTGAAGGGATGGAATGCGTGCGCGGGTGCATACCAGCGTGTGTGCCTGTGCGTGTGCCAGTATGTGTGCTGGCGTGTGTGCCTGCATGCATGCTGGTGTGTGTGCCTGCGCGCGCGCACGTGCCGGTGTGACAGCGCACACACGTGTACGCTTTAGGGTCCCGTTTCCATCTCAGGGAAATATGGTCAACCTAGCCTTAGGCACAAAGGCAGCTGGGTGACCTTGGGCCAGCCACTCTCTCTCAGCCCTAGGGAGCAGGCAATGGCAAACCGCTTCTGAAATCCTGCCAAGAAAACTGCAGGGACTTGTCCAGGCAGTCGCCAGGAGTCAACACTGACTCAAAGGCACACAGAGAGACCTTCTGTGGAAGAGAATGAAGAAGGCCCATTTAAAGACTTTAAGCAGATTTTCTCCCAACTAGATGTCTTCTAAATGTGTTGGAGTTCAGATTCTGGGACTGGGAGCAGTAGTCCTAACATCTAGGGAAAAGGCTGACATTAAGGTTCAAGTTAACAGCTGGAGTTCAGAAGTGGGGACTCTTGTCTCTTGCTTCCTTGTTTCTTCACCCCAAGAGTTACCTGGGTCAAACTTGATCATTTGGGAACCACAGCTGATACAGAGTGAAGCAGCCTCCCTGCTGATGGTGAGAGCCACTGCCACTGTGTACACTGGCTTTGTGGGCACTGCATTGGTTACCGAGAAGTTTCCAGGTTCAGTTCAAAGTGCTGGTTTTAATTTATAAAGCCATACTTGGCTGGACTCCCAAATATCTCCCAAGACTGAAATCCAATGGAACCTGCTGGTCTTGTTCCCTTAATCTGGGAGGGGGTTCTACAGGTAGTATCCATCTCAGAGGGTATTGGGGGCAGACCTTTTGGGGGGCAGCCCCTACCCTCTAGAAGAGCTCCCCCACCCCAAGGCCTGGAAGGCAGATTCCCTGCTATCTTTTTGAAAGATGTTAATGACAGAGGCATTTCACAAGCCCTTCAGTGCCTAATGGCTGTTGGGGTCACCTGTTTGAATCAGGTTGTGCCACCTGAGGTGCTCTTGGCCTGAATGTTGTTATGATGGTTTTAATTGGTGTTATATAGTGCTTGAGAATTTGTATTGTTTTATTGCTTTGATATGTAGGTAACAGCGTTATGCGTGCATCATGCCGGCCACATGACTGTGGAAGCGTCTTCGGACAACGCTGGCTCTTTGGCTAACAAACGGAGATGAGCACCGGCCCCTAGAGTCGGACACGACTGCACAAATGTGCGGGGGGAACCTTTACCTTTACCTTTTTATGTATTGGAAGCTGCCTGGAGTTGAATGGAATGGGGTGGTATACGAAAATTGTAAATAAATGAGTAAGTAAATATGCATAAGGGACGTGGTGGCTCAGCGGGTAAGACGCCAGGCTTGTCGGAAGATCGCAAGTTCAGAGGTTCGAATCCTTAGCCCTGCATGCGGAGTGAGCTCCCGCACTCGCCCCAGCTCTTGCCAACCTAGCAATTTGAAAGCATGCAAATGCAGGTAGATGAATAGGTACCACTTTGGTGGGTAGGTAACAGTGTTCCGCGTGTGTCATGCGGCCACATGACCGTGGAAGCGTCTTCGGACAACGCTGGCTCTTCGGCTAACAAACGGAGATGAGCACCGGCCCCTAGAGTCGGACACAACTGCACAAATGTGCAAGGGGAACCTTTACCTTTACTAAATATGCATTATCTGGGAAGCCATCACCACAATCTTGCAAAATCACTGCTACAATGACTGGCTACAAAAGTGCTGTGCAATCTGGGGAAAAGAAATTGTGCTCCCTTCCTTGTTGACATCACTTTGTTCTTGTACTTCCATCCCAAACAATTGGACTTCCTGACTTTTGGTGGTTAATCAGAGGCACTGTAAAGATTCTGGATTTATCCCCCAAACAACAACCAGCTGTTAAGGTATCCTTGCATCCAATCTACCCAAGGCTTCTAATCTGATCATTGACAAAAAGGTACTAAGAGCTTTATGCCATCCTGAAGGCGTTTGTCTTTAAGGTTCCACAAGTTGCTTTGAAGTCTTCCTGAGAAGGAAGCATTTCTTTGAGAAAAGACTGCCTGGAAGAATCTGCACCAATGTCATGTTTGTTCTACAATAAGCTGATTGTCCAGAGAGTACCATTGAGCTTTGCACTACTGTAAAACATTTTGGAGGAGAGAATCTGCAGTGGCTCTTTGCTTCAAACAAATATTCATGTATAGATCTGTCTAAAGCTGACTGAAATCCATCGGCTTGATGCCATAAGAGAGCACCTGGAACCCTGAACTTTTGATATGTATTATGTATTTCCTCTACCATCTGTTAAAGGCAACAGATTGCTTCCTCCCAGAAGAGGCACTGAAAGTGATGCTCAACAAGATTAGAAAACTGCCTTCCCAAAGATGACAATCTCCAGATGTGCTGAGAATGCAACTCCCAAGATTTCTCTGGAAGTTCTAGGATTTGCAGTTCTCCTATATTTGGAGTTGCCAGTTTGGGGAAGGCTGCTGAAAACAGCAAAATGCAATCTCCATGTGCCCAGAGATGGCAAAGCAAATATTAGGTTCACACCTTGCTTGCATCTTGTGTGCAGTCATGACTGATTTAACTATGGTTTCTTGGATGAGAGCTCCCACACTCTCCCCAGCTCTTGCCAACCTAGCAATTCGAAAGCATGTAAATGCAAGTAGATGAATAGGTACCACTTCGGTGGGAAGGTAGCAGCGTTCTGCGCACGTCATGCCGGCCACATGACCGTGGAAGCATCTTCGGACAACGCTGGCTCTTTGGCTAACAAACGGAGATGAGCACCGCCCCCTAGAGTCGGACACGACTGTGCAGGGGAACCTTTACCTTTACCTTTTTCTTGGATGAACCAAAATTGGCTGTGTTCACATAATGCATCAAACTATAACCATGGCTTACATACCACAAGGGCTGGCTTCAAACAATATGCTAAGCAAAAACCAAAGTACAGTAATTACAGTATAGCTTTAGCGCATTGGGCTAACCAACCTTTGTGTATGAAGAGTGGGGGTGTTTGCTAGATACCCGAGTCCCAAATGGAAGCTACATTCCTTCCGAATCGCTATGACCTGCCCCGTGACGCCATGTGATTTCCTGACTTACACATTCAGGCATTTTATTAATCTCATAACTCTCTCCTTCCAGGATAACTCAAAGCCACTCTTTTGCCTGGGTTTGCCAGTATTGTACGTTTAGTTTTTGCCTCGGACCTTTCCTGGAGAGAAAGAGGAGTGATCTTTGCCATGGCAGTGAGCGGTAGGCTTGGGAATGAATGAAAAGCTGTTGCTAAGTGGGGTTCATATAAAATGCTATAATAATAATAATTTTAAAAATTATTATTATTATTATTAAATGACAAGAATACTACTACTACTACTAATTTATTAAATTTATATGCTGCCCAACTCCCAGAATCATATAATTCTACCAAATATCTCTGTGGCATAGTGTGTTGCATGAAACCAACCACTGAGGTTTGTAAAGTATAAGGTATGGGGTGTGAACATAGTAAATTGTGACTTATTCAATAGAAAATGGTTAAACAATTGTTGAGCATGTAGCATAAAAACAGCTTAATAATGGTTTAGACTAGCATTTGTGACATTGATTTGGTTTACAGATTGTGAGAAATCATGGTTTGTTGAATGAACCTCAATTGCTGGGTTTATACAACACATTAGATCATGATTAGTTTAACTATGATTTGTTAACAATGGCTTTTTTTTACAACACAATAAGCCAAAACCAAACAGATAATCTTATAGCTTAGTGCACTTTGTGAACTGTACCACTCAGGATTTCCTTAATTTTATTTCTAAGAAAATTTATTTTTAGCAAAAGAGTTCTAGAAATTGTGGGTCCTGATCCTTAGCTTGGCGCTTCCAGACCAACATTTCCACCACTATCAATTAAAAGCAACTATGCAGCCATTGGGTTTTCCCCTCCTTAATAGGATATTTTTTGGCTGGAAAAAAAAAGTAAGAAAAGTGCTGGTCTACAAATCAAAGACAAGAACATCTGGAACATCTCCCCTTCAAAGAAGAGGTAGTTCTTTGGAAATACATGTCTGGGAAACTTGATTGAAGCCAATGTCCCCCACTCTATGTATCAGGTTAAAATGTTAATGGCCATATGTATTTCTCTGTTTGCACTTCAGATGTTCAACTGAATTAGGGACAAAAAATCTGTACCTCAAACTGAGCCTTCTCCAATCTAGTGCCCTCCAGATATACCAATCCAACACATTTTGATGGCATCAGTTTGCAGAACTAGAGGTATTCGTATGAGCTTGCTAGAAATGCCAATCTAACACCTGTGGTTCTTGTGGCCATCAGAGTTTGCAGGGGGAGGGGAAAAAATAAAAAAGAAAGGAAAGGAAAATGAACAAAATATAAAAGATTTTAATAGAAGAAGAGATGAGTCTGAACAGACTATTACACTGAACAATTTGTCCAAACAGCATTAGAAAAAAATATAGATTAGCTATTATGAAGGAGGAGGAGAAGCTGTTTAAATAGCTAACAAAAACAGATACCTAAAACCTTTTTGCAAATAAATAAGGAAAATTTTCCTAGTAAATATGCACAAGCTTTTTTTTTTATTTAAATGATCTTTGCAGTTAGAGCCTGTTACATTTAATGAAAATGGAGTTATTTCACACAAGTGTCAAGGGAGACTATTTTATTTGCATCAGAGTGTCTCACATTTTTAAACAATGATTCATCTGCCATTTCAGTTTCTGTCCTCAGAATGCAATCAGCACACAAAATAGTTACTGTTGTACTGTTGTACTGAATGTACTGATTGTGTTTTTTTCCAGGCACAGAGCAATGACTGCTGTGTCTCTGGCTTGCAAGTGCCAGCCTAGCCAGCTGTTGTGGATTGATAGCTGGTGCTAACTCTCTACAGCTTACATTAATCAATAGCAAAGAACACAGATGCTGGCACATTCCAGTCTAAACTCCACCTAGAAAGTAGGGAAGCTACGTAAATTTAGTAGGAAGGGACAACATGGTCTAGTTCAGAGAAACAAAACTCTGCGTTGGTTGGAGTTATTCCTTCCATTTGCAAAAAAAAAAAAAGGGGGGGGGAGAAACCATAGGTCTTGCTGGATCTTTGAGTATGATTTTCTGTGATACTGAAATAGCTGTTGCAGTGCAGGGTGAGGAAAACAAACCCAGGGGTTGGCAACCTGCAGCCTTAAAATTGCATGCAGCCTTGGCTTAAATGTAAACAGTTTTTGTAAGCAGTAAGGCCAGACATCTGACTAAAACAATCTGTCCCTTCTCTACTGGGTGGGGAGAAAGAGGGAGACTGAGCAGGAGAAAAATGTGAGTGTGTCCCCCAGGCGTCATTTTGGTGCCCCCCCCCCAGCGCGGCACCTGGGGCACATGCCCTGCTTGCCCCCACTAGTTGCAGCCCTGTGTGTGTTACAAAGTATGCAGGAGAGGTGGAAGGTGTTTTCAAATGAGGCCTTTCTATTGTAGTTGCCCTGCCTCAAACTCTGTATCGGACATTTTTCCCCCCTATTTGTAACCATGCTATGTTTTTCTGTTGTCTTTTACATCTCTTTTCTTCTCCCAAACAAAAACTGAAAAGATAGAATAGGTATCCACTGCGGCTACCAGATCTGGGCTGCAAAAATCAACAGGACCACTAGATGGCAGGAAAGCGATAACTCCTCTCTGCCATCTAGAGGGGGCCCTGAGGCTTTTGATCAGCAGTGCTAGAAGCAGCTTGTCTAGCGCAGGCTTTCTCAACCTTGGCAACCTGAAGATGGGTGGACTTCAACTCCCAGAATTCCCAGCTGGCTTCATGTTCAGGTTGTCAAGGTTGGGAAACACTGCTCTAGAGGCTTCCAAACAGAGAGAAAGAAGACTCACTCCAACTGTTCTGGCCCAATCCATTCCTGGATTCAGCCCTACCTACTTCCTGGCATGGAGTCCAAACACATTACCATTGAAGAATACAGTCCTTTGCACAGAAAAGTCCACTTCTTAGATGTGCTTGGCTAGCAGTAGGAACACTATATGCTGGACTTCAACTCCTATGTTTCCAGCCAGATTGGAGAAACGTGAACCCGACCATTTACTGTACTTACTGGTTCCCCTGTTGCATAAAATCACAGCAATACAGCTCACTTGCGTGATCCACTGGGCAATACTATACAATACAATAATAACCTAGGACATCCTATCTGAATGTATAGAAGAAACTAGCTGACCTTAACCTGGTGCCTTCCTTCTGAACCCAGCGACAGACCCATTTTTCAGAGCACTTGATACAATGAAAAATAGTTTTAGCAGAGCAGCCTTACATACCTTTCTGCATTCTGTTCTGCCTGAAAAGAGGTCTTCCTTTCACATTGAAAATTGCAATTTGGTAACAACTTTTGGAGGTCTTCAGAGGCTGCAGCCAATACTTTTGCAGGAGCCACGGGCTTCAGAGGAATCTGCATTCCTGACCAAAACTCTGCCCTTTCATTCATTTTTCCCCATTATGGAGCTACCTCAAAGCGGTAAGGGTTACAGCAGTAATAAGCATTGCACTGGAGCAAGAATATTAAAACATTTTTCTGCTATTGGCATTCTGCTATGCTGAGCTGGTGTGAGGGTCTAAGTAACCAATGGTACTGTTCTCAGTGGCCATAACTTGCAGATAGGGTTCTTCCGCAAGGGTGAAATCATATGTCTGCAAGGAGGAGAAGAAAAAGTAAGGGCAATGTCAGATATTAGCTCTTGAGAACCTGAGAAATCTTTCAGAGCAAGTTAGAAGCCTATCTTCTTTTAGCAACTGTTCCATTTAATATTAAGGCCTTGGATTCACACTTATATATTAGACAGCACACCAGTATACAGACATACACACACTGCCAGTAAAATCCAAATGACTGAAAAAGAAAAAAAGAAAAACATGGTTATCAGATAATGGGATTTAACTGTGGTCAAATCATTCAAACATTAAGGGCCACAATTTAATTGAAAGTAATTATAGTCTTTCTGAAGTATAATTATAGAATATTCTTTCCCCTGACATTTCCACTGCAGAATGAAAAATAAAATGATGTCAGAATTGTACACTTCCACTGCACAATTCCAATCTGCCTTCAGACAATAAGAGGGGCTAAGTGTCAGAGGAGGAAGGAAAGTAGGGGGAAATTCTTTGAAAATAATTTCACAGGAGAAGATGGTATGGAAGATTTTCTTTTATGTTGAAGAAAGAAGTCCCTTTGTATTTCAGGACCAAAAGAGCTGTGGGAAATTATTATGACACTCACCGAAGACCTGAGACAAACCATTCAGGATCAGGCCAGCCGCCAACCTAACCTAACAGTGCATTCCCACAATGGCCAAGTAAATGTTAATGGGTCACCAAGGCAGCAATATTCTGCTGTTCCTTTTTGCACAGCAACTGATAGCAAAAGACTTATTGCCATTCTAGCCGCTGCAAATCTTATGCCTAATTCCCTTTTCAAGCGCCCAAAAGGATAGGTATCTTGATATCTTGTGGCAGTGAGTGCCATAGCTAAGCTCAGCGTTTCTCAACCTTGACAACTTTAAGATGTGTGGACATGCTGGATGGAGAATTCTGGGCGTTGAAGTCCACACACCTTAAAGTTGCCAAGGTCGAGAAAACTGGCATAGCTAGTTGCTGTGTGAATAAGTATTCCATTCATCTACTGTGAATCTCCCACCCTTCAGCTTCACTGGTTCATTTTTTCCACGTTTTATATATAAATGTAGAAACCCTTAATATATTCTTCCCCCACATTGACTGATTTTTTGTTTTTTTCTTTCAAAAGTAAGTCTCAAACTGTAACTGTTCCTCATGAGCAGCCTTTCTCAACCTTTTGACCCTGGAGGAACCCTTGAAATATTTTTCAGGCCTTGGGGAACCCCTGCACATTCAGTCTCAAATATAGGCCAGAAGTTACAAAATTATTATATTTGTTTCATGTGTAGGCCTGTATATATGCATTAACAGTGTTCTGAAACTAAAAATAAAGAATGAAACCTCTTTAATGTGAAGTTGCCCAAATTTGAAATAACTTTTTAAATAAATCGTGATCTCCAGGGAACCCCTAGTGACCTCTCGCGGAACCCTAGGGTACCACAGAACCCTGGTTGAGAAACCCTGCTTATGAGGAAGGAAGTTGTTCACTGCTGCTGTCCTTTTCTATACAGTATTCTCCCCAGCCCCCAATAACCTTTTTGAGAGAAAGGGATCAGAATTATTATAGAGTTTCATTCTAGGTAAAACTGATTATATAGAGTATTCCCTGTGGCCATACCCTATTTCGTTCTGTAGGATTTGCAATATTGGCCATTTCTCTTGGATGTTTTTCTGAAAGATGTAGAACAAAATGAATGTTGCCTTTTTCATAACCTCTGCCCTTGGATCCGTTCACACACTGCATTTAGTGGATCTTATTTACACATCTCATCCATGCAAAGATATAAATCAACTGATAATCCTGGGGCAGTGGAGTAATTTTTGAGGGGGCATTTTAGTGTCTTACAGGACTTTTGGAGAGGTTAAAAAAATCAGGGCCTGCAGAAAGGCACATTCAGCTCTGTCCTCCCAACAGAATGAAATATTTTGGGAAGGGAAGGGTGTCAAAAGAAATGATCGTGCCATGGATGCTGTGAACCCTGTCAATATCTGCTTCCTGGGGCAAGCTCCTTCACTCTGCCCAATGATCTGGTCCTTGGCCAGTTGCATTTATTTTTATTTATTTATTTATTTTCTATCTATGCACCTTTATTATATTTTATAAATAACTCAAGGCGGCGAACATACCAAATACTCCTTCCTCTTCCTATTTTCCCCACAACAAAACCCTGTGAGGTAAGTTGAGAATTGAGGCTGAGAGAGAATGACTGGCCCAAGGTCACCCAGCCAGCTTTCATGCCTAAGGCAGGACTGGAACTCACAGTCCCCTGGTTTCTAGCCCGTTGCCTTAACCACTAGACCAGAGCTTTCCAAACTTTTCATGTTGCTGACACACTTTTTAGACATGCATCATTTCGCAACACACTCTGACAGCAGGGCACAAGGCAGGCACTAGGACCTGCGGAATCCTGGCAGGGCAGGTTTGGAGGCAGCAGCAGCACGACACACCCAGACACTGCAGCCGACACACTAACGTGTCCTGACACAGAGTTTGGAAAGCTCTGCACTAGACCAAACCAAACCTTTCTTCTCATTTGGTTGAGAGTGCGCAGATTTCTGCCACGAAGACCTTCCCTGATCATAGTTGGTTGAGTAAACCACCATTGACTGTATTCACCCATAGCTCTAAGCCATAAAGCGTGGTTTTCAAGCAGAATGGATTTAACCAGACCCAAGCAAATCATATTAGGATTAAATAAGAGGGTATCTGCCAGGGGAGGTAGTGGTGTCAAAAAAGCCAAGATGGCCATGACCATATGATTGAAGGCTTGCTCCTTTTATGTGTACAGCATGTGTGACCCACGTAAAAAATTGGATCACATGGTTGTGGCTTCCATTTTGACTTTTTTGACCCGCCCCCAGCAGATGGTCCTGCAAAAGGCTGATTAACATTCTATGAGCAGAATATCACTTTTAAGTTCTACTTTTCCTTCCTGGAAGCCATCAGAGGAATTTCTTGAAGGCTGCTATTGAAAGTAAAGTGCATTAGCTCAAGGTAATTTGCCTTGTTTTGGCAGGTGATCTGCATGGCCTCCTATCAGGATTCACCCCCTATTTAACTGCCTTTTTCAATAAGGAGCAGCATTATTTACTGTAATGAGATGTCTGGGCGGGGTTGAGCAGTGAAAAGGTTATGTGGTTGCGTCCATTTGTTTTATGTCTTTGTGTTTGGCACTAGGCCTTGAAGTAAATGCTGCTTTGTTGTCAAAGGTGGGCATGCAAATTCTGTGCACTCCTGTCCTGGTGAAAGGGTTATGTATATCTGTGTCACTGCCAAGCAGGTTGTAATGACTCAAGTTCATGCATTGTGGCCTAATTAAGTCTCTTTGGATCTATAGAGCTTTTAGCTGACCAGTCGCACTGTGCAGTTTGTGTCCAGAAACAACATGCATTAAATTGGAAAACTTCAAAATCTGCTGAGTCTAATTTTTAATCACTAGCTTATATAGCTTTATAGAGCATGCCAGATATAAGATTGTACAGCTACAATGTCAGAGTGCTGTTTAAAAAGCCTCTTTGTGGCCTTAGTGATGTGTTTATTAATTTAATTATAGATGGAAATTGCTAGGCTTTGTAAAATAAGATTATCTTGCTTTATTTTTTTTAAACCAACATCTAACAATATATTTTACTTCTTTGTAAATCTAAAATATTTCAGTTTTTGGATATTCAGAAATATCAGCTTGAAATATATAGAAAAATGAGACCATTTCCATTTTTAGTTCCTTTTTAAATTTTATGGAGAGGACGACATTTTCTTTTTTTTTCTCAGTTTAGAATTTGCAGGAACATATAGAAGCTGAGCATCAGCCAGTTTAATACAGAACTGAGGGTGTTGGAGTTGGATGTGAGACTCGGGTTCAAATTCATCCCTGGCCATGGAGTCTCATTGCATAACTAGGCTGGCCACCATCTCTCAATTCAACTTACTTCACAGGGGGTGGTGGTGGTGGTAAATGGAAGAAAGAATGTTATGTCTGCTCTTAGAGGAAATGGAAGAAATTTATCTAATAAATAAATAATAACAAGCCTGCAAAGAAAATATAAACACAATAACTTTGGACATGAATTTAAAAATGTACTAAGAAAGTGTTCTATATAGTTTGAGTTAGCTTCTCACTTAGCCTTACATATTTTCGCCAACCAGAATGTGTTTAAAAAAAGCTTTAAGCACATTTTGTTATACTAATGCTTGATTGTGCATTAATGCAATAGTTGTGTAATGCAATGCAACCTTCAATGCAAATTACATCATTTACACAATGATGTCATGATGCCCATGATGTCACTTGCCTTCCCCTTGCCCTCCCCCTGCAGATGCCCATGGAGGAAATATGCCTTAACTATTTTTTTAAAGTTGTCATCTGATGCCAGTTTGTCAGTGGAGTGGTGGAGCTATTGGGGTGGAGTAGGGTTCAGTATGTCCAAGAAACAGCTGGCCTCATATTTTGACTGAGAGGGAAGCTTTTAAGCAAGGAATTCCATCAAATCATGCAAGTCCTGCATGTTGAAAATTTGGATTGATATTTCCTACTGCACTATTCTGGCTAGAAATGGTGGTAGCTCCTTTTTCTACCTTTACAGGTAGAGAGAACAATGACTTGACCTCTTATGGACAAACCGAAAGATACAGTGATAAAAGAATCTGAAATCACATACTTTCTTATACTGAGGATAACGAGCCAGAAAACTTCAGCAGCAGAAGGCAAACTTGAGAAGGGGAAAAAAAGTTGGAAGGTGGGGTCCTTTGTTTGAAATTCCAGTCCTATTTTGGCTTTCGTTATGCCAAACATGCTTGTTCTTTTCACTCCAGGCAGCATTCCTTTCCTCTTTTCTTGGTGCCAGCCTATGCTCTTTTCGAGCCTGGAAGTATTATTTATTGGGAAAGAGATTTAAAAGAAGAATCAGCAGCCAAACTCTCTTCCCATCTAAACTCCAGGCAGTGTTGGAGAATTGTAAACAGAGGCTAAACTTAGCTCAATCTGATAGCCACAAAGAGGAAAAACTTCCTACTCCACCCACGGCTGCTATTCAGTGCCTGCCCCATTAAGGAAAGCTTGGGAAAATTTACAGGCTTGCAACTCAGTGGTTCCAGCAAGCAAACATTCCCACTGGAAGAGAAAGGGATTTCTCAGTTCTGCAAAACTAGGCTGACCATACGTCCTGTTTTGAAAGGGACAGTCCCGTTTTTTTAGCATTTTTCAACCATCCCGTCGTTTTCATAAAAATCTCAATTTTGTCCTGTTTTTCAAACCTGGTGGGAATGGCGCAGAAGGAGGATCTGAGCCGGAGCATGGACCGGGGGGTGGGGTTTGCAGGCGGGAGCCAATCGTGTGGACCGGGGGCGGGGTTTGCAGGCGGGAGCCAATTGCGTGGACCGGGGGCGGGGACCCGTCTTTTTCATGAATACGGAAAATTACATAAGACCCCGTCCTGTTTTGCCATCCTGAAATATGGTCAGCCTATGCAAAACACAATGTGATCCTATATCAGTGTTTTACAACCTGGCTGGGGAATTCTGGAAGTTGAAGTCCACACATCTTAAAGTTGCTAAGGTTGAGAAACACTGTCCTATATGATATGTTTGTTAAGACTCTTTGTTGTCCAAAATGTTTATATTAATTGCCTTTCTGTGGTCCCCATTCTAAGAAATGAGAGATCCTTCTCCCTCTTAGGGGCTAATGGGTGCATTTGAAATTTTGAGAGGATGCAATGGGCACTCCTACAAAATGGCTGCCATGCTGAGCTTGGCCAAACACAAAACACCCGTTTCTCAGATGGCAGACTGGTGCTGCTCCCACCCAGTCTGCCTTTCCTTAAATCAGTTTCAAACAAAGCACTTGCTGCAGCTCTCCACAATTTTATTTTCAAAATACGTCACTCAAGTCTGTTTGGACACCGCCCCCCCCAGGCATCATTAGGAAGAGATAAGAGGCTTGAGGCTGATTTTTTGCTTGGAAGCACACTACTTTCCTATGTATTTATTTCCAATGAAAATAATTTTAAATAATTAAAATCAGGTGAAGTAGGGAGCCTGGCAAATTGGTGCTCATAGAAATACCCTGGGGCACATGGCCTATTATTTCAAGGATAAATGTAAATCCTGCCTTTGCTTTAAAAACCTCAAAAGGGCTATATGGCTTTTTCAGGCTGGGTTCACAGATGAACCAATCTACAGTTTGCTAACTCATGGTTTGTTGAATAAGCCAGAATTGGCTAGATTTATCCAGCATAGTAGCATAAACCATAGTTTATAACTCACATTGGCTAGTTCACACATCTGAAATCCCCAAAACCAATAATTTTATGACCTAATGAGATACATAAACCTAACCACAGACCTGTGAGGAACTTGTGAGGTAGGTTAGGTGGAGGGATTGTGGCTGGATTCACACATCACACTAAGTCATAATATAGGCTATTTTATTTCAGTTGAGTGCAATGTGTGAATCCAAACACCATCCCTCAGGCTGGGGTGTTTTTGAAATAGTGTTGGAAGGTTTTGTGAGATAGTGTTAAGTGTGAACCAAGCTGTTATAGCTTATTAGCCATTCTGGCTGAATGTGTAAACCTAGCCATTGTAGCTTAGTCAACAAGTTTTGGTTTAAAAAAATCAAGGCTATGTTTGATGTGTGACCTCACTAGTGACTGACCAATCCACTATGGAAAGACAATGGCAATGCACATACAACATACTAAACCAAAACAAATCATATTATAGCTTACTATGATGGCTTGCTTCATGCAACATGCTAACATGCTAAAGCATGGAACCTATGTTCACACTAGCTTAACTGATGGTTAACTTAACTACAATATTATCTATTTGGTTACACCAATGTTTTGTGTGTGTGCGTGCCTTCAAGTCAGTTTTTGACTCCTAGCAACTGCCTGGACAAGTCCTTGCAGTTTTCTTGGCAAGGTTTTATGGAAGTGGTTTGCCATTGCCTGCTTCCTAGGGCTGAGAGTGACTGGCCCAAGGTTTTGTGCCTAAGATGGGCCTAGAACTCACCGACTCCTGATTTCTAGCCTGGTGCCTTAACCACTACACCAAACTGGTTCTGTACACCAATGTTTTGGGTTAGCTTATCTCACTGAACTGCTGATTCAGTTCTTACAACTTGCTTAGCTAAAAAGCTGTTGGTTTATTTGTGGTTCAGTATGATGTGTGAACACAGACAGCAGATGAGAGTGGCAAGGAGGAAGGAGGCAGGTAGACATTTGCATTAATTAATAATTCAGTTTTATTAATGTCACTGATCAATACTCAAGTTCATACAGACAACATAAAACACAATCTAAAATTCAGGTTCAGAGAAAAATTAGGTAACATAACCTTTAATAAGCATATGAATCCTTATTCTATTTATGTACGCCTCATTCTTCCCTAAATGCTGCCACTCGGCCTTTATAAACAGCCAGACGGAATCTTACCACTTGCTGTGTAATTCTAGAATCACAAGTAAATGGCTAACATAAAAATCATCTGTGCAACCAGGGATTTTGCAAATTATAGGATATAACAAAGTATTGCAAAAATCCTTATAAAAGGAGCCGTGTTGGAGAATGTGAGCATTTCGATTGCATCCACTCCACAAGGGCAAAATCTTTTGTAATAGTGTATTTTTTTTATATACCTGCCTTCAACAACTGCTGAGGGAAGGATATTAAAGTGTGCCAAAGTAAATGCTCTATGCTATTTTGCTATAAAAAGATGTTCCAAATATTTTGTCACCTGGGGTTTGAACATCCTTTTTCCAATTATTACACTTGTAGTGATTCTATTATGATCTATCTGTGTGTCAATATCAATTATCCTCTGTCTTAGCAGTGTTTTAGCTTTATCATACCCCATCTTCAGAAGCATTTATGGGGAAAGCCCAATATGAGTCATTCTGTTCTCTACCTTTTGCACTGGGAAGCCTGGAAGTGATCAGCTAGGCTTAAGGGCCTAGGTCTTGTGAGCAGAAGTTCCTCTTGAGCCAAAAAATTAATTATTCTTAGTCAAGTTCTGGACTCCATCTTTTTCAGTTTGCTTCTAATCAAAGTGCTGCATTTGGGACATGATTTTCCACCTGAAAAACCTTTTTTAAGAACGTGGATTGTATAATCTTTATTGCAGAGGTATTCCCAGGATGTGCCTGCGGCGTGGTGGCTCAGCGAGTAAGACGCCAGGCTTGTTGATCGGAAGATCGCAAGTTCAGAGGTTCGAATCCCTAGCCCTGCGTGCAGAGTGAGCTCCCGCACTAGCTCCAGCTCTTGCCAACCTAGCAATTCGAAAGCATGCAAATGCAAGTAGATGAATAGGTACCACTTCGGTGGGTAGGTAACAGCGTTCCGCGCGCGTCATGTGGCTACATGACAGTGGAAGCGTCTTCGGACAACGCTGGCTCTTCGGCTAACAAATGGAGATGAGCACCGGCCTCTAGAGTCGGACACGACTGCACAACTGTGCGGGGGGAACCTTTACCTTTACCTTATTCCCAGGATGTGGTCAAAAAGTCAAGATGGCGGCTGCGACGGTGTGATCAAAGTTCCACATGGAGAATCACAGGGCTAAGGTGTTTTTTCACATAACATGTGAACTTTTCACATAAGCCCTGTTGGTGGAGCTTTGACCTCACTGCAGTGGCTGCCATCCTGACTTTATGACCGTATCCTGTGAATACCCCAGTTACCGCTAGTAGTGTGGCTGGTATATACTGGATGCCTCTTATATAAAAATGCAAGGCTGCACTGCTCCTTTGTGGTTTCTGAGCAGCATGTAGGAAGTAGAATTTAAAATTACAGTACCAGAAGAATGAAAAATCCTGTCCAGGTAATTGAATCATACCACTGATTCAAAATTCTACCCAATAATAATCCATGTTCAAGTTCTGGGCCTTTTTGCAAAAGCTGTAATGTTAATCATACTATAATTCAACTATAAATATTGTTCCTTGCAAATAAAAAATAAAAAAAACACTTAAAGATGTATGTGATAAAATGCACCATCTATATATTACAGCACTGGGATATATTTATTTTCCATTTAAGGGGATTAAATTCTATTTTGTCAAGTTTTCAGCCTGGATATATATAGAAATTAAAGAGCAATGGGACAATAAACATCCTGGTTTTGCCTCTTGATGTAACTCCAAGTCTGCCCTATAGTTTTACTACTGAAACATGATCAAATGCTTGCTTGAAATCAATACATGCAGCATATAATGCAGACTTAGGTTGTGATGTATATTATTCCACTAGGTAGCTTATAGCACAATTCACGACACTAATGTGCTTCTACCGGCTTGCTCTTGTGCTTAAAATACTCTGCAACTCCAGTTTGTGGACTTCCAGCGTAGGTCTCATATACCTTTTAACTGTGTTTAACAAAACTGGGCAGTAATTAGCCACTTCATCTTTTTCCCTTCTAAAAGATTACTCTAGCTGTACCCTCTTGTCTTGCATAAATGGCTGTGCTATCTATATATATGAATAAAGCACATTAAGATTGGAGCTCACAAATCCAGATTATTTATAATCCGCTCTGGGGGAATTAGGTCATCTGCCCTAGTGCTTTTCCAGCTGTTAATTGATTAATGAAACAACTTCTGATACCAAAATAGGAAAGGGGCAGAACTCCAAAATCTTTTTCTGAAGAGAATATAGGACTGAACTTGTCTGCATATAAAGCATGAAAATATTCCTCCCATCTCATAACTGGGATATGATATTCCAAAGCAAGAAAGTTTCAGATGGATAAAGATAGATACTAACCTCCAAAAAGTGGAAGTGTACTTTGATTCAGCAGCTTTCAATAGTTGATCCCATTTTTCCATCATTTTTTTTTCTTTTTCTTTTTCAATTACCTGTTTGTTTTATTTTTTTAGATCATAGGAATTTGGACATGAAAGACAATTGGCATCTCTTTTTTTGGCCTTATGGATCAAACCATGATTTAGTGGAACCATCTTGATTTGTTACTTTCTTTTATGTTAGTTTTAAAGGCTATATGAAGGCGTACCAAGGTTTTATAACAAATCATGGTTTCTGAGGTAGGTTTTTATCCTCAGTATCAGATGTAAATTGCAAGTATTCAATGGTATTTAACAACCTACTTAAGAAATTGTTACTTTATTCTGTCCATCTTAATTGTCTGGCTTTAATCTCTTTAATTCCCAGTTTCAGTTCACCCTTAGTATATAAATCCTGCTCTCCAAGTTGAAGCCCTAGCATCACAGGTAAATGATTATTAAGCAACAATTCAACATAAATGTAATCAGGGATGCAACATGTTATGTGAATCGCCACCTCCTATTAAGTGAGCTTCCTGATAGCCCATTATCAAGTTGTCCAAATAGGTCTTCAAAGAGCAGCAATAATAATTAATTTGTGCTTTAGTAGTGTTGGGAGGAAGATATGCATTCACTAGTATGAGACTAATATGTTTAAATTTAACAACTACTGCCTGCCTATCAGTCTAAGGGGGGCAGTTTAATACATGAAATACAAAGTTTAGAATAAATCAATTTTCCTAGTCCTCCATTGGGCTTCCCCTACTTTCACTCATATTGGCTGGCAGGACAATTGAATAATACCCATCTAAACTCATTCCTTCCCTTATCCAGTTTTCTGATATAAACATAATAACAAATTTAGATAAATAGCTAATAAAATGCACATCTTTATATATTGTATTCCAACCTGGTATTTGCCAGGAGATTGACATGAAGAGAAGGAATCAATTCTCTGACCCAGCCATCTCTTCCAAAGGCACAGTAGATGCAAAGGCTTGTTCTTCTAAGAAAGCCACAGTTTATCTATTGGTATTCAAAGTGGACTGCTAGTGCTAATCACTCATGATCAGGATATAAAATAATACTTCTCGGCATTGTCTGTTTTCTTATTGATTTTATAATCTTCTAATCTGAATAAGCTGTGTCATTTAGAAGATTTTTCCTTCCAAGGTATCTTCAAACTCACTGTTCTATAGAACTTTTTCTTGATATAAAATTAGTTGAACTTTTAACTAATATACTGTACGTATCTGGACACTTTCTGCTCTTTCTCTACATTTATTTTATTATTTATTTATTTATTATTCAAATTTATTCCCCGCCCATCTCCCATGCAAGGGACTCTGGGCGGGTTACAATAAATAAAAATTTAAAACTATACAAAATATCTAAAAACACAAACAAAACATAATAAAATAAAATCCAGGATGGGCTTGGACCCGCAGAATAGATAGTAGAGCTATGGGGCAGCCAACCCCAGGAGGCACTACCACCTCCGTCGTCCCAGGCCAGGTGGCAAAGCCAGGTCTTAAGGGCCTTCCGAAAGGCCAGGAGGGAGGGGGCCAGTCTCACCTCCGGGGGCAGAATATTCCACAAGGCGGGCGCTATTTACTTTTATTTTGCAGATTAGCATCTTGTGCTGATTGTAGAGATATATAACTGAAGCCTGTGGTCTGTTCTTTAAATTGGTCAAATCTAGAAAATTATGTTCCGCTCATCAGTTCCACATTTAACTGCCCCTTGCCTGAACCTCTGCTGTGATATAATGAACTGCTGTGTCTGGTTTTTTGCTCAGTGGGGTCCTTGTGTTCTCTTCATTATGTTTTTTTTTGCTTTATTTATTAGTGCACTTAGCACCACACTTTTATCATATATTTTAACTGTCATCAACTGTTTTAGCTATTTTTACAAGAGGTAATAATATATTTTTCACAGTCCCTCATCTTAGAATGATGTCACTTTGTTCTATCCTAGGTAACATTTTGAAAGACTATATGGGATCCTTTCTCTCCAAGCCTCCAATTTCTTGTTTCTAGTTACAGGTACTATATATTGTGACTGCTATCTTTTCACCTTGACCCTATCTGGATGAAGGATTTTCATAGCTGTTATTGCATACAGTATATTTTTTGTGCTTAGCACCTGTGGAAGGCATGTTGTTAGTTGTTGTTCAGGCTGCTTTTGAACACTGGCTTAGCATGTTCCTAGAATAGTGTTAAACTGGTATTCAGCTCCTTTTGAACATGGTTATTGCTCTTCTGGAATAGCTCAAACCCTAAATGCCAAAGGAGTCCTACTATCAGGCTGCCTTTTGAATAGACAAAACTCTTGTGCAAAGATACTATAGAGCAAGTTTTGATAGTGTAACCTTCAGTCAAAACCCACCTCCTTCACAGCCCCATCCAACGTTAAGAAGAATTATATGTGGATGTTTCCCACCAGCTGGTGTCATTTGATGGGAAGGGAGAGAAACAAAATCAGGGCTATTCACCAAATCCTGTCTTTAATATACCACAGACCAGTGTTTCTCAACCTCAGCAACTTTAAGACCTGTGGACTTCAACTCCCAGAATTCCTCAGCCAGTCCACAGGTCTTAAAGTTGCTGAGGCTGAGAAACACTGCCATAGACATTGTAACTAAGTTTGTCGGTATCATGCCTGGGGTAGGATAGGGATCACTAATCCGGGCGGCAAATTTTCTGCCAGTGTACTTTTCACTGGATCAGGAACTGTGGATAGCATTTTAACTCAGCCATGAGAAATAACCCACAGGATGGAATGTTAAAGACTCTCCCCAACTAGCTATTCTTATCAAGACCACTGTTTTCCCACTGCTAACATCAGCATAGAGGGAACGGTGCTCAGGAAAGGAAGTGTTTATCCCTGCTTCTCCCCCTCACACAGTTTTCAGCCCACCACTGGGATGGGCAGAGTATAATCTATCCATTCTGGAGGGTATATGGAATCAACCCTTCACCCCTTTAGGGAGATAAACCAGTCTGGTATTGGCTGCTTTTCACACAACCTCCACTTTTGAAGAGTTGTTCTCTCCTTGCTGTTGTGAAGAAGGATCTGCCCTTTTATCAGCAAGAAGAGCCTTTAGCTCATGGGTGTCCAACCTTTTGGCTTCCCTGGGCCACATTGAGTGAAGAGGAATTGTCTTGGGCCACACATAAAATATATAATATAGTTATTGTATATAAGTA
Source organism: Charina bottae (assembly GCA_023362775.1). Classification (NCBI taxonomy): domain Eukaryota; kingdom Metazoa; phylum Chordata; class Lepidosauria; order Squamata; family Charinaidae; genus Charina; species Charina bottae. The sequence goes on from JALMGJ010000006.1 coordinate 24,355,338, forward strand.
ATAAAACTTCATTTATTTTTTAATATCTTTTATTATAAAATTTAAAAAAAGAGGGCAACATAAAACTAGTGGGATATTTGACCTTGTTTTTGTGAAACTAATGCAACAATGTCTGGTTTGATGAAAGTGGTTGCAATTCTCAGTGAGTTCTCAAGGTGCTTGTCAGCTTTTACCTGGGAGAACCATCACCCATTGGTGACTACTGCGTTTTTCTGCTGGAGCAGCTGGCGGCCTCCCCTTCCCACTCGGCATCTCGGCTCTGCTCCGAGCGGCAGCCTCCACCAATCTCCGCCTACTAACTACAGATGCATTAATGGTAGAGTGGCGGACTCTGCTTGGCTTGCGAGTCAAGTTGCAAAACTGATCTCGGCGGCTGCTGGCAAACCGGGGGAAGGCCGCTGCCTGTCTGTGTGGGAAGCCGAGAGGAGAAGCGGATGCTCTACGCAGGCGATGTAACTACCCTGAGCTTTGTTACTGTCTCAAATGTACCAGAATTGTCTATTTTTGGCGTGGGCCTGGCTGCAAAACAGAAGAAAGAGAACGGCAACCAACAAATCTCAAAATAATGTTAAAAGTTTATGATTTTGGGGGGCTGCATTACTAGCTGTTCAGGGCTGCATGTGGCCCGTGGGCCACGGGTTGGACACGCCTGCTTTAGCTGGTCCACACATAACACTAAATCAGGATTTTCATACCATGGTTTGTCCAACTAGCTTAGTTTGCACATAATCCACAAACAAACATTATGATTGAGCTATTTTGTGTGAACTAGGCATTTATGTCATGGATCCTGCACATACATGCATCTGTGGTTCACAACCCATGTGGCCCATGATTTCAAAAAGAATTGCCTAGCCCAGTGTTTTTCAAACTTACATGTCTTAAAGTTGCCAAGTTTGAGAAACACTAGCCTAGCCCAAGCCAGCAGCGATGGAAGAAATCTTACATTTTCACAATCATGGTACACACAGAATTTAATCCAATTGAATTTCACTGTGTGGTTAAAGAACATTTACATTCCAACATTGAATTTGAATCCAAGATGGCGACCGAGAGGAGACGCCAGCTGTTGCTCTGGGGATGGCTAGTACCCTAGAGTGCTCATTGCATACAAGGACTGAGTTAGTTCATCAGCCATTGGATTTCATCTTTTATTTATATTTATTTTTAGATGTAATTTGTATTTTATATATTGTAATTTATATATTGTAATTTATTGTTTTATTGATTATGCTGTTGTAAACTGCCCAGAGTCCCTCCAGTGGGAGGAGATGGGTGGTGACAAATCTAATAAATAAATAATAAATAAATAAACATTGAGCCAGTTTGGTCTAGTGGTTAAGGCGCTGGGCTAGAAACCAGGTGTCTGTGAGTTCTAGTCTGTGAGTTTCATGCCTTAGGCATGAAAGCTGGCTGGGTAAACTTGGGCCAGTCACTCTCTCTCAGCCCAACTCACCTCACAGGGTGGTTGTTGTGGGGAAAATAGGAGGAGGAAGGAGTATTAGGTATGTTCACCGCCTTGAGTTATTTATAAAAATAATAAAGGCGGGATAAAAATTTAAATAAATAAATAAACTCCCATTCTTTTGGAAAGTTAGATTTCTTAGCATGTCATTGTGAACATTTTGCTGAGTTTTCTCCCTCTTTCATGGATAAACATAATCGTCATCATTGGCGATCACTCGTAGCCGAGTAAGATTGTCTTCCAAAGGTAAAATTTTAACAGTGGATCCGTAAGTGGCTATAAAGGCCAATTCTGGATCTGCACAACCTCCCACAATGAGGGCATAGGTTTCCGGGTGGGAGACGGTCATGATGAGGGTTTGCCTGACGTGCCTTCCTTTTAGCTCTTTTCTCCCTTTCGCCCTGTACTCGTGCTTCTTCAAAGTCCATAGCGCCATTAATAAAGGCTGACCTCCAATTGAAACGCTCATGAGTTAGGGCTTCCCAGTTTTCAGTGCTGATATTACATTTTTTTAAAATTAGCTTTGAGAGTATCTTTGAATCTCTTTTGCTGTCCACCAATATTCCGTTTTCCATTCTTAAGTTGGGAGTAAAGTAGCTGCTTTGGAAGACGATGGTCAGGCATTCGAACAACATGACCGGTCCAGCGAAGTTGATGTTGGATGATCGTTGTTTCAATGCTGGTGGTTTTCGCTTCTTCTAATACGCTAACATTAGTCCGCCTATCTTCCCAAGTAATTTGCAGAATTTTTCGGAGGCAGCGTTGATGGAATCTTTCAAGAACTTGGAGGTGGCGTTTGTAGAGGGTCCATGTTTCACAGGTGTACAGAAGGGTTGGTAGTACAATGGCTTTGTAAACAAGCATTTTGGTCTCCCTGCGAATGTCCCGATCCTCAAACACTCTACGCTTCATTCGGGAGAAAGCTACACTCACAGAGCTCAGGCGATGCTGAATTTCAGCGTCGATGTCGGCTTTTGTAGATAGATGGCTGCCGAGATAAGAAAAGTGGTCGACATTTTCTAGTGACACACCTTTAAGCTGGATTGATGGCGCTGCGGAGGGATTGGTTCGAACTTGCTGGTAAAGCACTTTGGTTTTTTTAATGTTAATCGAGAGGCTGAGCTTTTCATATGCTTCTGCAAAGATGTTTAGGATAGTTTGAAGATCTTCCTCGGAGTGTGCACAGACTACGTTATCATCAGCATATTGAAGTTCTATAACAGAAGTTGCAATTACCTTATTTTTTGCTTTCAGCCTACTAAGATTAAAAAGCTTTCCATCTGTTCGATATATAATTTCTACACCAGTAGGAAGTTTCTCTTCAACAAGGTGTATAATCATAGGGATGAAGATAGCGAATAAGGTTGGAGCAATAACACATCCCTGTTTAACGCCGGATTCCACTTTAAATGGATCGCTTTGAGAGCCATTGTTATTCAGGATTGTTGCCATCATGTCGTCATGGAGTAGCCACAAGATGTTCACAAATTTATCAGGGCATCCGATTTTCAGAAGGATGGTCCAGAGAGCAGTACGATTTACAGTATCAAAAGCTTTAGTCAGATCAATAAACGCCATGTACAGAGGGCGGTTTTGCTCCTTGCATTTTTCTTGAAGCTGTTGTGCAGTGAAGATCATATCCACTGTTCCCCTGGAAGGGCGGAAGCCATTTTGCGTTTCAGGGAGGATGTCTTCTGATACAGATAGGAGACGGTTTGCAATGATCTTTGCCAGGATTTTGCCTGCTGTGGCTTTCCTTTTCTTGTCAATAATATGTTCAATCTCACTATCGTTCTCATCAAACCAGTCCTGATGTCTCTTAGTTTGGTATCCGATAGTTTGTTCACAGGCTGAAATAATAGAAGTCTTCAATTTAATCCAGTGTTCCTCAACATTTTCAGGAGGTTCCATAGGCAGATGTTCCTTGAGAGTTGATTGAAAGCAAGCTCGTTTAATAGAATCTTGAAGGGCCAGTGTATTCATTTTACGCCTTGGTTTTCTTCCTTGGAGCCTACGATGAGGGACAATCTTTATGGCCATCGTGGATCGAATTAATCGATGGTCTGTCCAGCAGTCATCGGCGCTCCTCATGGCTCTGGTGAGAAGTACATCGCGGCGATCTCTAGCACGGACAATTACATAATCTAAAAGATGCCAGTGCTTCAACCGTGGGTGCTTCCGTGATGTTTTAAAATTATTTTTCTGGCGAAAGAGTGTGTTAGTAATGACAAGGTTATGCTCTGCACATTTAGTCAGAAGTAAGATTCCATTCGTGTTGCTGTTGTCAACTCCTTCTTTCCCAATGATCCCTGGCCACAAATCAAAGTCACGCCCAACTCTTGCATTGAAATCGCCCAGGAGGATAATTTTATCCTCCTTTGGTATCTCTGATAAGATGGTGTCCATCTGGGTATAAAATTTTTCCTTGATATCCTCATCTGCATCTAGTGTTGGTGCGTAAGCACTTAGGATAGTTGCCTGTTGGTTTTTGGCGAGTTTTATTCGGAGAGTTGAGAGTTGTTCGTTAATCCCAGTGGGAACTTCTGACAAGAGCTTCACAAGGTCGTTTTTGATAGCAAAGCCTACCCCATGTATTCGTCGTTCTTGTTCAGGCAGTCCTTTCCAAAAGAAGGTATAACCTCCTTTTTCTTCCTTCAACTGTCCTTCTCCTGCTCTTTGAGTTTCTTGGAGTGCTGCTATATCAATATTAAAACGTCTCAGCTCCCTTGCAATAATGGCAGTCCTACATTCAGGTCGTTCACTATCCATATTGTCTTGCAGTGTACGTATATTCCATGTTCCAAAATTCATGTGTTTTTTACGACCACTAGATGGTGACCCCACTGGTCGCGGTAGTCCAGTCAGGGAGAAAATGAGGCAGACTATGTTTAGGGCACCTTTTCTAGCCCCCTCCCCATATGGGGTGAGCAGAGTGGATCCTAAATAGGGCTGCTCAGTCGTGTATACAGCTGCCAAACTACTCAACTGCCTTGATCCTTGAGTCAGGGCGACTGAATCCGTATCCACCGCCCATGTGCTGGTCCATGACTAGGAGCTTCCGGATTTCATAGTCCTGCCCCCGTTGCCATTCGTCAATCGCCATGGGACTTTTGGTTGTTTTGGGTTTGGTGTGGTTGGAAGACGCCTGTGCATGAATTTGTTTTATGTGTGGAGATCGGTGCACAACGATCAGCACACAACCTTCACAGAAAAAGGCTCTAATCCAATGGCATGGATACCATGACGATTGGTGACCTTTTGTCTGCTGCAGCCTTCATCCGCCTTCGCAGCCGTTGTAACAATACACCTTGTTATCTTCCGCCTGTTCTGCCGTTGAGGACTTTCTTGGATCGTTCTTTGTCTGGTTCCTCCCCCTGGACCTTACCGCCATGGGTGACCCTACCAGGAGTACATGACTCCCGACGGCTTCGCTCACAGGGTTCATTGGGAACACACAAGCCCACTCACCACAACAAGGTGACGATCCAGCGAGTGAGATAAAACATAATAAATAATAAATAATAAATAGATAAACATAATAAACTCTCTTGCATACATACTTTTAAAAAAATAATTTTATTGAAGTTTTAGTCAACATTGTAAAAACTAAACAAACTAGAAGGAAAAAGAAAAGTAAGAGAAAAGTTTAGAAGCTGCAGGGAAAAGAAAGAAAAAAGAAAAAAAGAAAAAAGTAGAAGAGGAAAGAAAAAGAAAAAAGAAACAAAGATAATAATAAACAAGTGGCTTCTAATCTTTATCATACTGAGCATAAGCTAATATAATAACTTTTCACTGTCTTTTAAAATTACAAATAACCCCACCCCTCTTCTTCCCATAGCCTAACTTCTATCTATGTGCAATCCACAAATTGACATCTTTTCAGTCCCGGTTCAGCAAAAAATCCATTAGGAGTTACCAGAAATATCAAACCAATAGTTTATCCCTGATCAAATAGTCAAACTTTATATTATAAACTCTCTTCCATACATGCTGACCTTGATGCCACCCTTGTTTTAGAGTGAAAAACATTCAGGATTTCCTCTATAAGATTTTATTGAATGAATTTTGGTTGCTGATACATGAGCTTACTGCCAAGATATTTTGTTCTGTTAGTTCCACAGCTTGTTTGTGCCAGCTGGATCCATCTTGTGGAAGACCCAGGAGAAGCTGCTGGTCTGTTGATTATGCATCAGACTTTACCAACCGGCTATAATTCCCAGAATCTCTAGCTAGCCTAGGGAATTCTCGAAGTTGTAGTCTCACCTGAAGAACACTAGGTTGAGGGAGGTTATTATATGTGATCAGTCAATCAGTTTTGATAAATTGATACAATTCTAGTTTGAAAAAGACCTCTGCAAAAATAAATGGGAGAATATGTCATAAAGGGATAGACTGACAGGTAGTTGAAGAGAATTACCTACCACGTCCCCCACCTTAGCTTTCTCCTCCCCAAGGCTAAACATATTTAATTCCATCTGTCTTTCCTCATAGAACTCTGTGCATCTGATGAAATGAATTGCAGCTCATAAAAGCTTCTGCCTTTTAATGAAATGTGTTAGACAGAAAAGGTGCTACGAGATTCCTGATTTTTTCCTCATAGAATATATCAACTATGTTGCTTTCTTCTGAGTCTGTTCCACCTTTGGATGTGTTCATAAAACAAAAAACTATAGTCTGGATCTGTACAACTAGTAAAACATAAACTATGGTCTACAAACCAGAAAGGCTGGATTTACACATGCTGACTCATTCTTGTTTAACTATGGTTTGTTCAATAAACTGCAATTGGCTGCATTCACAGATAACGGTAACAGGACATGCATCATGATGTCATGATGCAAACTTGACTCCTTACGTACTCATGTGTTAAATCACAATGCAATATGAACAGGCAGAGTTTGCGTCAAGATGTCATTAGAGAACTTTCATGATTTCGGGGTCCTCATAGCTAGCTGCAGATGCCTATGAGTACAATGTGTGCAATTTGGCTCTGGCTCAGCCGTAAGGTATTTAATGAACATGCTAAGTCAAAATCAATTTAGTCACTGCATTTATACAATTATTATAATTATATGCCATCAAATTGTTTTCAACTCTTAAAAAGGTAAAGGTTCCCCCCGCACATTTGTGCAGTCGTGTCCGACTCTAGGGGCCAGTGCTCATCTCTGTTTGTTAGCTGAAGAGCCAGCGTTGTCCAAAGACGCTTCCACGGTCATGTGGCCGGCATGACGAACGTGGAACGCTGTTACCTTCCCACCGAAGTGGTACCTATTCATCTACTTGCATTTGCATGCTTTCAAATTGCTAGGTTGGCAAGAGCTGGGGCTAGTGCGGGAGCTCACTCCGTCACGCGGGACTAGGGATTCGAACCTCCGAACTTGCAATCTTCCGATCGACAAGCCTGGCGTCTTACCCGCTGAGCCACCATGCCCCCAATTCAACTCTTAGCGACCACATAAACAGACCTTCTCCATGATGATCCATCCCTAACTTGGTCTTTCAGGTCTTCCAACAGTGCACCCATCACTTCTATAACTGAGTCCATCTATCTTGCTGCTGGTCGTCCTCTTTCCTTCCATCTTTCCCAGCATTAGAGCCTTTAAACAATAAACCATGGTTAAAACATCATGGCTTTGTGCAATACAATCAACTATTTTAAGCCAGGTCTTATGGCTCAGTGGTTAAGACACCAGGCTTGTCGATCGGAAGGTTGGCGGTTCGAGACCCGAGCACCGCATGACGGAGTGAGCTCCCACACTTGCTCCAGCTCTTGCCAACCTAGCAATTCAAAAGCATGCAAATGCAAGTAGATTAATAGGTACCACTTTGGTGGGATGGTAACAGCGTTCCGCGCGTGTCATGCTGGCCACATGACCGCGGAAGCGTCTTCGGACAGCGCTGGCTCTTTGGCTAAGAAACAGAGATGAGCACCGCCCCCTAGAGTCAGACACGACTGTGCAGGGGAAAACCTTAAACCTAGTCTAACTTAATAAAAAGGATCTTCCTATGCAGCTTGATTTGTCACTTAATTGTCAATTAAATCTTGTTTATTTACCTATGATTGTCTGTTACCTGTATAGTGACTAAGATATAAGCTAAAGTCACTAGCTAGGGTGAAAGTGGCAGGCCTTATCCTAACACCAAGCCATCTTCCTATCATGCTACTCTCGCAAGTGTTATTTCTCCTCCTATATCCTCTTCTGCTTTTTATGGATTGGAAATATGCCATCTACCAAAAGAGATTTATTTGACTAGATTGCCTATTAATATTTCTTATAACTCAGATGCCTGGATAGGGCTTGATAACATCAGCTGTCTGCACATAAAATGAAAAGCTTTCATCACAATATAAAAATATGTCAACCAATTTCAGTGTGTTATTTCAACCAATCTTTTGGAATTCACTCCTCACCATTTTTGCATTGAAAGGCATCAACTTAATATTTTTCTATCTTTGACTAGTTATGAAACCTATTAGCATGCTACATTCAAATGAAATATAAATAAGATCTTTATTTATTTACTTTTAAACTGCAAATTGTTTCAATTTTTCCAGTGTGAGTGCAAAGTTTCCCTTTCTTTTTTGCTATTTTCTAAGGCTTCAGTTTTGGTGTCAGCATAAAGAATGGTTGTTCCACCAACAGTCCTAAGGGTAATGTAGTAAATATATATTTTTATAACTTGCTCCGGCTGAGACATTAGGTTGCAACATAATTTAAATCTGAAAAATAAATATTTAAAAAGGGAATACAACAGAAATTGAAACAAAGAATCTCTCTTTCCTGTATACATGAATCAATTAGTCTGGAGACCTCTTCATGCAGAAGCTGTCTCAGTTCGAACCCTTTAATATTTTACTCTGCCTATGAGAGAATTCGCCTACGTTAGGTTTTTTTAAAATATATATGCCCCATAAAAACTATATAAATGATGCCACCACTTACTGTCTACTCAGCAGATGGGGGAAACAACTATATAAACAGGATATGGGGTGGGTTGCTTGCTTTTCCTATATGTATCACATCATCTGTTACAGTACCACAACATTCAACACTTTACAGACTCCTCCCATTAATTGTTTCATAGATCTGTGGTTTTAAGGCTTTCTGCTTAAAATTGTTCTCTTAAACATATATGATTTCTGCTTTTCCAAATAAAAATGCATAACAGAGACAAGGAGCAGCTAAATCAATATGCAAGACTGGTTAGCTCTGTTTTGTCCTCAGATGTTTGCAACTATTATTAAGCAAATGAAAGACACTGGTGCATTTTTACATGTGAAAAGATTGCATTTGTCTTGGCCATAACACAGGGTAAAGCCTTCACTGGAAATGGTGTAGGTGAGAATGGGTAAAACACAAAAGAGCTTCTTAGATTTATTTATTTATTTTATTTTAAAGGGAATCCCTTGGGGATTTGAACATCACACTATGTCTATGGTTGAACAGTAAAACAAATGTGAGATGTGTGCTGTAACAGGAAAGAAGTGTCATTTATATAATTTTTCTTACAAAGGAATGTCCACCCCAAAACATGGGAAACGTATACAAACTGGCCTTCCTCATACAGCGTCATTTCAAGGAGGCTCAGTTACATAATCCAGAGAGGCCATGCCATTGCTGCCTACAGTCTGTGGAAACTGCTATGGCACCAGCTTGGGAAGCTTGAAAAAAGAAACTGACCCCACCACTTACACAGATCAATTAATTCCAGTCTACAGCATGAGCAGGTGAATTGCAACTGTAACTGTAACTGCTCTGCATGAGCATCCCATACCCTTTTTGGGACTCCAGGTTTTCTTCAATTGCACTGCTGAATTTCAGTGGCAGGTTTTTTTGGGCAAAGCAATACTGTACACAGAAAAGTAGTGGAAGGCCTAAATTAATCTTATCTGCTAAAATACAAAGAATTTACCTGCCCACAAAGTGTGGGAGAAAAAAAGAGAAATTCTAACCCGTAACTACTTTGCATCATTGTCTCACCTACCCCTGCCTTTGATCCCCTCCATTCATGTTGAAGGGTAGTTCCAATAGAAGAGAGTATCTGTAGCTCAGGGTTGAACTGTGAAGTCCTTGATGCTGTCTGAGCTTGGCTGTTTGCTTAAAGACGTTTCATTACTCAACTAGCTAACATCATCAGTGCTAGAGAGTGTGGGGTTTGCTCCCTGTTTATATACAGTAGCTTGCCTTGCCAGCGTTGGTGGTGTGTGGTTTTCTCCTTGGAAGTTCCTCGATTAGGGTATTGTTTTCTGCTTGATTGTCTGCTTGATTGTTGTTTCCTTGGTATTGTTAGGTATTGTTATTGATTAGGGTATTGAAGTGTAGTCTTTGGTAATGAAAATCTGACTAGGTGACATACGTAGACAACATTTGTCTCAGTTGTTGGTTGTGGCATAAAGAATTGCACATGTGATTCAGTCTTGGGTGGGAAGCATAATCCTCACAGTTGTGCTCACAAAACATGACTACCTATTTTTAACCTAAACATTGATTTCTTTTTTAATCCAGATCCAAAAGACACTGAACCATAAACTAATCACTCCAGTTGGGTTTACATGCAACACAAACTATGATTGGCTAATTATGGTTTGATGCAAACATAACCAAGAGATAAGCAGTGGTGGTCTTCAAAGGAGGAAGAGGCTGATGAGGACAAAAGGAGAGAGTTTGTATTAGTAGATAATTGTGGCCTGTGGAGGAGAATTGTTTTTAGCCTTATTTATTTGTTTGTTTCCACATTTCAATTATTGTATTTTTTCATAAACTGCTCAGGAATAGGATTGAATTTATATGCTCCTGCTTTTCCTGGCATGACATAGCTTGTGGGTTCTCTCTGATGGGATTCACTGGAAATGCTATGGCACAGATTCTTTATTAATTTGTTTATTTTACATCATTTCCACATTGCCTCAGTCAGTTACCTTTCAGCATTGGGCAATGAAGCCATTCATAAAGCACAACATTTACGAAAATAACCCTACCTGAACCCTCATTAAAATCACTAAAGCATAACAAGAGCATAACTAAAATAAATAAATAAATACAATTAAAAGTCACCCATTGTTCTTTTGCTAGGAATCTAAAGCCTGCTGAAGAACAATGGTCTTCAGTGCCTTCTGGAATGCCAGAAGCAAGGCACCGGTGGTGGGGGAGATTGAAAAAAGTCAAGACTTTAAATTATGTGTGACGCACATAAAAAAAGAGGCAGGGCTTTGATTGTGTGGTCACAGCTGCTGTTGTGATTTTTTTGACACTCAAACTGATGGGGTCAAGCAGACCTCTGGGGCACCGTAGTGTGGGAGCCACCTTGGAGTAAGCCTGCCTTCCCTTTTCCCTCTCACAGGGGTCAGACTTTAAGCAGACCCTGAGCAGAATTACGTTGTGGGAAGTGGTCCCTGAGTTAATCCAAACTGATTTGAGTTTATGCCACATACTATACCAAAAATGATTCTGCGCAATAAGTAAAGCACTAAAGCACTAAATTTCAGGGTGCCACAAAGGAATGGAGCATCTGAGCAGAGAGTAAGAAGTACAGGCTTGGCTGCAGAACCGAAGGTGGCTTCATGACAGATGGGGACGCTCTTATCAAACTGAGCTTTCCCATCCACACAATACAATGAAGTGGGTCAAGGGCAGTCACAGCACCTTAGCCAGATGGAGAAACCCAGGCAGCTCCAGCCTAGGAGAGAGATCACTGAGGGGTACCCTGTTCTGGTTAGTCTAAACCCAAAGGGACAATTGCTCCGAACTGAACTCTCCCTTCCTACCTCTGGATAGAGAGATGGAGGTGTGGTGGGGAAGGTTTTGTCATAGTGTCAACTAGAAGGAGAGGTGATGGAATGTGAGGGTGACCTTGGAGAACAGAGGGAAGAGATGCTGCCTAGGGAACAATCAGCTAAAAAGAAAGGAAGTCCATGAAAGGGTAAGGGTCTAAAGAAGAAACTTAGGAAAGACCCGCCCTGACCACTCAAGCCATAAATAGGGAGGGCGGGAGATTTGTACTTTCAGACTTGCAAGATTCTGTCAATGTAGCCTTACAATAAAGTAGAATTAGTTCATCTAGTCGTGTTTCCTGTCTGGTTTACCAGGAAGAGCTGACAGGAGCACCTTCTACCCACATACTGCCTCTGTTTCTCCTTTTTAAACATTTCACGCCATACTCAAGGCATGTGGGAGTGTGAGAGAAACGTGGTTAGAAAGGGAACAGCTCCTACTCTAGTACAGGACTAGATTTTTGAAGTTTTAATTTGCATGTATTTACTTACAACTAACGGCTTAATTATCGTATATTAAAAAGATCCATTAAATCAAAATACTAAACATCTTTAAAAATCTCTCTCTCTTAATGTCTGCAGCGCGTTGTTATTAAAAGTTCATTATTTAAATCAGTTTTTTTTAAAGAGACGCAGTAATGGTCTCTTTACTCTGATAATAATGAAGTATTGCTAAGAAGCCAGTATACAAGCCAGCCCCATCGAAGGATCGTTTTCGACCTGTATATCGACATGCGTGAATGGGAGGCATATATTCTTTGAACATATAGTATTTCCTTTAAACAACAGCCCGGAAATATTAGCACTACAACTCCCAGCATCCATTTTGTACTGGCGAGAAAATTTTCCTTCCCTATAGCACGCTGGGACTAGTAGTTTCAGCGTTCTTTACTCGGCGTCAGGTTTCGAAACACCTGTCTCAGCTCGTAGAATGTTTTCTTTGGGGGAAAAAAAGAAGGAAGATAAATGACGAACTGGCCCCACCCTTGGGCTATGCAAATAACCCAAGTCGCTTTGAGAGCCAGGCGACCAAGAACTTGTAGTCGTCCCACGTGGAAATTTCAGGCGAGGCGTTTCGGTTAAGTGTACAGTCGTGCAGAAGCGTTTGATTAGCAGCCTCGGTTTTGCTTGTTCTGTGAGTTATCAATTTAACATTTTTACTGTTATTGGGGGAAAGAAAGCCCGAAAGTATGCCTTTTCTGAGGGGAACACGTGCAAAGGGTCCTGCAGAGACGAAGCCTGTGCCCCAGAGAGGAATAAAGGGCCCCGCCCACTCGCAGAAGAGTTAAGAACCAGCTAAAAGTGAGGGTCACGTGTGCGGTTGCAACTAAGAATGAATGAATCTGAGATTTAGCAGTCTTGAGATGTTTCTTAATTTCTATTTTTTTTTCCGGGGGTTGATTTTGCTACTTTTGTTTGGTTGGGTTTTTTCGACTACTAAATTGGGGTGGTGGGACCATCAAGAGGCATGTTTTTAGTGTCTGTACTATGATGGCAGGTTAGTTTTGCTGTTTTCGGACGCAGTGAAGTCAAGCTGAGAGCTGCCGTATGAAAATGCGGGAAAGAGGACAGCGCTTTTACGGGGTATTTCATGCCTCTTGCGACGTTAGCTTGAATTTGGAAAATCTGCTGGAGAGGCTGGACTTTTCAGCGAGACTCGGGGCCTGGATGGGTTCCTATAACTGACTAGTTCATGATTTACTTAACTATGGTTTACCGAATTAAGCAACTTGTGTTTGCACAAAATATTGAAGCACAAGCTAGCAACCAGCCATATCTTAGCCAGGGTGCTATGAAGCCCCGACCTATGGTCTTGGACCTGGGAGACTTGGGTTAAAACATGCCCTTTTGGTATTTTAATTTTGGTTAAATATGATTTGCTTATCTGTTTTTTCCTTTTATTAATATGTAATATCTATATCTATTATACAGTACAATTAGACTTCAGTACTAAGCAATTAGCTCAAGACTGAAATCTAGATTGTATAACAAACATTTTGAGGTAATCAGTTTCTTCTTTCTAATGTTATACTCAATTTTGTATGAAAAAAGTCAAATTTTATGCTTGTAATATTGATGTCCTAAATTGTGATTAATATTGATAAGAATACATCTTTCTTTTTTCTCTATTTCCAGTACTCTAAGTTAGCTAAACAATAGAATGTTAACAACTTTAATACTGTACAAATATCATTGTATTGAAACAATATAATGTATCAAGATAGGTAAAGGTAAAGGTTCCCCCCGCACATTTGTGCAGTCGTGTCCGACTCTAGGGGCCGGTGCTCATCTCCGTTTGTTAGCCGAAGAGCCAGCGTTGTCCGAAGACGCTTCCGCGGTCATGTGGCTGCATGACACGCGTGGAACGCTGTTACCTACCCACCGAAGTGGTACCTATTCATCTACTTGCATTTGCATGCTTTCAAATTGCTAGGTTGGCAAGAGCTGGGGCTAGTGCGGGAGCTCACTCCGCACGCAGGGCTAGGGATTCGAACCTCCGAACTTGTGATCTTCCGATCAACAAGCCTGGTGTCTTACCCGCTGAGCCACCACGCCCCCAATGTATCAAGATACATAACAATATAATAAAAAGAAAAAAACCCCTAGTTTTTGCCATAAAGCCTATACTGGCTGCCTTTACAAAACCAGTTACTATCATTTAGCTTAGAATCCCAAACTGGCTTGTTAGGAAGTTTAAAAAAGGAAGGATGGGGGCCCTAAATTGCAAACTGGAGGGGTGCCTCCACTTAAACTGCCTTGAACCTAAAGATGAGACATGTAATTAATGCCTAGTAGTACAATTTTCCAGAACAATTTTGTTGTAATGGTGGCAGAGGTGGTGGCAGGGTGATTGGTGATCTGAAATGATGATGAATGGCTATAGGGTTCTCCATGCACAGATCTCTAGGCCGCTCCTTTATTAGCACTAGCGCTTACGTGCTAAAGAAGGAAGGAAATAATGGTGGGTGGCTGATATGTGAAAATTACACTTTTAGATGGGAACTGCAGGGCATCCTCTTTACTTGCATGTCCAATTGTGGTAAATCATAAACTGGTTTACAGAGTACAGAGGTGTACTCCAAAACCGAGCCAAACAAATCACACCATGGCTGTAATTTTTCAGTCCTTTTTAAGGAACCAGTCTAAATGCTGGAGGAAGAAAGGATCAGTATTTTTAGATGTGAATGAATAGGCCATAAGTCTTTTGGATCATTTTATTATTTTAGACCCAAAGTCCAAAGGGTGGAGCAGGCTTGTGCAGGCTTGTGGTGTGGTTTCTGGGTGAGAAGGGGATAAAAGGAAGAATTTAGTACAGCCAGGAGCTAATAAAGTTGGCAGTTCCCCGCCCCATGAAATTAACACTTACCTGACCACCAAAAATTTAGGAGGTGAGATTTTCCCGTCATTTCCTCTGTACTTGCATGGGAGAAGTGTGACAAGAAGGGCTTATTCCAATAATCACTGAATGCATGACCAATCAGAGCTTTGTGTTTTTGTGCTCTTCCATCATACCCTATTCAAAGAGAAAAATATTAGATGAGAAGTCTTTTTGTATGTGATTGACAGCAGGGATCGGTTGGTGAGTATTCAGTTGTTTCTAGAGATGAAAATCTAATGAAAAGAAAAATACATAGCATTTCCTGAAGTATATTAAAATGGAAGGGAAAGTTAAAGTTATTCATGAGAAAATAGAGGAAAGTTCATACTAAGTAATATTGGAGCTAGCTAGGATTTTGCAGCGTAATCTATGCAAGTCTATTCATAAATAAATTGCACTGAATTCCACAGAATTACAATCTATACGCAAGAAGGTGTGTGTAGATTGTAATCTAAGTAACTAATACATCAGCCTTGGCTGTAGAAGACCTTTTGTTTAGAGTTTGGGTTCTGAAGGACTGGGGTGTGATATTAATGCATAAAACAGTATTTTTGCAGTCATTTAATATAATTCAGGGATTTGTAGAGAACTGGGAATTATTTGCAGGGGAAAAGAAATAAATAAAATACTATCTTTGAGAGCAGGAACAGTTAATATGGCAGGTGTTCAAGGGCTTGTATTTAAGGAAAGTTGAGTTTGCAATGGATTCTGTTCATGTCCTTAAATTAACAGTGATTTTTAAAAAGTGATTTAACAAATCAGTTGAGGTGAACGTTTCCTAAAATGACAGTCTTCTGTATGGCTGCATTTATATGACATGGTAACCATGGTTAATGTTGACCTCAGATAAGAAACATGTTTTATTTCCCAGGCTACAGGCACCTACCCTTGTTTGCTTCCCCTTCCTCTTTTCCATTTTAACTGCTTATATTTCTGCAATCTCCTCCTTTTCCTCTTCCTGCAACCTCCAGATAGTCAACGTAAAGCATAGTAAGGCACTCTGCCTTGCCAGCAGTCTCAACTGTGGTTTGCAGTTGTATGGTGAGCTAATCTCAATCATGGTATGGTTTTGTGCCATGATTGGTAACTTTTTCAGATACCATGTGCTATTGTCTGAAGG
This sequence comes from Charina bottae, assembly GCA_023362775.1. NCBI lineage: Eukaryota > Metazoa > Chordata > Lepidosauria > Squamata > Charinaidae > Charina > Charina bottae. The sequence goes on from JALMGJ010000006.1 coordinate 24,371,074, forward strand.
TGCCATGGGAATTTGGTGTGTTATCCAAATATGTCATGTGAATGCACCCTCTGGGAAGAAGGGGCAATCTCTGTATCTTGACCCAAAAGAATGGTCAGTGGAAATCCAGCCTGAAAAACAAAAATAAACTCTGAAAAAAAAGTAATCTGGGTTGGATGTAAAGAGAAGAAGCTGTGTCTCTTGTCATCACTTGAACAACATATGTTGTTGCATCACTATTCAGGAGGAAGACTCCTTTTTTCCAAAGTTACAAAATGTAACACATTCCACTGTGGAAAAATGCAGTGATCACAAGACCTCTCTAGGACTATTAGTCTAGAACAGTGTTTCTCAACCATAGCCATTTAAAGCTGTGTGGACTTCAACTCCCAAAATTCCCCAGCCAGCATGCTGGCTGGGGAATTCTGGGAGTTAAAGTCCACACAGCTTAAAATGGCTATGGTTGAGAAAAACTAGTCTAGAATGAGAAATAGTACATAATGCATGAAATAAACTATAACCAGATAATTGCATGTGATCATTACATGCTTATCCTTAAAAAAAAAAGATAAATTTCAACAAGTTTCAATTTTTTTTAATTAAACAGCAGGCAAAAAAACTTGAAGATAAATTTAGCTGATTTGAAATCAGACTTGAAAGTCATCAATGATAAATAAAAATAATATGGACAATATTTGAGTACTTCTAATCCTTGTGCATTTTAAAATATAAAACATGCCCATTTGATTCATGTGCAAAAAAGGTAGTTTTTAAAGTCTAAACTAATGTTTTCCTACAAGGGCTCTTGTTCAGTATCAATGAAAGGTGGGCAACCTGTGTCGGAGCATTCTTTAATGCAGGGGTACCCAACCTTTTTGGCATGAGGGACCGGTTTTGTGGAAGACAATTTTTGTTGGACCGGGGGGGCGGGGTTTGCAGGCGGGAGCCAATTGTGCGGACCAGGGGGCGGGGTTCGGAGACTGGCACAGCGGCCTGGTTCCTAACAGGCCACGGACCGGTACTGGTCCGCGGACCGGGGGTTGGGGACCCCTGCTTTAATGCATAAAAATGCTTCCGGCAGTCTTCATGAGGCCACCAAAGGCTTTAGTAGCAAATTGTTCAGTGTAGTTTCATCTACATCTACATTTCATCTACATTTTTTACCTACGCATCATGAATAAGGTGTAGAATTCTGGTCATTATTATCTCAGACTGCAGGTGACGGGGTATATCATATTTTTCAAAGCTCCCTAAGGGTAACACATGCTCACTGCAAGTAGTATAGGAGCTAGTTCACAGGGAGGAAAGTCAGGTGAAATCTTTTTACTCAGAGTGTTAATTGGCTACTTGCAAGGATTTTTTAAAATGACTATATCTTTCCTTCCTCTTATCTGACAAATACCTACCAGAATTGTATATTCTTACTTTCTATGAACCTGATGTGTTTTAAGATAATTTATTCTTGAACTTAAAAGCGTTTGGACTTGGTCCGAATAGAGTTTTTAGCCAGTAGTGGAAAGCAGTAGAGGCACAGCACTTTGAAGACTACTAAATTTATTATAGGGGCGTGGTGGCTCAGTGGGTAAGACGCCAGGCTTGTAGATCGGAAGATTGCAAGTTCGGAGGTTCGAATCCCTAGCCCTGCGTGCGGAATGAGCTCCCGCACTAGCTCCAGCTCTTGCCAACCTAGCAATTCGAAAGCATGCAAATGCAAGTAGATGAATAGGTACCACTTCGGTGGGTAGGTAACAGCGTTCCGCGCGTGTCATGCGGCCACATGACCGTGGAAGCGTCTTCGGACAACGCTGGCTCTTTGGCTAACAAACGGAGATGAGCACCGGCCCCTAGAGTCGGACACGACTGCACAAATGTGCGGGGGGTACCTTTACCTTTACTTTAAATTTATTATTGTGTAAATCAGGGGCGTGGTGGCTCAGTGGGTAATACGCCAGGCTTGTCAATAGGAAGATCACAAGTTCGGAGGTTCGAATCCCTAGCCCTGCGTGCGGAGTGAGCTCCCGCACTAGCTCCAGCTCTTGCCAACCTAGCAATTTGAAAGCATGCAAATGCAAGTAGATGAATAGGTACCACTTCGGTGGGTAGGTAACAGCGTTCCACGTGTGTCATGCCGGCCACATGAGCGTGGAAGTGTCTTCAAACAACGCTGGCTCTTACAACATTGCAAATTCATATATATTATAGATACATTCATATATACTGTATTATTATCGTGCGCTAAGGGAGAGGGGTAAGGGAACCGACTCTTCTTCCGTAGGTATTGGACTACATGTCCCAGAATACCTCGCTTTCCGATTCGGCTGCTGGCGTCCTGGATGTTGCCGATCGGGTTCTGTCGTCCTCTGCCGCCATTCACGGGAATCCCGGGATCTTCTTTCGCTCCGAGGGCGACCCCTGACAGGACACCGGCAAATTCTCCCACTTTAAAGTGGTACCCATTTATCTACTTGCATTTAGCTTTCAAACTGCTGGGTTGACAGGAGCTGGGGCAAGTGACGAGAGCTCACTTCGCCACACGGGGATTTGAACTGCCGACCATCAGACCGGCAGTCTTACAGCTCAGCGGTTTAACCCGCTGAGCTACCGCGCCCCACCTAGAGATGAGCACCGGCCCCTAGAGTCGGACACGACTGCACAAATGTGCGGGGGGAAACTTTACCTTTACTTAAACTCTCTTTAGAATGCACAAGATTCTGTTGTTTTTGCTGCAGCAGGCCGACATGGCCAACCTTCTGGAAATCATTAAATACTACCAGAGACCTTGTTAGATTTACTTGATATTAATTGTTGCATCTTTTAAATGTGCAAAGAGGAATCTAGACTAAACTGCAGTAGAAGTAAGGCCTACAGAGTTCAATGGGACTTGTTCCTGAGTGTGTATAGAATTGCCTTAGAAGTTTGTGTGTCAGATAATTAATCCCAGTGGTGTTTTTAAAAAAGGTGGGGGAAGGTAAGTATTGAGAAAATTTGGATGCAGCTGGGAGTCCTGACAGTTACCATATGTCTCTAAAACAAACATGGGACTGGTTAAATCTTCAGCACCAGGTGACAGGAGCATGAATTTATCATCTCTCCCTGCAGCCATTTGTTTTCCTACTATTGAAAGATAACACAATTTGGCTTCACTGTGAAGGCATATGGGGACATGGCCTGTTTACCCGGACCTATTTGTATATTGGATATTTGCAGTGGACTTTCACTGTACACACCCAAAGTATATGGTAGCTAATATTCATGGCCTTAATTACGTCCTTCAGTGCTTGATGAAAAAAAAAAGGACAGTGAGTTTTTAATCAACTTAACTCAACTGCCTTCAAACTGGTATGCTTCAGGTTTCTTGGAATGCAGCTCACATAATTTCCAACCCACGTCATATTTAGTATTGGTGCGTGAATGAGAGAAACAAATTCACTAATTGCTTCATTTGTGATGCTATACTAGTAATTCTTACTCTTTCTTTAATTTGTGGTGTATAACTGCTGATGTAAAATGCATTGTGTTTACAAAAGGTTGGTAGACTCTTCACCATCACATTTAGTCACCTGTTCTCTTGCCTCAGCAGATGACAAGCCTGGCAGAGCTTTCTGGATTTGGAAGCTAAGCAAGACGGCCAGATTAGTATGTGGATGGGAAGCTATCAGACAATACCAGGGCTGTAGACTGGACTGGGAAGTAAAAAAAAATCCTAGAAGAAATAATTGACAAATCTCTTCCATCTTGTTGCTGAGAAAGTGACATAGATGTATTCATGAGGTCCCCAGAATGTGAAGGAGATTCTACCTTACTTCTATCTATAAAGTTCTTATATTTTCTTAGTTGCTTATGATTTGTTTTTTGTTAATTTGTATTTTTACAGATTAGGTTTTCATTCTTGTTCAGGACATATTTTGAAACTAGTGGTTTAAACACTGCTAAAGTACTCAGGCTAGTTGCACTGATAGAATACAGTACCTTACTATACAGTGCCTCTAGCTTTCTGTTGATTATACAGAAATGTACAACAGGAATAAATGTAACATTTACCAGTGCATCTTTTCTCAAATTAATATTTTAAGACAATTAGTGATTTTTTCTTAATCTCTCTTTTTCTCTTACAAATTTGGAACCAAATGCTTCTGGTAGAAGGAGAAATGTAGAAAATAGAAGTAAGCAGTTCATCTCTTGAAAACATAAATTAACACCTGAATTATAGCCATGCCTCCTGCTATAGCAAAATGTGTATTGGCCATTATATCCATGTATTTGGCAAGATTTACAGTGACCTTTGATTTAAAATAAGTTTCAAGAACAACTTGCAATCAACTACATTACCCAATGTCATTTCCTCAGAATTTTATTTCTTTGGGCGATTCTGATCAGGCCTAGACATCTATAAGGAACTAGGTGGGGGAATGCTTATAGATGGCTTTTTTCCCCGTAGTGGGTGAAACAAAAAACTGATGCAGTAGCATTACTTGAGCACCATAGTTCATATATTGAGTTAAGGCATAATTCTGCTTGGTTGGTTTAAACATTATGTGTTGTGAAAACCCAGTCAGTTGTGATTTAGCTAATGAACTATGGTTAAACACAATATAACTTTGTACAATGTGTGAACACAATTCAGTATGAGCTTACTTTTCCTATAGGTTTATTTTATTTTTCCTATTTATGTGGTTGCTAGGAGTTGAAAACGACTTGATGGCACATAATCAGTTAATTAGCAGGGTTATATAGACTGGTGATTCCCAGTCTGTAGTTTAGGGTGTGGATAATTCAGGCAATTGCTAAATTTGGTAAATTTTCAGCACTTTCACTTAACCTTGTAAGATATTAGGGAAGAACACTTACTGAGATTTGTCGATGTCAGTAAATGCTATGCATTAAAAAATAAGATTTTATAGAACTATTTATTGAGTGGTCCCTCAAATTCATTCATAGCCATTATATTACTGATCCCTATTTTATGTTGTGGTCCGCAAAACCTCTAGAGGATGATGCAATGGTTTGTATAAAGCAAAAGGCTGTGAGCCGAGCTGCTGATTCAGCCCTTACTTAGAGGTCTCCCAAGTTTGCTAGGAGGAAGGAAATAAAAACACTGTGAATATTGTAAACCCCATCTGTTAACATCAGAACTGTTTTAATCTTTGCAAGCTACACATTTCCCTTGGTAGGTGGAAAACACATTTGATAATACCTTACATCATGTCTGCATCTGATAGGACCCAATTTACATGTCTGCAGATTCTCACAGCAATTGATGTAATCTGCTGCAGACGAAACAGTCACACTAGTCACATTCTCTCTCCATTGCCCTCCCCAGGTGTTTTAACTGACTTACCCGATGGAAACCTGATGGTTGACCTAGTGTAGGTATGGCTGCAATATGGATTAACACACAGGTTGACAATTGGAGCAGCATGTAAGCCTAGTAAAATCAATAACATGCCTGTTTGAAGTTATCCTGTGGATTCCTTTGTTGATTAGATTTGCATACAACATAGGGTGACCATACGTCCCATTTTGAATGGGACAGTCCCGTTATTTTAGCATTTTTCAACCGTCCCGTCGTTTTGATCAAAATCTCAATTTTTTCCCTTTTTTAAACCCGGCGGGAAGGAGGACAGGAAGACAGGAAGGAGGACTGGAGCTGGACTTGCCATTGGAGGCAGCCTGGAAGAGGCCCTATCAGCATGGCAACTGGAAGCCCAGTTGCCACGTGTGAGTGCAGCAGCAGACGCAGCACCACAGTCCAGGTTCCTGCCTCCTTACCTGATCCTGAGATTGTCTGCCCAGCAGTGGTGAGGCCAGGGAAAGCAGGCACGGGAAGGTTGTGGAAAGAGGGTGCGTGTGTGTGTGTGTGTGTGTGCGTGTGTGCGAGCGCGCAGATTACTTGCTCATAGTAATTGAGCACACACACACGCACCCCACACCCTCTTTCTCCAGCCTCCCCATGATCAAATGCACCCGCACCTGTTGCAGGGAGGCTGGAGAAAGAGGGTGTGGGTGTGGGTGCGTGCGTGTGTGTGCGCGCACGCGGATTACTTGCTCAGCGTAATCACGCGCGTGCACAGACACACCCCACACCCTCGCACCCGCGGATTACTTGCTCAGCGTAATCACGCACACACACGCACACACACACACCCCACACCCTCTTTCTCCAGCCTCCCTGCAACAGGTGTGGGTGCATTTGGTCATGGGGAGGCTGGAGAAAGAGGGTGTCGTGTGTGTGTGTGTGTGCGTGCGTGCGTGTGTGCATGTGTGCGTGTGCATCTGATCGGGCTTGGCCAAGGGAGGAGAGTTGTCGGGCCGCTGAGCAGGAGAAAAAGGAGGCGGCCACCCTGGGGAGCTTCTGCGGGCAGCAAGGGGCGGAGTGGTGTGGCTGAAGCCCCCCAGTGCGGCCGGCTCCTGCTTCTCCTGCTCGGCAGTGGCGGCGGCGACAACTCTCCTCCCTTGGCCAAGCCCAATCAGATGCACACACTCACACACTCACAGGACAGACTGCCCTCGGCAGGACCCGGCCGCGCTGGAGGGCTTCAGCAGGCGGCGAGGGGCGGAGTGGTCGACAACTCTCCTCCCTCGGCCAAGCCCAATCAGATGCACACACACTCACAGGACAGACTGCCCTCAGCAGGACCCGGCCGCGCTGGAGGGCTTCAGCGGGCGGCGAGGGGCGGAGTGGTGTGGCTGAAGCCTCCCAGCGTGGCTGGCTCCTGCCGAGGGCAGTCTGTCCTGTGAGTGTGTGAGTGTGTGTATGTGCATCTGATCGGGCTTGGCCAAGGGAGGAGAGTTGTCGGGCCGCCGAGCAGGAGAAGCAGGAGGCGGCCACCCTGGGGAGCTTCAGCGGGCAGCAAGGGGCAGAGTGGTGTGGCTGAAGCAGCCGAGCGCAGCCGGCTCCTCCTGCTTTTCCTGCTCTGTGGCGGTGGCAGCAGCAGCGACTCTCCTGCCTCCCTCGGCCAAGCCTGAGGGGGATGAGGCAGTGGTGGGCCTCCATCCCCTTCATCCCCGCCCCTTGTTCCCCGGACGATGACGGTGCTGTGTGCACAGTGTGTGTACTCCGGCCTCCCCCAAACACACCAGCTCTGCCGCACCATTTACTGCTAGAAGAAAAAAAAAAACCTTTAAAAATCGGGAAAAAAAATTAAAATCCGAGCCAATCACGCTGATGGGGGCGGGGTTTGCAGGCGGGAGCCAATCGTGTGGGGTGGGGGCGGGGTTTGCAGGTGGGAGCCAATTGCATGGACTGGGGGCGGGGTTTGGAGGCCGGCATGGTGGCATAAGACCCTGTCCCGTTTTGCCATCCCAAAAGTCCCGTTTTTGTCTGAAGGAAATATGGTCAGCTTAATACAACAGCAATCAGACCAGACTATTGGTGGTTAATAGCAAAATAACAGTGTATAAGAATCTAAATACAATGCCCATGGTAATTAAATAAAAATTAACCCTTTTGTAAAAAATCACAAAACCTTATATCATCACTAATAACTGCGTACTCAATGGCACCTTTCTCTATAAGGCTTCTGAAAAAGTTCCATGTTTAGTATCAGAAAGTTAACAATGTCAAAGTCTCATCTCTAGAGAGAGGCTGTTCTGTTACACCTTGCTTGCTTGCTTGCTTGCTGGCTGCGGAATTCTGAGAGTTGAAGTCCACACATCTCAAAGTTGCTAAGATTGAGAAACACTGTGTTACACCCATTGGAAAACAGTGCCTCATTTTACAAAAGTCGGGGACCAACAGCAGTTTCTCCCAGGATGTGCAAATCAGATGGGTTGATTCTGGTTGGAGGAGGCAGTCTTAACAGTTTAATGTTGATAGTATCAGCCTCGGGCTGATGTACTGAGTTTGCATATAAAGGGGTGAGGGTAATTTAACCCGCTTCATTGACTACGCTAAAGCCTTTGATTGTGTGGATCACAACAAACTGTGGCAAATTCTTAAAGAGATGGGAGTACCAGACCACCTTACCTGTCTCCTGAGAAACCTGTATGTGGGTCAAGAAGCAACAGTTAGAACCGGACATGGAACAACCGACTGGTTCAAAATTGGGAAAGGAGTACGACAAGGCTGTATATTATCACCCTGCTTATTTAACTTATATGCAGAGTACATCATGAGAAATGCCGGGCTGGATGAATCACAAGCCGGAGTTAAGATTGCCGGGAAAAATATCAACAACCTCAGATATGCAGACGATACCACCCTAATGGCAGAAAGTGAAGAGGAACTAAAGAGCCTCTTGATGAGGGTGAAAGAGGAGAGTGCAAAAGCTGGCTTGAAACTCAACATTAAAAAAACCCAGATCATGGCATCTGGTCCCATCACTTCCTGGCAAATAGAAGGGGAAGAAATGGAAGCAGTGACAGATTTCATTTTCTTGGGCTCCAAGATCACCGCAGACGGTGACTGCAGCCATGAAATTAAAAGACGCTTGCTCCTTGGAAGGAAAGCTATGGCAAACCTAGACAGCATATTAAAAAGCAGAGACATCACCTTGCCGACAAAGGTCCGTATAGTTAAAGCTATGGTTTTTCCAGTAGCAATGTATGGCTGTGAGAGTTGGACCATAAGGAAGGCTGAGCGCCGAAGAATTGATGCTTTCGAGCTGTGGTGCTGGAGAAGACTCTTGAGAGTCCCTTGGACTGCAAGGAGGTCAAACCAGTCAATCCTGAAGGAAATCAACCCTGACTGCTCATTGGAAGGACAGATGCTGAAGCTGAAGCTCAAATACTTTGGCCACCTAATGAGAAGAGAGGACTCACTGGAAAAGACCCTGATGCTGGGAAAGACTGAGGGCAAAAGGAGAAGGGGACGGCAGAGGATGAGATGGTTAGATAGCATCACCGATGTAATGAACATGAATTTGAGTAAACTCCGAGAGACAGTGGAGGACAGGAAGGCCTGGCGTGCTATGGTCCATGAGGTCACGAAGAGTCGGACACGACTGAACGACTGAACAACAACAATTTAACCCATCCTTTCTTACTACCAGGATCCTGGAAAAAAACTCTTCTGTTGGCATGGTGAGAAAATGCCCACTGGCACAATGGAGTTTTCTCTTCCTAAAGAAAGTACTACCCTCAAATTCATTTCCTCCAATATAATTCAGAAGTTCTCCATTGGCAGGTAAACGTGTGTTGGACCAAAGAACCAGAATTCTTCTCATTCTCCTAAGTTTAGCCAGCTGGGTTATCATTGGGAGAGCTCTTGTTAATTTTCTGAAGTTAAACTCAGTTTGATCAGTTGACTGTTGACTTTACAGCATTTCTTTTTAAATAGCCATTCAGAAATGCCACACTCTTTCATATTTGCAGGAGAAGGAAAGAAGCAGAAAGGGAAATAAAGTGAGATGCAGAAGCATGAGTGCAGAGATTGCCCATTGAGATTGTGGACCAGGAAGGGCCTCAGATGCAGTGACTCACAACTTGCTTATGACATTTGAAGACAGTGAAGCAGTATGCATTGCCACATAGAAACTGTGGTCCTCAAATCATTTTTTAAAATATGATTGAATTTTAAATATGATAATTTTAATAAAATTGCACCATTATATTGAGATAAGAAGGGTTGGGCTCCTGATTCTCTTAAATTCCAGTTCTGTTTTTTGGTAAAGCATCTACTCAAGCTAAATTTATCTTTGGATATGTTGCTTTTTCTTTTTATGTAATTCAGAAGTTCCAGTTGATGCTTGCTTCTAAGATTCTGTAGAGGAGAAGGAATTCTTGGAAAGTGAAATAAAGCTGTGAAAAAATCTCTGTTCAACTGGGAAGTAACTCGTACTTAAGCAGAGACACTTTAGGTCTAAGCATGTTTTTCTGCTCAGCTGTCTCCCGAATGTAAAAAAAAAAGAAGCTCTTCTTTGCATCTGTAGTTTTCTAGCTGAACTTGTAAGATGGAACGCTGGACATTTCAAAGGTCTCCTCCTAGAAGCTCTCTGGGTCTTTGTACCCTCCTGCTTTGCTGTAGCAGCTTGGTAGTTCCTGCTGCCAAATTTATCTTCCAGGGGATGCCTCACATGATGCCCTGATCCTAACCCCTGACAATGGCAGCTTTCTTTATAATCTCAGGTAGCAGACCCTGGGAAAGTTGCCTTCTTGGAACCCTAGAGAGTTGCTGCCAGTCAGAGCTGCCAGTACTGGGATCAACATGCCAAATGTTCTGGCACAGTACAAAGCAACCTCATAAGTTCAAGATTTCCTGTTATCCTGCTTGCCACAGTTACTGCTTTTTTGCTTAACGCAGGTTGTTCATTTAGAATCAAATGGTGCTGGCCAGTTATACTGGCAAAGGGTATAATAAAGAAGCTATTTAAGCTGACTCGAGGAAAACACTCCAATCACTGATAGGGAAGAGCTTGTTGATTGCAATCTTCCTGTTTTGAAGCAGTTGCTTTCTGGATCCCAGTGATGTGGCAAAACATTTATTGATCTAGACTTGCATTTGGAAGTGTGGGTGCTATCAATGCTATAAACATAGGCACAACACATTGGATGTGTGAAATGCTGTGCAAAGCTGCTAGTGAACTCATTGATCTTTTTACTTAATCTGCAGAGCACAAAGGCAAGGTATTGCATGTCTTATATAGAGCAGAGAGCACACCGTAGTTTGGATATTGCAGGGGCCAGTCTTAGGAGTGACTTCTGTTGTGTTAGTGATTTAGTGAGCCCATGTCCATGTACTTTGGTGTGATAAGAATACAGGATATAAGAGAGGAAATTAGAGAAGCCTTAAATCTTGAAAGATATGATTTTAGGATTAATTATGTTATTAAATTTATTTTACTGCCAGTTCTCTCAATGCTTTAAATAAAATATAAAATAAAATATAAAATGCAAATTAAACCAGAACATTAAAAAACAGCAATAAAAACAATTGAAAGGCTGCTTGGAAAGGTCTGCCTTTATATTTATGGGGATACAAAGTATAGAATACTTGTTTCTGAGATTTGCCAGAGAAGGTACAAAAACTTGATTTTTAAGCTTTTAAAATTTGCATAATTTTGTCAAAAGAATCCAAATCAAGGGAGAATAACCCTAAAAATCTCAAGTGAAATGCTGTCCTAGAGGGCAGGTGCTGTGACAGAGAAGGTGTGTCTTCTGGATCTCACACGATGGCACTGCTTAAAAGATGGGACCCAAAGCTTGCCAACTCTGTTGGATCTTATGGGATAGGCAGAGACAGCCGGAGAAAGATTGTCTCTCTAGCCCCAGCTCTTGCCAACCTAGCAATTTGAAAGCATGCAAATGCAAGTAGATGAATAGGTACCACTTCGGTGGGTAGGTAACAGCATTCTGCGTGCGTCATGCCGGCCACATGACCGTGGAAGCCTCTTCGGACAGCGCTGGCTCTTCGGCTAACAGATGAGCACTGGCCCCTAGAGTCGGACACGACTGCACAAATGTGCGGGGGGAACCTTTACCTTTTTACAGATACCAAGGCCCAATCCCATGTAAGGTTTGTAGGTGATAACTGTCACCTTGAATTGCACCTGGAAGCACCTGGTAATAGGTGCAGTTCAGGTAGGAAAGGTTACATGGCTGTACAGAGGCACTCCATAACTACTTGTGCTCTGCATTCTGGACCAGCTGTAGCTTCTGAGTGGTCTTCAAGGGAAGCCCCATGTACGGCCCATTGCAGTACTCCACAGTGAAGTGACTTGGGCAGAGTATCCACTTCTAAAGCAAGCACCTTCTCTATACTTGTTAGCAGCAGCTTAAAGGAATTACTTGTTTGAAGTCGAAGCATTACGAAGGTGGTGACCAGGTGGAACTGTATTGCAGCTGTCTTGCCACCTCCTTTGACTCAAATACATATTTTTCTGAGCCTCTATTGCTAACTTTGACGTGCTGCCTACAGATACAGTGAGAGTGCCCATGAAGAATCTAAAGCAGTGTTTCTCAACCTCAGCAACTTTAAGATGTGTGGACTTCAACACCAAGAATTCCCCAGCCTCTAGATCAGTGTTTCTCAACCTCAGCAACTTTAAGATGTGTGGACTTCAACTCCCAGCCCAGCTGGGGAATTCTGGGAGTTGAAGTCCTCACATCTTAAAATTGCTGAAGTTGAGAAACGCTGATCTAAAGCACCTTTCCCTTCATATCTTGACCAGAAGTAGTCACAGAAACATTTTTAAATGGTGTGGAGCTGCTTTGCTTTGTTCAGAAGTGGGTCTTCTTGCCCAGGGTGTAAAAAGCTTATCTGGGATGATGGAGAATGCCTTGGGATGCTAAAATGGATGGTGAGCATCAATGGATACTTAGTTTTGCATCAATGAATACTTTACGTCCACTCTGGCAGTCATTTGGTAAGAGTGCTCTTGATGTCCAAACTCCAGATAAGCCCTCTAGCACAAATGTTGGATTAAATCCATTTGGCCTATCTAATCCAACGATCTGTTCTAATAGTCTTCAGCAGATGCCTGTAGGGAATTGTAGGTTTTCTTATTTGTGCACGGTCTATTGTGTTATGAATCTTCAGGTAATGTGCATTGTTTATATATATATATATACACACACAAACTCTCTCTCTCTCTCTCTCTCTCTCTGTGCGTGTGTGTGTGTATGTATGTATGTATATATATATATATATATATATATATATATATATAAATATATATATATATAAAATGCAGTAAAGCACATAAAATAATATTAAAATGTATAAAACACAAACCATTAGCTGAGAGATATCAAAGGCTGACATGAATAATTAGGTGTCAACATGTACCTTAGACACAGTGGAATTGGAATGTGCCTTTTCTGTAGGGGGATTCCCTTAGGTTTCTATAAATTGGGTGCCACAACAGAAAGGGTCTTTTTACAGTTTGATGCCAATTGTCTATTCACAAATTTAATCTCCAGTGCTGCTAGTTTTTAACTTTTTTAGGCTTTTGAGGAAGACTTAAATGGTGCATACTTAGTTCCACTCGAAGAAGATAGTACTACTGAACTAGAATGGACCAGTGATCTGACTCAGTGGAGGGCATGTTTATATGCTCACTAATATCCTAATTGGATGCCAAGCATGGTACTGCCATAGAGGCCTCATTTTTTTCACTTCCAGGAGTGATTTTTTATGAAGGCCCTTTTCCACTACTGCATTGAAGTACTATCTATAATTGAGTCAGCAGAAAACTATGACATTTGTTGCCACCATTGCTGATCCCTATTTTCCCTCAATTGCTTTGTTCTCACTCACTGCTGAATGGTGCTGTCCTGTCTGTGCATGTGAGCATGTGATAAGCAAAGTGATTAGTTTACTATCCTCCCTCTTCTGCACGTCACTAGCTGGCAGGAAAGACATTTGCCAATCCAGGCAGTGCAACAGCATAGGGCGTGTCTGGGTACAGGACTCTGGCATCTTCTTCAGACTCCTTCCTGTCTCCCTCCTCTGTCCTATTTTGTTATAAACTGAACTGAATAATTTTTTAAAAAAAGACCAGAGTCACAAAGGGAGCTGAGTCGGAAGCAGCACTTTTATGTAGGATTTATTTCCTTTCTTTAAATAAGCAACAAATGCTGACTTCCAGATTCCTCCACATTCTGTTTGGGGAACAATTAGAGGGGGAGTTGGGTTGGTCCCCTCATTTCACTATTACACTGTTTCAGCCTTGCACTAAACCATAGAGTTAACAGATGATCAGTGTAGCACCGTTGCATAGGTCTGATAGACCACCAGTGCCGCGTTGCTGCTAGCTCTTTAGGGAGACAACAGAATGGCAGCAGATGAGACAGACCTTGCAGCCTGTAATAGCTAATAAGGGCCACTATAATCCTTCCCTCTGCTGGTCACCTGACTTTATCTTCAAGACAAGAGGTGGCATAGGTCTTACAAACCTTGTTAATGGGTGCTATTAGCTTAAGAGGGAAAACACTACTTTAAAAGCCATACAGATAAAGATGACGTAAGCTGGTCTCCTTCATAGTCTAGGAATGAGATGAAGGGAATGCCACAATGACACAGCAGAAACCAGATCTGGCCAGGGATATTTCTGCCCCAGTTAGGTGCAAGTGGGAAAAGGCACTTAGACATATTAACAAGTCTGCAAAGAAGGAATCTGGCCCATCCACTATTTGCTTAAGTCTTTGGATAGCATATTTCTAAAGCTGTCTGTTCAGCAGTATTCCTAGTAGTCAACAATGCAAGCCCAGAGTCTTCATATTGTGTAGGATATTTTCTATTAAACAGAGATAAAGAACTCATTGATTTCTTACCCACTTCTCTCTGGGCTTTGAAATCTATACCACGTAAGTTCATTCTTATCCTTTATTCATCCCTATATGCCAGCTCTGCTATATCAGGCAGCAGCTATGTAAATATTTATTGCTGCTGTAGTTGTTAATGTTGAGAGGATGGGAAGAGCATTGTTTTGGCCTACTAATGCAGGAAACCCTTAATTCTGCTTCTATAAGGCAGCAAGAACAGGAAAAGTTGGTGTTTTGGTTTGGAGTGACTTTGACGTAACTTAACTTCCTTGGTTCCTCTTTTGCTGTAGCTTGTCATTTGTTGGAAGTCTCTCACCTCCCAACTAATGAAACGTCTTTCTTTTCTGCCTGTTTGACCAGCGTGCTCCTCCAGTAGAAGACAATGGGACTTATGGATATCTTGAGGCTTGACTTTGTTGAGATTAATATTACAACAGCCACGCTGACTTTTCTGGTGATAATATTGGTTCTCCTTGCTTGGTAAGTGGACTTATGAATTATACTTCTCAAATATAGTTTAAAGGAACAATGAGATCATCATTGTCTGGTTTCCAAACTGAAGTTATTTTGAAGAACAGAAATCAACAGGCTTTGGTGATACTATCAACTTAAGGCAAGACTCTGCCCATCTCAAGAAGTGGACTCAGGTCTGCAAAAGGTTACCCCTGATAAATACTAGTCTTTAAAATAGCCCAAGAAAGTTGAAAATATGTGTTTATTGAATGTCTTTGCAATAAAGAGTTTTGTTACAATTTAAAGACTAATATACTTAAGCGAAATTAGAAATAGTTAAATTTATAGTTGCAAGAATTTATCATCATTATCAACTGATTGCTTGTTTGAAAGTGTGGCAGTTAAATTTTAATTAGACCCATCTTCTGTGAAAGAGTTTCTGTGTAGATGCTGGTGCAAACCATCCTTTGTACCTCTGATTCAAACAAGTCATTCAAGATTATTTCCATAACAATATGTGATTTGTGATTCTCCTTGACAGAAACTATTAGAATATTTATCTTCGATTGGTACTATTAGAATAATTAAGAGTCTTTATGTGCTGTATTATAGTGATCAATTAATAGATGGAAAGCAAGGCAGTTGATTGATTTAAATTTTTTAAACTGGCTCACAACCATAAGTAAAACATATTGAAAACTCATACTATAATTAAACGAATGTTCTTAATACCTTTAAACTGGGTAATTGTTCTTTTTCCTTTCCATTGCCCCAAGTCTCCATAGGAATTAATTATATTTATGTGACTATTTTGTTTCAAAATAATGGGGATGAAATGAGTAATAGCTGTCAGCTGGAAGTATTTTTTTCTTCTGTTCTGATACATCTCTGCCTATGAGTTTTACTTTTCCAACACTCCCATCTTCTGCTGCCCAAAGATTTTCTGCTCTATAATGCTTGTATGATCCCGCCTCTTAGTTCCTATACTGTAGGTCACACGTCAAAACCCACATTTTCATGAATCTTATGGAACTACCCTCTTAGTTCCCATACCTTGGTGTCCCATGAATCAATTTTTATGTTGTAAACTTTTTGGAGTAGACTCAGTGTCCTCTAAAGTGCTGTGGACATGAATAGCAGTATATACGTAGTACTGCTGTTAATAGTCTTTGCTATTACTTTTGTTGTTATCATTTAATACTTTAGTGTATTTTTGTTCTTGTGAGCACATTTGGAGTTTTGAGTGCATGTCATAGGTCTCCCCAAAAACAGCTATTGTTGGGGGGCTTATTCACAAAATGGCTACAGGGCTGAATCCAGCCAGTCACACAGCATCCATTTACTACAAGACCAGTTCTAGCTACATAGGAGTGTCTCTATCACTCCAACATATCTTTGATTTTTTGTGGGTAGGTGGGCACTTTTCCACATAGAGCACTGGACCACAGTTCCCTCCATCCTCATTTTGTTTTTCTAAAAATGCCAATTGGGCCTTTGGAGGACATAGAAAATTATTGAAAACAAGATGCTATAGGTTATGCTTTCCTTTGTAGCACGACCACTTTCCATTTTTAATTAAAATTAAAGTCAATTAAATTAACCTGGCAGATAATCAAAGAAAGTGTTTGTAGATTCACTGGTGTTCATTGACAGCACACTGCTTTAATGGTAGAAGGATAACCTGGAAGCTTCCTTGAAAATATTCCCTCACATTCCTAGATGCTCTGAAAGCCACTTTTTCCAAGGAGAGCATATCTCCATTACTTTGGGGATCTGATGTGTTACTCAGTTCCCAAACTGTTGCAAGAACACAATGTAGGTCTAAAGCTGGGGATGTACTTGTATGGGTGTGCCTAGGACAGAGCTTGGTGACACACTTTTTAGACATGTATCATTTCGCGACACACTCTTACAGCAGGGCATCATTTCGCGACACACTCTTACAGCAGGGCACAAGGCAGGCACTAGGACCTGCGCGGAATCCTGGCAGGGCAGGTTTGGAGGTGGCAGCAGCCGCGACACACCCAGACACTGCAACCGACACACTAATGTGTCCCGACACACAGTTTGGAAAGCTCTGGCCTAGGACATCTGTTTTAGGGGATACTTGGTGGTGCTTCAAGTCAGCAGTTCTTTGCTAAATTTAGATCATTTTAAACTGTTTCCCCCCCCCCCCCACAACAACAACCCTGTGAGGTGAGTTGGGCTGAGAGAGAGTGACTGGCCCATGGTCACCCAGCTGGCTTTCATGCCTAAGGCGGGACTAGAACTCACAGTCTCCTGGTTTCTAGCCCGTTGCCTTAATCACTAGACCAAACTGGCTCTCCCATTTTAAACTGTTTTCAAGTGACTTGAAAGAGTCTTGGCTTCTTGATTTGCGATAACTGTGGTTTTGAACCTTCTGGCCCACTAGCAGCCAACAAATAACTCTCCGATTT
Organism: Charina bottae; assembly: GCA_023362775.1. Lineage (NCBI taxonomy): Eukaryota > Metazoa > Chordata > Lepidosauria > Squamata > Charinaidae > Charina > Charina bottae. The sequence goes on from JALMGJ010000006.1 coordinate 24,388,146, forward strand.
TGTTTGGAGCCAATGTGGCAGTTATCTAAAAGGGTGCCTTAAAACTGGAAAACTGAAATTGATAGATGCATAAAAATGCTTTACTGAGATTTAAATGAGAAAGTATGAAGTTTATTTATTTATTTATTTATTTAATTTATATAACTGCCCATCTCCCCCAATGGGGAACTCTGGGCGGTTCCAGAGTTAGCAACACTTTAGCATTTTAGGATGACAAACGATGTAGTTCTTCATGTGAAGTATTATTGCTATAAATAATAGATTTTAAAAACCTTTAATTGAATATGGAACTAAGTCTCCACTGTCTAGCCTTGGTGTTCTTCCTTTTGTGGCTTTCCTTCTGTGTATTAATGCCTTGATAAAATGAATGCAGGAATTTGCCTCTCATTTAAAGTTTAATATAGCATAAGCTTGGCATTATGAAGAAGCTGTCACTGCTTTCTGACATCTTTGTTCAAAGTTAATCTTCACCAGCTTATCTAAACAAACCTGAGTGTTAGAAATGTGGAAATAGAGGGGTAGGTCTCTCTCTCTCTCTCTCTCTCTCTCTCTCTCTCTCTCTCTCTCTGTGTGTGTGTGTGTGTGTGTGTATGTATGTATGTATGTGTATGTATGTATGTGTATATATATATATATATGGGGGGTACACTTCAAATTTGCTTTGTTTCATAATTCTGAAATGGGCACTTAATGAAGCTTGTCTGTCTGCACTTATTATGACCTCCCTATTTTCTCTTTGGGATAAAGTCCCCCTCCATCATGTTCTGCTTATTTTTCAGTCCACGTGCTAATCTCACTTCTTCATATATGGAGACTCTGTTCCTTATCTGATCCTGCTTAAAAATGTCTTCTGTTTCTCAGCAGAGGTGGTAATAAGCCCTTCCCTTGGACTGTCACTGTACTGCGTTAGGCCATTGGATGCAGCTTTCCAATGTTAATCTAACCACCCGAATAGTGCTGTGATATGTCTCCCTACTCGATTTTGGAAGATTAGCACAGGCAGAGCTGAGTCTTAAATGGCCTCTTTGTTAGGCACATGTTGTGGAATGCCACGCTTTAAATGATATGCTGGCTGATAGAAGGGGTTTGTGAAAAGCAACCCTGATGTGCCTGGGCTAATGCTGGTAGCAAAACATTTGCGTCACTTGTCACTTACCCTGCAAAGATAACCTCCATGCTTTCTGAGTGAGCAACTTCTTGGTTGTTTGCGTATGCATCTTTGTCAGTTGTTTAGGTACAGAACTGAGTTCCCCTGTATTTTTCCTAACAGAAATGTCTTATCTTCCTCTCTTCTATAGCAGGGGAGAATATGCTGTTAGTGGCTGAATTCCATAGAACCGTGTAGCCAGATTCTGGGCTTAAAAACCTCACGGATGTTTGTTTGGCACAAGGCAGGAAAATCCCACCTTCCTTGGCTGCCATGAGACTTTTTGCTTCACTGCATTTAGTGGCTATGTGGAGAGACCACCGCTCAGTTACAGAACCCATTATTTGCATGCAGAACACACCAGATTCAGTCCTGGCCATTTCTGACTAAAAATGTCAGCAGGAAATACAGTATCTCTGCCTCAGACCCTAAAGAGTAGTTGCCAAAACAACCATCCTTTCCCCATCTGGTGCCTTCCAGGTATGCTGGGGCTACAACTATCAGAACTCCCTGCCAGCATGCGAAGCCAAAACTGAAGAGACCTCATTATGACTTAGTCTGTTGTGTTTAATTCAGGAATATAGTGTACCACAAGTCTTGTATGGCTTATTTAATTTTGGCTTAATGTGTTATTAACAGCCAATGTAGTTTTTAAATCATGTATAAGTTTGGGCATATTTTCAAGATCCCAGTATCCTACTATCTCCTTTGATAGTAACAAACCAAGTTGGTTCCCTGCTTCTGCAGCAGAATGCAATTGAAAGATATACACCACAAATGTGTTAGTTAGCGTCAAAACAACTGGCTCAATGAAGTAAGTAGTTGTGAGTAAACTAAGATCAAGAAATTGTGTCGAAAGAGGTGAGATCATTCTGTGTCAGGATTGCTATGTTGAGGTCAGAGAAAATTTGAGATGATAGTAAAAAGAATTAGAGTGGCTCTTATAGCACAAGAGTTCTCTATCTGAGGTAACGATGGGAGGTTCTGTTGTAGAGCTAAACCCAGAGAACAGATTAAAGTCTATGATGCCTTGGGCTTTGTAATGATAGGGTAGGGTCTTATGCATAGGATTGGATATGCTTAAGGACAATTAATTTCGTTGGGCTTAAGCATATCTTGGGAGGATCTCGACTGTTCTATAAAATAGAAGTTGGAGCACATAACATACAGTACCTTCAGAATTAGCCATCTCCCCATCATTTCATATGTCCAAACTGTACTGATCATTGGAGGAGATGCAGAGCCAATTTACTACCTTGCCCCTTTCCTTATTTTCCTTATCTGTCTGCTGCCAGCCTTCAAAATGAATGAATATGCCCAATGTTTATAACTGAAGATTTATTTATTTTTTAAAAAATTACTTAAATCACAAAACGTCTTTGGAGAGTTGAAACACTTTTTCTGAAGGAAAGCACATTGGACATGCAATTTCACAATTAGTCAATGAGTGCTGTGGATGGATATTATTTCTTTTTTGCTTGATTTATATTCTGCCTGTCCTCCAGGAGCTCAGGGCTGACTTACAGGGGGATCTCTCTATATTTTAATCAAGAAAACAACCCAGTGAAGTATGTTGGTCCAAAAGTCATCCAGGGAGTTTCCATAGCTGAGGTTGAACAAACTCAGGCCGCACACCAAGGTGTGTATACTTGAATGATGCTTGAATGAAATATACTCACCATTTCCCCCATTTATATGGCTTATTTTTTTAAGGAGAGATTTTTAACAATTAAGAGAAAGCAAACAAACAAATAATCAGAACAGATTTAAAATTATTAAGCCACCAGGTATGAAGATTAAAAACGAGCTAAACCAAGAAAATAGCAATATAAATGTTTTTATTTTATTGACTAGGGCTAATCTGCCACTCCAATTGAAGGGATTTCATCCAATATTAAATTAGGTAGGATAGAAAAAAGAAGACTTTTTTTTTTTTTAACAAATTTTATTAGATTTTAATTTTACATAGATAAAAGTTTGAAACAGAAAAGAAAATGGAAATACAAATCAAGAAAAAAGAAAAGATAAAAAAGTGTAGTAAAGGAAAAAAGAAAAAAAGATAAAGCTGAAACAGAATTTGGTCAACTTCCGATTTGTATCTGGTCATGGTATTTTAAAAATTTTGTCTTACATGCTAGGTCTATATATAATATTAAAGAATATTTCTTGTCTATTACATCAATATATATATATTTTAATCTTCAAATCCCCATATAAGCTTTGCCCCTCCCGCATCTTGTAAATAGTCAGTTAATGGTTTCCACTCTTTAAGGAAATAATTATTTGGATTTTCTTTTAATAAACATGTCAGTTTATCATTCTCTGCCATATCCATCAATTTTAACATCCAATCTTGTATTGTAGGCGATATCTGGTTTTTCCAATTTTGTGCAAAAATAAGTCTTGCTGCTGTAATCATGTATTGCATAATCCTTGTAAATTGCTTCCCAGGTTGTCCATCAATTATTCCCAGTAAGAAAAATTCCGGTTTAAATGGAACTCGAATTTGTAATATATTTTGCATCAATGCATGTATTTGAGTCCAAAATTTCTTTGCAGTCTCACATGTCCACCACATATGGTAAAAAGACCCCTCTTTTTTTTTACATTTCCAACATAAGTTGGAGACATTTCCATACATTTTAGAAAGTTTTTGTGGGGTCATATACCATCTGTACATCATCTTATAAAAGTTTTCTTTTAAATTATAACACAAAGTAAATTTTAACCCTTTGGTCCACATATCTTCCCATTGTTGCATTTGAATATTATGGCCAATATTTTTAGCCCATTTAATCATACAGTCTTTAACTTGTTCCTCTACCATTTCACCTTTTAACAATAATTTATACATTTTTGCAATTAGATGATCATCTGTCTCACATAGTTGTATCTCAAATTCCGATTTGGTTTGTTCAAATTCAAGGTCTTTCTTATCTAATTTAAATTTCTCTACGAGCTGCATATATGAAAGCCATTGAAAACTGTATCCCTCTGATACCAATTCTTCTATTGATTTAATTATATATTGTCCTTGTTCTTTCTTTAAAAAGTCTTTGTAGGTTAACCATTTATCTTTATTTCTTACTTCTGTTCTGTAGAATGCTTCTTGTGTAGAAATCCATAAGGGTCTTTTATAACATAAGATTAATTTATATTTATTCCAGATTCTTAACAAGGATCTTCTAATATAATGGTTTTTAAAGTCCACATTAACTTTAACTTTATCGTACCACAAATATCCATGCCATCCATATCTTAATTCATGTCCTTCCAAATTCAATAATTTTTCATTTTTCAAAACTATCCATTCTTTAATCCAAACCAAGCAACAAGCAGCATAATATAATTTCAAATCCGGTAGACCTAGTCCTCCTCTTTCTTTAGAGTCTTGCAATACTTTATATTTTACTCTTGGTTTTTTCCCTTGCCAAATAAACTTAGAAATATCTCGCTGCCATTGTTTAAAAGGTTCTTCTGATGCCAATATAGGTAGTGTTTGAAAAAGATATAAAATTCTTGGCAAAACATTCATTTTAATTGCTGAAATTCTACCTAATAATGATAATTGCAGTTTTTCCCAATGTTCCAAATCTTTTTTAATATCCATCCAAAGTGGAATATAATTATTCTTAAACAACTTAACATTTTTAGTTGTTAAATATACTCCCAAATATTTTACTTTTTCTTCCATTGAATATCCTGTTATTTCTTTCAATTTCTCTTGTTGGTGGTAATCCATATTTTTGGTCAAAACTTTTGTCTTCTGTAAATTCACTTTGAACCCTGCTAGCGACCCAAAGTCTTTTAGTTTCTGTATTAATATTTCAATTCCTTCTAGTGGATTCTCCAAAGTAATGACTAGGTCGTCAGCAAATGCTCTTAGTTTATAAACTTCTTTTTTAACTTTAATACCATGGATACCATCATCTTGTCTAATATCTCTAAGTAAAACCTCTAATACCAATATAAACAAAAGTGGAGATAATGGACAACCTTGTCTAGTACCTTTTTGTATTTCACATGGCTTACTAAATTCTCCATTAACAATTATTTTGGCAAGTTGTGGAGTATATATTGATTTAATCCATTTTATAAAATTTCCTCCAAAATTCATATTTTCCAAAACTTTGAACATAAAAGGCCAATTTAAGTTGTCAAAGGCTTTTTCAGCATCAATAAATATCAAGGCAGCTTGTTTATCATAGTGTTGATCCAAATATTCAATTACGTCTACTATGTTTCGGACATTGTCATGAATTTGTCTTTTGGGTAGAAAACCAGTTTGGTCTTGATGAATAAAATCCTTAAGTATATTCTTCATTCTTTCTGCTAATATCGTTGTAAATATCTTATAGTCATTATTCAATAAAGATATTGGTCTATAATTTTTAGTTAATGTTAAATCCTGTTGTTCTTTGGGTATCAATGTTATATGTGCTTCTTTCCAAGTTTCAGGCATAATTCCTGTTTCCAAAATAGAATTCATAGTCTTCTGCAAAGGTAGACATAAATCCTCTTCAAAACATTTATAGTAGGCTGCTGACAATCCATCCGGTCCAGGAGCTTTTCCACTACTAATTTTCTTAAAAGCTTTTATCAATTCTTCTTTTGTTATAACATTATTTAATATCAATCTTTGTTGGTCATTAAGAACAGTTAGTTTTTGTTTATTCAAATATTCTTCAATGTCATCCAAGTTGACATCTTGTTTTTTATATAATTTAGAATAATAGTCATGAAAGGTTTTTTGAATGTCCATATTATTCACCAGAGTTTTTCCTTCATGTTGAATATTAGTAATCAAATTCTTTTGTCTTTGTTTCCTCAATTTATAAGCCAGCCATCTACCTGGTTTATTTGCATATTCAAAATATTTTTGTTTTGTAAATTTCATTTGAGTCTCTATCTCTTGAGTTAATATCATTGATATTTGCTTTTGTAGAAATTTAATTTGAGTGAGCAAAGTGTCATCCATTGGTTTATCTCTCAAATCTAACTCTTTACTTTTAATTTCGTCTAAAATCAATTGAATTCTTTTTTGTTTTTTCTTCCTCATTTGAGCATTGTATTGAATAAAATAACCCCTCATATATGCTTTACTGGCTTCCCATACAGTTTGAATATTAGTCCCTTTGTTCAAATTAAATTGAAAATATTCTCTTAATTTTTTTTTGCATACATCGACTACATCATTATTCCGTAGTAGTGACTCATTCAATCTCCATCAGAAAAAAGAAGACTTGATGGGATGTCTGAAAGAAATTATGTCTAAAGACCATATTCCAAATTTGCCCTGCTGTGTAATATTTAGGATATATGGGAGCCATTCTTGCTTAAATTTGATTAGATTTCTATTATGGATATATACTATTACTTTTGCCATTGCGGCATATTATCTAATGTTGGTCTTCCAGTCCGATATTGTTAGCAAAGTTCTTTTTTTCTAACATTGAGCCAAATTTGTTCTTGCAGCTGTCAACATATATCTTAGTAAACTGTGATATTTTATGTTGATATTTTTGGCGATTATACATAATAAAAATATTTGTGGTTTCCAGTATTTTGGAAATATTTTTTTACATAACCAATATATATGATAAAACATTCCTTCTTTGTTATGGCATTTGGAAAATTTATTGTTACATGATTTGTCTATCTTGATAATTATTGATGGAGTAATACCCCATTTGTAAAACATTTTATACCAGTTTTCCCTTAAATTATAATGGAGTAAATTCCAATAGAAGAGAATATATGTAGCTCAGGGTTTAACTATGGAGTCCTTGGTGCTCTCTGAGCTTGGTTGTTTGCTTGCAGATGTTTCATTACCCAACTAGGTAACATCTTCAGTGTGAGTGAATGTGGGGTTTGCTCCCTGTTTATATACAGTAGCTTGCCCTGCCTGTGTTGGTGGGGGTGTGGTTTTCTCCTTGGTAGTTCCTTGATTAGGGTATTGTTTTCTGCTTGATTATCTGTGTTAATCCCTGCAATGTGCGGAAGTGGAAGAAGACAATAGAATAGGAAGGACAAGAGACCTCTTCCAGAAAATTAGAAACATCGGAGGTAAATTCCAGGCAAAAATGGGTATGATCAAAAACAAAGATGGTAAGGACCTAACAGAAGCAGAAGAGATCAAGAAAAGGTGGCAAGAATATACGGAAGATCTGTATAGGAAGGATAATAATATTGGAGATAGCTTTGACGATGTGGTCAGTGAGTTAGAGCCAGACATCCTGAAGAGTGAGGTTGAATGGGCCTTAAGAAGCATTGCTAATAACAAGGCAGCAGGAGACGACGGTATCCCAGCTGAACTGTTTAAAATCTTGCAAGATGATGCTGTCAAGGTGATGCATGCCATATGCCAGCAAATTTGGAAAACACAAGAATGGCCATCAGATTGGAAAAAATCAACTTATATCCCCATACCAAAAAAGGGAAGCACTAAAGAATGTTCAAACTATCGAACAGTGGCACTTATTTCACATGCCAGTAAGTTAATGCTCAAGATCTTGAAAGGTAGACTCCAGCAATTCATGGAGCGAGAATTGCCAGATGTACAAGCTGGGTTTAGAAAAGGCAGAGGAACTAGAGACCAAATTGCCAATATCCGCTGGATAATGGAGAAAGCCAGGGAGTTTCAGAAAAACATCTATTTTTGTTTTATTGACTATTCTAAAGCCTTTGACTGTGTGGATCCTAAAAAATTGTGGCAAGTTTTTGGTGGTATGGGGATACCAAGTCATCTTGTCTGCCTCCTGAGGAATCTGTATAACGACCAAGTAGCAACGGTAAGAACAGAGCACGGAACAACGGACTGGTTTAAGATTGGGAAAGGAGTACGGCAGGGCTGTATACTCTCACCCTACCTATTCAACCTGTACGCAGAACACATCATGCGTGCTGGGCTTGAGGAATCCAAGGCTGGAGTTAAAATCGCTGGAAGAAACATTAACAATCTTAGATATGCAGATGATACCACTTTGATGGCTGAAAGCGAGGAGGAGTTGAGGAGCCTTATGACAAGGTGAAAGAAGAAAGTGCAAAAGCTGGGTTGCAGTTAAACCTCAAAAAAACCAAGATTATGGCAACGAGCTTGATTGAAGACTGGCAAATAGAGGAAGAAAAAGTGGAGGCAGTGACAGACTTTGTATTTCTAGGCGCAAAGATTACTGCAGATGCTGACTGCAGCCAGGAAATCAGAAGACGTCTACTTCTCGGGAGGAGAGCAATGGCAAATCTTGATAAAATAGTTAAGAGCAGAGACATCACACTGACAACAAAGGTCCGCATAGTTAAAGCAATGGTATTCCCTGTAGTAACCTATGGCTGTGAGAGCTGGACCATAAGGAAGGCTGAGCGAAGGAAGATAGATGCTTTTGAACTGTGGTGTTGGAGGAAAATTCTGAGAGTGCCTTGGACTGCAAGAAGATCAAACCAGTCCATACTCCAGGAAATAAAGCCAGACTGCTCACTTGAGGGAATGATCTTAAAGGCAAAACTGAAGTACTTTGCCCACATCATGAGAAGACAGGATACCCTGGAGAAGAAGCTGATGCTAGGGAAAGTGGAAGGCCAAAGGAAGAGGGGCCGACCAAGGGCAAGATGGATGGATGATATTCTGGAGGTGACAGACTCAACCATGGGGGAGCTGGGGATGGTGACGGCCGACAGGAAGCTCTGGCGTGGGCTGGTCCATGAAGTCACGAAGAGTCGGAAGCGACTGAACGAATAAACAACAAAAGTATGCTCACATTTTCCCAGTTGAAACTGTGGTTGAGTCTGCCCATGTGTTTTGAGATTGAGTTTTCATTGTGTCTTCTGACTGCTGATTGGTGTTCATGGATGTGCTCTGCTAGTTTTCTGCCTGCCTGTCCTTTTGTTGTTGTTCAGTCGTTTAGTCGTGTCCGACTCTTCTTGACCTCATGGACCATAGCACACCAGGCCTTCCTGTCCTCCACTGTCTCCCGGAGTTTACTCAAATTCATATTCATTACATCGGTGATGCTATCTAACCATCTCATCCTTTGCCGTCCCCTTCTCCTTTTGCCTTCAGTCTTTCCCAGCATCAGGGTCTTTTCCAGTGAGTCTTCTCTTTGCATTAGGTGGCCAAAGTATTTGAGCTTCAGCTTTAGTATCTGTCCTTCCAATGAGCAGTCAGGGTTGATTTCCTTTAGGATTGACTTATTTGACCTCCTTGCAGTCCAAGGGACTCTTAAAGAGTCTTCTCCAGCACCACAGTTCGAAAGTAACAATTCTTCGGCGCTCAGCCTTCCTTATGATCCAACTCTCACATAGTCCTTACACTGTATGTTGTAGATGACTCCTGTTTTTCCTTCTTGGGCTACTGGGTCTTTTGGTTTACTTAAGATGTTTTGGAGGGCTTTAGTTGGTCTCTGGTTGTTTCTGAGATATTTTTAATTTATGGTAGCATCCTTTTCATAGCTTGTGTTGGTTGGGCTGAGTGGTTGAGTGGTCAGGCACTTTTTGATAAAGTTGCGAGAGTATCCTTTTTGTTGGAAGATGATGTATAGGCAGTCTACTTCCTTTTCTGGTGTTCTGGGTTACTGCAGTTCATTTGTACTCATCTGAATAATCTGTGGCTTGAATCATGTCAACTGGATTTCTATTTTCTCTATTCTTCTATTTTCTATTCTTCTATTTTCTGATTCAAGCCGCAGACTGTTCCACCTGAATGACTGAGAACCTTCATCCTCATCTGAATAATGTTCTTACACAGCTCCTCTTGTGGGAGGTTGAGTTGTTACTTTAGTAATTGAGCATTTGTATAGGTTTCAAATTTTGTCATCTTTCTCAAAGTCCCTCCTTCTTTCTTGAGATCACTTTTTAGCCATCTGTCAATGTATAAATACATCAGCCATGGTAAATTCTTACCTTTATCGAACTGTTCCTGTTGTGTCCTTAGGAAGAAAATTATGAGACCAATAAAAAAGAATAGATGAAAGGATTTAAATAGATGCATGTAATAAACTTTAATGTTTAAGATAAAGTATAATATCTAGAATGTGGTCAATGGTTGGGGAAATAAATAGAAGGGAAGGGGAGAATGTGTTATGAGAAAGTTTTACATAATGTTTTTATTTATGTCTTATGCTTAATAGTTTTTCTTTGCGTGTTATTCAACCGTTATTACACAATGCAGACCTTTTTTTCCCTTTGTATTTCATGTAAAAATATCTTACATTTTTAAAAAAGAAAGAAATTATGTCTAGAGAGGAACATTCTTAAATAGAGGGCATACCAGTGAAAATGCTGTCGTTCTGGTAGGCAGTTATTGTGTAGTTGAGATGTTCTTCAGAAATCTTTCAGGGGATGCCCTTGCCTTAGATTGGACTTTATGGGCATCTTCTCTTTCTTGCAGATTGGCATGGGCAGCTTGTGGCCCCTGAAACAAAGGGAATTGATGGTGGAGTTTTCCATGATTCTAATGGTTGTTTTGGTCAATTATGACTTAGTATAGGCTTCATAGCTAGAAAAAAGCCACTGTGGTGCCATTTACTATCCACTGTGGCCATTGGGGGGCTAGGCACAGCAAGGGAAAGTTTGGCTCCCCTTGCATTATTGGATTTTGGATTCCTTGGTGTCTTTCAGATGCCTTGGTGAGGGGAATAAAGTAGAATTGGGGAGTCTTTGGTGCTCTCTGAGCCTTGTTGTTTTCATGCAGATGTTTCATTGCCAGGCTAGGCAACATCTTCAGTGCGAAAAGGGAGTGGAACTTGCTGTCTGTTTATATACCCTGGCTTGTCCTGCCTGTGTTGGTGGGGGTCTTGTACTCTCCTTGGTAGTTCCTTGATTGGGTTGTTGTTTGCTGCCTGGTTGATTGACTGAGTTAATAGTTCCTTGATTAGGGTCTATTGTGTTGTTTGATTGCTCCTCTGCTGCTAATCTTGGTGTTAATCTTTGCCTCTCTGGTTGTTGATTGCTGGCAAGGATAGGCTTCATAGCTAGAAAAAAGCCACCGTGGTGCCATTTACTATCCACTGTGGCCATTGGGGGGCTAGGCACAGCAAGGGAAAGTTTGGCTCCCCTTGCATTATTGGATTTTGGATTCCTTGGTGTCTTTCAGATGCCTTGGTGAGGGGAAAAAAGTAGAATTTTTAAACAGAAATGCTGGGTTAATTATACATACCTCAGTGGCTGGTAAGCAAGTCACAGATCTGAAGCTGCTACCAAATTACTAATACTTAAAGAAAGGGACTTCTGGACCTTAATGTTAGCTAATAGGTTGCTTATTTTATAAAATGCCTTCTAATCCCTTGTCTGTAGCTTGAATCATGTCAACTGGATTTCTATTTTCTCAGTGGAAACGTTTCGCTCCTATTTAACGTTTCCACTGAGAAAATAGAAATCCAGTTGACATGATTCAAGCTACAGACAATTCCACCTGGATGACTGAGAACCTTCATAGACATATTCTAATCCCTTGCCAATTCTGCAAAGCCTTGTCCCAGCTAGTCTGTCTTTCATCTTGCCCCCCCCATGTGTGTTTAGCTGCAGCATCTCTAAGCAGAGACTTTGTTGAATGACCACATTTTGATATTTTGAGTGCAGATTTTTTTTTAAAAGTGTGCGTGTGCACGTATATTTGTGTACAAACAAAATAAGTCAACAGATGAGGCCCCTGGGACCCATTCCTCTGCAAATATTTCCCTCCAGCTGCTCTCTATTCATCCTATCTCCAGGTGTATAAGCTAGCCTACCTTCTTGGATAGGAGGAATACAGATTTCTTCAACACAGCAATGCTATTATAAATACTGTGGACTTTTACAGTGTTGGTTATAATAAAATTGCTAAAAGCACTGAAATATTTGCTGTCACAGCCACTGATATTTTGCTAGAAATAGCACTGGAGATTATAGATTCTGGGGTAAAGAGGGAGGAAATAGAAGCATTTATATGTATTTTTTAATGATGTAAAACCTCAGAGAGAAAGAGAAAGGGGGTTCACCTTGCCTTGCCGAACGCTAAACTATCAGTGACTGCAACTCAGATTGTTTTACTAGATTTTTATTTGGTTCCAGGTGGTTAGTGCCAGTTTTCTATAAGGGGGGGATCTGCAGGCCCCCACCGGATTTGCAACATAAATAGGAGAGAGGACTGTGAAAGAAGAAAGGAAAGGAACAAAAGACAGATGAAATGTATGGTCTTCTCATTGTTAAAGATAGATCGGTCAGTTCTTCAGATCCTGAAGTGAAATGAATATAACCTGGCTGTTCCAGTGGTGGATGTAATGATGGCATTTTAGTCTATCTCTGCTTATCCTAAATTTCCCACCAGTTATAGTCGTGGTGGAAGAGCAGATATTTTCAGTTTTAGTTAAGCCAGTATCTGAAAGACTGCTTTCTCTCACATGAGCCTGCCTGGGAATTTGATTCTGAGCTCCATAGGAAAAACGTGTCTTTCCCATCCCCCCAAATTTGAAGCATATTGACAGAAACCAGAAAGGGCCCTCCAAAATTTCTTTCCCAGACTCTGGAAATTTTGACCACAGGAGGTCCACCTGGCCCTGTTTTTAATATCCTTCTGCCAGCAAGCAGAAATATTTTCTGTCAAGAAAGAACTTTGAGCCATTTATTTGCTCATTTCTAAACCTTGCTATAATTGGTTTGAACCAGTTGTTTCTACTTATCTGCTTGCTTTGTTTCGATACAATATGATTTCACTTTCTATTTTTTTGCTGCACTGTTTTTTTACCTGTTCGCTGCCTTGAGTATCCTTTGCTACAAAATCAAGATATACATTTAATAAATAAATAAATAAAACCACATGCATAAGATGCCAATTAAATACATACTAAAATTGAGTTAATGCACATTGAGTTACTCTATATCTACTTTTATTTTGTTTGCCGCTTTTGAGTGGACTTGGGCCACTGAGCCATCTTGTAAATATTTGGATAAATAATAAACTATACCGGATTAAAAGAGATACAAAAAATACATTTTTCCACCATCATTGAATTTCCATGCTAGAAAGCTACTCCAGTTGGATTTTTGTCTAGCTCGCATCACTAAAGGTATATTTATATGCGGTCCTCCATTACTGTCCAAGGACAATTTACTATGCAATTAAACAAAATCCACAGCGCTATCCATTATATAGTAGCTCAGTTAATATCAACAACATGATTATTCATTTAAATGGCAGTGCTTAAAATATAGCATCCTTCCAATTCTTTAAAATGCCTGCCATAATAAACTTACATTCACTCAGCACCTTAAGAGATACCACTGCAAGGAATTCCATCACCAGGACAACAGACAGTAAAGTCTCTCTTCATTGCCATCAATTTAATCTCTGAGGTGGTGAGAAGAGCTTTAGTGAAAGATTTTGATGCTCAGACAGATTGGAGGAAGTGTTCCTTAAGATGCTTGGGTCTCAAGTTTTAAATCTCATCATCAAGAAACTGGTAAGCAGTATAGAACTCACAAAACTGATGGTCAGTATTCCCAGTGACCCCAAATCTTAACTTCTGTATTGTGCTTCAAAATATCTCCAAGGGGCAACCTCATGGGCAATGCATTCACATACAAACACGTTTACAAATATGTCATAGCCCAAGTGACATGTTTGTAAAACATGGATCCCTCTTGATATCCATCTTACATGTTCAGTACAGACTTTGTTTCTTCTTGCAGGTGGGAACATAATATGCTTTGAAAATCACAGCTCAGCACAATGGCTGAATCCAACAGTGGAAAGAAAATATAACACAGCAGCTTGAAATAAATGAATTTCCTTCCTCCTGTTCTTTATCCATAGTAGCCCAGGTGGAGATGGAGAAGCTCACTCTTGGGTGCTGTCATGTATTTGTATAATTATGTCACAGGGATAAAAATAGTAGAGCATGGGGAAAACCTGTACAGCACTAACAGGTACTCCAGCCAAGGGCAGTTTTGATGAAGAAAGATGGATATATCAAGAGCAGACTTGAAGGTATAGGATGGTATGGTATATGGTGTACGGGGGTATAAATATGGATGCATAGGCTAAGGAGCAGATTGTCCCATCTTAGTGGAGGTAATAGACTTATACTGGTATTAAATAAACCATTGTTTAAAAACATCTAGGATAGTGTGGTTTGAGCCTCGGCTACAAGTAATCAGTGCTGCATAGTTTCCAGACCAGGAGGATCATGGGAATTTGTGGTAAACTTCTGACAAATAATGGCTTTTCTGGCCTTATGGCTGTAATAAAGTTATTGATTTTATTTTATTTGACTAATATGGCCTCTTTCAACCTTAGACTCACCTTAGCTGAAAACCAGTCCTCAAGGGTCTTGGGGAATCTTATGAAGACAAAGCAGCTGACACCTATAGCTTTGACATAGCCCTTGTAAAAATTGGAGGTGGGTTTTATTTAATATAATGGGAAAATCTAGAGGACCCAAATAAAGATTTTTTTTTAAAGGGAAAAGCTCTGTTTGTCCCCAAAATTTGAGGTTTCCATCTTTCCATATTTGGTCTCAAACAATTTTAAACAAATAGTTTAAAACTGGCATTCAGATCAATTTGTCATTAAGGCTTTTCTGGCGTCAGATGAAAAATTCACAGGAAGAAATAAGACTAATTCAAGTATGGTTTAGCTTTCTCAGAATCATCATTGCCCAGGTGTTCTGTAATAAAACAATTACTGTTTATGTTCCAAGAATTCTGGATTCTCTCCTGGAGTTTGAATGTTGATATCCAACAGATTGTTTACCCAAACACTATTTTTTAGTATGATATGAAATAAATGGATTTTCTAAATTCTGTTTCTTGGAAGCAATTGTTAAGTGTTGTAAAAATATATATCAGTGTTCCTGGATATAAATTATTGTAACCAAAAAATAAAAATCCAAAATAGCTATGAGTTGGCTTGATGCTGCTTTTTGAAGTTTTGCAGAAGAAAGGGTCAGAATCATATCAACATAGCTCACTGTTGCCACTATATATAAAGAATTTAAAAATGAGTGGAACTAGATCTAACTAGAAAATCAGTACAGAGTTGAATCTGGGGACACTTTTCTGCATTTTGCAGTAGTGGAATTTATCTTTCCACATTTCAGGGGAATAATGGAGTGCCTAAAGGTACAGAGCATTTTACAAAGTAACATGGGGAAAAATGAATGGTTTCCTGCCTTTAGGAGTTTACAATCTAAAGATTGACAAAGGGGCAAAGAAGTATGGGAAAAGAAAGGGAGGCTTCAGGTTTAGACAATAACAAATGCAATTACACACATTTTAAAGTTTCTTTTGAAACATAAGGATGTCTTGGTTTCTATCAGCCCATTGGTCCATTTAGCATTATGGCAGGAATCGAAGTGGCGCAAACTCTGCCCCATTTCAACTCTCTGGGATGCTCTTAAAGACTGCACTTTGGACTTCATGTACAGAATGGCGAGACCATAGTTCCTCTTGGATTCAAGCATTGGTTTCACTTGCAGAAAACCCCAGATTAATTTTCTGGCATTTCTAGTTAAAATTTACTGAGGGGCTGAGCAAAGTCATCTACCTGAGCTGCTAGAATACCATTAGGCCAGATGGCTGGATATTCTGAGTCAATGGCTACTAAATCATGCTATGGTGTGGTGTAGTATGTTGGATGAACTCAACCAACATGCTTTATAAATCATGATTTCTGGCTTGGCAAATATGTGCATCCAGACACTTGTGGCTTATTCAGTGAAAATTGGCTAAGTCAGGGTTTCTCAACCAGGGTTCCATGAGAGGTCACTAGGGGTTCCCTGGGAGATCACAATTTATTTAAAAAATTATTTCAAATTTGGGCAACTTCACATTAAAGAGGTAAGTTTCATACTTTAGTTTAAGAACATTGTTAATGCAGATATACAGGCCTACCCATGAAACAAATATAATAATTTTGTAACTTCTGGCCTATATTTGTGCCTGAATGTGCAGGGGTTCTCCGAGGCCTGAATAATATTTCAAGGGTTCCTCCAGGGTCAAAAAGTTGAGAAAGTCTGGGCTAACTTATTCATTTCTTAGTTCAGTGTATGAACTTAGCCAGTGATTAAGTTCAGATACTCAAATAAGCTGTTTTAGCTATGATTTGTTGAACAAGCCATAGTGGCTTGATTCACATGTAACACTGAGTTATAAAGTCATAGTGATTGGGTCTCATGAGCAGTGAGAATATTATATTATGTTCGTGTGAACCAAGAAGTATAATTTAGTGTTATACTTGCTCTAAACCATGTATGTCAGCCTTTTGTATTCATTGTGTTTGCATCCTTATCCTTATAGCTGAGGCAGCTAGACTTGCTCTTACAAATTTTCAGCCTAGCCATAATGTGAGATACGATAATATTTGCTATTAAAGCCAGTGTTCCTCCAGATTTGCTGGTCTTTTTTTACCATGTCCCATCATGAGATTTATTACTGCCAGAATCTGTACCATAGTTGTTCTTACTGAACTGTCTTTTAGTTAATTAGTTCCTTTGTGTGTGTGCGTCCACACACATACACACACTCTCTAGGGCAGCATTGGACAACATATGGGAGGTGTCATCAGGCATGGAAGCAAAGATTGCCCACTCTTTTTTATCCATCTCATAAGGTCTTGAAGTTAGGACATGCTGGGAAGCAAAATAGCTTCTGTCTGTTATTGTACCCATTAGGACACTGTTTTTAAAATGCTTCTGCATCTTGTCTTGGGAGGAATTCTTCTCCATTATTTATCTTTATACGTTATAAAGGCATTCATCTGGACGGGGAAAACATTATATATAGATAAACGATTGTACTGATTTAATATTAGCACAATCTAATTTGAGCCATTTATAGTATTTTCATTAAGGATGACCTAAAATTGAGCTTGTAGTAAAGGTATTAGCCATAACTCTCGTTTTTCAAATAAATACTTTAAAAATCTATTCCAAAGATAATTAGGAGCAAAAATAAAATTTTAACACTTCCTTTTTGGCACGAAAAAGCTGCTGTTTGTAAAATGTCTAAACAGTGAAGGCTATATCCAGTTGCAAAAAGGATCCAAAGGCGGCAAAGAATTGAAGGTCAAACAATAATGAAACGGAGGGGAAATTATAGCCTGCCTTCTGTTTTTTTTGATGCATTCCCTGGCAGTAGTGAAAGTTCTGTGCTTAAAGAATTTATCACATAACAATTTGTGTGTGTGTGAGAGAGATATACGATGCAATTGGAAGTGTCACTCAAGGGGTGTCAACTTTTGTTTCTCCCAATGAGCAAAGCTTGAAATTAAAAAAAAAACATACAGTAGCATACAATCTCCAAGCATAGATTCATTCTATTAAAGGGGTAGAAAAAGAACAAGCTGAGCCGTTCAGTTAGCGGCTCTGTTACTTTAGGACATAGCTTTCCAAACTCTGTGTCGTGACACAATACTGTGTCGCCTGCAGGGCCCAGGTGTGTCGCGTGAAAACCCGGAAGCGCTGATGGCGTGCCACTGCTGTGTGAACAAAAGTGATAATCTAGAGAGGTCAGAATTTCTGTAAATACTTAAAATGTAATACTGCATTTTAAGAGACTTTGCTTGGAATACAAATCATGCATTCAAGTGTGATAGTGCAGAGGTGTACAGTGTGGGCTCCAGGGCTGGATGCACCCCTCCTGAGCCTGTCCAGAAGCTGCCACCAAATATTAATTTTCAGTGTGGCAGAAGACATTGTTTAATATACTGGAAGTAATTTTATCAACTGTATTTAATCAAATTAATGTTGTGTCCTGGCCCTATCCATCTCTTTGGAGTATGCTCCAGGTGTGCTGTAATGGAATGTCTGACATGTGCCCTTCAAAGGCCAAGTATGGCTTCCCCAGTCTGAAAAAGTTATACATCCTTGAAATAATGGAATGCATTTATTTTGTACATTCTTTTTGTCATCCTTTAATGATGTTTCACATGCAACTAGGCTATGGAAGAATCTTCTCTCTGTCCATCTAGCCTAATCTGGACATTGTCATTCTTGTAAATCAACTCTTGCTGGACTGGGAGGCGTTTGTTTCAATGTATGGTTCCTGAGAATCCATATTTGATAGCAGAGCCATCTCTCTCTCTCTCACACACACACATGCACACACACACACACACACACACACACATACATTAAGGACTTTGTCAAAAGAGCTGCATGAATTCAAAACATCCTGTTTTCCTACAAATGTGCCCAGTGATAATGCGAGGGAAGGGGGGAGTAGGAACATACCATACCAATTATGGAATGTCAGTTGAACTGTTTTCATAAGAGTGTGTTTTTCACTGTCATATACGTTATCTTCAGCTTCCAGGAAATACAGATATGTGCAAGCTTACTCAGGAGAAAGCCCTGCTAAATGAAGTGGTGCTTGCTTTCTGTTAAAGTTTGGTAAGATTACAGCCAGAAGGAAACAGAGAGCACTAGATAATTCTGCACATTGTTTCTTGGCAGTAAATGGGAATTTATAGAGTGTTTATGCATCCCCATTCATTACAAAAAGAAAAGAAAAATAAAATACAAGGTATGCAATTTTTTCCCCAATGGAAGATAATTCGGCAGAGCAGATAGTAGGTTTGCCACCTGTTTTCTGCTGAAGCCCCTGTTTCTCATAGATTTGTGACAAGTAGAAATTTTACAGGTGAAGTTTTTTTTTTATCCGTGAACAAAGAAACCAGACAAAAGTAATGGAAGCCTGCAGCTTTGTTTTGTTTAATATATTTAATATACTGTATTTATGTACTTCCCTTCATTATGTTAGGGTTATTCATTAGATTGTCCTAAGAATGTTCTATCTTGAGGAAGAGGAGTATCAAAGTTGGGCTGAAAGACTAGGAATTATGGAAATTTATTGCCAATAACAATAATGTACCTGCTGATAAAAATGGATGTTTGCTCTTGGTCATATCCACCATGGCAAAACATGACACCATAAGAGGTCTCTTAGATAGGTGGCTCTAGTCTTGTCAAATTTTACAGATTTTTCTTAGAGTGGAAATTTTTCTGGCTTTTGCAATATAGAGTTTACTTTAAAAAATATTAGATGTCTACAATGTATTGTGGACATTTATATACCTTAAGGAGCTTTTTGTTGTTTATTCGTTCAGTCGCTTCTGACTCTTCATGACTTCATGAATCAGCCCACGCCAGAGCTTCCTGTCGGCCGCCGGCATCCCCAGCTCCCCCAAGGTCGAGTCCGTCACCTCCAGAATATCCATCCATCCATCTTGCCCTTGGTCGGCCCCTCTTCCTTTTGCCTTCCAATTTCCCTAGCATCAGCATCTTCTCCAGGGTATCCTGTCTTCTCATTATGTGGCCAAAGTACTTCAGTTTTGCCTTTAATATCATTCCCTCAAGTGAGCAGTCTGGCTTTATTTCCTGGAGTATGGACTGGTTTGATCTTCTTGCCATTCAAGGCACTCTCAGAATTTTCCTCCAACACCACAGTTCAAAAGCATCTACCTTCGCTCAGCCTTCCTTATGGTCCAGCTCTCGCAGCCATAGGTTACTACGGGGAATACCATTGCTTTGACTATGCGGATCTTTGTTGTCAGTGTAATGTCTTTGCTCTTAACTATTTTATCAAGATTAGTCTGACCTCTCTTCCATGACCTTCCCGTCTTGGGTGTCCCTTCACGGTTTAGCTCATGGTGCTCATTGAGGTGCTCAAGCTCCAGCACCACGACAAGGTAACAATCTCCTTTGCTGGAGCTTAAGGAGCTAGGCTTACCATATTTCCCTGAGACGGAAACGGGACCCTAACGCGCACACGTGCGTGCGCCAGCACACCGGCACATGCGCAGGCACGCACGCCGGCACACATGCGTGCACGCAGGCACGCACACCAGCTGCTAGAATACCATTGGGCCAGATGGCTGGATATTCTGAGTCAGTGGCTACTAAATCATGCTATGGTGTGGTGTAGTATGTTGGATGAACTCAACCAACATGCTTTATAAATCATGATTTCCCTGAGACAGAAATGGGACCCTAACGCGCGCACGTGTCTGCGCTGGCACACTGGCATGCGTGCAGGCACGCACGCCAGCATGCACGTGTGCACACATTCCATTCCTTCAAAAATGGGATGAAATTGAGTTTTTAAAGCAAAAGACGGTCCGGTCCAGAAAAGGTAAAAAAACGGGACTGTCCCGTTCAAAACGGGATGTATGGTCAGCCTATAAGGAGCAGCAGTGCAATCAGCTATTTCCCTCAGCAGTTCTGCAGCTAGTGAAAATTTGGGGACTGTGTATTGCTCCACGATGATGATGATGATGATGATGATGATGATGATGATGATAATTATTTATATGCTGCCCAACTCCCAGGGACTCTGGGCAGTTTACAAAAGAGTTTTATGAACCTCTATAGCTTGCATCCAAGCTGGAACACAGATTTACCAATATCTAAAACTGCAAATTCTGTGTATCTATATAGCATAGCTTCCTGGGAAATATTTAGTAATGAGAAATAAAAAATGCATGTCCATATCAGTTATGTTTTGGGGAACTTTCACTGAATAATATTTTTGTCAATTTTTAGAAAATATGTTTAAATATCTTAGATGATCCTGCGGCTGCTCTATATGTTTGTGAGCGCATGGGCATCGGGCTGCTTTTGGTTCACTTTGATTGTTTCAAATTAAAACAGTGAGAAAGCACCCTTTCTCTACCAGGCCTTCCATTCCAGAAACATCTGGAGGTTTTTTTCAGGCAGCCATAAGTCTGGACTAAAACCCTTACCTGCAGTATACACCTTGTTGTAAAACTGCAGCAGACCATCTGACTGTGTTGTGCAGGGCTGTGAGACAGAAATCCTGTTCTAACTTTAAAAAACTGAAGCACCTATTGTGTGTGTGTGCTCTGTAAACCCCCAGTACTGGATGTGCAGAGGCTTTCTCCCACGGAGTCTTGCTACCTTCAGGAAGGCGAGGTCATTTTAGTGATGTCAGGAGGATCAGGAGTTTACCAGCGTTGTTGGAAATCGTTACTATGTACCTCTCAAAGTAATATATTTCCTCATAGCTATATTTAGATATTTAAAAAACAACAGTGCTATTATACCGTTAACATTTA
The DNA here is from genome assembly GCA_023362775.1 of Charina bottae. NCBI lineage: Eukaryota > Metazoa > Chordata > Lepidosauria > Squamata > Charinaidae > Charina > Charina bottae. Next base: position 24,409,337 of record JALMGJ010000006.1, read on the forward strand.
AACATTTCTGCCTACTAAGCATGCTTTCCATTGACAGCTTTACAATAACTGTCTTGACTGCAATATGTAAAAAAAGAAATTAAAACTACAATATAACAATATTCACCCACCACACACAGACAAATGTAAGAGTGTGAATGGGGGCTGGATCCAGCATGTCACAATTATCTTGAAGAAACCATCCCAAGATAATGTTGTTAAATATGCCCTGGCCCTTTTCATACTTAGCAACAGAGATCTCCCTACCTATAAACAACTGTTCTGAATTCCATGCAGGATCTAGACTTACTCCATGAAGCTTAGTCTTTTTGGTGGTGGCCCACCAAATGTTCTTCCCCAGGAGATTTACATGGTCTGTTACGTATCTTCCTCTCCCTGGCAAGTCAAGATTTTTTTTTTCTTTCCCACTGTACTAGTGGAAAGTTGCTTTGGTCCACCTTTCTCCAAACCGGTGTCCTCCAGGTGTGCTGTAGTACAGGTCCTTTCATTACCAAACAGTGTTACCAAGACTGGGTTGATTTAATGGGTGTTGTAGTTTAACACAGTGTTTCTTAAAACTTTTTTATCTGAGGACCCCTTCCCACTTTTAAGAATTATGGAGGATCCCAAAAGAGCTTTTTTGTATGGGTTATATTTATCAATATTTAAAGTAAAGGTAAAGGTTCCCCCCGCACATTTGTGCAGTCGTGTCCGACTCTAGGGGCCGGTGCTCATCTCCGTTTGTTAGCCGAAGAGCCAGCATTATCCGAAGACGCTTCCGCGGTCATGTGGCCGCATGACGCGGGCGGAACGCTGTTACCTACCCACCGAAGTGGTACCTATTAATCTACTTGCATTTGCATGCTTTCGAATTGCTAGGTTGGCAAGAGCTGGAGCTAGTGCGGGAGCTCACTCCGCACGCAGGGCTAGGGATTCGAACCTCTGAACTTGCGATCTTCCGATCGACAAGCCTGGCGTCTTACCCGCTGAGCCACCACGCCCCTTTTTATCAATATTTACTGTATTAAAAATTAAAATTGATGCATTCACTGCCGCTGCCGCTTCTCACGATTGTTTGATGGGATTTTAATATTGTATTATTTTTCAACATAGGCTGGCAAATAATTTTGATTTTGCGGACCCATGAGAGGGTCTTGGGGGACCCCTAGGAGTCCTAGGACCACACTTTAAGAAACATTGCACTGGAGGATACTAGATTGCAAAAAAAAAAATGCTTTCTTTCCTTATTCTTCCTTGGTTGACATCAGCTGTCAATAGACACGTTTTAATTTGTGTTATTAGTTTTGGGATTTTAAAAAAATGTAATATCAGCATTGAGAACTGGGAAGCCCTAACTCATGAGCATTTCAATTGGAGGTCAGCCTTTATTAAAGGCGCTATGGACTTTGAAGAAGCATGAGTACAGGGTGAAAGGGAGAAAAGAGCTAAAAGGAAGGCACGTCAAGCAAACCCTCATCATGACCGTCTCCCACCCGGAAACCTATGCCCTCACTGTGGGAGGTTGTGCGGATCCAGAATTGCAGAATTCCTTTACAGCCACTTACGGATCCACTGTTAAAATTTTACCCTTGGAAGACAATCTTACTCGGCTACGAGTGATCGCCAATGAATGAATGAATGAATGAATTTTAAAAAAAAAGCTGGCAAATGAGAAACAGTATAAAAAATGCTTGAAATCCACTTCCCTGCCTCCTAGCACTGTTTTTTTTAAGTAGATGATTTAAGGGGTGGGAAATCAGACAGCTGCTGAGAGGAAACATATCCAAACATTGACCATCTTTGCATTCCCCTATTCAGCTGCATGGAATGAACTCTTAACCCGAGTTCATCATAAGCCCAGCCTGATTGCATTTTTCCCTCTTGAGCTTTTTTTGCTGTCTGTACATTTTTCCACTGTGCTGTTACTTTCTGATATGAGATCAGAACTTGGGAAAAATTGACCTTAGGATAAATTTTGGTTGCTATTAAAAAAAAAAATCAACTGAAGCAGGAGATGGCTGTGTACATAGCTACAAATGCTCTTGTTGTTGTTGTTGTTTAAATATATTATTTTCTATAACAAAGGGCTGTTTATTATGAAGCTCTATACTTGACTATCCCCCACTCCATGACCAGGATCTAAACTAGGATTGCACAGCGTTTTTGGGTGACTGAGGATTATCCTGGAGGGGCCACAATCTAAAACAGCCTTTCTCAACCCTTTGACCCTGGAGGAACCCTTGAAATATTTTTCAGGCCTCAGGGAACCCCTGCACATTGAGGCTCAAATATAGGTCAGAAGTTACAAAATTATTATATTCGTTTCATGGGTAGGCATGTATATATGCATGAACAGTGTTCTTAAACTGAAAATAAAGAATGAAACTTACCTCTTTAATGTGAAGTTGCCCAAATTTCAAATAATTTTTTAAATAAATCGTGATCTCCCATGATCTCCTAGTGACCTCTCACGGAACCCTAGGGTTCTACGGAACCCTGGTTAAGAAACCCTGATCTAAAGAGTGGGTGAGGACAGGATAAAAACTGACTGAACCTAAATTTGATTTAACATAAATTTAAACTCAAAATTAAACTGGATGATTAAAATACAGTTAAGGTATTGCATATTTTTTTTAGTGATTTCCTTCTCCTGTTACATTAAAAATCACCATTTGGTACCAACATTTGGAGGGTCTTTAGAGGCTAAATGCAGATGTTGGGGGGCATAGGCTGTGCACACTTGGTCTAAAATTGTGCACTAGTGAACCTGACCCTTTCCAAGGGGCAGTTTAGAAGTACCAATTGGCTGATTGTGCTTGTTGATGGTTCCACTTTCCCATCTCTGCAAAAGTATATTGTCAGTATAACTTCTATTTCATTCTTCAGTGTTTCATAACGAAATTTAAGAAACAAAAGTATGTGAGACATGGAGGATTTTAAACAGATTTTGTCAGGATGTCATCCATGCCATCCTGCCATGGCGCCAGGAACCATCCCACTAATCTGTTAAAACTCACAGGGTCAGTTGGGGGGTGCTTTGCAGTAAAACCGCCAGACATGTAAGCGGAGACTTGGTGTATTCACAGAACTGCAAACTATGTTAATCAAAGTACTGAGGTGAGCGATTCAGCACCCAGGACAGATCAAAGGGCGATACCGCTGCATTAGTTGATTCGGACCTAGAAAGAGAAAAGCAGAGAGACGAAGGGAAGGGCGATCGAGCAGTGAATCCTGATTGGGGGGAGGGAACTTGGAGATTATTAAACTGTCAGATTCACTCGAATCTTTAATGTGCAATGGATCACTGGCTTTAATAAAGATTCGTTCATATCCCTAAGTGGCTTGTGTCAGGAACTCTGATTTAATAGTCAACAGATCAGGGACATCACAGATTTTTTCTGACTTCCATCAAGATTTTAAACAGATCTTTTCTGACTCCTATCAAGTTTTTATACAAGACAGTCAGGACATTGTGGAAAATATGAGTTTTAAAATGTGTCATCTGGTTGGGGATGTAGTGGATGAAATTGAGGAATTCAACAGTGATATAAATGTTTCTTCTAAGAATGAGATTGGAATTTCTGTTGATGCTGGATGAAGATTGGATAGTGGAGTTGGAGAAATTCAACGGAGAGAGGAATCTGCAAGCAATAAGTAAAATTGACTTTTTGGTGAAATGTTATGAAAAAGAGGTCATTATGTATGGGAGGTTTTCTGAAAAGAAGTTGGAATTTTTGAGGAGGGCAGTTGGGCTGTGATTTTTTTTCAAGAGAAAAGCTCTGTGCACATTGTGGGGATATGTAAATGCTTTGGTTTATTTTGAAGTGGGTTAAGGGTTAAAGAATGTTTATCTGGATTGCTTTTAGGGTTTGACTGATGTTATTTGTTTTTAAGGATATGGATTAAGATTATTAGGGTATAAAAATGTTTATTTGGATGATTCTAAGAATTTGATTTAAGGTCATAGTTTCAAATTGCTTTATTAAAATTATTAAAACTGTTGTATTATTTAGTATAATGGCAGACAATTTATGTGCTTTTTAGTTTGACTTTTTTATAGTAGACAGAAATGTATAGAATAGTAGTAGGAGGGGAATAATTAAATAAGTGTTATTTGGGGGGGAAGTTGTTGAGGAGGTTTATATGATTTTCCCCCTTTATTTTAATATAAGGGGAAGGTGTAACTGTACTTAGTGATTTTTATAATGTGCTAAAGGGGAATGATTTATAGAAATAATGTGGTTTTGGTTTAATATAGAGTAAGAGATTGATTATGGAAAATTGTTGTATATCCTTGCTGTTAAAAGTCGGAAGTCACATCTTTCTGTAATGTTGTAAAAAAAAATTCTTTTGTGTTTTCACACCTTTTTAGATTTTCTTCTCTTTTTTTGTAGTTTTTTGTTTTTTCTTAGCTTTTATCATTCTCTTTAAACTTAATAAAATTCATAATAAAAAAAAGAAAAACAAAAGTATCTCTTTTGCCCCAAATATCCCATTTGGAGTTTTCTCTCTTTCTAAACCTATATTTACACATTTTTTTATCTGTCATATTTTATATTAGCCCAAGAATTGAGCAAATGCACCATAGATTAGACTACTGGATGGCACGTTACTCAATTGTATGAAGAAACCTTTGTCTCTAATCGACATCTTGAGAGGCACACCCAAATTTCAAGACTTGTCCTGAGTGTTCAGGTCAGAGATCAGTGTTGGAGGTGTGAGACTGTTGGTTCCATGCTCTGCTTTATAGGCTTCCTGGAGACATCTGATTGGCTTGAAAGACAGAGAACTGGATGTATGGAGCTCAGTCTGATCCAGCAGGTTTCTTACTTCAGGCTTATGGCAGCACAGAGCTTGGGTATTAGATTTTTAAAGCCTTGTAAGTCAGAGGCTGCCATATCAATAATGAACAACATGCTGGCTGAGTTTACACAACATATTAAGTCAAAATATATGGCTCAGCATTTTGCATGATCTCAGTCATTCTGGTTTGGAAACCATGTTTTATGTTTGGATGCAGATAAACCCAGCCTATGTGGCTTATTCAATAAAGCTTGGTTAAGGAGACCATGGCTTAGAATGTGGTGAACATAACCACTGTGAAATAAGATTTTTTTTTTGTCTCTGTGCTGGAAATGAGAGAATTCTCAAGTAACACCAGAGATGCATCAGGACTACTAATGCCTCTTATCTCAGCCTTAAGTTCTCCTGACAGGATCTTGTTCAAACTAAGTAAAATGGACACTTACTTTGGAGAGAGGACTTTTCAAAGAGGATTCCAATTCTGGAAGAATTGACCAATGCCATCTTTATAGTTCAACTGACAGAAGGGAAAACTCTTATTCACCCAAATTTTTAAAATAGTTTGTTTCATAGAACACCACCTTAAGTTTTAAATGTTTAAAAGTTTTTAATTGTATTTTCCTTTTTAATAGGTTTGATTGCTTAAGATTGGAATTAGTTTTGCATTTGCTATGTGCTTCTGTTATGGGACAGCTATATAAAATTAATTAATAAAAAATAATAAGCAAAATATCTTCCTTTAGAGTAGGGTTACTGGAAGTGTGAGCAACGTGAGCATAGCTGACCATCCTCCTTGGTAGGAGATTCGAGCAGGGAAGAGAGAAAGAGAAGGGAACAGGAACAGGAAATCGAGATTCAGCCCCTCCCATACAAAGCAAGTAAGATTAGGTTACAGCAGAGGCTGCCTCCTCCTTCAAGCTTGTGTGAGACGTGCTTGGTTGAAACCCGATATGTCTAACACCAAACCCTTCCCTTTCTGCTAGAAGCAAAAGGTTTTGTCACTGAAAAGCCTGTAGGAGAACTCCAGAAGAAGAGGAGCAAGAAGTTGTGTACCAATGTTGGGAAGAGTGGAGAAATCTTTTTGGCCTTCGATAAAAAGAAAAAAATCCACAAGAAGCTGGGAAAAGCCCATGTAGCAAGCAAGAGAAATTTAGCTTTAGGCATCCTAAGGAATAGGTAGCAAGTTGAACTAGCAATTTTACATAAGATTTTATATATTTCAGTGGTATGTATGTTTTAGGCTAATTTATTTATCTCCGGTGATGATTTATTTATTTTCTATCCCGCCTTTATTATTTTTATAAATAACTCAAGGCAGCAAATATACCAAATACTCCTTCATCCTCCTATTTTCCCCACAACAACCACCCTGTGTGGTGAGTTGGGCTGAGAGAGTGTGACTGGCCCAAGGTCACCCAGCCGGCTTTCAGGCCTAAGGCGGGACTAGAACTCTCAGTCTCCTGGTTTCTAGCCCGTCGCCTTAACCACTGGACCAAACGCTCAGTCCTTGTGTATGTGTGTAATTTGGAACTGTTTACATTAGAGTTGCTTCTTTTTTTATTTATTTTTTTTATTTTTTATAAATTGGTGAAATACAAAAAAAGCTACAGCACCAACAGGAAAAGAAAGTAAAGAACCATAATAAAGGTAGTAAAGAAAGGAATATATTACAGTGATTAAAATAAACCAAATGTGAGAAAAATCTAACAAAAAACCCCTCCATATAATAACTATAATGATATGAAATTAATTCAATTTTAAGCTTATTACATCTAGTCCATATAGAAAAATATTGCATCATTTTATTTATTTATTTTCTATCCCGCCTTTATTATTGTTATAAATAACTCAAGGCGGGGAACATACCTAATACTCCTTCCTCCTCCTATTTTCCCCACAACAACAACCCTGTGAGGTGAGTTGGGCTGAGAGAGAATGACTGGCCCAAGGTCACCCAGCCGGCTTTCATGCCTAAGGCGGGACTAGAATTCTCAGTTTCCTGGTTTCTTGCCTTCCACCTTAACCACTAGACCAAACTGGCTTACCATTTTTAGAAACACCAGATTCTACATTCATAGCAAATCTATCTTGTGGTTTGCTCAGAGCCTTATATTATCCTAGGTAGTTTTTTATTGGAGGTTCTTTTCACACACTACCTGTGTTTTGAACAGCTATATATTTTTCATGTTCTTTGCCATTGACTGTTTTACAGGTGATTACTTAAAACAGTGTTTCTCAGCCTTGGCCACTTTAAGCTGTGTGGACTTCAACTCCTAGAATTCCCCAGGTAGCATGGCTGCCTGAGGAATTCTGGGAGTTGAAGTCCACACAGCTTAAAGTGGCCAAGGTTGAGAAACACTAACTTAAAAGTTAAAAAGGAACATTTACATTTCTGTCTTCCTTTTTTAAAATAAAGTTTTATTCAATGCATCTCTTGTGAGATTGGTCTGTTTCCCCATAAAAAAGAGGGAGAGGAAGGGCTGTTTTTTCTACTCCCATGCCTCAATCTTACAGAGCCAGAGCTGGTGCTATCCAGTGTATTCCACTTTTATCATTTCCCCCATTTCACTGGCCAGTAAAGCACATAGCCTATGGGTGCCCTGTCTTTTCACTTATGCTGGAGGTATGGGGGGGGGGGGATAGACATCCCCCTTGAAGATAGGTGGTGGCAGTACAAACTACTAAACTGGATGCCAAGGCAGGAAGCAGATCTTGGGTAGGTAGATCCAGAGGGCTTCTAGGGGGATTTAAGACCCCCATCCTTTTACCCTATGGGCTCAGCCTTGCTGTGACAGTATTGGTTTAGTCCTTCCCCACATAGAAAAGTGAATTTGATTCTGTGATTTGTGATTGATATTTTCTTGTTGTGCTGCTTATTTTTGTTTCATTTTGTTTTGAATCACATACCTGTATTTTATCAGTGTTAATGTTTTTTAGGTTACCTTGGTAATCATTTTGGCTATAAATCAAGTGAATAAAAGCATGTTTGTCCTTGCCTGTGCACTTTTTTGTGTAACGTTGGTCAACCAGTGCTTACGCTTCCGGCTGTATTTGGCTTCTGGGATTCCATTGCGTCCCCCTTACCATGAGATCACATCATCAAAATGGCTGTATTTCAGTATCATGTTTTCAGGCCATTTTCAAGGTTTGGAGAATTTTTTTGAAAGCTGAGAAGAGTAGTGATTTATTTCTAGAGGTCCCTGCTATCATTCCAGATATCATGGGGATATCATTCCCAAATGCCCCAAAAGGGCGAAAAGAAGGGCCTTTCTTTGATTCTGACCTCCCAGAGACCACCTACTTCTTTTCCCACACGTAGATCTCTCCTCCGGGCCAATACTGGGCCAGAAAAAATCGCTATGGATGTGTCCTAGCAGCACCAGCTGCCCCCCTTCCGATAGTTGGGAGGCTGAGTTTCAGTCCTGAAGGGCTCAAAGTTTGCCCACATGCCAGTTAGACTACCGTAACGTGTTGGTGTTGCAAGGATTGGTTGTCTGTAACTGCCCATGTGGGTCACTGATCATTCTGAAAACATATTAAATAATAATATTGCAGGGTCAATAACAGACTTCATTTATTTTATTTTTATATATTTATTTATCAAATTTATCACCAGCCATCTCAAGGAGGGACTCTGGGCGGTTTACCATAAAAACACAAATATTATACAATGTAAATACAATAAAATAGCTATAAATAGACAGTAAAAATATAAAACATAATAAAATCCAGGTGGGTAAAAGTACTTTATCGGAATGTGAGTAAGAAGGGGCCTCTTTAGGGCCATTCTAGGAGACCAGCCATCCCCAAGAGTGACGACTGTCCCTCCCGCTCCAGGCATATTGACAAAACCAGGTCTTTATTTTTTTTACGGAAGTCCAGGAACGAGGGAGCCTGCCTTATCTCCGGGGGAAGAATGTTCCAGAGGGCAGGGGCTCCTGCAGAGAAGGCCTGATTCTGCGACCCTGCTAGATGGAATTCCTTTACGAAAGGGATCTGGAGCATGCCCTCTCTGCATGCTCGGGTGGGACGGGTCAATGTGATGGGGATGAGACGGTCCCTCAGATAACCTGGACCCATGCCATGTAGGGCTTTAAAGGTCATAACCAACACCTTGAATTGGACCCGGAAGCAAACTGGAACCCAATGCACCTCGCGTAGCAGAGGTGTTACATGTGCCACCCTTGGGGCACCTAAAATTGCCCATGCGGCTGCATTTTTCACCAGCTGTAGCTTCTGGATATTCTTCAAGGGTAGCTCCATGTAGAGCGCATTACAGTAGTCTATGTGGGAGATAACCAGGGCATGAGTGACCATTCAAAGGGCCTCTTGTTCCAGGAAAGGGCGTAACTGGCGCACAACACGAAGTTGAGCAAAGGCCCTCCTGGCCACGACTGCCACCTGCTCTTCGAGCAGGAGTCGTGAGTCCAAGAGGACCCCAGGTTACGCACTGGGTCTGTCTGGAGCAGTGCAACCCCATCCAGAACTAAAGATGACAATTTCCCAGATCAGGAGCCATTAATCCACAGCCACTCCGTCTTATCAGGGTTCAGCTGAAGTCTGTTGTTCCCCATCCAGGCCCCCACAACCCCCAGGCACTTGGAGAGGGAGGTCACGGCATCACTTACTTCCCCCAGGATGGAGATGTATAATTGGGTATCATCGGCATATTGATACCTCATCCCGTGGTGACGGATGATCTCGCCCAGCGGTTTCATGTAGATGTTAAAAAGGAGTGGAGAGAGTATCGAGCCCTGCAGCACCCCACAAAGAAGGAGGATTGGGAGCGGCCTTGGAGGAAGGAGGTGAACCAGTGCAGAACCACGCCGGCCACCCCCAACTCCTTGAGTCGCCCCAAAAGGATACCATGAGCGATGGTATTGAAAGCCGTCGAAAGAGGTTGATCAAAAGAGGTCAAGAAGAGCCAGGATGGATGCACTGCCTCCATCCCGCTCTCGCCAAAGATCATAAGTGCGACCAATGCCGTTTCCGTCCCATAACCGGGCCTGAAACCTGACTGAAAGGGGCCTAGATAATCTGTTTCATCCAGAATCCTTTGGAGCTGCAACGCCACCACTTTCTCAACCACCTTCCCCAAAAAGGGGAGGTGGGAGACTGGACGAGAATTGTCCAGTACGGTAGGGTCCAGTGATGGTTTCTTGAGGAGGGGACGCACCAGCACTTCCTTAAAGGCCAGGAACATCCCCTCTCTCAAGGATGTATTCACCATCGTCTGGACCCAGCCACATGTCACCTCCCGGGCTGCTTTCACCAGTCAGGAGGGACATGGATCTAATTGGCAGGTGGTGGGATTTACAGTCCAGAGGATCCTGTCCACTTCCTTGGGTGCAACAGAAACAAACTGTTCCCAGATAACAGGATAAGAACGTTCCCTGGGTATCTCCTCAGACCTTGTCTCACGCTTGGAGTTCAACTTGGAACGAATCCAAGCGATTTTATCCTGCAGGTACCCCAAAATTCCTTAGCATGGCCCTGTAGATGGATATCTGGATCCCCTTTCCCCAAAAGGGATTGGGTGATCTTGAACAGGGCCGCCGGGCAGCACTCCGTGGATGCAATGAGAGTGGAGAAATACTGATGTTTCGCCGCTCTTACCGCCACAAGGTAGGCCTTAATAGCGGCTCTAGCTTGTGTTCGGTTGGATTTGGTCTTTGTCTTCCTCCAGTGGCGCTCTAGACGTCTGTTAATCCTCTTCAGAACCCTCAGCTCCTGTGTAAACGGGGAATGTCGGGTTTGATGGGACAAGAGAGGCCGCACAGGTGCAATCCTGTCCAAGGCCCCGGCCACCTCCCTATTCCAGGCAGCAGCCAGTGCCTCCGCTGGACCGTGTAGCAGATCCTTGGGTATAACCCCCAGCTCCCTCTGGAACCCTACTGGGTCCATTAATCGCTGGGGGTGGACCAATCAAATGGGTCCAGCCTCCCTGCGGAGGGGGGCAACATAGGAGAATCTCAAGGTTACCAGAGCGTGATCCGACCATGACAAAGGGGAAAGATGTAATTCTCCCCTCAGATCACATTGTCACTGCTCTGTCCAGAAAACTAAATCCGGAGTGAGGCCACTGTCTCGAGTTGGGTCCCTAATTATCTGGAACAGTCCCATGGCCACCATGGTGGCCATGAACTCCTGGGCTGCTTCCGAGGACCGCCCCAGGGAGGGCAGGTTGATGTCCCCCAAGACCATAAGCCTGGGGAACTCCACCGCCAGCCCCGTGACAGCCTCCAGCAGCTCAGGCAGAGAGGTTGCTACGCAGCAGGGAGGCTGGTCAATAGCAACACTCCCAACTGTTCTCTGTAGCCTAACTTGAAGAACAAGGTCTCACACCCGGACACTTGTGGAGCAGAGCCCCTGATGGCCATTAGAGATTCCTAGATGACAACAGCCACCCCACCTCCCCTGCTCTGAGATCTCGGCTGGTGCCATGCTTGAAACCCGGCCGGGCATATCTCCGAAAGAGGCATGCCTCCTTCCAAGCCCAGCCAGGTTTCGGTAATTCATGCCAGGTCTGCTCCCTCCTCCGTGATCAGATCACATATGAGGGGGGGCTTGTTGTTAATTGACCTGGCGTTACAAAGCAGCAGCCGAAAGTCGGCCCCAAAGAATCTGCTTTCCAGGACCTAGGTTTGAGCACGAAGGGCTGGAACACGCCACAGGTAATAAACACCGGGGGCGTCTTCCCCTAAGATGGCCCGCCCTCCGGCTCCCGTCATAACGTCGCCGGCTCGTCACCACCTTGATGACCTGCCCCACCCTACAACCCCCAGAGCCTCCGAATCCATTAGCCCCCGATCCTGGACTCCTGAGATCACTGGTTAAAAATAGGGATCCCTCCATTCAGTCGTACAATCTCACTCAGTCTCAATTCATGGATTCTAGCAGCTGCTGCTAGTCTGAATATGTGTTGGTCTGACACAGCAGAATATTTTTGTTTCTGTTTTTTCCCCATGTCTCTGTTGAATTTGGCTTGAAAATGTATGTTGCATTGCAAAAGCATAGCTCTCCACTCTCACCCTATTTTTCTCTATCCCTGCTTTGTCTTTTGTAGTTGGGAATGATCTGTTTGTGCAACATTTTTCCTCTGCAGATTTCTTTCATGCTGCCATGCTGCCACCAACCCAACCATCAAACTTGTGCACTGAAAGCATCTAGAAATCTATTCTGAGATAACACGATTCTGCTTGCATCTGTGTTATCTGGGGTATTTGCATCGTGTTCATTAATACAAGGAACAAAAAAATTACTCCAGGTGCCTAATTATTGGTTGTGTTCGTCTTGAGCATGAGTTTAAAAATAGATTCTTAGTTGGTCACTTCACAGGACATATCAGATGTGCCAGGAGGCTGGATCTCTGCCATATTTATTACATATACACCGTAATACACAGCAGCACCTGTGAGTTAAATGAAAGACTTCATTCATATGGAAGACTTCTGTTTGTGTTCCTTGTGAAGGCCAAGAACCTTGTGAAATTTGTGTTCCTGTGTAGAGGAAGAAAATATTATGGGGAGAGAAAGAGAGATTTCTTAGGACTAGAAAGTATTTATTTCCCAAGTGTAAAGAAAACGGAAAGAAACCATTTTCTGAATTTCTGAATGAAAATTTGGCTATATCAGGTTTACACAACTCTCTTTGTATAACAGAGGTTAGCATTTAAATCAAGTTGCTAACATGTCAGAGGTTTCAAAAGCATGCAAGAACCTTTAAATCTTATATGAATTAGTCTGTGGAGGTTCTGCATAAAATTCCCGTTTTGTAGAATGAGATTTCACAAATTCTTGTGTGATCTTACACTGAAAGTTTACAAGATCTCATCCAAATCCTGAAGCGTATCTGCAGTGCTTTTGCTAGCATCTGAGAGCAAAATCTTGCTATGAAGTCAGCCTGTGAATTTATTGTGCCTTGCCAAGATTTCAAGTTGAGGCCTTTGCCTATTCTCCTACTTGTGATTATTTATTTGGAGGCTGAATCTGGATCATTTTGGAAGTAAAATCTACAGTTTTACTAACCTTGCCTGTACTCAGAAGCATCTGGAGATGAGGTGTTTGCTCAAATTTAGCCCTGGATTGGTCTTCAGTTGCAAGCCCCCCCAGCCTTAGAATCTGTGAATCTTTCCAAAAAATTCTAACTTAATCAATTTATTCAATAATTTTAGCCCATCAGCATACACCTAGGGTCGTCTTCCCGCTTTTTTATAGGAACTCAGGTTTCAGTGTCAGATTAAGATTTAAATTTGTCTTTTTTTCCCCCAGCCAAATCATAGAACTTTTTATATTAAAATGGGACAAGGAGAACTCTGTTCCCCTAGGCCAGGGGTGGGCAATGTCAGGCCCGCGGGCCATATAAGGCCCGTGGGGCTCCCGCTTAAGGCCCGCAGGGCTCCTGCCCGCAAACGCCACCCCTTCCATGCGATTGGCTCCCGCCCACAAACCCCGCCCCCCAGTGCTTGTGATTGGCTCCCGCCCGCAAACTCCGGCCCCAAGTCTGCGGAAATCCCAGAAACCCCACCCCCCACCCCCCGGTCCCCAGTTATAAATATCCAAATGGCCCTTGGCAGAAAAAAGGTTCCCCACCTCTGCTCTAGGCCTTGGTGTAGGGTGGATGGAACTCCCCTTGTTAGATATGATTATTTGTTGTTTTTGTGTTGATGTTGTAGTCTGGACTGCCATTGTGTTATTTCTGTAGTTTTATTTCTGTTATTGTATTTGTATTCTGTCTTATATTGTAAGATGCCCAGAGTTGCTCAGGAGCTGGAGAGTGCCAAAATCAAATCAAATCGAATCAAATCAAATTAAATAAATAAAATCTCTCATGCCCATCAGGTTTCTTTCATGGCTTCATCCAAGTGACAGTAAATGTCACTCATGGAAACACAAAAATCTTTGGTTACTTTAACTATGGCAGGGGTGGGCAACGTCAGGCCCGCGGGCCATATAAGGCCCGCGGGGCTCCCGCCTAAGGCCCACGGGGCTCCCGCCTGCAAACCCCGCCCCTTCCATGCAATTGGCTCCCGCCTGCAAACCCCGCCCCCCAGTGCTTGTGATTGGCTCCCGCCTGCAAACTCCGGCCCCTGGTCTGCGGAAATCCCAGAAACCCCGCCCCCCGGTCCCCGGTTATAAATATCCAAATGGCCCTTGGCAGAAAAAAGGTTCCCCACCCCTGAACTATGGTTTATTGACAATGCCTTAGTAGTCTCATCCACAAAAAGCTAAGCCCTAAACTATGTTTATAGACTAGCATGGCCTGGCTATGTATGACCTGGCTGGGGTCATACATCACACTAAGCTGGAGCCGTTACAGATTAATAGGAATAACTGTTTATAGTCAAGAGGCTGTTCCAGTTCTTCCATTATGCTGCGCTGTGAAAAGATGATTCTCTGCCTATGACTGACTACAATTTTGGACATATTTAATAAAAAACTCAATTAATTTTGAATAAATATGGATAGGATGGTGTGTTTTTAAAGCTTTTATTTAAACAGTGTACCAACAAAACATCAACACTGAATAATAACATAATGAAAGAAATTGCACAGGAACAGTTTTTTAAAAAACATAGTATAAAAGCATTAACATCCATTTTCAGTATATTGCCCTAAAATATAAAATATATTTAATATTGGAATTAGTTTGTTAATATAAATAAAATGTTCTCTAATTAAAGGACTGTTCAGAACTCTGCTGCTCTGTTAATTTCAGAGAGTTATATTTCCCATATTTTTAAGTAATACTGATCCAAAGAAAGATGTACTCTACTTAATTTTCAGTACTTTATGCTCTGGCAATTTACAACAAAAATTGAATGAATTTCTTATGTCATATCATTTTATAAATCATGGGGAAAATGGATAATGAAGCCATACCAGAAATACTTAAAGTTATTATTTTTTTTCCAGTTTCCTCAAAACCTTTACACTAAAATTAGTAACTAAATGGACATTGCCACCGGAAATGGAATTATGTGTCCATTTGTTCTATTTATTTATGAATGTACAAATTACTTCAGTCAAAGTCTGTAATTACAACATTTCCAAAACAACTGTGATTAATCTAATGGTATTTTATGGAGGCTTATTCTCTCTGAACTATTTTTATGCTATTTTGATGATTTGCTGACATACATTTGGAGGGAATTTCATACTGTAAAACGTTTCTAAGTTGACTCAACAAATTCAGAATCAAAATGCTGAATTATCTTTCCATACTTTTGAGAACTTGGCTAGGAAGGAAACTTAGTGTAGCATTAGAGTTTTTCACAACAAAGATTCTAGTGCCTCCATGAATAGTTGAAATACAAGTGGAGAAGCTGCTAGACTAGCAACTGGGGAGGCTCTGAGTTCTAGCCCTCCCTTAGGCATGGAAGCCGGCTGGGTGACTTTAGGCCAGTCATGCTCTCTGAGCCCAACCCATCTCACAAGGTGGTCGTTGTGGGAAGAACAGGAGATGGGAACATTACATGTGCCACCTTGAGTTATAAAAAAAATAAAGGTGTGATATAACTCAGATTTATAAACTCCTAGCATTCCATCTAACTTGCCAAGTTGGATGGCCTCAGATTCCCTTCCCATATCCTGGATATAACTGCTAGCATTCCTAGCAACAGATGATGGGAAAATCTTCTGCATAAGATCCTTTCAATCAAGAATTGGATATTTAGGGCTAAAGTTAGTCAAAGAATCTAATCTGGCATAAAAGAGCTTCCTAGGTATAAAGTAGGAATCTTGACAGTTGACACCTTGTAGCACAGAGCTTTCCAAACTGTGTGTCGGGACACGTTAGTGTGTCGGCTGCAGTGTCTGGGTGTGTCACGGCTGGTGCTGCCTCCGAGCCCTGCCAGGATTCCACGCAGGTCCTAGTGCCTGCCTCGTGCCTTGCTGCCTCCAAACCTGCTGTGATTCTGCGCAGGTCCTAGTGCCTGCCTTGTGCCCTGCTGTAAGAGTGTGTCACGAAATGATGCATGTCTAAAAAGTGTTTCACCAACATGAAAAGTTTGGAAAGCTCTGTTATAGCACATTAAATTATTTCCCCTTTTCGCTGTGTAGTTCATTAACTGATCCCTATTACAGACTGTCAAAATATTCTGAGCTCTGTGGAATTTAAAGGTTGTCTAACACTTGGCTCTGTAATAGGTCTACTCTCCAAAAAGAGGCATTCTGTTAATTACCTATGATTTGAACCCTCCTCTCATCTGCTCCTTATAAGAGCAAAGCCTCTATTAATCTGATTTGAGATCACTGAGGAAGTTCTGTTCCTTATTCAAAACTGCATGGATTATTATAAAAAATCATGCAAAGGGCATTGGGGCAATTTTGAAGTCTTTCAAAAGTGTGTGGTATTTAAACTTGAAAAATGATGTAAAATTAGAGTGAGGGGAAACATATCCCTGGATGCCTACCGAGGCAAGTTCTTCAGTTCACCTGTAATGCTCAACTGAAAACTCTGGAGCTTTTCAAATGCTGGATTCAGCATTCAAGGAGAGGCTACATTTAACCCAAGCATGAAAGCTGCAAGTCAGCACAACATAACCAGACACTTGTTCATGTTATCTGGTGGATCTGTGTACTGGAAGGATTTAAGAGGTCACTGCTGAACCACTAACTGACTAGCCTGAAGGGGTTCATTCTTAAACCTGGATAAATATAGATTGTGCAAATGTCCTCTGAAGATTAGCTGCAACTGCTTCATCTATGTCAGGTGAAACTTTAGCATTCTTACAGAGTGAGACTTTTGTACTGTATTATGTGAAGTAGTATATTACACTGTATGTTTGTGTTCTTTGGCTTTAAGGAATAGCACTTTACTAGTGACTTTTACTCATCAACATAGACCTGATTATTTCATTAAAAGCTCTGTGTTGCATAGGGCAGTGTGGATATCTTTTAGGCCCTCAGGATCTTATTGGCTGATAGGCAGGAAGATATTAGACCCACATATATAGGCATAACTTTCCTGTTGTTCATAGAATCATTATAGTTACTGGAAGGGAGGAAGAAAGGAGATAGCCACAAGGCTTCTCCCTTCCTCCCAGTGATAATCACAGATTTGCTGAGAGGAAGGAACATGCTTCCCCCTTCGTCCCAGCAATCTTGCTTCAGTTTCTTGGATCTCTAGATTTTCTGTGAAGCCTTGAGTTGGGAGTGTACTACCTATGGACCACAGGCACCTCTTGGAAGATGCTTGTGTGGTTGCTGCTGTTCCTTTTTTGTGGTCCCCAACAGCTAGTAGATCAGCAGATCCCTGAGGAGAATGCTAAAAAGATGTGTGGCTGGGTGTTGTAGAAACTGCCATCAACATGTCTACAGGACACGAGATTGGGATAAGCTAATACAGAGTGTAGACCTCAGTCTCGGGAATCATGTAATAAGGTAGACATGATTGGCCCACATTTTTAGCTATCACTTTCCTCAGTCTTGAGAAATTAATCACTGGTACTCTGTGTGGTAGTCACGCTGCCCAGAGGATGTTTTGGAGACAGATGTATTCCTGTTTTGGGAATAGACTTATATCCCATAATATGTGGAACTGCAGTCAAATGTGCCTCATAGGCTTGGTGTTTAGTTAGGTTGCATATTCAGTAGAAGATGGGGACATTTTAAAATATTTGAATAGACTCCATTATTACAAATACAGTAGGGGAGACCATTTTTAAATACTCTCCACCTGAACACATAAAAGAATCTATGTGTTATTCTATCTTCACCACCACAGCACTTTGGAAGAAAAAGGTTGAGATGAATCCTGCTAGGCTGGTTCTTTACTGGCAGGGAATCTTTTGTAGGGGATTATTTAAAAGAAAGGATTAGATTTGTTCACTCTTCCATCATTTCACTGCATGTATAGACCGCATCATGTGTTATCTTCTTAATGCTTGTATCTGAAGCAGGGAAAACAATTTATTTTTACTATTGCATAATATGAGATACTTTTTTTTTAAGTATAAAGGTTGTGTCTGAAAAACCCATGTGTGAAGTGGTGCTAGTAATGAAGCCCTGTGGCCCAGAGATTTTCCACCTCTGCAGCTTTCTAATTGGCTGTAAATGATCAATACAGGCATGAGATGTGAATAGAATAAATAAAATGTTGGCCTTACGTATGAATTGTTGGCATTTGCCAATTACTCATCTTTAGCCAGTTCAACAGTCAGGATAGATTTGATCTTCTACCCTGGTAATCTAACTGAGCTGTAATCTTACCGAGCGAGACCCAATCACCCTTTGTGCTGGTTTATCATCACCAGCTGCAGTTTGTTAGCAAAACAATGGGCACAACAGCAGCTTCAGATGACGAATGTGTGTTTCATAAGCACCACTGACTCATCTCTCCTGTTTGTTGTTCTGTCCCATAAACCAGGTGTGTGTAAGTGTGAGATGGCTCAGCCTTGTACTTGCCAATATGCCAGCAGCCATAACTGAAAAATGCAAACCTTTTTATCTGCCTGTCTTGGAGGAAAACATTTTGACTAATGTATTTCCGGTGATTTCTCCCTTGATGGAAGTTCCTGTTTTTCATTATAACAGAGTTTTAGGACAGTAGGAAAAAAGCAAGGCATTAAGAAGACACAAGGAATCAGTCTTTACTGAAAAAAGGAAATTGTGATTGATTAGGAAACAGTAATTTTACTACCACCTCTGCTAAAGACTGAGCAAAAAATTGAGTGGTGCCCTGCAGAGTGAAAGTGAAAATTTTCACACCTCACCCTCCTTTCTCATAGGCTTTGCAGAAGGTCAAAAAAGCACGCCTTCACTCTGATTTGTCTTTGGAGGATATGTTTAAGTGTGTGTCCTAAAGTCAAATAAGAACGAAAGCAAAGCTTTCTGCCACTAATGTTAATGTTGTGAAGAAAATGCAAAATAATACAGATAGTCCTCATTTAACAACCCTAATTGGGACCGAAATTTACATCGCTAAGCAATGTGGTCATTAGGCGAAATATCACGTGACCGCACTGCTTAGCAACAGCAGTTTTGGTAGCCCCGGTTATAGTCGTTAGGCCAGGACTGTGCCGTTGTTATGTTTGTAAACCGCCCAGAGTCCCCTTGGGGGAGATGGTGCGGTGACAGAAGCCGAAACATACATACATACATACATACATACATAAATAAATAAATAAATAAATAAATTGACTTCACACTTCTCCCCTTGGGGGAGATGGTGCGGTGACAGAAGTCGAAACATAAATAAATAAATAAATAAATAAATGGACTTCACACTTCTCCCACCCTGCTACGCTCACCTCTGCTTCAACTCCCCAACCGCTTATCTCCCCCCCATCTCTGCCCTTTTGGCCACCCTGCACTCTGCCACCCTGGTGCTGCAATAGCCATAACTTCGAGGACCGGTCATAACTACCATTTGTTCAGCATCGTCATAACTTCGAACAGTCTCTGAACATCGTTGAGTGAGGACAACCTGTAAGTAACAGGGCAGGGAATGCAGCTGCTATGTGGGTTCACGCACTAAGCTAAACCAAAATGTGTGTGTTTTCATGTGTGATCCCCACTGTTAGGAACACTTTGATCCTATTTGCAGAGCTGATTCAGGTTGCTTGAAACAGCAATAAAACTAGAGGGAGATTTTGGCTCTGCCTTAATTTAAACCTACTGCAGGTTTGTGGGAAACAGCCTACTAGCCCCTCAACAACAGTCCTTAACACAGTTGCTGGGAGTGCGAAGAAAGCCTCATTCTTTGAATTCCAGTGATCCTGCTCCAGGCTCCTATATTAGCCCCAACATCTTGGGGTGCTGGCCAAATAAGTGGGGGAGGGCTGCTTATTGATGTAACCAGGGAAATTAAGGGGAGGACAAATACAAGCCTGCCCTGTGCCAGGTTGCTGTTTGCTGTTCCTCTGGAGAGGCAATATCCAGTTCCCCACCGCAGTGTTATCTGCTGGGTGACTGCGAGTGGATGTATCTCCACAGACTGTAGAGAGGATGAGCAATGACCATAAATTACCCACAAGTGTTCCAGAGGCTCGTGCATATCAAGAATGATAGTTTTAAAGCACATTATTTGTTATGACCTGTGGTCAACACAACTGATTGATTAGCCAAAACAAAATATGGGAAGGTACCTGAAATAGTTTGAAATACTTTGGCCACATAATGAGAAGACAGGATACCCTGGAGAAGATGCTGATGCTAGGGAAAGTGGAAGGCAAAAGGAAGAGGGGCCGACCAAGGGCAAGATGGATGGATGGTATTCTGGAGGTGACGGACTCGACCATGGGGGAGCTGGGGATGGTGATGGCCGACAGGAAGCTCTGGCGTGGGCTGGTCCATGAAGTCACGAAGAGTCGGAAGCAACTGAACGAATCAACAACAACAACAAACCTGAAATAGGGAAGCATATGCAGGGGTCAAACTGGGTGGCGTTTCATTCTTCTAGCCTTTGGCGTTCTTCCTAGAAAGCACCCATATCTTTTCCAAAGGAACATGAAACAGATTCATGGTAAGCATGATAGAGGCTTAAACCTATGTCATTTTTTGAGAAATGCCAGAATAGCGTTGTTCCCCATTGTCAGATTGATGTAAAGCTGAGCTGTGTTTAAATATGGACCCCAAAATGAGGAAGCAATAGCAATAGATTCTGGCATTCTCAATCAAGTTTTAGATAAGGAGTTTACATGTCATGTGCTGTCAGTTGTTTAGTGTGAGAGAGAACAGGGCTGCTGTCAATCTGGAGCAGCCAAGTTAGAGAAGGCTCTTACTATACAGATAACACAGATGGTGTTGTGGGAGAAGATGCAGAATTATATCTTCAGAGTGAAAAACAGTGGTTGACTTCCAGAAAACACTGTTCTTCAATAAGCTGTGTATTTGAAAATAAAATTGATTATAGGCTTGAACATCTATATTTCAGACAGTTGCAACATCGTGATCACTCCACTAGATCCATCTGAGAATTTTGCACAAGCATTCATCTTTAATTTCTCCGATGAGAATTTGCTCCTAATAAATGTTTATATACCGCATAACATCACTTGACCTTGAGTCATAGAAATCTGGTCAAAAGTGGAAATCTACATTAATAGTCTTTGGCTATGCTCCCCATCTGCTCATGTTGTTAGAGTCAGGGATTTCAACACAAGATTAAGCTTGAATGATATTACACATTCTGCCATCCTAGAGGTTGATCCCATTTGCTAGTTGGAGAATCCAAGAATAGCGTTAAAGAGGCCTGCATATGACACAGCCCTTTATGAGTCAGATCTACAGACCTTAAATGGCACCATGTCCACGGACTACCTGGCAGAATTTTCACATTGGGCCAGTATAAGGCCCTCCTTTTATACAGCAATTTCTAGAAGTCTTTATTTCTCTCTGCTTAGATTTTATCAATCTGAGCCATTCTGTTCTTGCATACTGTACATTATTATTTACTATTATAATTTGTATCACATTTTTTTGCCCAGTATATAAAACACAGGGGTGTATACTGACTTGTCAGCTGTGAGATGGTGAGCATATGGAGTACCAAAGGGCTGGATGCTTGAGTGTGTGACAGACAATATACAAGCACAATTCTCTTATGGGTAATAGTTCCTCCTGGGGGTGGTTAGCCCCGTAATATCTTCCTTTTTAAGATCTTACCATCCTCTGGATTTTTTTCTATTTATTATTATATTGTATTTTAAAGCATACAGGTTTTTAATTTTAATATTATTGTTGTAAACCTCCCAGAGTCTACTGCTGTAGAGATGGGTGGTGATAAATTTGAAAAACAAACAAACAAACAAACAAACAAACAAACAAATAAATAAATAAATAAATGGGTCTCTGAGAAGTTGGATAGTTTCATTGAGACTGTAACCATATCTCAGGTAATTAACAAGGGATACCTCTGCCTGTGCTGTTTCTAAAAGATGGAAGAGTAGTGGCCCATTCTACTCATTTTAATGCAAAGAATATTAATCATACAACAGGGCAGATGCTTCCATCTGTTTCTCATGTCTCAATGTATTTAGATCAGAATTCATTCATCCTATTGATATCTCAAAATGGCTGAAGTTATATCTAGAAGCACTTGTTTTACATTTGCAAAGGGGATCACAATGCTAGCATATAAACTTGCATAATAATTAAGATGTCTAATTAAGCTGAAACATCATGTCCTTTTAATTATGCAATTAAGACATCAAATTATATAATTAAGACATGTAATTACATGATGAAAAAATGTTATGAAATTTTATGCTGCTTAGTTGAAATTGCATTGAAGCATTTTTAAAAATATCACATCTCAAAGGCATAATAAATTTCCTCTGCTGCTTACTGAATTAAGAGCATATACAGCAAAAGAAAGTACATATCCAGAACTTATCAAGGAAAAAGTTGTATTGTGTGTTCCTTCTGGACATGTTCCTGGGAGATTATCTTTCTGTTTGGGGTGTTGGGATGTGGATTCTGGAGTCAGAGATAACAAATCTATCTAAAGTTGGTCTATTTCAGAATTGCAACTTGCACCATATCATTCCATTTTGTAAAATGTCTTGTTTTTTTAAGCAGGATCAATGCAAAATCTTTTTAAGACAGACCATTATAAAAGCCCACATTTTATATACAACTTACATGCTTTTTTTGTTTCAACTTGCCCAAATATACACATTATTATATTTTCAAAATATTTACTATTTTGTACCCATTTTTTGCCAGAGAATTAAAGATACTAGTGGAATTGCTGCATTCTCCTTCTTGCACCACATGATGTCATCCATTTTGGCAGATAATGCCACTTAGTTGCACTAGGCCATAATATGGCATGGTTGGCTATGGTTTTGCATGTTGTGTGAACCATTGTGGTGTATAAATCATGGTTTATGGAACCACAGTTCATGGTTTATGGCATAATCGTTTACTCACATTACTGCAACATGTGAATTAGGACTTTGTTTCTCATAGCATTTAAGTAAATTTAGTATGTATTTGTTGTTAGTAGTTAACAGATTAGTCCCTAATATGGAAGATTACCCTGTAATTCTGCTAGCATGAGATAGTCACAGTACAGACTAGTTTTGACAGTGTGTTCAGCAATTTCACATATCTTTAATATTAGAGAATGAGATTGATGTCAGCCAAAGTATACAGAAGTTTGGAAGGATAATACCAAACATGATTTTGTATCAGTAAGATATAGTTAGATATTATTAGTGGAGAAATTCCTTGGAGCGTGTCACCAAGCTTCATAATGGTGGCTAGCTCATTATGGTTTCCTCATTACCATACCTTGTTTCACTTAATATACAGCAAGCAAGTGTATCTGTTTTCCTCTGTCAAAGATTGGAGGAAGTGTGAAAATCTATTTTGGGGCTTGATGTTATTTAGCACCTAGTACATTTCTGGCATTATATAAATGAATAAATAATCTTCATTTTAAAAATATATTTCTAGTCCCAGAACCTCTTATGGTTGACAGTACATAAATTAGGACACACGCTGGATAGAATAGGAAAAAAATTAATAGATATTATCCACTGGCTGGTATGTATCATGTATCTTTGTGGCTTTGGCGAAACATTTATCTCAGGCGTTGCCAAATATCACTGTTGACTGGTAGCTTGGTAATCTTGAAACAAAAACCAAGTGGCCCATAATCTATAGCTTCATGGTTTATGGAAAAGTGACATTTCTATCTGTCATTGTCAACCAGAAGCCTAAAGCAAAGAAGGGTCCTAAACAGAGGCTAGTTTCACGTTCTGTGCTATGCCATAATATGATTTGTAAACCATGGTTTATGTCTAACTTTATGTATGAACTAACACTACTGTTTGTTCTGTACATCATGCTTAAGACAAGTTATGTGTAAAATCATATGTGACCCTAGCTTCAGTAAAATAAGAAAATGATGCCTGTCAAATTTGCTTTTTCAGGGTGCTAATATTGACGTACATTTCCTGTCCTCAGGATACCTATTTAGCTAGGACAGAGCTTTCCAAATTTTTCATGTTGGTGACAAACTTTTTAGATATGCATCATTTCGCGACACACTCTTACAGCAGGGCACAAGGCAGGCACTAGGACCTGTGCGGAATCCTGGCAGGGCAGGTTTGGAGGCAGCAAGGCACAAGGCAGGCACTAGGACCTGCGCGGAATCCTGGCAGGGCAGGTTTGGAGGCAGCAAGGCACAAGGCAGGCACTAGGACCTGCGCGGAATCCTGGCAGGGCAGGTTTGGAGGCAGCAAGGCACAAGGCAGGCACTAGGACCTGCGCGGAATCCTGGCAGGGCAGGTTTGGAGGCAGCAAGGCACAAGGCAGGCACTAGGACCTGCGCGGGATCCTGGCAGGGATCGGAGGCAGCAGCAGCCGCGACACACCCAGACACTGTAGCCGACACACTAATGTGTCCCGACACACAGTTTGGAAAGCTCTGAGCTAGGACCTATTCTGGTGTTTCCTAAAGTTCAAAAGTGCTACGGCTTACACATGTTCTGTTACATAAAAACATACTTTTGAAAGTGTAGTTTGGTAGAGATTTGCAAACACCACAACCTGCTGTATTCAGCACCACCATTTGATAATGCAAAACCCCAGATTTCATCTTCTCACTTCTTCCAACTATGTATTGTTTTAATTTGTGGATTAGTAGCTGAGCAGTCATTTAGCCAGAGCACATCTGGTGCAGCTGCACAATGTGCTGCTGAAACAATGTCTATAGCTGATCCAGCTTTGCAGAGCTTGGAGAATGAGATGATGATGATTGAGTTTTATATAAAAAAGATGGGACATAATAATAATAATAATAATAATAATAATAATAATAATAATAATAATAATAATAATTTCACTGCTGGATTGGTTTTCTAACCCCTTAAATCTGCATCTTTTGTATTTAAGAACTTTCCCTTTCTGTCACATTAAAAATGACAATTTCTTGGTGACCTTTGGAGAGTTCTGTAGTACCATACCCAAAGCTTGTAGAGCTGCCAGCAGCTTTGAAGCCTTTGGCTGGTCTGTTCTTTCTGACACCATTTGAATACTTTTCTGATAATGTGAGCTAACAGAAACAGTCGTGGAGCACTAACTTACTTCTGTGAGCCTAGGCCTACTAGAAGTATCTGAAACTTAGCAGTGATGGGAAACCCATGCTCACCTATCATCTGCTTAGAGTACCAGCCGGTACTTGTTTCTGCCTCCTCACAAAATTGGAAGAAGAAAAATGGTGCTGTGAAAGTGTCTCTAGGAAATGGCAACACCCATTTGGCCTTCATTGTTGTGTTCCAGAACACCCAGAAATTCTGCCTCTGACAAAAAGAGGTAAGGGTGGTGGGGGGCAGAGAAAAGCCAACTTCTTCAGGGGGGCAGAGAAAAGCCAAATATTAAAAGGTATGTAAGCTTTCTTTTAGGCCTAGCTCACCCCCTCCCCCCAAAAAGCTCAGCCTTTGCAAAAACCAAGGAACCATCCCTTGAAATCCCACTTCCACTGTACATCATCTCCTTGCTCACTGCAGCTTTTTTGCTGTGTCCTCCTGTCACAGAACAGCTCATGTTCTCCCCCCAGATTGCCTGCCTCTGCTTTAGTGGTATCATACATAATTTTATATTATATAAAGCAGAATTTCCTATTGCACCGTGAGGGAAAGAGAGCAGTGAATTCTTTCCCATTACCATCTCCTGAGAGCTCTTTGCCAGCAATGGATAGAAATGTTGGAAAGCAAGCAGTTCCGTGAATAAAGATCCGATCTTGTTGAGTTGTATCCATTGAAGGTAGCAGAATCATCCAAAATGACTTTCTCCATCTGGCACTCTCCAGCTGTGTTAGATGATAATTTCCATAAATCTACAGCTTGCATGGCCAATGAAGGCCATAATCAAAATTATCCAGCAGATACCAGGCTGGTGAAGGCTGATCTAATAAGATCTATAGGGCTGGATTTCACAGAGATTGTGTGATAGAAAGTATCCATCAAGGGCATCATTAGTGTTGGAGTAATCTAAGACTACTGAAGTCCGAGAATCTGATTTTATCTCATATATCTGGAGCTTGAATCAACAGCCTTTTCTGAAATAAGATGATAACAAATTTGAGAATAAACATTGAATGAAAGGTTCCTGTCCAGTCTTGCACTGCAAGTGGCCGTGGAGATTTTCCACGTTGCTGTGTTACCTGAGTTCTGGGCCCTGTTCCTCTATCTCTGAAAACTTGACTTTGCAAAACCTTATTTCTTTCACTGTTTTTTTTTTAAATTCAGGTACACCACCTCTTCATTCTCCAGGCTTGATAAAGTGGGAATCCGTCATCCTCCACCTTTGCCTTTGATTGGAAATCTACTATATTTCCGTGAGGTAAGAAATCCTTTGGAAGGTAGCAGTTTTGACATTACTAAGGAAACCATATAACATATATACTAACTTCCTGCCTTTTGACCACCTTCTACTTTACACTGATTATAAGCATGTATCATGATAATCCAGTTTGAAAAACCTGCTGGAATGTCAGTTTCAATGAGGATATTCTAATTCCTGAAGCATACAGGTACAAATCTATAATCTGCATGTTCCAAAGGGCTTTCACAAGAAGAGATATTTCAACAAGATATCCAGTTCCCTGTCATTTCTTTTATTTCCCTTAGCATCAGTGCTCCTGTGCTTATTTGGTGATGTTGCTTTATATCCGTTCTTATTCACGCTTCATTAACCCACACCAAAACACTAATTCTGTGTCGCAAACATACAGCTAAAATAAATGTATCCTGTTCAGGCTAATTTATTATGTTTGCTCAGGTTGTGCAGAACAGCTCAACTCATGTAAAAATGTATGTATGTAGGCTCTATTTAAACTTTAAAGTGAATACTTTATGTTTATATTTGTATTTTAGAAGTATGGCTTTTTAGTATTTTAATTTGTATTTATTTTTAGCTTTATTGTAAACTGCCCAGAGTCGCTTTGTGCGAGATGGGCAGTGAGGAAATTTGAAATATAAATAAATAAATACACCTAGAGATAAGGAATAGGAATATGTACAATCCCCCAACCCCACATCCAGCATTAACATCTAGGTAGTATTGCTTAAAACTTCCTCAGCAGTTAATTTTACATACTGTAAGTGCTAATCAAAACTCTGCAAAACAGATGAAGTGGTTTGTTTCTATTTAGAATGTCAGTATTTGGGGATGAAGCTTGCAAATCAGGTTAGGAATACATTCCTGTGCCAAGCCACAGGAAGTTATCCAGTGTTGCCATTAGGATGGCTCATCAGCTCCGCAATTCTGAGAGGCCCCAAATTCAACACCACCATTTAAATCAAAGATGCTGTCCTCCTTGACTCCGAGTTATTTATTTAAATCATCTCAATAGACATTGGATACTCCAGCAAAGGAGATCGTTACCTTGTCGTGGTGCTGGAGCTTGAGCACCTCAATGAAACCATGAGCTAAACCGTGAAGGGACACCCAAGACGGGAAGGTCGTGGCAGAGAGGTCAGACTAAATACGATCCCTGGGGAAGGTAATGGCAACCCACCCCAGTATTCTTGCCATGAAAACTAAATGGATCAGTACAACCAAAGATATGTCGGTATACCATCGGAAGATGGGACTCCCAGGTCAGAAGATGGTCAAAATGCTACTGGGGAGGAACAGAGGATACGTTCAACTAGCCCCAGACGTGATGACGCAGCTAGCTCAAAGCCGAAAGGACGGCTAGCAGCCGACGGTGCTGGTGGTGAACGACGAATCCGATGTTCTAAAGATCAACACACCATAGGAACCTGGAACGTAAGATCTATGAGCCAGGGCAAATTGGATGTGGTTATTGGTGAGATGTCAAGATTAAATATAGACATTTTAGGTGTCAGTGAACTGAAATGGACTGGAATGGGCCACTTCACATCAGGGGACCACCAGATCTACTACTGTGGACAAGAGGACCACAGAAGAAATGGAGTAGCCTTCATAATTAATAATAAAGTGGCTAAAGCAGTGCTTGGATACAATCCAAAAAACGATAGAATGATCTCAATTCGAATTCAGGGGAAACCATTTAACATCACAGTGATCCAAATATACGCCCCAACCACAGATGCTGAAGAAGCAGAAGTAGATCAGTTCTATGAGGATCTGCAGCACCTACTGGATAATACACCAAAAAGAGATGTTATTTTCATTACAGGAGCCTGGAATGCTAAGGTGGGTAGTCAGACGACACCTGGAATTACAGGCAAGCATGGTCTGGGAGAACAAAATGAAGCAGGACATAGGCTGATAGAATTTTGCCAAGACAACTCACTGTGCATAACAAACACTCTCTTCCAACAACCTAAAAGACGACTTTATACATGGACTTCACCAGATGGTTGACACCGAAATCAGATTGACTACATACTTTGCAGCCAAAGGTGGCGGACATCTATACAGTCGGTAAAAACAAGACCTGGAGCTGACTGTAGTTCAGATCACGAACTTCTTATTGCAAAATTTAGAATCAGACTAAAGAGAATAGGGAAGACCCACAGATCAGTTAGATATGAGCTCACTAATATTCCTAAGGAATATGCAGTGGAGGTGAAGAATAGATTTAAGGGACTAGATTTAGTAGATAGGGTCCCAGAAGAACTATGGACAGAAGTTCGCAACATTGTTCAGGAGGCGGCAACAAAAAACGTCCCAAAGAAAAAGAAAACCAAGAAGGCAAGATGGCTGTCTGCTGAGACACTGGAAATAGCCCAAGAAAGAAGGAAAGCAAAAGGCAACAGTGATAGGGGGAGATATGCCCAATTAAATGCAAAATTCCAGAGGTTAGCCAGAAGAGATAAGGAATTATTTTTAAACAAGCAATGTGCGGAAGTGGAAGAAGACAATAGAATAGGAAGGACAAGAGACCTCTTCCAGAAAATTAGAAACATCGGAGGTAAATTCCAGGCAAAAATGGGTATGATCAAAAACAAAGATGGTAAGGACCTAACAGAAGCAGAAGAGATCAAGAAAAGGTGGCAAGAATATACGGAAGATCTGTATAGGAAGGATAATAATATTGGAGATAGCTTTGATGGTGTGGTCAGTGAGTTAGAGCCAGACATCCTGAAGAGTGAGGTTGAATGGGCCTTAAGAAGCATTGCTAATAACAAGGCAGCAGGAGACGACGGTATCCCAGCTGAACTATTTAAAATCTTGCAAGATGATGCTGTCAAGGTGATGCATGCCATATGCCAGCAAATTTGGAAAACACAAGAATGGCCATCAGATTGGAAAAAATCAACTTACATCCCCATACCAAAAAAAGGGAAGCACTAAAGAATGTTCAAACTATCGAACAGTGGCACTTATTTCACATGCCAGTAAGGTAATGCTCAAGATCTTGCAAGGTAGACTCCAGCATTTCATGGAGCGAGAATTGCCAGATGTACAAGCTGGGTTTAGAAAAGGCAGAGGAACTAGAGACCAAATTGCCAATATCCGCTGGATAATGGAGAAAGCCAGGGAATTTCAGAAAAACATCTATTTCTGTTTTATTGACTATTCTAAAGCCTTTGACTGTGTGGATCATAACAAATTGTGGCAAGTTCTTGGTGGTATGGGGATACCAAGTCATCTTGTCTGCCTCCTGAGGAATCTGTATAACGACCAAGTAGCAACGGTAAGAACAGAGCACGGAACAACGGACTGGTTTAAGATTGGGAAAGGAGTACGGCAGGGTTGTATACTCTCACCCTACCTATTCAACCTGTACGCAGAACACATCATGCGACATGCTGGGCTTGAGGAATCCAAGGCTGGAGTTAAAATCGCTGGAAGAAACATTCACAATCTCAGATACGCAGATGATACCACTTTGATGGCTGAAAGCGAGGAGGAGTTGAGGAGCCTTATGACAAGGTGAAAGAAGAAAGTGCAAAAGCTGGGTTGCAGTTAAACCTGAAAAAAACCAAGATTATGGCAACGAGCTTGATTGATGACTGGCAAATAGAGGGAGAAAAAGTGGAGGCAGTGACAGACTTTGTATTTCTAGGCGCAAAGATTACTGCAGAGGCTGACTGCAGCCAGGAAATCAGAAGACGTCTACTTCTTGGGAGGAGAGCAATGGCAAATCTTGATAAAATAGTTAAGAGCAGAGACATCACACTGACAACAAAGGTCCGCATAGTTAAAGCAATGGTATTCCCTGTAGTAACCTATGGCTGTGAGAGCTGGACCATAAGGAAGGCTGAGCGAAGGAAGATAGATGCTTTTGAACTGTGGTGTTGGAGGAAAATTCTGAGAGTGCCTTGGACTGCAAGAAGATCAAACCAGTCCATCCTCCAGGAAATAAAGCCAGACTGCTCACTTGAGGGAATGATCTTAAAGGCAAAACTGAAGTACTTTGGCCACATAATGAGAAGACAGGATACCCTGGAGAAGAAGCTGATGCTAGGGAAAGTGGAAGGCAAAAGGAAGAGGGGCCGACCAAGGGCAAGATGGATGGATGGTATTCTGGAGGTGACGGACTCAACCATTGGGGAGCTGGGGATGGTGACGGCCGACAGAAAGCTCTGGCGTGGACTGGTCCATGAAGTCACGAAGAGTCGGAAACGACTGAACGAATAAACAACAAAGACATTGGATAATGGCACACGGCCTCAAAATCCATTTATTTATTTATTTTATTTATTTATCAGATTTATCACCGCCCATCTCCCCCAAGGGGGACTCTGGGCGGTTTACAATAAAATATAATTAATTAAAATACAATTATAAATAGACTAAAATAAGCATAAGAACAACAAATTTATAGATGTAATAAATATAACAAAATCCAGATGGCAGAGTCTTCTTAAGTCCATGGATAAAAAGGACACTCTAGGGCCATCCTAAGGCGCTAGCCATCCCCAAGAGTGTACATTCTCCTTCCCGCCCCAGGCATATTGACAGAACCAGGTTTTAAGTTTTTTTCTGGAAGTCCAGGAGCGAAGGGGCCTGTCTTATCTCTGGGGGAAGAATGTTCCAAAGGGCAGGGGCTACTGCAGAGAAGGCACGATTCCGTGACCCCGTTAGATGGAATTCTTTAACAGATTTATTTATTTAAATCATCTCGATAGACATTGGATAATGACACACAGCCTCAAAAACCATTGCTAAGCCACTGAGCCCCAGAACTGATCTTGGGAACGCTACCAAATGGATGTGCTTGAAAGGTGAGCAGGACTTGTGGTGGCTTGTGGTGTTGGGGGCACGCCGTTTGAATTTGCGCTCTGTTTGGTTGGAACGGATGAGAAAAATTATAATATTGTAAAAAAAAATGGCTGTAACAATTTTTGGGCTGATCAGCATGTCCTTTCTTTCTTCCTCTATAAGCCTTTCCTCCCTCCCCACCCCTTCATTTTATTAGCCAAGCTGCTGACAGGGTGCGTGCAGCTTCCCTGCCTTGAATTTTAATGGAGACATCACTCTTTCTTGAGCCTCTCTCAGAGTGGACAGGATATTCTTTGTTTGCTCTGTTTATTCCTGTCTGGCCTATTTGTAACTCCTGGGCTGCTCTGCCTGAGTGGCCCATTTTGGTTGAATGGAAGATGGGAGCTGCTGGGGGCAGGGATGTGGGAGCTTTGTTGAGCTTTTGGTTCTGGCTGGGCTGAGCTGTTTTATAGCTGCTGGGAGGGTGGGGGAGCAGGGAGAAGAGACAGAAGACATTACCCATTCTCCATTCCACATTAACTAAGAACACCCTTTGATAAGCAGGACAAACAGAACACAGAGTAGGACCGAGTTGTTGAAATCAAATGCTGGCCTACTTTGGAAACTATAGTACCAGGGCTTATATGTTGGAGGGGCAGAAGCTTGTGCCAACAGTGTTGGTCGGTGAAGAAGTGAATGGTAAACGGAAGTGGAAGACTTAGTATACAATGTCTGCAGTCCTGCGTTTGTTTGTTTGTTAGTTTATTCATTCTGTAAGGCACCATTCATTCATTCATTTATTCATTTTTTATCCCCCCTTTATTATTTCTATAAATAACTCAAGGCGGCGAACATACCTGATACTCCTTCCTCTTCCTATTTTCCCCACAACAGCAACCCTGTGAGGTGAGTTGGGTTGAGAGAGAGTGACTGGCCCAAGGTCACCCAGCCGGCTTTCATGCCTAAGGCAGGACTAGAACTCTCAGTCTCCTGGTTTCTAGCCTGTTGCCTTAACCACTAGACCAAACTGGCTCTTAATGATCACTTGCAGAGATAATAAAATGCCTGCATGTGCTTAGGATTGCTCTTGCAGAGACAGGCAGAATGGAAGTGACTGGAGGGCACAGAGTATTTTCTAGTCATTTGCCTGATTGTTACATTGAAGTTGAAAAAAACCAAAACACTGAGGTTTTCTTTTCTTCCCTCCCAAATTTGGATAAGGGTAAGCTCTAAAGCAGCTTTCCCCACTGTGGTACCTTCTAAATCAGAGCTTTCCAAACTTTTCATGTTGGTGACACACTTTTTAGACATGCATCATTTCGCGACACACTCTTACAGCAGGGCACAAGGCAGGCACTAGGACCTGCGTGGAATCCTGGCAGGGTCTGGAGGCAGCAGCAGCTGCGACACACCCAGACACTGCAGCCAACACACTAACGTGTCCCGACACACAGTTTGGAAAGCATTGTTCTAAATAGATTCGGTAGCAGAGGATTCTAGGTAGGCTGACCATATTTCCTTGAGACAAAAACTGGACATTGGGATGGCAAAACGGGATGGGGTTAAACTTATGTAATAAAAATTGGCAGAACTTCCATCGCCCCCTTGTGGCTGCCATTTTGACTTTTTTGACCACACCCTGCAGGCACCCCTGAACATGGATGTGCCCTTGGAGTCGCCAGGAACTAGGTTTGACCAGAGAGTGCTGTGTCTCCTAGCCTTTGAAGGATCATTCCATGCTGGGTAGCTGGGACTTCGCTTTCTCCAAGGCTGCATCTCTCCAGACCAGCGTTTCTCAACCTTGGCAACTCTAAGATGGGTGGACTTCAACTCTCAGAATTCCCCAGCCAGCAAGGATGGGAAAGCTGGGCGCTCCACGCACGGGGAGCCAACACGGGGGGGGCAGCGTGTGTGCGCGCACTCTGCAACACCCCCCTCCCTCTTTCGCTCGCGTGCACCAAGGTTCCCTCCCTGTCCCTTGCCTGCATCACCGCTGAAGCCCATTCCTCGCCACAGCCGCCGCAGGAGGCCAAGAGGAGGAAGTCGCCGTGGAAGAGCCCTGGGCTGGGCCTTGGGCTGGGCCCTGGGCTGGGCCCGGCTGGCCACGGCAGCCCCGCACCCACCGCTCCGGTCAGATGCTGCCTCCTCCTCTCCGAGCAGGATGCGGCAGCGGCAACTGGTAACCGGCAGCCTGTGGCGCACAGGGGGCGGATGAGGCAGGTTCCGCCCTGCCTCCTACCGGCCGGTGCAGGTAAAGGGTAAACGCGTGAGTTTTTCCAGCCGGCCGGCCGGCTAGCTAACTACAGCGGCGGCTGCAGCTTTTGAATACCACGTCGTTTGCGGGTGTGCTGGAGGTTTACGGTATCCAGTTGGTACCTTGTATAACGCGTGCCAGTTTCCAAGGTGGGGTCTGGGGCAGCGACAGGCCAGGGCGCAGGTTCCAGATCTTGGGCGAAGGCAGGTTCGGTCGGGTCGCACGTGGTCACAGGTCCTTTTATACTTTGGTTTTCTGCGCCACCTGCGGCTAGGGGCCAATCGGGCCTTGCGCTGCTGGGCCCGCTTTTCCCACCTCCTCTGGCGCACGCTGATTGGTGGGGGTTCCTCTTCTTCCAGGCCCCCTCCAATCAGCGCTTCTGGGTCGTCTGCCGTTTTCGCACCGTGACCGCTGCTTCCTGTTGCCGGCTCTTCTTTTTCTGACTTGGAGTCTGGCATGGCGGCGGCCCCAGGCACGATCCCAAAAGGTTTTTAAAAAAACGGGACAAAACCGGCGTTTATGTTAAAACGATGGGACGGTCGAGAAATGTGGAAAAAACGGGACTGTCCCATTCAAAACAGGACGTATGGTCAGCCTAATTCTAGGAGTTGCAGTCTTAACATGTCAGCTTGGGCAGCGCTACATTAAAGGCTTATTTTGCAAATTGTTTTACTAGGAAATGCATTCATTCATTTCTGAGTGCCACATATTGTTCATATCATATTCAAGTAATTGCTTAAAATTTATATATAAGAAAAGAAGAATATGTCTCCATTCTGCCTACCTTCTTGGCCAGGTTGGTTGGAAGATGAGTGCTAGTCTACCATTAGCAATGTAAGAAACCTCAGTTCTTCAGCATTTGTGTATCATTTAGTGAGCGCCCACCAAGCAGGGCTCTGTTATTAATGCGAGATCAACTGGTAGCCTGCAAAATAATTTTAATTGGCTAAATTAATATGGGTCCTGTGAAGTTAAAAATCCCAAGATAATTTTCAGGTTAGGGAGAAATCAAGTAATCCTAAAAGCTGTACTCTGAACATTTTCTCTAAATCATGTATCTCCCATGAGGTAAAATGCAGTTAATTGCCAAGTTGTATTACATTTATTGTGAGACTGATTCTGTCAAACACTCCACCAGATTTCCTTTGCTTCTGGTCACACAGATTTTACAAGCTGTTGGTCACAGTTCTGCACCCTCATCCAGAGATTCTGAAAGAGTATCATGTGTTCTCTTCGCCTCCTACAGTACTAGTTGCCCCTCTCTGCCAGTACTGTCAGCTTTAATTGAAAAACAACTCAACTTCCCCTCTGTTTTTTCTCGTGGTCAAACTTCACAGAGCCCTGCTACCCATCAGGAAGTTAATGAAGTATGTAACAGAAATATCCTTCCAATGAAGCACCATGTTGTTCTTTGGAAATGGGAAGCAAGATGACAAGTACATGCTAATACCACCCAATGTTGTAATAGCAATGGTTTAATTTAGTAATCATTAGGAGGATAATTCCCCTTCATGGATCACTGCCTTGTCGTGGCGAAGGGGCTTGCGTAACTCAATGAAGTCAGGTCAAGAAGAACAGGTCATGATGGAGAGTTCTGACAAAACGTGGTCCACTGGAGGAGGGAATGGCAAACCACTCCAGTATCCTTGCCAAGAAAACCCATGGACAGTATCAAAAGGCTAAAAGATATGACGCCGGAAGATGAGCCCCTCAGGTCGGAAGGTGTCCAAAATGCTACTGGGGAAGAGTGGAGGGCAATTCCGAGTAGCTCCAGAAAGTGTGAAACGGCTGGGCCAAAGCCGAAAGGACGCTCAGTTGTGGATGTGTCTGGAAGTGGAAGGAAAGTCCGATGCTGTAGAGAACAATATTGCATAGGGACCTGGAATGTAAGAACTATGAATCAAGGTAAGCTGGATGTGGTCAAACATGAGATGACAAGATTGAACATCGACATCTTGGGAATCAGCGAACTAAAATGGACAGGAATGGGCGAATTTAATTCAGGAGACCATTATATATACTACTGTGGGCAAGAATCCCTTAGAAGAAATGGAGTAGCTCTCATAGTCAATAAAAGAGTGGGAAAGGCAGTACTGGGGTACAACCTCAAAAACGACAGAATGCTTTCAGTTCGAATCCAAGGCAAACCATTCAACATCACAGTGATCCAAGTCTATGCCCCAACCACTGATGCCGAAGAAGCTGAAGTTGACCGGTTCTATGAAGACCTATAACACCTTCTAGAACTAACACCAAAAAAAGATGTCCTTTTCATCATAGGGGACTGGAATACTAAGGTAGGAAGTCAAAAAATAACCGGAATAACAGGCAAGTTCGGCCTCGGAGTACAAAATGAAGCAGGGCAAAGGCTAATAGAGTTTTGTCAAGAGAACACGCTGGTCATAGCAAACACTCTTTTCCAACAACACAAGAGATGACTCTACACATGGACATCACCAGATGGTCAATACCGAAATCAGATTGATTATATACTTTGCAGCCAAAGATGGAGAAGCTCTATACAATTAGCAAAAACAAGACCTGGAGCTGACTGAGGCTCAGATCATGAGCTGCTTATCGCAAAATTTAGGCTTAAATTGAAGAACGTAGAGAAAACCACTAGACCACTCAGCTATGACCTAAATCATATCCCTTATGAATATACAGTGGAGGTGAGGAATAGATTTAAAGGATTAGATCTGGTAGACAGAGTGCCTGAAGAACTATGGATGGAGGTTCGTAACATTGTACAGGAGGCAGCAACTAAAACCATCCCAAAGAAAAAGAAATGCAAGAAAGCAAAGTGGCTGACTGATGAGGCTTTACAAATAGCTGAGGAAAGAAGGGAAGCAAAAGGCAAGGGAGAAAGGGAAAGATATAAACAACTGAATGCAGAATTCCAGAGAATAGCAAGGAGAGATAAGAAGGCCTTCTTAAATGAACAATGCAAAGAAATCGAGGAAAACAATAGAATGGGGAAGACTAGAGATCTCTTCAAGAAAATCGGAGATATCAAGGGAACGTTTTGTGCAAAGATGGGCATGATAAAGGACAAAAAAGGCAGGGACCTAACAGAAGCAGAAGAGATTAAGAGGAGGTGGCAAGAATACACAGAAGAACTATACAAGAAAGATCTTAATATCCCTGATAAATACGATGGTGTGGTCACTGAGCTTGAGCCGGACATCCTAGAGAGTGAAGTCAAGTGGGCCTTAGGAAGCATTACTAACAACAAAGCTAGCGGAGAAGACAGTATCCCAGCTGAGCTATTTAAAATCCTAAAAGATGATGCTGTTAAAGTGCTGCACTCAATATGCCAACAAATTTGGAAAACTCAACAGTGGCCACAGGATTGGAAAAGGTCAGTTTACGTTCCAATTCCAAAGAAAGGCAATGCCAAAGAATGTTCAAACTACCGTACAATTGCGCTCATTTCACATGCCAGCAAGGTTATGCTCAAAATCCTACAAGCTAGGCTTCAGCAGCATGTGAACCGAGAACTACCAGAAGTGCAAGCTGGGTTTCGAAGAGGCAGAGGAACTAGAGATCAGATTGCCAACATTCGCTGGATCATGGAAAAAGCAAGAGAGTTCCAGAAAAACATCTACTTCTGCTTCATTGACTACGCTAACGCCTTTGATTGTGTGGATCACAACAAACTGTGGCAAATTCTTAAAGAGATGGGAGTACCAGACCACCTTACCTGTCTCCTGAGAAACCTGTATGTGGGTCAAGAAGCAACAGTTAGAACCGGACATGGAACAACCGACTGGTTCAAAATTGGGAAAGGAGTACGACAAGGCTGTATATTATCACCCTGCTTATTTAACTTATATGCAGAGTACATCATGAGAAATACCGGGCTGGATGAATCACAAGCCGGAGTTAAGATTGCCGGGAAAAATATCAACAACCTCAGATATGCAGACGATACCACCCTAATGGCAGAAAGTGAAGAGGAACTAAAGAGCCTCTTGATGAGGGTGAAAGAGGAGAGTGCAAAAGCTGGCTTGAAACTCAACATTAAAAAAACCCAGATCATGGCATCTGGTCCCATCACTTCCTGGCAAATAGAAGGGGAAGAAATGGAAGCAGTGACAGATTTTATTTTCTTGGGCTCCAAGATCACCGCAGACGGTGACTGCAGCCATGAAATTAAAAGACGCTTGCTCCTTGGAAGGAAAGCTATGGCAAACCTAGACAGCATATTAAAAAGCAGAGACATCACCTTGCTGACAAAGGTCCGTATAATTAAAGCTATGGTTTTTCCAGTAGCAATGTATGGCTGTGAGAGTTGGACCATA
The DNA here is from genome assembly GCA_023362775.1 of Charina bottae. Taxonomy (NCBI): domain Eukaryota; kingdom Metazoa; phylum Chordata; class Lepidosauria; order Squamata; family Charinaidae; genus Charina; species Charina bottae. The sequence goes on from JALMGJ010000006.1 coordinate 24,446,773, forward strand.
AGGAAGGCTGAGCGCCAAATAATTGATGCTTTCGAACTGTGGTGCTGGAGAAGACTCTTAAGAGTCCCTTGGACTGCAAGGAGGTCAAATCAGTCAATCCTAAAGGAAATCAACCCTGACTGCTCATTGGAAGGACAGATGCTGAAGCTGAAGCTCAAATACTTTGGCCACCTAATGCGAAGAGAGGACTCACTGGAAAAGACCCTGATGCTGGGAAAGACTGAGGGCAAAAGGAGAAGGGGACGGCAGAGGATGAGATGGTTAGATAGCATCACCGATGTAATGAACATGAATTTGAGTAAACTCCGAGAGACAGTGGAGGACAGGAAGTCCTGGCGTGCTATGGTCCATGAGGTCGCGAAGAGTCGGACACGACTGAACGACTGAACAACAACAAAGGAGGATAATTTACTCTTGCAAAATGGTTTATTAGGACATTTACCATATTGACTCTCATCCATTCTGTGAGACAGAGTATTCCTCAGATGGGCTTTCTGAGTTTTGAAAGCAGATCCCAACCTTCACCTGGACTTCCCCCCCTTTTGTCTTGAAATGTCTGATGGCACCTATTATTAACAAATGCATTCAGTCTACAACCCCATCCTGCCCCCCCCCGGGGGGGGGCTAAATTTGAGCTGCAGATTTCAGTGGTATAAAATTTGGCCTAGATTTTGGACTTTTTTCCATCTTCTGTTTTTGTGACATCTAGTTTGATGACTAGATACTAGATAAGGTACTCAATACCTGTACAGTCTCTAGTGTCATTTTGATTAACCCTAATTGAGCTATCTAACCAACCAAGTGTGGATTTTCCCCCCCACCGATGGACCAAAACTAAAATCTTGTCTGTCTCACGGTAGCTAATGGGAGACATGGCCCATGATGCTTGGGATCAGGGCTATCCCTGTGTTTTGGTGTTTCCCTGAGTAAGATTGACCTGTTGGTCCAATTTACTCTTTTCCACTAGTTGCCAGTACACCCATTCATTTGTTCTTCACCTTTAGGTCCAATTTGCACACTCTCTAAGGAAGGTAAGCAGAGATTACTGTTCCTTTTTGCTCTCATTGATGCCAGTTCCCTTGAAGAACATGACTGAACAGGTAGCAAAAAGATGCACAGATTGTCAGGGGATTTTTTCCTTTGGATTATGCTGCATCTCCAAGTCTGTTCTTGCTGACCTCACTCGACAACAGGATAGACAACTGGTACCCTTCATGTATTTTGGATTATAGTTCCTATAATCCTTAGTTTTTTCCGAGTTAGCCAGGTATTGCCATCTGTTGTGACTGTCCTCCTGTCCTCCTGCTAAGCTACAAATATACCTTACTGTTGATGTCACCTGGCTTGTGAATTTACCAGTGATGACCCTCTATAGCAGCATTATGGGGTATGTTTATATGATCAGCTCAGTCTAGATTGTCACTGTTAAATTCCTTAGCCCAGGTGGTGATATTGAGAGGAAGAAAAGGTTGGTACGAGAAAGACAGTAGACATGCCATTGACTATCCATCAACAGTTCAGTCTCAATATGTTGTCTGCCAACCAGATTTTTGCTAGCTGCAAAACACATTGAATAGCTGTGGGACTCAATCCAACATATTGTTATGTCAACAGGGTTTTATATCACTTCATCAATAACTCCTGTGGCTTTCTACTACAGAAAGGCTCTCAGTGGCACAGACTGAGGACTGACTGTTGGAGAGATTTGAAAACTATAGGGAGGAGAAATGGAATGGTATCTCTTAAAGAAGTGTGTGACTAACTGGGATCCTAAACAGCAGCATTTGACTGTATAACCTTTTATTGCAGGTCACACCTTCTGACTTGGATAAACTAAGCAAATACCTCTTTTGTATCTACTCATTTAAAGTGGACATTGCCTTAAAAATATAGCAAGGTTGTTTAAATCAGATAACTGGAAAAGAATTATAAGCAAGGATGATTTTTTTTAAAAAAGTATTGCTAATGTCCCCGGAGTCCGAAAGTGTAGCTAGGTGGAATTGCCCAAGATAGGAAAGGATGTTAGGCCAGGAAAGTGCATAGGCAGAAAATGGTCTAACAGCATCAGAAGTTAATTGATGGTCCCCCAATGTCCAGTGACAAGTCAACCTAGCTGAAGGAGTTCAGCAGAAAGCCTGGCATTAGACAGTCTAGTGAGATCGAATAATTGTCACATGATTCCTCAAGAGGGGGAATTATAGGAAGTTAAATCCTGTCTTGAACAGTCTCCTTTCCTCTTCTTTGGTCATTGTTGCAGAGCTTAGAAAACCGCTGTTTTATTCACAGCTTCCCCTGTCGCCTGTGAGTTGCCCTGTTCATGCTTCTGAAATTTCATGAGGGCCAAAAGACGTTTTTTTTAAATGGACAACTTAAAAAAATCACACAAAACAGATTCCCAAGTAGCAATTGCAGAGCCAAAATTGCTGTCAACCTTTATTTGCTATTGAGATCACTCTTTATCTGTCAGCCAATAAATTTAGCTGGGGCTTAACTTTATTAGTGACATCTAAACACATTACACATATGCTCTCCAGCATATGGGTAAATATATATCAATTTATTTTCATTAGTGTTTTTTGTGACAGGTGCTACTGAGTTTGGGGCTTCTGGCTTTGCTGGAGCTGTCATTATTAGGTTGGCTTTGCAGAACAGGAAGTGCCATTTCTTACAATATTAAGACTGTCCTGCAGAGGCCTCCTGAAACTGCCTCTGGGTGATGGCTGCCTGCAAATATATTGGCAAGTCATGAGCATCTGAGGATGCTGCTTAGTACGAGGTGAGTCTGTTTGTCCATTGAGCTTAGGGCTGTCTACTCTGACTGGCAGTGGCTCTTCGGAGTCTTTTCCCCTCTCTTGGGTGATGGTTCTTTGGGCATAATTATGTTGCTTTTGGCCATGGTTTTCAGCAGTTGCTTAAATGTAGGCTTTGTAATTTAAGTCACTTGTTGACTTTTTTGAGCAAACCCATTGAAAGGGAAAAGTGGAGGACGCATTTTTGTATTAATTTTAATAACATATAGGTAGACGCCCACACAGGTATACAGTAAGTTATACTTCCTCTGTGCAGACATTTCCCAAGTTGAAGGCTGCGCTATGGAAAAAACAAGAGCAACTTTCTTAGAAATCTCTGTCAGTGGTTCTGTTAATAAAGAGCAGACAAACTGGATTTCAGGCCAACTCATGACTTTAGTTTGAAGGGCAGTAAGTTGTCAAATTCTGTTCAATTGCAATTGCTGCTAGAAGACTCTGGGTTTGAATTATGCTGAGCTTTGGATGGTCTGGCTGCTTAATGCCTTGGATAGGAGATTGCCAGCACTTCTTTGTCAGTACCTTCTGCCCTCCTGATATGCTAATTTCTTGCCTTGTTTGATTGGCTTACATTGTATTATTGCTTTCCTTTTGATCTTTGACCATAAAGCAAATGAATAAAAACACTTTGAAGGCTACACTTGGCTAGGTGTGCTAGGGCTACATTCCCCCCCCCCCGCCCCCCAATAGTAGGTAGAACCAGGGCAAAACCTACATTTGACGTTTTGTTTACATTTATTAAAAGTAAATATGTTTACTCTCCAGTCATGAAGTTAATCACCTTCTCATATACAAAATTAAAAATTAGAAAAAGCTTCTGGTGCTCCTCAGAGCTGCACATAAGGCTTTTGGAGACTGCATAGAGTCCTGAGGCCTCACTGTTTTAGATATCTGTATGGCTGTGGCTAATGGATAAATAGTTTAATGAATTCCATCTATACCAAGTTCAGTGAGCTTGTGGAAGCAAGTTTAATTGGTTTATGCTTGGCAGCTTCCTTGTATGAATAGGCCCTAAATGTAGAGTTTTGTTTTTGTTTTTTGTGCCTTTGAGTCATTGTTGACTCCTGGTGACTGCCTGGACTAGTCCCTGCAGTTTTCTTAGCAAGATTTCAGAAGCGGTTTGCCATTGCCTCCTTCCAAGGGCTGAGAGGGTGTGACTGGCCCAAGGTCACCCAGCTGTATTCATGCCTAAGGTGGGACTAGAACTCACGGTCTCCCAGTTTCTAGCCTGGTGCTTTTAACCACTACATCAAACTGGCTCTCAAAGGTAGATTACTCAAGATTTTAATTTTGGCCAAGCTGGGATTCTGTATGAATCATCTTCCCAAATTGTTTTTTTTTTTAATGGAGGAACTCACCCGTTTCCTGTTCTTGCTTTCCTTTACAAACTATAATGCTAGCTGGTGAAGCCTTGTAAAACTACTACACATACAAATATGAATAACTGAGGCAATAATTTTGTAGATATTGGGAGCAAATGTGCTGAAGATCGGTATGATATTATCATACAATTGATAAGATTGCATCATAATGTGAAACCATGCTTACATGGTAATACCTATGGATTATATATGGCTAACATTTGTAAATGTTAATTGTGGAAAAATTTAGTGACTAATCTGTCTCTTTATGGATTCTCTCTCCCTCTTTCTCACCTTCTGCTTTAATGTTGGATGTAACCTTCCTGTTTAATTTGGGGGAGGGTTTTATTTCATAATTTAAGAGCATGTCTTTTATTCACTCCTTTGTTTTTCTTTTATCCAATTAAAACATCCATTAAATTCATTATCATCAATCCCAGGTCCAGTAAATAAATCCTGGCATGACTTTGATTTGTGCCTTTCTTCTGTAATGTCTCTATTTAGTTTTTGTTTCTATTTGGTAGTTTAATTAGTATATTTAACAAAAGCTCCTAATTATTCAGTTATATTCAAAGCGTCAAAGTATCACAGGTGCTCGCATCATAGTGACTTCTCCTTTGCTCTTATTTCCAATTCTAAAAATATTACTCTTTAATATAAATGTGATCACAATCTGAGTTTTTTAAATTCAATCATTTGAAACATACAGTAATGCATAAATGCATATACCATTTCATTATTGATGTATCATATTAATGGCTGATTGGTTTATATTCTTGTTCTTTGCTGTCGGACATCACCCAGGCATGATTCACAACACTTGAGATTCACAACTTGCCATACTTAGTACTAGCTAATCACAGAACTTTTAAGGACTCAGCACAGTAGATGAAAGCTTTATTGAAAACTAAAAGAAGTCATATCTATGCAGAGGGTCAACTGCTACAGCATATAGGAATCCAGCCTTGTGTGTGTGTCTGTGAGCACCCAGGGCTTAAATCTTAGGTCTCTTTCTCCTGCCCTTTCATAGTAACAGATTTTTTCAGCTCTTTTCCCATACTGGTATGTTCAGGGCATCTGCACTATGTTTACGTAATGGTTTTGTCCAATCTGAAGTTCAGTTTCAACCCTCACACCCACTTACACCAGACTTCTCAAACCCAGTGCCTTCAAATATGTTGGATTATAATTGCCATCATTCCCAGCCAATCCAATAACCCTCACCCCAATCTACCACACTGGGTAGTTGTGGAGATATAATGAAGAGAGATCCCCATGTAAGCTGCCTTGAGCTCCTGAGAAGGATATAGATCTAATGCATAAAATACAAATACAATTTCTCTAGTGTGTACCAGGTTAGAGAAAGCCAGCCTATATTGATACTGCAGAGCGTTCTGTGAGTTATTCCTTAAATTGCTGCTTTTCCTGGAGCAAGGTATATGCTAACATAGGTGGTGGTGACAGGTGAAGCATACGAAGAATACCTTCATAACCAAGGAAACTGAAGGGCAGTTTATAATGGAGTTATACGGACCACAGGTAGAATGACCTTTCTACCAGAGGTCACCACTTTAATAAAGAATCCTGGATAGATTGAATTAAGACACACATAGATTCTCATATTCAGGTATATTTACATTTTTCATTGCTGCTTTTTATACTCCCTCTTCCCACCTATGTGACCTCTGTAAATACAGAATTTCACTTTCATGACAATTTCTGGAAGGAGGAATAAAACATAGGACAGCTCAGAACACACAATTATTCTGACCCTATGAATGGCTCCCCAAGGTGAAAAAAAGTAGACTCTGCTGTGGAGCTGCAAACAGGGACAGTATACACCAGTCTAATTAAGAAAATAATTCCATTTTGTGTGAATTATTCAATTAGTAAAGTTTTTCCTCTTTCTCTTTCTTTTCATGCCCCATTTACCTGCATGTTTCCCCCAAAGAATCCCTAATGTGGGTTTCTGTCTAATGTGGAAGCCTTCATGTTTTCTGCTGAAGCTACCCCAGGCATGTGTATCAAAATCTGATGCTTTGAGATCATCTTTAGGTTTGTTTGAGCAATGCATTGGCATGTAGAACTCACAATCTGGGCAGAGATGAGTCCAGTGTGATTGTGTGGGGAAGCCTTCACACACAGAGCTTTTATTCATGACAGCTTCCACCTGAGCTCTCCGTTGCAGAGCCAACTCCAATTGAGAACATAACTTACAAAGGGAAAGCTGCTCACCACTATTTGCACATAGCCTTTAACTTGATCAGGCAGGCAGTTAACTTGTGCTGTCTTAACAAAATAACATAGTAGGTGAGACTGGGTTGGGAATAGTCTTAGTAGGTCTTCAACAATATTCTGAATGACAAAATGACATGAGCACAGGTTCAGCAGAATCAGAATTAAGAGGAACGGTATGTTGGCAACTTCAGTTAGTGGGGCTGAAAAGAGAATATAGATTCAGCTGGCTCCACAGTGTATGACTCCTTACTGTTGTGTCCCTGGCTTGATGGAACACTGCTTACTTGTTGAAGCCAGAATTCATTGTAATGGCCAAACCAGTAAACTGTGATTTGAGATCCTTCCTGCCAAAATAAACTGTAGCCATGATCAAGTTTGCAGGGATTGAACAGATCACAGTCTATGGATTTCTGTTAAGTCAGTTATGGAAGCACAGGGAGGAAGCTTCACATTTCAGATCTGAAATCATGACATCTGAACATAGCTATTGCATTTTTTGGAAATAAGAGAGCAAAGATCTTTCAGTGTTATGAAAAGGGGGGATTTGGAGTATTCTGTTCAATGAATTATTTTAAAAAGATTATTTCTAGTTTGAATGCAACTTTCTTGGAGGATGACAATATTTATAATTAGAACAAAAAATTAAACTGCATATAATAATGAACCATCTCTAAACAACAGATTAAGTCCAGGCTTAAGTTCATGCACCAATATTTTTTGTCCCCTCTTCTCTATAGCTTTTCCTCCAGCCCAAGTACACAGTAGGTTGGAAGACTTGACTGAAGGGGATGGTGCATTAGATGGAGAAGAGACCGCTCCCCTGCAGAGATGTCCTTGAGAGGCTCTCCCCTCATAGAAATTCCCCTTCTCTCTATCTAAGTCCCCAGGTTCAACTTAATACTTCATCTCTCAGCATAACATTTGGTGGGAAGGGGCAGAGAGGGCAAGGAAATCTGCTCTCCTCAGCCCAGTTGCTTGTATCTAGATAGAACCTGATGATAGTTCATTTAACTATATAACAATTGGGCCCTGTGGGGTTTCAAAGGGAACTTTGGATTGTTCCTGTACCTCTGTAGCATGGACCAACCAAGGCCTTAGTCTCAGTCTGCAATGAGCAGGTGATGATGGCCTTGGTTTGGAATGTGCCTGTATGGGTTCTCTATATTCATGGATCCCAGAGGGACCCTTGGTTTTCAGAGGAACTCAGGTGATGAAACAATACAATGCCTAGAGTGCTCTTGGAGGAGGACAAAGAGTAAATCTGTCAGCCCTATGAAGTAGGCCAGAGTAAGAAACCAATGCTATCTAGGTCTAAAACTACTTTTGTTGTAACAGCTATAGTAACAGAATCTTGCAAGTCTGAATGTGCTTCCCCCCTCCCTCCCTTTATCTTGGTGTGAACACCTGTCTGAGGCTTTTTCTCAAGTTAATTTCTTAGAATGGACTTAAGTTGTGCTTGTCTGATGATTGCCTGGGTAACAGATCTTCCCACTGTCCTTCACGGCCATTCTCTATGCCCTCTACATAATCTGACTGAGCACAGATGAGAACCTTTATTAGGGCTTACCTTGTTGCAATAGAAGCAGCAAATTGGGCTTACTGCTCTGTTTTTATCATGTCCACAGATAGCCAGTGAGTGACCCTATTTTGGGTGATTAAGTTCCTTCTTGGTAAGGAAGAGCTGGGGGAGCCCTTGCAGGGTTGCTCTAAGGCAGTGCTTTCCAAACTGCTGCCGTTGGCGACACACCAACAGTGGGGGTGGCGCGGGGGTGCGTGCGGGGGCGGGGACGTGCACGGCGGTGGTGTGGGGGGGGCGCGCGGCGGGGGCGTGCATGGCAGCGGCAGCAGGGGCGTACACGTATACACGCCCCCGCCGCCACTTCCGGGTTGTGTGGCGACACACCAAACTCTGTGTTGCGACACACTAAAGTGTCGCGACACACAGTTTGGAAAGCTGTGCTCTAAGGGCTATTCTAGGGATCTTTTGGATAAAATTACTTGGATCCACTCGGATCCATAGGACTCAGTCCCGGTTGCCATTGTTAAATGAGGACTCCGTGGGTTGTTAAGTGAGGACCTCATGTGAATCCGACTTCCCGCTGGCTTCTCCACTGACTTTGCTTGTGGGAAGCTGGCAGAGAAGGTCGCAAATTTTGATCACATGACTGCAGGGACCCTGCGACAACAAGGTCTGCTTGTAACTGCCACTCATTCAGCGCCATTGTAAGTTTGAATGGTTACTGAATGGGTGGTTGTTAAATGAGGACCACCTGTATATCTATCTATTTGTCAATCAAATTTCTAGGTTGCCCAACTCCAAAAGAAACAACACTATATCAGAAAAGAACACAGTTACCCCATGAGAACAGATTAAAAAAAAATCCACTCCCCTATGATCCCCAACCTAAAGGGGTCTCCCAAAGACCCTAACCCATCCTACCTCCAATTTGCTCTTGGAGAAAGAGCCAACTTTTTAGGGCTCACTTGAAGTTAGGAGGGGGCTATACAAACCTCAGGGGGATGCTGTTCCAGAGAGCAGGTGCTGTGACAGAGAAGGCCCACTTTCTGGGACCTGTTAGATGACATAGTTTGATTGATGGGACCCAAGTCAAGCCAATTTTGTCTAATTGCATGGGATGGGCAAACGTTACACGAGCCAGAGGGTACGTCAAATAGCCGGGCCCTATGCCCTGAAGGCCTTTATAGATAATAGCCACTGCCTTGAATTGTACCTGGAAGCTGTCAGCTGTACAAGGTTGACCAAATTAAGAAACCAATGCCATATAAGTCAGGATTACTTTTATTGTAACAGCTATAGTAACAGAATCTTGCAAGTCTGAATGTGCTTCCTCCTCCCTTCCTTTATCTCTGTGTGAACTAGGGATGGGCTTGTCTGAGACATTTTCTCAGACTCAAGTTACTTTCTTGACCCAGGCTCAGGCCCTTTTTAGCTAACCATTGCCTTGGTAGTGGCTCTTCCTCCTGTCCTTCAAGGCCATTCCCTATGCCCTTTACATATACTTGTAACCAATGCAGCCCACAAAACAGAGGCATGACATGAGCATAGCGAGGCCTGCCCATCACTAGTGATGCCTGCCCATTACAGCCCGTACCATTGCAACCTGCGCCAGCTGCAGCTTCCAAGTGGTCTTCAAGAGTAGCTCCATATAGAGTGCATTGCAGGAGTCCACCGGCAAGGTGGCCAACACATGAGTGACTGAAGAGCCTCTTGGTTCATGGATGGGTGCAATTGGTGCACAAGCTGGACTTTTGCAAAGGCCTTCCTAGGCGCAGCCGCCACCTGCTCCTTGAGCAGAAGCTGAGAGAATCGAAGATGGCCCCCAGATTACACAGCAGTCCTAAAAGGAGTAGTGCCACTCCATTCAGGACCACAGGTGAAGAGTCCTCATAATTGGGAGGTCAAAGCACCCACTAGCCACACAGTCTTGCTAGGGTTGAGCCTAAGCCTGTTCCTCCCTATCCAGACTCCAATAGATCTAGGCACTGAGGCAAGACCTTGACAAGGGTCAAGATATACAGCTAAGTATCATCCGGTACTAATGATACTTGACCCTGAATTGACAGATGATGTGCTCCAGCAGATTCATGTAGATAGGACAGCAAGAATGTTGAGTCTTGTGACAAGTCAGGGGCTTTGAACTCAACCTCTCACCTTCCAAAACTGACTGGAGCTGGCTGTGGAGGAAGGGGGAGAACCATTATGCCTCTCACTCCTATTCCCCATGACTGGATCAATAGCATCATCCATGCTATTGAAAGCCGACGAGAAGTCAAGGAGGGCCAGGAGAATTGTACCACCCCTGTTGTGGCGCTGCCATAGGTTATCGATAAGCGTAACCAGTGCTCTCTCAGTACTGTGTCTAGGCCTGCAACTTGACTAAAAAGGGAGGTTCTTCATTTCCTTGAAGGTTCTTTCCATCGATTTGTATATAAAACCTAAGTTGGGGCAAAAAGGAGTATTGTATGTGTTAATAAGGTACCTCAAACCAACCTAATAGTGCTGATGGAGTAGACATGCCCTAGCTTGTATTTTTTAAAAATATATATAATATGTAAATGAGTGGGCAATATTTGGCCCTCCAAATGTTACTAAATTATATAGTTTATCAATCCTGTCAATATTCCAGGACTGAGTTAGAGATCACAAGAGATGAGCAAAGATAAAGGAAGGAATAGGTGGCTCTTTTTGATGAAGGGCCAAAAATAAGCCTATTGTCCATGTGCTGCCCCCAGTGCTGTGAGAGGATGGGTGCATCTCAGTTGTAGATTAACCACAACTGAGACTGAGTGAACCTCAGCTGTGGTTAAACTTAACTATGGTTGTATATAAACCTTCATCACAATCCATGATTTGAACATTGCTGATCTCAAGCAAACTCTAGATTAACCGTATTTTATTGGGTTCTGATGGACAGGCAGGCTTCACAGAAACAAGCAAAATCTTCTGCTTACTGTGTGGTGGGATAACAGACAAGCCCACAACTTGCTGTTGCTTGTTCCATCACAATTACGCTTTTAAAAATGATGATCTGAGCAGTATGATTTCTCAGTTCACATTTATACATTTTTTACAATTCAAAATCTGCTGAGTTTCTCATAGATATTGTACGGTATGAAATATGAAATGTTACAGAATCCTTTACATGATAACCCTTGGGATTTGGGCTTATAGAAGGTTTCTCAGAGGACCAGTATTTCCTGCAAATTGAATCCTGATTGGCACAAATAAATCCAGATGGATGTGATATTGATCTGTGGTTCTGACTGTTCAGTGGACTTCTGTAGTTTGTGGGAGCTATGAGTAAATTGCTATGTACCACATTAAATATATAAAAAAATATGTTATGCATAAGCAAGCTGTTATTCACAATATACTTTGGTAATATCTTCTTGATTCCTCCTCCTGATCTGATGCAGTTTATGATGCTGTTGTTATATGTAAATAAAAAGGTACATTGTTTTAATTTTCTTTTTTGCAACAATTTTAAGTCAAAAATAAAAAGTAAACAGGAGATTTGGGGTCTTGAAATCTATCCTAAGATAACATGCTAAATTGTTTTCGTGAGAATTACTCATAAATACATGTGCTTGCATAGAACTGATGCCATGCTTTCGATTATTTGAATTGAGGAAGCAACACTGTTATGTTACATATTGTGGAAAGACCACAATGCTATAATTATTCCAAAAGATTTTCTAAACACTGGTGTTTGTCTAAAGATTATCCATTATTGATTGCTACTTTGAAAGTGATAGAATCAGAATCTAGTAACAAGATTTATGTAGTACTGTAAAAATGTATTGTTAACAAATTCCAGTACAGAGTAAGATTTATCAAATGTATGAACAGATTTTTAGCTGATGCATGGCAAATGCTGGAGGCATTAGATTGCAATCCATCTCATCTGTTTTTACTGTATCATGACCTCGCACATTAAAATCTTTGCGGTGACAGCAATTTTTAATTGAAACAAATAATTAAGAATTCCCCTTACGTAGGAAATGGTTTTGCATCATGGTTTTAGTCTACTCACTTGTCCTTGCTTCTTTCATCTGAGGACTTAAGAGCAGCAGAGTGTAATCAGAGAACCTGACTAATGAACATATTCTTTCTGGTATACAGCCTTTTGAAGGCAAAGGGAATTAACTGCGGCTCTCTGCATGAATGCAGAACTCTACAGAGCATGGGATACAGGGATGCCCCTCAGGCTTCCATCCCAGACGGGGTGATGGGCTGTTCCCAGCATCATCCCACTTTCTGGGACATCAGTTTGTATCAGCTTTCTCCTGCAGAAGCCCATTCCATGAAGGAAGGCCACTGGCATCTCAGTGTTTTTCACTACTATGCCTAACACTGTAAATCCTTTGTGTGGTGTGTGCATGCTTTTTAAAACAATGAACTATATTAATAATTATATGGTCCGCACATTAAATTTTTAAGAAAGGTTGGAAACAACAAATAGGATTTCTTTCACTAACTACGAGAAGGTGAAGATTTCGGGACTATTTCCCAGCATTATTAATTCCTCAATTGGTTCCTTGAATGAGGAATTGCACAATTAATATCTTGTTTGCAGGTACCCTTAGAGTTCAAAATTATTGAGTTGCAAAAGACAACTGTGAGGAAACCAACTTTCCAAAATTATAACAGGATTCAAACAAACTTCAAATTGGAGGGTTGTTTTTTTTTTGGGGGGGGGGGGGAGTATGTATGTTTATACACTGACTTCCGGGAATGTTCTGGGAGTTAATTTTATAAATACGTTCCTTAATATGTGGAGAACCACTATCTTTTGCCTACCCTAAATCCACTTCATCAGTTTCATTAGATGATTCTTGACTAGTATTAGAACGATAAGGAGAGAGAGGGAGACTGACTTTCTATATTCTCCTTTTGTATAGCATCCACAGCTACTGTGAGATAGGATTTCTCTCACTAACTATAAGAAGGTGAAGATTTGGTGACTATTTCCCAGCACGCTTTCCATCTGAGCTTCCATTTTAGCATATGAAACTGATTCTAGAATTTTAAGATTTGCATAGAAGCATATATGCATGTATATGTATGTATAAATTTGAAAAACACAAGAATGGCCATCAGATTGGAAAAAATCAACTTATATCCCCATACCAAAAAAGGGAAACACTAAAGAATGTTCAAACTATCGAACAGTGGCACTTATTTCACATGCCAGTAAGGTAATGCTCAAGATCTTGCAAGGTAGACTCCAGCAATTCATGGAGCAAGAATTGCCAGATGTACAAGCTGGGTTTAGAAAAGGCAGAGGAACTAGAGACCAAATTGCCAATATCCGCTGGATAATGGAGAAAGCCAGGGAGTTTCAGAAAAACATCTATTTCTGTTTTATTGACTATTCTAAAGCCTTTGACTGTGTGGATCATAACAAATTGTGGCACGTTCTTGGTGGTATGGGGATACCAAGTCATCTTGTCTGCCTCCTGAGGAATCTGTATAATGACCAAGTAGCAACGGTAAGAACAGACCACGGAACAACGGACTGGTTTAAGATTGGGAAAGGAGTACGGCAGGGTTGTATACTCTCACCCTACCTATTCAACCTGTACGCAGAACACATCATGTGGCATGCTGAGCTTGATGAATCCAAGGCTGGAGTTAAAATCGCTGGAAGAAACATTAACAATCTCAGATATGCAGATGATAAATACACACTTAATTTTAATAGTTAATAATTAATAACCATAGGATGCCACAATATATGGAACTCAACATAATGCAAAATAGGCTGTCTTCTTGATTTTATATACAAATGTTAAGTATCTTGCTAAACTAATTTTAGATATGGATTTTACTTCTTTTATTATAGCTGAGAACTTTTATTGGATACATATGGCGTATTTTTATTTGTACTGGTCTATGACTGTAATAAAAGGGGCGTGGTGGCTCAGTGGGTAAGACGCCAGGCTTGTCGATCAGAAGATTGCAAGTTCGGAGGTTCGAATCCCTAGCCCTGTGTGCGGAGTGAGCTCCCGCACTAGCTCCAGCTCTTGCCAACCTAGCAATTCGAAAGCATGCAAATGCAAGTAGATGAATAGGTACCACTTCGGTGGGTAGGTAACAGCGTTCCGCGCGCATCATGCGGCCACATGACCGTGGAAACGTCTTCGGACGCTGGCTCTTTGGCTAACAAACGGAGATGAGCACTGGCCCCTAGAGTCGGAGACGACTGCACAAATGTGCGTGGGGTACCTTTACCTTTACCTTTACCTTTACCTTTATGACTGTAATAAATTGAATTGAAAACCTATGGCTGCGAGAGCTGGACCATAAGGAAGGCTGAGCGAAGGAAGATAGATGCTTTTGAACTGTGGTGTTGGAGGAAACTTCTGAGAGTGCCTTGGACTGCAAGAAGATCAAACCAGTCCATACTCCAGGAAATAAAGCCAGACTGCTCACTTGAGGGAATGATATTAAAGGCAAAACTGAAGTACTTTGGCCACATAATGAGAAGACAGGATACCCTGGAGAAGATGCTGATGCTAGGGAAAGTGGAGGGCAAACGGAAGAGGGGCCGACCAAGGGCAAGATGGATGGGTGATATTCTGGAGGTGACGGATTCGACCTTGGGGGAGCTGTGGGTGGCGATGGCCGACAGGAAGCTCTGGCGTGGGCTGGTCCATGAAGTCACGAAGAGTCGGAAGCGACTGAACGAATAAACAACAACAAAATATATGCATGTATTGTATGTATGTATGTATGTATGTATGTACTATGTATACACACAAACACACACACAGAGTAGCCCATTTACAAGAACATGCTGAACACATGGAAGGGTATGTAGGTGATTGGAGAAAAAGAACATGGTTCATACTAGGACCAATAGCTCTAAATTTGCTTTTCTTATTTGTGGACTGCATATCTGCTTTAATAATTTCTCAAGATGTGAACTACAGTTGTGGACAAAACCGGCTCTTATGTCATGGAGATGGACAACATCACTGCATTGTCCCAGGAAACAGGTACTATTTCTGATCTTTGTGGATGATTGCAGTATAGTTGCTATGGTAGAAAGGCTTGCATTTGACTTCTCAGATTATGCTGAATACATTAGGAAGACAGGACTATCTCTGGTTACCTGAACAGTCAGCTTCTTTGTGTGACTTTCTCACAGTGCAGAAGATAGGGATAATTGGCCAGTTGTATAGACCTGACTTCTTTGGAATAGTGCCCTCCAGATATGTTGGAATACAGTTCCCATTGTCTAATTGTCCATGCTGGCTGCAAGTGCTGAAAATTTAGTCCAATGCATTTGGAACGCACCAGGTTGGAGAATTTTGTTGTATTTAATTATGCAGAGCCTGGCTGAGTGCTATGTTGGGAGCAGAGTAGATGACAAAGAATTGTTGTCTTATTTCTGTTGCCTTGCAGAAGATTAATTCTTCCAGGCTTGCACGGCATGGGGCACCTAGCTATGCTTCAGGTTGATAAGGTTAGCTCTAGTAAGTCATAATATCCGTGAATGTGTAATTCATGCAATTCTTACTTCACTCCACCATCCCCCAGACTTGTTGATAGTATCTTCTGGGACTACTATGATACTCATGTTGGGGAAAGAAGGTGTCATCTCTATTTGTGGGTGTGAGATCCCTGGCAGGCATCTTGCTTAGCCTTGTCTTCCTCTCAATAGCTTCTTCTATATCCCTCTGTCTGTAGTTCTACTTATCCCTCCCCTCATATTGGGGCACTTCTTGGAGAAATACTGCCAGTTACAATTTGCTAAGTGACCAAATAATCTGCAAGAGATTCTTGTTATTTATGCAGAGAGTTGATCTTTGTGGCTATTGCATGCCTAAGAAATGCTTTCCCAAATCAAGCACTATTAGCATCACACTAGAGGCTGTTTCATGCCATGTAGCTCCTCTTTTGTTGTTAACCTGGCATTCCATCAGGGCTCCTGGAATTTGCTGGAGAATCCTTCCTCATGAATCTTACTTATTTAGACTCCCACTGTCTGACCTTTCGTTGCCTCCCTTGGCCAGCTGATTACATTAATCTTTATGAAGTATCGTGCCTGGCCAGATGTACATATTGTGCTTTGTTTCATCATGTTTTACTGAATAAGCCACAATTGGCTGGATCCACATAGCACGTTAAGATTTACAGTATGGCTTACAGACTGTAATGGCTGGGTTTTATACTAGGACCAGCCAAAATAAAATAAACCACATAATGGATTCATCCAGTGTATGAACCTATCCATAGTCATGATAATACCTTCCATTCTTCTTCTCAGATCAGATTATGTTTGTGCACTGATATTTGTGAAAGCAGCAGTGCAAGGGTGTAAGGCTGCTGACCGCTTCTTGCAGAGATCTCTGGATCTTCTTAATTATGATTCTTCCCCACAAGTCCTTTCCTGTAGTCAATTAGTTGCTCTCTGCTCTGAATAGTCAGCTGTTTATAACCATGTCTGGTAAAGAAGAAACAATTAGTTTAAGGAAGGATTTGATAAAGAGAAAGTGCATGCATTTTTTAAAAAATCATTTGTTGGCAATGCTGCTGTGGTTTAGGAGTGCAACAAATAACATCTGATTTCTGGTGTTCTGGCCTTTGGAGAGGACAATTGATGTCCCTTTCTTCCTTTCTGTTCCCTTCTGGGTTTGTTTATTTTTTTGCCATTGTTGTTCTTTTGTCTTATGCTGTTTTTGGGTTTTTTTGTATTGTCCATTGTTTTTAAATGTTTTAACAACTGTAAACTGCCCAGAGTCACTGGGATTCAGGTGGCATATAAATTTAATAAATCATCATCATCATCTTTCTAATAAGGCAGTATTGCTAAAGCAAAGAAGAGGTAGGAACTTAGGTACTGTAGGTTAGGTAGCTTAGGTAGGAACATTGGTTTAGCTGCGATATTTGGATGGCTGCGTAGGAATGGAAGAACTGATCAGTTGTTTCCCCAAAAGGAAAAGTCTCAGTGTTCTCCAAATGTTGATCTTTGCAAAACCTTCAGCTGCCATAGCATAGAATATCCACTTGTCAGGGTTCTAGTTTGAATCCTGCCATGTACTTCGGAGATACGTGTCAGCCTGGAAAGCGATGGGAGGGGGAGCGCATTCTAGGAGCCGGGCCAGACTGCTGGAGACTGTTGCGCCGAGCGTCAAGGTTGTCCACCTACACGAGTGTGGTGGGGGCTTGAACGGAGTGGGAAAGTAACGGACACTGACATGGGCGCGAAAGGACTGGCGCAAAGGGGGAGAGCTAAATTTGACTGTTTGGCGGGAAATCGTCATTCGGATCTTTGAGAATGCTTTGATTTACATGTATCCTTAATAAAGCTTATTCCGCATTTCAATTGAATTGCATGGAGAGGTGTTTATTGGGGCATTGAAATCAGAGACATCACACCACTGAAACTCAAAATCATTCATATAAAATAATTATTTCTTGCTTATGATATAACCACCTGTATCTCTTTTTCCACAGTAGCTTTTTGATGTTAACAGTGTTGCCTGAATCAATATACGTCTTCATATATTTATTATGGCTGCGTTTCTTAAATTTAGAATATTTAATCCATTTTTTAAAATTTGAAAAGCTTAAAACAACAGATGCATGAAGTGTGAGTAGAAGTGCAATAATTTCTTATCAAAGAAAATGTTTTGTGCAATGGCTTTTAATTTGGGAATGCAGAGCTCCAATATTCTCCTCCAACTTGGTGCCCTTTGTGTGTTAGAGTTCAAGTGCCATGATTCGCAGCTAGTGTGACATTATGTTGGCCAGGAATTATGAGGACTTGAAGACCAATGTATACGGAGGTCATTAAGTTGGGGAAGGTTGAAACAGAATGTTGGAACATCAGCTTTTTAAAAAATAGTTTGATTATTTATAACTATACAAATTCAGGCAAAAGTGTGGACTGAACATGTAAGGAAGAAGGAATTTTCCCTGATACAGACTACCGCACCTATTTCATTTCATTTTATTTTATTTTATTTTATTTTATTTTATTTTATTTTATTATTTTATTTATTTATTATTTTATTTTATTATTTTATTTTATTTTATTTTATTTTATTTTATTTTATTTTATTTTATTTTATTTTATATTTTATTTTATTATTTTATTTTATTTTATTTTATTTTATTTTATTTTATTTTATTTTATTTTATTTTATTATTTTATTTTATTCATTTTATTCATTTTATTCATTTTATTTTTTATTCATTCATTCATTCATTCATTCATTCATTCAAATTTTGCCACCGCCCATCTCCCCCAAAAAGAGGGACTCTGGGCGGTTTACAACATCTTCTCTCTCCTTTTCATTTTTCTTTTCTTCTCTTCTCTGTCTTTATTTTCTTCTCTCTTTGTTTAAGATTTCACTGAAATGAACTGTTTGAGGAAAACAATAAGATAAACCTTTGATGGTTCAGGTATCTACAAAATGGTAGTTTCTGTGGTGTGCAAAAAAGGAGCTGATCCAAGAATCAGTAGAAAACACAGCTTTTATTTCTATTAAAATTTACAAGCAACCAGGTGTGAGGGAATACCGGTCATGGATTTTTAATTTCTGGATCACTTCTCTTCTGTCAACTTGCTAGAATGCTTTGAGTAGATGTCAGTAGACTTTGCTTGTTAAGGACATACACACATGACATGTTTTGTTGAAGACCCCAATATGGTCATTTAGGACAGAGGCTGTTCCACCATAGACAAATTTGACTCCCCTGATTTGATTCAAAGTGGGGAGAATAGAAAGATAAAAAATTTAACACTTGTTTGTATCTTTTCTTCATTGAGGCCATAAAAGAATACTGAAGAACTCTCATAGCATTTCTCTCTTGGATATAGACAGCCCTTCACCACATATCTACTGTATAGCTTAATGGTGAAGTCCTCCTCATTATTTGGCAAAACAATATGACTGATTGAGCTACTTTTTCAGGCTATCTGTATGATCTGTGTTGGGAAAGTATGTAGCAGCTGTAGGAAGCTGTCCTTAATCATCATCTGTTCTCTGTCGTGACATGATAGAAAAAAGAGGTTTGTTTGTGTAAGAGCTGTAGGAAATTCTGAGTTTATGGTTCATGGATCTGAGGATGAAGGAGATAAGAGAAGTACATGACTTTACACTGTGGACAATTTATTCAAATATGAAATATGACCAGGATGGCAAGATACGCTTATTACAACATTTTTCTTGTGGTTATTGCTACTATAATTGAAAATTTTATTAACTGGTTTTGCTTGGAATGTTTGAGTTGCCATTTAGAATAGATCTAAAATATGCATGTCTTTATAGCACAATCTTGCATGTGTTAATTTAGGAGTAAGTCCCAATAAGTTCAGTGGGGCTTGTTCCCAGATAAATAGGCATAGAATTTCAGCCTTAGGTAAAATACTATAGGCCACAATAGCTGTTGATTGTATACTTTGTCAGACAAAGCAAATGCAAATCAAGGGCAAAAAGCATGTTATTGCATCAAAATAGCCTCCTTTTTCGTTTTCTATAAAGATCTTCATAAGGAGCAAAATAATTTGCTTGGTTTTAGTCAAGGTAATTTTTTAAAATTGTCTAATGAGAATGCATTGTGCTAATGTTCATATGTGGATTCAATTAGCATTTAGTTAATTAGCCTTTACAAATGAGGATTAACTTAATTACATAACACTAACCTCTCAATAACTCTAAAGGGTAGAAAGGCTGTTTTTATTAAATTCAGAAGGCCTACATGTGTGTGTTAAGATCTGAAATGGCACACACATAAATTAAAGAATATTACCCACAGAGGATGACTATTAGAGATGATGATCAAAGGAAGCAAACTGTGTACATGACTTTAAAAAAAAAGAATGGCGTAGATAGAATGCATGCACATGTGGCTAGCCCCTGGTTTCCATACATATTTCTGCTTTATGGAGAAAGAATGTATTTGAAAGGATGGGTATCAGATACTCTTTTTTGGTGATGTACAATATTTGAGGGGTCATTGACTCACATGATTTGGTCTTGTGAGTTATTGGCATCTTTTGGGAACAATATGTTAACATGTATAAGTAGATTTGGGGAGAAATCTACTTATTATGAGGGGCGTGGTGGCTCAGTGGGTAAGACGCCAGGCTTGTCGATCGGAAGATTGCAAGTTCGGAGGTTCGAATCCCTAGCCCTGCATGTGGAGTGAGCTCCCGCAATAGCTCCAGCTCAACCTAGCAATTCGAAAGCATGCAAATGCAAGTAGATTAATAGGTACCACTTCGGTGGGTAGGTAACAGCGTTCCGCGCGTGTCATGCGGCCACATGACCGTGGAAGCGTCTTCGGACAACGCTGGCTCTTTGGCTAACAAACGGAGATGAGCACCGGCCCCTAGAGTCGGACACGACTGCACAAATGTGCGGGGGGTACCTTTACCTTTACCTACTTATTACATTCCAAAAATCTGACATTTTTTGAGGGACTTTGGTTGTTGGGCATGGGGAATCACAAAGAGATTTATTTTGAGAAATCGGAAAAGTAATATTATTCCAGATATTAAGGACTGGGCTCAGGAGATTTGTAATCTATCCATTTTTGAAATGTTGAAATTGGTAGATTTTCTATCAATCCAAAGTTGATATGTTTCCCTTTGGCATAGATTTTATATTTCACAACAGCATTTTTTTCTTTCAAATTAGAAATTTTCATACAGTGTCAGATATACAGTATATGTGGTATGCTTAGATTGTGCCTCCTTTTCTTTTTCCCTTTTTCTTTTATTTGTTATTATTTGTTAGTTGGTCTTCATTTTTTTTGGCATTTTTGTGTACTCTTTTTAAAAATGAATAACAAAAAAGAAAATTAAAGAAAAAAGACACCTATTTCTGCTTTATGGAGGTTGACTTAATAAAAGAACTGACAGCTTATGTTTTGGAAATGGCCTGCATGCACGCACATATATGTATGCAATGTGTCTATTACAGTATTTACCATTGACATGCCAGTGAGATATCTCTACATGCTTGCAATGTAGTGTGCTTCTGATCAATGTTCTGCCCTCCAGCCATTTCACACAAGCACTTTTCCATGCATTTGGCATTCTATGGCTATTGAGCATGCATAGTCCTCACTGGGCATTTTGATTTCTTGTCTCTTCTTAAGGCTTCCTAAAAATAGCAGGAGAAAGCCTTAAGATTCATTGCTACATTTTGGTTTTCACAAGCCCCATTTTTGCTACATAACTATCTCATCAATATTCAGCATCTCAGTTTGCTATTGGAATAAATAATTTATGCATTGTTTTTGTCCTGCTTATCCAAGCAGGTGTGTAATGGTTTCTTGGTCAAGAAACTTCAAGTACTCCTTGATAGCCCCACACTGGCTACAGGAACTGGGCAACCCAGGAAATGGTTCATTACTGATTACAGCATTGATCTGCCTGATTCTGTACCACACATCAGGGTGGTTCAGTTCATACCTGAAAGAGAGGCCAGTGGCAGGGTCCCAGTTACAACTTCCGGGATGTCAGCAGCCGGCTCTGAAAAGCGAGGCATTCTGGGACTTGTAGTTCCGATGCCTGGAAAAGAAGAGCCGGTTCCCTCACCCCCTCCCTAATCGCGCGGGTATTGTATGATATGATTGTATAAAAATTGAAGTACATGATTGTAAGCCGCCTAGAGCCCTCCATTAGGGAGGGGATAGGCGGGGTATAAATAAGATAGATAGATAGATAGATAGATAGATAGATAGATAGATAGATAGGGGTGTTTGGGTAGATCTGCTGGGTGGGGAAGAATTACCATTGCTATCCAGTAGCATCTGTCACTAAAGATGATGGACTCCCTTTGCCTAATAATTGGGCTGAAGTGCTGGAAGTCATTGGTAGGTTCTTGACAACTTGCAGGAGGATGATAACGAATAATCCCATGATAGTGTGTATAATTAGGATGAATATTTCACACTATAGGGAAGCTGTTAGCCCTATGATGAGTATAGTGTGTCTGTCAGACTTGAATATGTAAAAAATTGCTACAACTTTTTAATTAACCTTGGCCATGGCAAAGCCCATATACTGTATATAATAGTTTATTCGGTCAATGACCAGCAGAAATTTAAAAAAACCAACCAACCAAAGTAAAATCAAATAGATAAGATAAAATACTAGCATAACAAAGATAAAATAACACATAAAAATGTGACATACACTGCTATAATGGTGCATTAATTACCTGTGCAAGTGTAAATCTAAAGTATTACAGACTATGAAGTAAAACATATATGATCTAAAAACAAGATAGCTAGTATGTGTTAAATCCAATGTGATAAATAAAACAGAAGTGGTTATTTCTGACCAGTTATGCCTTATTTTCATTGTGGCAACACAGAATTTGGCTACCGCACAAGTGATAAAGGGTTTCAAATCTTCTACAACAGAGCTTTCCAAACTGTGTGTCGCGACACAAAAGTGTGTCGCCACACACAGCGTGGTGTGTCGCCACACCACCCGGAAGCAGCAGCGCGCGCGTGCACGACGGCCGCCATGCACGCACGCGCCGCTGCACGCCCCCTGCGCCGCCACACGCCCCTCCCGCGCCGCCACCGTGCACACACGTGCCGCCGCACACCCCCCGCGCCGCCGCCGTGCGCGTGCGCTGCCGCACGCCCCCCCGCGCTGCTGCCGTGCGCGCGCGCCGCCGCACGCCCCCCTGCGACGTCGCCGTGCACGCGCGTGTCGCCGCCGCTGGGTGTGTCGCCAGCGGCGGCACTTTGGAAAGCCCTGTTCTAGAAGATGGTTTACAGAGAAATTGTCTGGCCTCCATGGAAATTTACATATTAGGGGCAGAAAATAAGCAGACCTGATATCCCTACAGAGCTTACAATGTAGTAATACATGCGAAATGGTTTCAATCTCCTTGTTGCCACATGGGCAGGTACACTTGGTTAAAGGGGCTTTGGAGTACCTGCCTTGCAGCAGTGTGGATGGTAAGATGTTAATGCCCGGCTTTGAAAAATACTATTCTCACCTTGAGGAGCATAGGGATTTTGCGCCCTGCTAGTTTAGGTGTGTAGAAATCTGGATTATGAAGCAGGTCCATCATTGAATTGACATACAGGTTGAAAAGAGAGGGGGCAAGAATACATCTATGTTGCACTCCTCTCTGAACACTTACTGTGCCAGAGAGGGACCCTTGGGGACTACACTTCACTCTTAAGGTGGTGTTGGAGTATGTATGTATGTATGTATGTATGCATGCATGCATGCATGCATGCATGCATGCATGCATGCATTCATTCATTCATTCATTCATTCATTCATTCATTCATTCATTCATTCATTCATGTTCCCCACAACAGCAACCCTGTGAGGTGAGTTGGGCTGACAGAGAGAACTTGCCCAAGGTCACCCAGCCGGTTTTCATGCCTAAGGCGGGACTAGAACTCACAGTCTCCTGGTTTCTAGCCCATTGCCTTAACCACTAGACCAAACTGGCTCAGTTCTGTATCAGAAAGAGGAGGCACCTGTCAATAGTTGTGTTTTTTCATTTTTCCCAGAGGGCATTCCTGGAAATTGAGTCAAAGGCATGTTTAAAAACTAGAAAGACCACGGGTTGTTTTTGTCTTTCTAACTCCTGGGTTGTCTTTGAATCAGACTGCTCCATATGCTGATCCAGCTGTTTTATATGGCTCCAGAGTACCATAGACATAGAAGTGGGATCTTACAGAATGCGGCTGAATTACTTTCACTGTGACCACAAGACAGAGAAGAAAAACCGATGAACAACCAGTTTTATGACTAAATATGTTCTGGATCCTCCTTTAAACCAGTCATTGCACTTGGGTGAAAAACAGCTAACCATGCAAGTCTTTGCATTTTTCACACTGAAATTTTAATATCCCTTGAGCTTCTATCATGTACTGTTTATGTGAATATGGAAGCTTAAAAGAGGCATTAATGAATTAAATGTATATCCCGCCCAGTGTAACTTTTCTTCCTGACAAGTTAAATCAGCCCAAATCACATGCTAAACAAATACCTGGTTCTAAGAGAGCTCACAAACTAGGCTTGTGTGATTTGTATTGCCAAGTTGGCTGTTTTTTATGCAGAAAGACTTGGTCTGCAGGTTGCAGTTCAACTAGTTCTGATGTTTGTGACAGTTTCTTTAAGTTGAGAACTACAGAATCATTAAATCATTAAAGGGAAACTGGTTTTTGCAGTCTTCTAAAAACTATCAATGGTGCAAGCCTCTTTTGGATATATTACTGCTCAGTGTTGGAACTGACTGATGTTATTAAGTTTCATTGACGTCACTCTTATTTGATGTGTTTACCATAGAGCTGTCAATATATCATAAAACTACGGTGTGAAGTCAGTTCTTCATTGGCATCTTTGTGCAAGCAAGGATTATTCACAGTGTGAAAATCAGATACTGTATTAAAAAATACATCCCAAATGGTGGTATTAGCCTGGAGATTGTGACAAGGAAGATGGGTCATCCTCAGATCCAACCACAGTAACCCATTTGCAATGTCTAGGCTAAGAAGATTAATGGCTGGTACTACACCTGCATTTAAGATCAAGTTATCTCCACCACAGCTTTATATTTTCCATGTAATCATAAGCATGTATGAGAACCAGTGGCTCTTCCTGCACTGCATAAAGCCAATTTTTAAATCATGGCAGCTGATTCTCTGTTTCAATATCGTATTAGAAAATGTTTATTTAGAAACCATATATCTCACTTTCCTTGCAAAAATCCAGTGTTTACACTGAAAAACAAATGCATCATAATGCAACTAAATGATCCTTTGGTAAATCAATTCATTTGAAATTCTTTGCTGATGTTCAGCATTATCAGCCTAATGTTGTTTTGGGTTTGAATGACTCTGCCACTGCCTTTTTAGCTATTCTTTAGTGCAGAGCTTTCCAAACTGTGTGTCGCGACACAAAAGTGTGTCACCACACACAGTCTGGTGTGTCACCACACAACCCGGAAGCGCTGACCATCATCAGCGCTTCCGGGTTTTCCTGCGGAGACACATCAACCGCGGCGCGCAAAAACCCGAAAGCAGCAGCAGCGCTTCCGGGTTTTTGCGTGCTGCCACAACGGCAGCACTTCCGGGTTTTCCCGCGGCGACACACCAATGGCGGTTGGTGTGTTGCCGCGGGAAAACTTTGGAAAGCCCTGCTTTAGTGGATTTGGAAATTCATATTCCATGACAATTACATCTGAATATTTTGGGTTATATTGGAAATTACAAATGCTATGAGAAATGCTAAGTGCTCCTAAAAAATAAATGGCAGCAGATAAATGAAGTATATCAGTGTTTCTTAAACACTGTTACTCTAAAGAACTCTGCTTGCTCTTTAGACAACCAGTAAATTTTATGTTACTGTATGTTAGAAGATAGTTGCAAAGCCCCTTCCTTCAGTGCTTTTTACTCTTCATCTAGATTCTTTATATTTGGTTTTATTCATCATACTTCCACTCTTTGATGTTTCCACTGCAGCTGCTTGGCACTCTTGGAGATGCAAGCTGCACTTTTCTGTTAAGGCATTTGTTTCTATCAACATTCCTCTAGCTGGGCACCTTAAGTTATGTGTGCGCTAGTAAGAGGCTGATTCTAGAAAACAAGGATGTCAAAATCATTAAATACAAAATCCAGCTAGAAGTTATCTGATATAGCAACTTAAGTAAAGAAAGATGTTATATCACATCCAGGAACCTAGCACAATAGACCATAACTCAATTGCCAATAAATTTCTGACTCTGAAACTAATCGTATCTCCGTACCATACAGTGAGCATCAGCTTTAAAGAATATCCATGTTCAAGGATTACTCAATAACGCCCAATTACAATATTACTCAATTATATCCATATTCAAGGATTATTCAAGGAAAACAGAAAACATTATATGTGTATTCTCTGAGTAAGGATAAAAAAGAAAAAATATCAATAGCCTTTAATAAAGCATTTAATCCTTCTCATTCGAAATGGATAGATAGCTTTGCATTGTTTGGAAGTAAAAGCCGCTATTTTAACCTTTCAGAATGTTTTTAGTGAAATGCTTGTAGGAAGATGTGCAGGGTATTTGTCAAGTCACTAGTGAAAAACTAATTACTGACGTCTTCATTTCTGATGGACAGAAAACAGAAAGAAAGTATATCCTACCTCTTCCTTACTGGAAAAACATAAAATCGGGTAGGCAAAAATGTGGACAGAGTTGCCTGATTGCAGAAGGTACCTAAGACGTTGCTTCGAGCAGCACTAGGTCATCTAAAGGGTTCTTCGTGAAGCCTCGTGGACAGTCATGGAATGCACCAACTTAATGTGGCTCCATGTCTGGGAGTGGGCCATGCAGTCTAAGGAGTTGGGGGAACATTCTTATCAATTGCTTTTTAAGCACATATCAGTTTGGGTTTGGATGACAGTCAAATAATAGGGAGTTCAGTGCTGGTAATGCAAAGAACCAGCTATAATTTCTGTCATCCCTTTATGTTCATGCAGGGCTTTTGGGAGAACCACAACAAGCTGATTAGCGAATATGGACCTTCTTGTGGGTAAGTTGTTCTGACTTTTTGTTTTTCCTGTTTACTTCCTGGCTTAGGGTGTGAAACTGCTTGTGAATTTTGACACATGCTCAGCCATCAACCATCCCTAACCTGGTATCCTTTAGGTATATTGAATTAGAATTCCCATCATTCTCACTGAGGTTGTTATAAATTGGATCCAGTTATTTATTTATGTGTTTGTTTTATTCAATTTATATGGCCACCCATCTCGCACAAGTGACTCTGGACAGCGAGCAAAGGTTAAAAACATCAATATAATTATAAAAATGACAGCACACAACAGAGAAAATGTTTAAAGGACAGCCAAGAATAAACATCCATATTAATAACAATAAGTCATAGTCATCTGACCTCCTAACCCCTTATGTCTGGGCTATCAGCCAGGTCTTAAGGGCCCTCCGAAAGACCAGCAAGGTTGGGGCCAACCTAATTTGTGGGGGAATGGTATTCCAAAGGGCAGGTGCAGCAACAGAAAAGGCATGCTTCCTGGATCTCACCAGATGACATTCCTTAATAGATGGAATCCAGAGCAGTTCCAGTTCATCTGGAAGACATCAAGGTTTCTTGCTGAGGACATAAATTTGCAAATTAGGATTTGCAGCATGGTGATATGGCATAATACTTGGGATTATTAAGGAAGCTTTGAATCTAAACAGTTACACTGTCAAGGGAATTACAACAAAATATAGTATGAGAGGGATAATATTGTTATCTGTAGAAATGTGCAAAACTCACCAGTTCAGAAACAGGCCTGTTTGACCCAAAACACATGTCTGGGACTCCTTGAACCACCTCAAGCAGAGAGGATTTACTTTTGGAGACCACTGAACTGCTTGGTGTTGAGGATAAACAGAATGTATTGGGGTTCTCCAAAATATTCTGTGCTCAAATCAGTAAGTCTTACACATCCCTCATTATCCATAATTTGGTTGCCTTCAGACAAAGGAGATAGAGCTTGATGGTCTGGGGCTAAGAAAAGGAGAGAAAAAGAAGTTTCTTTAATAATATTATAACTGTTTTTAACTGTATGTTTTATTGCAAGCTCTGAGATTCATACACATGAATTATGCACCAAACGAAGCCCTGCCTTCCATGCGTATCACACATTCTTTAGTGTAGTTCGCTTTGATCGCCACAGCAATAGCATGTTCATTCTTCTTGTGATCATCGTAGAATGTATTTGATTTGTTCAACTATTTTATTTTGTTTTAATTTTTTACTTCTCTATCTGAAGAATTCTGGATAACCCCATTCCATAGACTTCCTATTTGAGTGAACACAAACTTAGTCTTTTCAGTTTTGCGGAAGGTCATGCAGCAGATTCTTGTAAGCACTGCCAAATGTTTACTAAACAGGCTTATCACAGTGGTTCATCCCGTTTGTGAGCCACTATTTGAACAGCAGGCTCTGAAGTCTTTGTAGAACTCCAGAACTCCTAACATGTCCCAGTATACAGTATGTACCTCTGGGTCTCCTATTGGAAATTGGTCCCATGCCATTGACCATGGTATCTTTCTAAACCCTTTGCAAGGGTTTACAGTGGTTCCACTCCTTGCTGAGTGGGTGGTGCCAGTTGATAATTTAATTTAATTTAATTTTTCAATTTAGACACTGCCCAACTCCAACTGGCTCTGAGTGATGTACAATAAAACCAACAACATAAAAACATAGTACAATAATTAGAACAAAGGAGTAAACAGCAGAAACCTAAGGTGAATCTGGCAACACACACACATACACATACACAATCCAGCAGGAGCCCCAGCCACCCTAACCCAAGGCCGGGGAGAACAGCCATGTCTTTAAGGCTTTCCACAATGCCAGGAGGGTGGGAGCTACATGGATATCGGGGGAAATCTCATTCTAGAGGGCAGTTGCCATGACAAAACAGGCATGCTTCTGGAGCCCCGATAAATGACATTAATTGTTTAATTGAAGGAACCTGGAATGTGTCAACTTGGTCATATCGGATACCACAGGATATAGGTGGTTCCTCAAATAAGCAGGCCCTATGCCATATAGGACTTTAAAAGTAACAAGTGCAGTTGGTGAAGCAGAGCTACCAAGGCATGCCCATCACTGCCTGCACAGCTGCATTCTGAACCAGTTGAGGTTTCTGGTGGTCTTCAAGGGCAGTACATTCTAACAGATGAGCTGTGAGGTGACTAGGGCATGAGTGACTGTCTGAAGAGTCTCCCAAGGCCTTCCTAGGCACAACTGACACCTGCTCATTGAGCAGGAGCTGTACGTCCAGGAGTACCCACAGATCTAGGTAACCCAACAACCACAGCCACTCGGTTGGAGAGTTGGAGATGATTCTTCCCCATTCAAAACTCTACAACTTCCAGGCACTGCAACAGAACCTCGACAGCCTTATTTGGCCATACTGGGGTCGATAGATATAATTGGGTAACATCAGCATACTGACGATACTGAATCCCAAAGCAGTGGATGACCTCACTCAGCAGTGTCATGTAGATGCTGAATAAAAGGAGAGACAGAGTTGAACCCTGTGGCATCCCACAAAGGAGCGGCCTGGGGAATGACCTCTGTCCACCAACCAACACCAATTGAAACCAGCCCTGGAGGAAGAAAGAGAACCACCATAGAATGATGCTCTCTATCCCCAACCTCTAGAGGTGGCCCATAAGGATACCATAAACAGTATTGAAAGCTGTGAGAAATCAAGGAGCATGAGGATGGATGCACCACCTCCATCACAGCAACACTACAGGCCATCTACAAGTGCAACCAGGGCTGTCTCCATACTAATTGCAGCCTGAAACCTGACAGAAATGAGTGTAGAAAATCTGCTTCCTCCAGAGTTTTCATCAACTGCAGACCAACCAGCTTCTCAACAACCTTTGCTAAAAAGAGGAGGTTAGAGACAGGACGATAGTTATTTAAAAGCCTTAGGTCCAGGGATGGCCTCTTGAGAAAGGGGTGCACCATCGCCTATCTCAAAGAGGCTGACACCACAGCATGGATCGAACCACATGTTACTTTCAAACCCAGGAGGGGGCCAGGTCCAATAAACAGGTAGCACAGAGAACTCTGTCCAATTCCTCATGAGTCACCAGTTCAAACTCATCCCAGATTGTACCACAAAACCTGGCCCCAGTCAGAGTCCAAGTCAGAGCAGATCTAAGTAACTTCATCTGCCGGATAGCCTGAACATTCCTCACAGTAGCCCTGTAGATTAACTTTAGGACCCTTTCTGCCCAGCAGGGACCAAATCACCCTAAACAGGACTGCTTGGGTGGCTATCAGCAAGCGCAATAAGGTGGAGAAATATCGACATTTTGCCACCCTTACCACCACAAGGTAATCCCTAATATGGAACCTTACCCGTGGTTGGTCAGACTTGCTCCAAGTCTTCCTCTAGTGGTGCTGGCATCTCTTCTGGCACTTCATGTTCCAGAGCTAATTAGTAAACCAATGTGCAACCCGGGATCAGCTCACAGGTAGAGGCCACAAAAGGATGATATGATCCAAAGCCCTAGCCCCCTGTCTGTTCCAGGCAGGGATGAACCACCCACAAAATCCTCAGGGAAAACCCCACGCTCTCTCTGGAACTTCATTGGATCTATCAGTTGCCTGGGACAGGCTGATCAAATGGGCCCTATCTCTCTGTAGGGAGGGTTGATACCAGTGAGCCAAAAGATAGAGAATGATCTGTCCACAGCAATGGACTGAAGTAGTCTTCTCCCTCTTTTGAGGGAGATGGCCAGTGACGAAATTTGATAGATAGATAGATAGATAGATAGATAGATAGATAGATAGATAGATAGATAATGTCACAACCGTCCTATGTCCTGTCCCAGGCCAGACATACACACACACATAAAGGAATTCAGCTGCAAAGCTTTACTTTTGTTTGTGCAAATTACAAGCAGCAGCAGGGCAGGATGTGCGATCAATCACATGCATAGTTCAAACACACCGAAATCTCTTGGAAGCTTACCTGTAAGGGATTTCCAGTAGTCCAAGTCCAAAGCAGCAGGCAGAAGCATTGTCAGGGCCCAGTCCAAGGTCTCAGCATCATGGGTAGGTTGTCAGCTGATCCAGGTCCAAAATAGCAAGAGTTTCCTCAGGCAAGAGTACAGGGCGCACCAACAAAGCAAGCCAGGCTAGCAGTTGTTCCTAAATAGAGCCAATGCAATGAAGTCCATCAAGGCTGGGAATGCCTCTGGCACGCAAGGAGACATGCTGAATGCTGTTGCTCTGCTTTTCATTGCACATGGTGCTCTCTGGGTTTGGGCAGTCTTTCCAGCTCCAATTCCTCATCATCTGAGCGTGGGCGCAGCTGCTCCTGGTGATTGCTGGGTGGACTAGCCTCAGGTGATTTAGTGCTTGCAGTTTCCTCAGGCTGTGATCCAACTCTCTCCTGGAGCAGGTCCTCTGTGTCAGACTCCTCTGAGTCGGAGCCGAACATGACACCCTGAGACAAAAAACAGATATAAAGTGCACTCATTGGTATGTGTCGGGCTGTTGATAATGTGGGGCAAACTCGTGAGCTGCCCTAGACTCCATGGCACTAGGTGGCAGATTGGAATCCCAGAGCATTAATAGCCTTGGGGTCTCTATTGCCAGCCCAGTGACAGAATCCAGAAGCTCAGGCAGGGATGATGCTGGGCAGCAGGAAGGCGGAACACCAGCGGCACTTCCAACTGTTCCCTTAAGCCCAAGGTCAACCAGAGTGCCTCACTTCTGGTTATCTGCAGAGCAGAGCCTCTGACAGTCTGAAATGAGTGACAGGTAACGACAGATACCCCTCCTCCCCTTCCCTGGGATCTCAGCTGGTGCAAAACCCGAAACCTGAGTGAGCACAGTTCCAAGAGTGGAACACCCTCTTCTGGGATCAACCAGGTCTCAGTTAAAAAAACTAGGTCAGCGTCCTCATCCACAACAAGATCACGAATGAGGGCAGCTTTGTTATACCCCAACCTGGCATTTAAGAGCAGCAGTAGCTGGAGCCCAGGACCACCAAAGATTCAATAGCCATGGACGGAGAGTGGAAGCCAAGGGCCAGACAGCTGACTGCTTTCAAGAAATGGCCCAATGTCCCCAAGTGTGGCCCACCCCCGGCTTTCTGCCACACCTCCTGCTGCCCATCACCATCGTGGTGGTCCTGCCTGCCCTCTCAGCTACCCCCTTTATAGTCACACCCCTTGCACCCCCATCCCAGGCCAAGGCACACATGCACAATCTCTCCCCCACCCCTCATACACAAACCCAATGCCCCAACACCCACCCCACCAGAACTCAACCACCCCTAGCTGCACCTGCCTAAGCACTCAGCTGTCTCAGGGGGGGGACAAGCCCATGCAGGGAAAGAGCGCCCAGGTCCCATCCCCTATAAATGGGGAAGATCACAAACCAAGGGCTGCATATGTCCTACTATCACACCCGCTGCACCTGCCATGGCATCACAAAGTCCAAGTGCAGTTTCATCATCTAAGATGCCTCCCCTAATGCTGGGACAGAGAGGTTGAACTGGTGGCAGCTCTGTTGTGGAGTGCCTAGTGCTTGGTGCTCTTGCCCCTCTTTTTAACATCTATATGAAACGATGGAGATGTCATCCTTGGGTTTCAAATGAGCTATGTTTGGTGATATCCAGTGGAACATCTCTAGGTGTAGCTAAACATACCATGAAGGTCAGGACTCAAGAGTCTGGAGGGTATTCATCCCAAAACCAATTGGTTCTCTGTTGGCTTCTGTTTGGACTTTGGAAGGGTGGCACTTTCCCTGATGAGTGCAACTGGTAACTTTCTACATCTTCAGAATGTCCCTTCAAGACCTCTCACGTTCATTCCCATGTTTAAGCAAATCCCATGTTTGATCCTCTTGCTCAAAGATTGCTATTTTTTTCTGTCATCAGAAATAAGAGCTCTATCTGAAGATGCAACATGTTACAACTCTCATTGATTCTGGGGCCTGCTCCATTCGTCATCATTTAGAAGGGGATGACTATTTCCCTCATGACTCCTCAATTTGGTTGAATTATCCATCTGTTTTGCCACCCAATGTTCAGGTGGGCATCCAGACACTTAATTCTGCTTTTCAACGGCTCTGCTGTTACAGTGTCAGGTGGGACAAAATGCAAAATTTGCAATGGAACATTTTTAGATTGTCACAATTATTGGAATTTGTATATGATTTCTGTTAAACTAACACAGCTATGATATTTCAGCTTTATCTTCTCAATATTTTTTTCATTTTTAAGGATAAGACTCCCCATTTCACTGAGGCTGTGTGTCTTTATTTTATTTTATTTATTTTATATCCCGCCTTTATTATTTTTATAAATAACTCAAGGCAGCAAACATACCAAATATTCCTTCCTCCTCCTATTTTCCCCACAACAACAACCTTGTGAGGTGAGTTGGGCTGAGAGAGAGTGACTGGCCCAAGGTCACCCAGCCAGCTTTCATGCCTAAGGCGGGACTAGAACCCACAGACTCCTGGTTTCTAGCCCATTGCCTTAACCACTAGACCGAACTGGCTCTCCTTAAAGCTAAATGATGGAACTTGCATTTAAAGCCATTAGAAACAAACCCCAAAATCTTCAAATGTCATATCTCTGTGATCTCAAATACCAAACATTCCCAAATGATACATGTTTGATCACTTTTAAGCCCTTTCTGATGACAAAAAAGAGAATGCTAATTATTTTAAGTGCCATATTCTAGATCAGAGCTTTCCAAACTGTGTGTCGGGACACGTTAGTGTGTCGGCTGCAGTGTCTGTGTGTGTCGCGGCTGCTGCTGCCTCCGAGCCCTGCCAGGATTCTGCGCAGGTCCTGGTGCCTGCCTTGTGCCCTGCTGCCTCCAAACCTGCCCTGCCAGGATTCCATGCAGGTCCTAGTGCCTGCCTTGCTGCCTCCAAACCTGCTGTGATTCCATGCAGGTCCTAGTGCCTGCCTTGTGCCCTGCTGCCTCCAAACCTGCTGTGATTCCGTGCAGGTCCTAGTGCCTGCCTTGTGCCCTGCTGCCTCCAAACCTGCCCTGCCAGGATTCCATGCAGGTCCTTGCTGCCTCCAAACCTGCTATGATTCCGCGCAGGTCCTAGTGCCTGCCTTGTTCCTTGCTGCCTCCAAACCTGCTGTGATTCCACGCAGGTCCTAGTGCCTGCCTTGTGCCCTGCTGCAAGAGTGTGTCACGAAATGATGCCCTGCTGTAAGAGTGTGTCGCGAAATGATGCATGTCTAAAAAGTGTGTCACCAACATGAAAACTTTGGAAAGCTCTGTTCTACATATTGCAATATTTTAATTACTGCTAAAATATTGGCAAGGAAATTTTGTGCATTATCTTTCTCTTATCGCCATTTGTTATTATATTATGATATTCAGGAGTTTATGTTAGTGATATAAAACTTCTTAAGATTTGAATTTATTCCAACCTTAGATACCTGTTGTTCATTCTTTAGTATTTAGTAATATTCAAGAACCTTGCATTTTATAAATCCTTTGCTAAAATCTAGATTCCTAGCAATTCCTCCCTTCCTCCCTCCCTGAAAAATGAATTGGTAGCACACCTGTTCACTTATGAGGCCCATTTGCTAAAATGCATCATCCATAGATGAGTGGAGAGATCTGCTGGTTTGAGGAAAGCCCAGTATTGGCAGAAATACAAAAACATTTTTAAAGAATTCTAAAGGGAAGTGGTACTCCCAAAATAATAGTGAATGTAATGCTGAATTATTATTGTTTGTATGCAAAAGTCATGACTGATTGAAATAGGAGTATCCCATTATGTCAGGATTTTTCTGGAAAGTCTGTTTGTTAGTGGTGATTTTTGTCTGCTTATTTTTAACATACTAATGCCACAGTTTGAACATTCCCAAGAACTGCCTATAATCAGCAACAATTTAGAAACACTTCACACATTCCATTCTCAGGTGTGTACGTCTACGATTTTTATGCATAAATTTAGAAATGTAGAGTCTGGATAGAAAAAGAGAAATTGCATTTTACTAGGCCAGGGAGCGTCGTGGCTCAGTGGGTAAGACGCCAGGCTTGTCGATCGGAAGATCGCAAGTTCAGAGGTTCGAATCCCTAGCCCCGCGTGATGGAGTGAACTCCCGCACTAGCCCCAGCTCTTGCCAACCTAGCAATTTGAAAGCAGGCAAATGCAAGTAGATTAATAGGTACCACTTTGGTGGGTAGGTAACAGCGTTCCACGTGCGTCATGCTGGCCACATGACCGTGGAAGCATCTTTGAACAACGCTGGCTCTTTGGCTAACAAACGGAGATGAGCACCGGCCCCTAGAGTCAGACACGACTGCACAAATGTGCAGGGGGAACCTTTACCTTTTTAGGCCAGGTTATTTGTTCATCTGGTTTTATTATTATTGACTCTTATCAATAGGTCTCCAGGGTCTTGCTCAGTATTTTAATATCTTCTGTTGCCTTTTGATATTATTCATAAAATTAGAGTCTGTAAGGAGAAAATGCTTTATGTAGTTGCTTTAGTTTACTCGAATTAGACTTCCAGATGACTTTTGAGGTTCAAATGTGATTACCATTAAATAATGGCTTGCTTCACCATTAATGCTAAAGCATAATGTGATTTATTTTTGGCTTAGCATGATACATAAATTCACCTATTATAGTTTAGTACTATGTTCAAGCCAAGTCACTATAGCTTGCTCAACAGACCAGAGTTTAAAAGTTCTTGCCTAGTCAAATGTATAAACTCAGGTCAATAAATTAAGTCCCCAAATATAACTTTCTACATTAATGTATTTATTTTTTTTGCAAAATTTCTAACTCATTCATCATTAGAAACAATTATAATGTGGGGAATTGTTAAAAGTATTATAATACTTTATAACACATGAACTAGGATGTTGTGTAGGAGGAGAGACATGTTAGTCTTTGGTAGCCAACATTCAGAAAGAGTCTGGTAACACCTTTTGAGAATAATGATTTTATTTAAGTCATAAACTTCCATGAGCTGAAGTTCACTTCATCAGAAGCATGGAGTGGCTAGAACAGTGTTTCTCAACCTTGGCAGCTTGAATTGAAGTTGTGTGGACTTCAATTCCCAGAATTCCCCAGCCAGCATGATTGATTGGCTGATTGATTTGGGAGCCTCCTCTCACTGTACCACTGAATTTCATTTGAGATGGGAAACACTCAGAAACTGCAGTATAAATTTAAAGCAGACTTAGGGCATTGAAAAAGTCCCTTCTCAAACAGGCAAAGGAACATCCCAACTTCACCCCCTTTGCATCATTTATTTACAGTATTTGATTTGTTTGGGCACTGAATTTGCATAACAACTCTGGCCAACGTACAATTTCACTGTCCCAGTGAAACGATGGGAGTTAATGTAAGAAATGAATATAAATTAAAGAACCAAGCCTTATAGATTACTTGCTCAAGTTCTTCACAGTATGGTGAGATGTATTATCACTGAATTGTACAAATAGAGTCAGTCAGTCAGTCAGTCAGTCAGTCAGTCAGTCAGTCAGTCAGTCAGTCAGTCTATCTATCTATCTATCTATCTATCTATCTATCTATCTATCTATCTATCTATCTATCTACCATCTATCTCCCGCCTTTATTATTTTTATAAATAACTCAAGGCGGCGAACATACCAAATACTCCTTCCTCCTCCTATTTTCCCCACAACAACAACCCTGTGAGGTGAGTTGGGCTGAGAGAGAGTGACTGGCCCAAGGTCACCCAGCCGGCTTTCATGCCTAAGGTGGGACTATTTATATTATAAATAATTAACTTGGAAAAAAAGAGAAAAGGAAGTTAACCCAGATGCTTTTAAAAGTTGATTTTGAACACTTTAAACTAATTTTTCTAGCTGATTCATCCATTAGAGATTGCATGCCTCTTTGTTATTACAAAGGGCGCCAACATTTGAGTAAATGTACTGTTCCATTACTATGGAGCAAATTGACATAGAAAAGTGTGGAGGTGAATAATACGGGGAGTGCCAGAAGCATTTTATTTGCTAGAAACAAGCAGTACTTGTGACATTGTTCCAGGTTTCTGAGGTGAATTTTTGACAGAAGCTTTCAGGAAATGCAGCTCATACTGGGTAACAAATTGGTTGATGTGACATTAGACCCCACTCTAGAGTGTCTCTTAATGGATCTGGGAACTTTAGACAAGTAAAAATAACAACAAACTAACTACTGAAAATAGAAGAATAACCAAATGCGTCCACCTCAGCTGGATACAGATTAGTAACAAGCTTTTTCAACCAGCTTGCATATAGTTGCCAAGAAAATGGCATGGATGTGTCCATGAAGTCTCTAGGAGCTGAGCTTGACTCAAAGGAAACTTTGCGTCTCTTACCCAGCCATGAAGAGATGAATTTCTCTTTGGTGAAATCCAGTCCAGCAGCTGCTTCAAAAATAGTTGTTTGTTAACTGACAGTTTGGCAACTATAGCTAAGTGAGGTTGTGGTACAGTGTTGCAGAACACATTGCATGCACTAGGCCCATCTAGGGCATTTCCGGGAAGTGCAGGAGAAGAGTCCCATATGCATCCCTTGAGACAGAGCTTTCCAAACTGCGTGTCGGGACACGTTAGTGTGTCGGCTGCAGTGTCTGGGTGTGTCGCGGCTGCTGCTGCCTCCGAACCCTGCCAGGATTCCACGCAGGTCCTAGTGCCTGCCTTGTGCCCTGCTGCCTCCAAACCTGCTGTGATTCCGCGCAGGTCCTAGTGCCTGCCTTGTGCCCTGCTGTAAGAGTGTGTCGCGAAATGATGCCCTGCTGTAAGAGTGTGTCGTGAAATGATGCATGTCTAAAAAGTGTGTCACCAACATGAAAAGTTTGGAAAGCTCTGCCTTGAGACTTGCCACTCAGCTACTGGAGTCATACTTTGACTTGTTTCAGTTCAGCTTCCAACCTGCCTCCCTGATGTCTCCCTAAGTGACCATGCAAATGGGATTAGGACCTCAGTGACTCCTAAAAACAGGAGTGCACAAATTTTGTTGCCCTTGACCTTTGCTGTTTTGGAGAACACTCTCCAAAAAGTAAGCAGGATGTGGATGAAGAAATGGGTGGAACAGAACAAAAATTCAATGTAATTCCATCTAGATTGGATTAAAATAACATTTAATTAGATGACTAATTAATAGTGTATTTACTCCCTGTGTGTTTAGTCATTTCCCTCTTCTGTCACTGCTGAATATACCATTTGATGGCAACTTTTAGAATAGTTCTAGAGGCCACATCTATGGTTTTTATGGGTGATATACATTATATATTGCATTTCTTTATTTCCCCTCTTGTATCACTGGCAATTAGTGGCAGTGGAGAGGAAAATTCATTTCATGTCCACAATGGATAAATAAATGAAATTGTCAAAATATGGAAAACGCTCTGTGGGAGTGCTGGTATCAAAATCCTTTGAAACTCTGAATCTTGGGCAACAGAAGAGATTATACAATCTACTGAAGTGCAAGCAAAGTGCATTTGCATTTTGCATTTCTATTCTTGGCACACAAATTGTTGGTGGGTGTTGTGGGATACACACAGTCCTGTGTACAATCAGTATTACTATGGCTGAAAAACGTCTCAAGCATCATCTCCTGTCACTCAAGAAGCCTTGCTGCTGCTCATTTCTGCAATTCTCTTGGTTCTTCTGAATGCTGGTAATGAATGCTATGTGGAAGCATAACTATAACTGACTTCAAGGGTTTGACATGACAGTGTTGGAGAAGAGGCTGCATTTTATGCATTCCAGATTGAAAACTGCTTCCAAATGAATATGAGGAGCTTTATTTTCCTCTTTCATTGTAATGAATGCGGAGCTTTGAAAGTTGAACCTTTATTATTTTTTTCCCTAAGGTCACTTGAATCATTTGACCGATACGATCACAATTTGTTTTCTTTTCGTGTGAACTGGTCTCCTTGACAACAGGATGTCAGATCAACTTTTCAGCTTTAATCAAGTCAAAACAATATAGTCCTTCTATTCTGGAAGCCTTCAAGTTTTAGGAAATTATTTCAGCTGAGGTTTTGTAGGTCACATTTGTTCTTCCCCTTCTTTAGATAACCTTTAGTTCTGGGTGTGTGTTTGAAAAATCAAGCCTGTTTTTATATATGGAAGATCCAAATAGAAGCAAATTTCATTGTTCAGTGAAACCTAAGAAAATGGATGAGTTACATAACTGCACCAAAACATCTGGTGAGGGAAATAGCTCAGTGGTGGAATGCATATTTTGTATACATAAATTACCAGATACAGTCTGTGGCTTTTCCAGTGTAAGGGGTCAGGGAGTAGGTGATAGGAAACCCTAAGATCTGAAACAGTCACGAAAGAAAATATTGGGTTCAAGGAAAAAATAGTAATGGTTGTGCTATTTTTCCTGGAATGTGCCAAAAAAAGACACTGCCCCAAACCCAGGAAAGTCCTTGCCAGAGAAGGAAATACTAGCTTGAATGAATAGATATACTGGAATCACATTATACTAAAAAGCCAGTTTGGTGTCGTGGTTAAGGCATCAGGCTAGAAATTGTGAGAGCGTGAGTTCTAGTCCTGCCTTAGGCACGAAGCCAGCTGGGTGACCTTGGGCCAGTCGCTCTCTCTCAGCCCTAGGAAGGAGGCAAGGGCAAACCACTTCTGAAAAGCCTTGCCAAGAAAACTGCAGGGATTTGTCCAGGCAGTCGCCAGGAGTCAACACTGACTTGAAGGCACAAAATCAATCAATCAATCAATCAATCAATCAATCAATTGCAATGGATTGGATTCTCATAACATATTCAACCAACTCCTCCCCCAGATAAATAAGCTGCATGTTCATTTAGTGGCATGTATGAGAGATCATAGTGTGCTGTAAGGCACGTTCATTCATATATAAATGTCTGTGTAAAAGTTATTCTTCCCTCTCTTATTATTGGAGTTTTGTAAGCAATTGGGTTTTTTTTTTACACTTACATACATACTAACCCATCATGCTATTCCATTTTGGAGTAAACAATGTTATACATGGCTTGGAAAAAAAGTAAAAACAGCAGGCCAAGAAAATTAAAGTCCTGAGATGATAAAAAGAAAAGGAGAAGTAGTTCAATCTTGTTTACACCACCACCAGTCACTATCCCTCTCCATACCATTCTATCCCTAGAAACCATCCTTCCTTCCACGGTGCCCACCCCCTGCTTGAGAGAGCCGGAGAGAATCTCACAGCTACCCATCTGCCAGCTGGCTGCCTCACTGATATCTGGCACTACAGGGGCAGAGACCATAAAGAGCTTCATTTCCTGCAGAGCCACAGCTTCAGCCGTTTCAGGACCTATGCATTTACTTACTTATTCATTTAGAAGCCTACATAACATCTACATATATTGCTTCCTTATTCTTTTGATTTCAGATTTAACTTGTAAAGGGT
Organism: Charina bottae; assembly: GCA_023362775.1. Taxonomy (NCBI): domain Eukaryota; kingdom Metazoa; phylum Chordata; class Lepidosauria; order Squamata; family Charinaidae; genus Charina; species Charina bottae. The sequence goes on from JALMGJ010000006.1 coordinate 24,486,593, forward strand.
CATAAGACTGGCCCTTGAATCCTGACTTGAAATGAGTTTCAAGAAGAATCTTTTTTCTGCTTTCTGTCACCCTGTAGGTAACCTGAATAACCCAACATTAGAGAACATTTTTTTAAAAAGATAAATGTTATATTCATTAGCTCCATGGAGTCCTGATGTATAAAGATATATGCTGAATACAAGATCAATGGGATTTTTCCCCATCATATTCTTCCTATTAAATTCCAAGAATGTCTGGAAGCAGAACCCTGGAGTACTGTGTGGACTTAGCTTTAATCCAACAAAACAATAGTGATATTCTTACAGCAAAACAAACTGAACATCCAGAGAACAGCTGTGTTGTTTCTCAATTTGTATTGGGACCAGCTACATAATCAAGTTTCTTTTTCAGAAAACAGTGAGATTGCTTATATAGCTTAGAATTATGTAAAACCAGGCTGAACTGGAGAGAAGCGGTTATCCCTTTGTCACTGTGCCCTGGAGAAATATGGGATAGCAACAAGATCAGAGTTGGCAATGTTACAGGTAGTACTCATTTAGCAACTGACTTGTTTAACGACCATTCACAGTTATGATGGTGATAGAAAGTAACTTTATGACCAATCCTTGCATTTACATCCTTTGCAGGTTTGTAAAGCAAAGGAAAGCTGAAGTAAGATCGTAAGCACAGTCACAGTTTCACTTAGCGACTTCTTCGCATAATGACCGAGTTGCTGGTCCCAGTTGAGGTCGCTAAATGAGGACTACCTGTATATGCTTTTTGCAGTGTTACAGTGGGAGAAATGTGATGAGGTAGGTAAAATAAAAAAATCAGCAATTTACATAGCGCCTACCTGCAGTTCCCATCTCCACCTCTCCATTATTTTCTTCAGTGACATTGCTCAAATTATATGTTGTATATAATTTATGTAAATAGACTGAATATGTATGAACAGTTGTGTGTGTGTGCATGTGTAAAAAACAGCAGCAACATACAGGAATCTTGCTCACTCGGACACTGTATGCATGTAAAACCTGTGTCCAACTTATCAAAGTCATATATTAATAATTCTATATATTTAATCATTTAAATGTTAAACAAATGTAAATGATATGATTTCTTAGCCCCATCTCCTACCTTTTGGAGTGCATTCCCCTGGCTGCCCACCACAAGGCCAATTATGGCCTTCAGCCCCCCAAGTTTTGTATACTCCAACATAAGCCGTTTCTTAAGTGTACAAAGGGGAGTGTCGGCTTTGAAACAACCCTGCCCTGAGCACTGTCAGTTCTGCATCAGAGCTGGTAAAGGCAGTGGGCTGGACCACTGAGAACTCTGCCACTTCACAAAAGGTTAGCGAGACAAAGGCTGTCTTTTAAAATGCAGACAAAGCGAGCCCCCAGAATGTCACAACCAAACACGGGTAATAAAATGGACAAATTTCCATGGCAGCTGGGTGGGGAAAGCATTTAAAAACACTCTTCTTGCCAGGGTTTGCCAAGATAAAGTACTGTCCACAGTTTCTTTCTCTCCTCAAGCAGGAGAGATGACCTCTTATCTTATTAGGATCACGTTCCTATTCAGAGCTGAGCAGCACAATCCTATTAACAGCTTTCATTATGCATTAATGAAATGGAATACTGATTCAGCTAATCAGCAGCAGCGAGAGATGACATATGCTCACCGATGTAGTTCTGGTAAAGCCTGTTACAATAATTAAAAAAAGAAGCCCAAATAACCTTGGAACACCAGGATGTCATCCACCAAACAGGATAATAATGTTCCATTTCTTAAAGGTAACCCAGGCTTACCAACGTGGAAGCCTTCAGATATGTCAGGTCTATATGATGCCCAGAGTTCCCAGGGAGCCTTACTTAGGTACCAATCTAACAATTATACACTTTAAGTAGTACAATGTATGTTTCATTAAGTTACTCTCTTTCTTTAAATATATCCCTGTCTTGATTAAACAATTTTAATAATTCACCCATTTCCATTAACTGCATTCTCCCCATATCTGCATAGCATCCCAAAGATTTGTCTTATTTCCCAGATTCTTGTTTCTATGAGCTCTTGGTTTCATTGTAAGACTAATGTAAGTGGTTTTCTTTCATTAGGTTAGACTTTTATTCATCGAACCTAATATAGTCTGTTCATAAACTGGGTTTCCACATTGTGCTAATACATGATGTGGTTTGTTTGGTTCTGATTTAGTGTCATGTGTGAACCCAATTGCTGCATTTTGAAAACCATAGTTTATTATGATGTATGAACTAAGCTTTAGTTACTGTCTTAATTTTAACTGCAGATACATCTGGGATAATTTACATGAAAAAAATGTGCTTTTGTGGTATAGCCCCTCTTCAAATGTGTTAGACCTATATCTGCTCACATATCTAGTATGCAAAATGGAGAAATTATTTTATTCGATTTATTTAATGTTAGTTTCTGTTCCAAAGGACTCACAACTGACTTATAGAAGAGAAACACTGAGAATTAAACTGAGTGTCAAAGCAGAGTTATGGAAAAATAGCAGGAAAAAAAATCCATGTTGCCTGTATATAATATCAAATCATTTCCCTCCTGCTGCTACTTGTTTTCAAAGTTCACAGAATTCCACTGGTTCTGGAAGAAATGGAACAACAGTCTGCATGTGCGGTTCGTTTTAATATCTTCTGAAGGAAGTGTGGTTTTGATTGATACAAAAAACATTTCAGGGCCTTGAATTCCCTTGTTGTCTTCCTTCACTTTAGCACATCTTCTCAACTGCCTTTCTGGTCAGTACCAATTTAACTGTGTGAGTTTTGAGAACTAGTTTTCTAAGTGGTGCTGAAATTTTTTTTTTGTCTTTAAAATAATACCAAAATATCACACAAGAGTATTAAAAATGGTTTAACACATATTTTTCATGTGTTTAAAAAACACTCCACCCATAAAGTGTTGAACGTTGATTGCAATTCTACATGTAGCTGATGATGATTTCGTGTCCAGAGCTGTGGTTTGATCTGGTGTTAGAAGGATTAGCCCAGAGCTTTCCAAACTGTGTGTCGGGACACGTTAGTGTGTCGGCTGCAGTGTCTGGGTGTGTCGCGGCTGCTGTTGCCTCTGAGCCCTGCCAGGATTCCGCGCAGGTCCTAGTGCCTGCCTTGTGCCCTGCTGCCTCCAAACCTGCCCTGCCAGGATTCCACGCAGGTCTTAGTGCCTGCCTTGTGCCTTGCTGCCTCCAAACCTGCCCTGCCAGGATTCCACGCAGGTTCTAGTGCCTGCTTTGTGCCCTGCTGTAAGAGTGTGTCGCGAAATGATGCCCTGCTGTAAGAGTGTGTCGCGAAATGATGCATGTCTAAAAAGTGTGTCACCAACATGAAAAGTTTGGAAAGCTCTGGATTAGCCGGTGCAATTCACTGTTTCCAGGGTACGCCCGATTGTCGACAATCTTTGGGGAGGCTCCTTCTGTGTACCCCTACATGTAGCTTACAACACAATAGCAATTACTGAGTGGCATTAAAAAGCTTTCAGTCTAGAAGTACCCTTGAATCAGCAGCTGTAGCAGAACAGGCTGTTACTTACTGACCCTTAAGTAAGCCGTTTATTGCAGGCCTTTCTGGGTTGACTATTTTTGGAAAAACTGTACGATCAGCATTCACTGAAAGCTTGATTTAGCAGTGTTGCGTACTTAACAACTCAAACTTTTCTTCCCTTTTCAATATTTTTAAAATGTAGCCATGATAGGAATGTTTTTGGATCATATGGGTACATAAGGGTAGCATAGGCTCACTTTTTAAGGCAGAGTAGTCAACATTTCACTGTGGAGTTCTTTGAAAAAATAGTATAGTGGAACATGTGCTGATGCATATAGAGTGGCATGTAAAAGAGAGAGTTGAAAGAATAGTTGTCTGTGTGTAATCTCATATAAAACTGTTGTTGCAGCCTTGTCTGTTTTCATTACCAGGAAGGAAAGGAATAGGAGAGATGGATGGGTGGGACTATTTTTCTTATACTTCATTCAGTCATCATTGTTTCTATAGGCTTTGTATGCAGTCCAAATATAACATATGAATACAATCAAATGAAAATGGTTAAGTGTGTGTGTGTGTGTTTATAGATAGATGGGGGCGTTCTAAAAGTTCATATACTTAAGAAAAATCCATTTAAAGTCAGTGCGACAGTTTCTTATGCCTGCACATAATGCTGCAAAACCTTTTAGATTGTTGCTTCTTTCCATTACTGTAAGCTGCTAATTTTCACGAGCCAGACAGTGATACAATAAGGGGCAACTGTGTGTATGTAAATCTGAAATAGCATGCCACGTGTTCCTGCCCCTTGTTCCAGCTTGTGGTTCTGATTGTTTTAATTTGGGTTAAATTTGAAACTCTGTTCCTGTGATAGTTGTTGATAATATGCAGTAAGGCTTGAAGGCTATGCTAAAACCTCTTTTAAAAAAATTAATGGTCTGGAGCCTAGGTATAGCCTATGTGCAAAGCAAGCTTTCTGGATGGCATGTTGCCAATGGTGCAATTAGGGGAGAAAACCCTTGAATGAACGATCAGTAAAAATAGTCAAAATGCAGCTCTTTACATTATTTGATGCCTCTGAGATGTCTTTTTTCTATTGGCCTGTTGCCAGCACCCTGAACAGGTAACAGCCCAAGCACCACTCTGGACTTAATGCAAATTTATTCTTTAATCTACTACTGAAAGGAAATCCTTTTTTTAAAATGTAGTTTTCCCTGTTACAGGATAGATATGAAGTTCTTGGTCTTGAAGTATCATGCATTAGAAAACATGGCCCAATTAATAAGAAAAACGATTCAGCAAAAGTCTAATACCAGAAATACTGGAAAGTTTTTGTGGAATTGCCTAGGTCAAAGGATATGATTAAGGCCTACTTAAAACACAACATGTGGGAAATAATTGCTTGTTGAGCTAGGTTAATAATTGAATGGAGTTAGGAGTGGGGAACCCAGAAACTTGGGACAAGCCAGAAGGCAGGAGCAAAGAACAAGTCAGAACCGAAGGGCCCAATAAAAGGCAAGATCAAGGCATAATCATGGTTACAGGGACATATTCAGACACAGCTTGCATAACAAATTAAACCATAATGATTCATACAGTGAACTTAAGACAAAACCAAACAATTATGGTTTATATACTATTAAACTATGGTTTAGCATGCTATGTGAAGCAAATCTATATAGCTAAAAAAAAACTGGAACAAGAAGTATTCACTGGCCAGCCTAGATACATGGTCTCTAGGGAGGGACAATTCTTCACTGAGAAAGCTACCATTTGTAGTTCATGGACTAACCACCAGATTCAACTGCCATCTTGTTGAAGAATCAGAATTAGTCCATAAGCACCTATTATTTCTGAATAACTGACTGCTTCTACATATTACGTTCCAAATTAGATCCAACAAGATGGTGTGCATGAATCTGGTCCCAGATGTTTAACTTTTATAAGAAAAAGGCTCTGCAAGCAGAAGGTCTAAGTTCAACTCTTGGCATCTCCAGGTAGGCTGGGAAAGAATCCTGCCTGAACCCCAAGAAGGCTGTTGCCTGACCATATTGACAATTCTGGGTTAGGAAGATCAGGGGTTCTAACTCAGCAGAAGATAGTTTCCTACTCTGTTTTTCTCCCAATCTTACTCTGAAAGTGTAGTAAAGTATACTGGAGGGAAAAAATTGCTTAAAGCAATAGCAACACAATCAAAGTGGGAGAGAGGATGTCCTTCACATCTCTCACCCCATAAACTCCTTTCCCTTGTCCTCCTTAGATGTGAACACTACATATATGTGATAAAGTACATCTCTTATAAATAATAAAATGGGGCTAAGTGCACAATATATATGCCAAGGACATACATTTCTTCAGCCAAGAAAAGCAAATTGCCAACCTGTGTTGCTTAACATATCTATAATTATGATGCATATAAAAATAGAAATGTACTTTCCTCCCTGTTTATTATCTGTAAGCAGCTTCTTTGCTGAGTCTTTTACTCTTTCCAGCCTCCCTGCCTCTTGAAATCTTCAGGGTCACATCCATTCTCGAAGCAATTTTAGAAATTTGCCATAGAATGCAATTACCTAATATAAAAATATGAATACAACTTTACTTTGATTTTAAAAAAACCAAAACCAAAAGATGCACAAAGACACCAGAGGTTCAAAATTGTTGGCTTTGTAAAAACTATCTCCAGGCTTTTCATGTGGCCTGTTAAATCACATAACATTTTATATTTTTTATTTTTACAAGAAATCAACATACCGCATTGAAGCATTATACTCTGGTGAATTAGTTTTCTGACCTCTGAAATAATTAGGCAAGCAGTAATGGCTGAATATCTATTTTTAAAGGAGTCGATGTGTGCTTTACTTTCTGGGTGTTTTGCTGCCTGCTGTGAATGTGGATATCTAAAAATAAGGGACAGGATAACCTCACTCCTCCTGTTTTCTTCAGAAATGAATGACACTTTAGAAAAAAGCATTTCGCCTCAGCATGCTTATTCCCCATCTCCCATCTCCTTTAAAAGGACAATTTCCCCCTTTCTCTCTTAGCCAGATAAAAGATAATATCATTTTCCTTTGCATTTGGTTTTTCAGGTGCTCTCTGTGTGGCTCTGCCAGACATTGGTCTAAAGAATAAAACAAAGCATTGTTTTACATCCCTGCTCTTTCCCCCCTTTTTTATTATGATGCATGCAACATGTTTGAAATGCATAGAACTGATAACAGAAAGGCAGATCAAAGCTGTCTGCAAGTTGATGGCCTTTCTATAAACAGAGAGAATGGAGCACAGGTGTTTTCCCACATAGAAGCCACTTCTTTATGGAGTGCTTGTCTGTGAAGTGAGGCAGAACCTGAATGGAGGCAAATGCACTTTTGTATAAAGACTTAATGCCTAATGTGGCATTAATGAATGACAGGAAGACTTTGGATCTAGTGAGGGTAAGTCCAAGAGATAGATTAAAATGACAAGACAACAACTGTGATTATTTACAAAATGGCCCGTGATCCTTATTCATACAAGTAACATTATTTAAAAGCAGACAAAATATTACAAAGCACCCCAAGGAAGATTTGTGCCTTGCAGTTAAGAAACTGAGATCTGACCTCTGGAGTCCCCTGTTTAGGTCTTATCACCAACTCACAAGGTGCCTTTGGCAAGCTAGCATTCTTCTTCTGAACCCCATCCTTTGCAGTATATTGATAATCCTGCTGAGCTACTTTATACAGTTGTTAAAAAGGATTAGCAAGATAAGGATTGCTAAGAAAATGTATATTAAATGCTCAGAACATTCAAAGACTTCTTCCAAATGCTCATTATGATCAATTCCACTGGGCTATGCAACCATGGAACAATATAGATATAGCAATTTGTAATCCAGAGTATAGCATGCAAGTAACAATGGTTTGGTTTCTGAAATGATGAATGATCTAGAGTTGGATAGGTTTTATTTAAATTGCATAGTGGTTTTTCTTAATCTGGTATATGATTAAGCCTCTCATAATTGAGCTAATTGGAGCTGTAGGCTTCATCTTGTTGAAGAAGGCTGCTGTTGACTAGAAAGCTTAAGATATAAAAATAAGATACATCACTGACGATTTGAAGATTTGAACACTTTTTTTGCCAATAAAAGATTCCCTGGATAAATTAACTGAAAACTGACAAGAGATTAGAAGACTTGTAATTAATATATATATATATATATATATATATATATATATATATACATACACGCTCGCACGCACACACTGATATTGCTAGTGCCAGGCTGCATTTGTTGTCAGTATGATAGTTTCACATTACATTTTGATACAAATCATGGTGTTTGATTCTTCAGTTTGAAGTGTTCCATCTCAAGAAAGCTATCCTTGACTTGATTCTCCAGAGTTTAAATATAAACCCCACTGTTCAGATGAAAGAGAGAATACAAACTAAATAGTAAAAGAGAATTGTGAAATAGAGAATATATTCATTCATGTTATAATTTATTCAAGTTTTGGTTTTCATTCTTTATTGCCAAAATACTTTTCAGATTTTGAAACTGGATATTCACAGAGGTTCAGTAGGACAATCAACTACTTCACTACCTATGTTTCCACCCAGAGAATGTGCCTGACTGTTTCTGTGATGAAGAGAGATCAAAATAGAAAATAAGAATATGGTATAAAAACACTGTTTTGCTAAAAGAAAGACCTGAATTAAACATCTCAGCAAAACGAGGTATCCTCGATACTCAATAATCTGGCACAATATTTTGCTAGAAGGCTTCTTACTTCTCAAGCCTTACTGAAAACATTAACATGCACAACATTTCCCCAATAATAACATGCTCACTAATAACACACACTCTAAATTTCACAGATGATAAAAGGGACATATTCATAATACCTCCTATTGAGTCCTCCCCATTACACACTTCCAAAAAACCATTTTTTCCTTCTGGATACTAGACCCATTTATTCTACCTCTGGCTGTCTGCCACAGTTTAAAAACCATAAGAGAGTTTGCACTTTTGGTTAAAGATAGACTAGGAATCCTAGTTGTTCTGCAGTAGGTTACCAGCAGTTCAAAATATATGTATTTTAGCAGCCAAATTATGAGATGTGCAGGTTAGATGTTGCATGGTGCCCTGGTATTTGTGCATTGGGAACAAGATGCAAGGCTCCTGAGTCTCAAGATTTAACTTCAAGAGCAGTGTTTCTCAACCTTGGCAACTTTAAGATGTGTGGACTTCAACTCCCAGAATTCCCCTGGGAGTTGAAGTCCACACATCTTAAAGTTGCCAAGGTTGAGAAACACTGTTTAAGAGACTCCCAAGGAGCAAGATGTAACCCTGGTAAATGGCCATTTTAGCAACACATTTTAAAAAAGAATAAGAAGGCATCTGCAAATATCAAAAATATTGGTAGTGACATAGGAACAGGCTTGAGAAAGTCTATAGAAAAGTAGAAGATGTCTTTTTGGCGATTATTTTCTATAAATAGATTTTTTGACACATCAGCTGCTTATGCCCTCAGATCATTTCCTATCTTGGCTGAAAGCAGGGGGGGGGCACTTCTTCATTGTGGAACGTATATTCTCCCCTCCCTCCCAGGCTCAAGTAGTTGGGTGAATAGAAAAAGCCTTCTGATGTAGTAGGTTCTTGTTTGATTGGATGTATAAGTTTTTATCTGACACCTCTGTTTTATCTGTGCCCTTGGCTCTCTTTCCATTATGCTTTTGGTTTCTTTGTTTGCTTCCAGCTTTATTTTATTTCATGGTTTGTTTGCTTTTTTCATTGCAGCTAGACTTCTTCAGTGGTGTATATGCTCCCAAAGGGAAATGTATACATTTTTGTGTAGATGAATGAATGAAGTAGGAGGTCAATGAAAGTGCGTTCAATACATCTTTTAACTTTTCAATAGTAGCAGACATTTGCCTATAGGAATCGGTTATGTCTGGGAGGTGGGTGTGTGGTTGTTTTTTTTTAAGTATGTGATCTGTGCAAGCTTTTGAAAAAAAACGATAAAACGGCAGCATCCTGAAGGGTGACAACTTACAGTGTGCCGATCTAGACCTCTGCTCCCTCACAGTTTCTTTTACGTGCAAGAAAACATACACAGACCTTAGTAACCCAGCAACCTGATTTGTGGGAACAAAATCTCTTTGGCTCCCTCTTGAGGTGATGTAAAAGAACTGTTCTTGATAAGCAAATGTCTTTGATAAATATGGGAAAGAATATATGCCTTTGTGTTCCAAACATAAAACTATCTCCTAGCCCATAATAATCTGGATTTCCTCCCAACACCATTCTTAGATTGAGGTTGCCTGCAGAGTCCGATACAACAATGTGGCTACATCTGAAGACATGATTGTTCATAAAGCTCAGTCAGAGTGATGGAAGTCTCAGTAAACAAGTTGTATCTTTGCTGAAAATCCTGTCTGGATTCTTTCAGCCATTCCCTTTTCATCTAGCAGATAATAAATGCCCCCCCCCCCCCCGCAAATGGTGAGATTTCCATGCTTGGGTTGCAGAATTCCTGCGCTTAACATAGCTCTGAGATGGCCAAGGAACGTCAATTAGCTTCCTGTCTTAAATGATACATTCTTCTCTCAGTTGGCTTCCCCCCTTCCAGTTAAATCCCAAGAGAAAACTTCATGATGAAATTCTTCCCATGGGTTTTTTTTCAGATCAGGGCATGCAGGCAGCCAAGAAAGCTATACCATGTTGGAGTGAGGAAAAAGCGGCATCTGTATTTTCATTCACATAAACTAAGCTCAAAGATTCAAAGAACTTCTTATTGCACAATTTAGGATCAGACTAAAGAGAATAGGGAAGGACCCACAGATCAGTTAGATATGAGCTCACTAACATTCCTAATGAATATGCAGTGGAGGTGAAGAATAGATTTAAGGGACTAGATTTAGTAGATAGGGTCCCGGAAGAACTATGGACAGAAGTTCGCAACATTGTTCAGGAGGCGGCAACAAAAAACGTCCCAAAGAAAAAGAAAACCAAGAAGGCAAGATGGCTGTCTGCTGAGAAACTGGAAGTAGCCCAAGAAAGAAGGAAAGCAAAAGGCAACAGTGGTAGGGGGAGATATGCCCAATTAAATGCAAAATTAGCCAGAAGAGATAAGGAATTATTTTTAAACAAGCAACATGCGGAAGTGGAAGAAGACAAGAGACCAGAAAATTAGAAACATTGGAGGTAAATTCCAGGCAAAAATGGGTATGATCAAACACAAAGATGGCAAGGACCTAACAGAAGCAGAAGAGATCAAGAAAAGGTGGCAAGAATATACGGAAGATCTGTATAGGAAAGATAATATCGGGGATAGCTTTGACGGTGTGGTCAGTGAGTTAGAGCCAGACATCCTGAAGAGTGAGGTTGAATGGGCCTTAAGAAGCATTGCTAATAACAAGGCAGCAGGAGACGACAGTAACCCAGCTGAACTGTTTAAAATCTTGCAAGATGATGCTGTCAAGGTGATGCATGCCATATGCCAGCAAATTTGGAAAACACAAGAATGGCCATCAGATTGGAAAAAATCAACTTATATCCCTATACTAAAAAAGGGAAACACTAAAGAATGTTCAATCTATCGAACAGTGGCACTTATTTCACATGCCAGTAAGGTAATGCTCAAGATCTTGCAAGGTAGACTCCAGCAATTCATGGAGCGAGAATTGCCAGATGTACAAGCTGGGTTTAGAAAAGGCAGAGGAACTAGAGACCAAATTGCCAATATCCGCTGGATAATGGAGAAAGCCAGGGAGTTTCAGAAAAACATCTATTTCTGTTTTATTGACTATTCTAAAGCCTTTGACTGTGTGGATCATAACAAATTGTGGCAAGTTCTTGGTGGTATGGGGATACCAAGTCATCTTGTCTGCTTCCTGAGGAATCTGTATAACGACCAAGTAGCAACGGTAAGAACAGACCACGGAACAACGGACTGGTTTAAGATTGGGAAAGGAGTACGGCAGGTTTGCATACTCTCACTCTACCTATTCAACCTGTATGCAGAACACATCATGCGACATGCTGGGCTTGATGAATCCAAGGCTGGAGTTAAAATCGCTGGAAGAAACATTAACAATCTCAGATATGCAGATGATACCACTTTGATGGCTGAAAGCGAGGAGGAGCTGAGGAGCCTTATGACGAAGGTGAAAGAAGAAAGTGCAAAAGCTGGGTTGCAGTTAAACCTCAAAAAAACCAAGATTATGGCAACCAGCTTGATTGAAGACTGGCAAATAGAGGGAGAAAAAGTGGAGGCAGTGACAGACTTTGTATTTCTAGGCGCAAAGATTACTGCAGATGCTGACTGCAGCCAGGAAATCAGAAGACGTCTACTTCTTGGAAGAGAGCAATGGCAAATCTTGATAAAATAGTTAAGAGCAGAGACATCACACTGACAACAAAGGTCCACATAGTTAAAGCAATGGTATTCCCTGTAGTAACCTATGGCTGTGAGAGCTGGACCATAAGGAAGGCTGAGCGAAGGAAGATAGATGCTTTTGAACTGTGGTGTTGGAGGAAAATTCTGAGAGTGCCTTGGACTGCAAGAAGATCAAACCAGTCCATACTCCAGGAAATAAAGCCAGACTGCTCACTTGAGGGAATGATATTAAAAGCAATACTGAAGTACTTTGGCCACATAATGAGAAGACAGGATACCCTGGAGAAGATGCTGATGCTAGGGAAAGTGGAAGGCCAAAGGAAGAGGGGCCGACCAAGGGCAAGATGGATGGATGATATTCTGGAGGTGACAGACTCAACCATGGGGGACCTGGGGATGGCGACGGCCGACAGGAAGCTCTGGCGTGGTCTGGTCCATGAAGTCACGAAGGTCGGAAGCGACTGAACAAATAAAGAACAACAAAAAAGCTCAAAGATATCATCCCAACCCCCTAAAACAGTTTGAGAATTAGATAGAAAAGCAGAAGCCTCTTGTGTAAGGGAAGACAGGTTTTGGCCTAGACATGTAGTACTATCAAGTTCTGTTTACTGAACTATACATAGTTGTATGCCTGTCCATTTTCCTGATTCTTCCTGTGTTGCAGGCCATATGTCTCAGGACCATTTATGTATTCTTCCAGGTACTGGAAATATATATCAAACACAGCTGTGTCATAATGGTTAGAACTGGGTTTCAATCTGTGAAGCTCACTAGCAGTTAATCTGCACATTGTATTGAGTGAATGGTATGTTGCTGAACTTCTCTTTGTTTTTTATATTGACAAGAATTTCTTCACCGGCATATTGGAATTTTTTCATACAAAGTCATTCTGATTCCCCTTTTCTGTTTCTTTGGAACAAGTAGAAGTTACTACTTGTATTTTCCACTTTTCAATCATAACTCCCATCCTGCAAGCCTTCTGTGATATCTATCAGGTCATATTTGCTTGTGTTAAGATTTCTAGTTCTTCCTGTTTTTTTTACCTTATACTGTGCATTACTGAGCAAATGTAACCCTTTGTTTTCTTTGCTCAGACTCCCAGTCTGATTTGGAGTTCTGCAAGTTTATTTCAGAGTAAAAAACTAAAGAGCCGTCGGCTGCTTCCTGCATCTTTATTTCAGAATAAAAAACGTAGAAAGAATTAGCTGCAGGCTACATGTTTAACACAACATATAACTGGACACTGGATGTTTCTGTGCTAATCACATCAGCCTGGCCAACAACACAAAGTTGTTGGTTGATTAAATAGGGAAGCATATGCATGCATTCTGTAGAGGAGGGGCAATGTGGAAATCCAATAAACAATACTACATGAACACATTTGTTGTTGTTCAGTCGTGTCCGACTCTTCGTGACCTCATGGACCATAGCATGCCAGGCCTTCCTGTTCTCCACTGTCTCCCAGAGTTTACACAAATGCATGTTTGTTACATCGGTGATGCTATCTAACCATCTCATCCTCTGCTGTCCCCTTCTCCTTTTGCCTTCAGTCTTTCCCAGCATCAGGGTCTTTTCTAGTGAGTCCTCTCTTCGCATTAGGTGGCCAAAGTATTTGAGCTTCAGCTTCAGCATCTGTCCTTCCAATGAGCAGCCAGGGTTGATTTCCTTTAGGATTGACTGATTTGACCTCCTTGCAGTCCAAGGGACTCTCAAGAGTCTTCTCCAGCACCACAGTTTGAAAGCATCAATTCTTCGGCGCTCAGCCTTCCTTATGGTCCAACTCTCACAGCCATACATTACTACTGGGAAAACCATAGCTTTAATTATACGGACCTTAGGACAGAAATAAAATTGTGTTTTACTTGAGGGGTGGAAGAGAGAAACGCTCTCTTCCCACAGCCTAAAAACAAAATTGGATATACTCATTAAAACTTATACACCCTGTCTTTTTTGAGCACACTTTGCAAATCCCTTTGAAACAATTTGAATAAGAGTTTGAAAGGAAAGCAAATTACCTTGAATTATAGGAAAAATATTTGTGGTGTTTACCTATGATGAGATTGTACTTAGCAATCTCTAAAAGCCAAAACCATCAGTCTTCCATCTGAATGCTCCTGTGCATCCCCCCAATCATGTCTGTTTCTCAACATCTTTTATTTACCAGTTAAAGCTACCAGTTAATACTCCAAACATGCTGATGGAGAAACCAGAGAAAAGCATTTGAGGTAACAGCCACTGCTGGAGGTGAAAGGAAATGCTAGGTTCCTTTTTTTGCTTTTTCTTCATACATCTTTTCCTAATTGCAGATTGCCTAAATAAAGGTGTCTTCAGGTAAAATACATTTTGCTCATTTCCCTTGCATATTTTAAAATTCATTTGTGCTTTGGTATGTTTTCTGTTGGCAATTTTTTTTCAGCCTCTTTCCCTGAAGTTACTGAATTCATCATGATGGCACCAGAAGGTTCTACAATTAACTTCACTGTAGGTGGTCAGGAAGACCTGTTTTGGGTGATCCGAGGATGTACATCCCTTTTGCTCGTTCCAGTATATTTTGAAATAAATGTAACATACTTATTCAGGTTTCTGTCAAGAACAGTGTTTCTCAACCTTAGGAACTTTAAGATGGGTAGACTTCAACTCCCAGAATTCCCCAGCCAGCAAGGTTGGGTTATGTGCTGTGTAGATTACTTGTTTATTTGGTAATGTTCATAGTATAATTAACACTAAGGTGAACTGTGCTAAACCCGTTGGTAGACCTTTATTTATCAGATCTAAACATAAGCAACATAATGGTTGAGTTCACTTGTTGGATTAAGTCCTGTTTATAAAATTATGATTTCTTGAATATATTACAGTTGACGGGGTTCTCACAGCATGCAAAACCAAAAAGAAACAAACCACATCATGCTTTAGTGTGGTATGGGAACTTTGCAATTGGGGCTGTAATGAGGACATAGCAAAAATGCTAATTAATATTTTATTTAGTTTTCCTGGAATAGGAGAATAGGGGCTATCTCTCCCACTCAATCTTGCCTCCAGACGTTGATATATAGTTCCGTAGAAATCAAAAGAAAAGTCAAGAATGAAATTCCTAGATCAAACTGGATTCTTCACTACATTATAATTGTAGTGCCCAGCATACTTCTGGTGAATATTGAGCAGCTCCTTCCTCACCTTTTTGAATTTAATTGGCTTCAGTTGAAAGTGTACGCTTGTGAATTCCTTCCATCCTTAGCATTGCTATGTCATGGAAGTCCATATATCTACTGCCTGTTTACTTTAGTCATTAATGGAATATCCTTTTCTGTTCACTTGTAACCTAATACAGGTATTACATTGGTCGTCGAATGTTCATTGTGGTATCTGAGCCAGATATGATCAAATGTATCTTAGAGGATGACTTCAGAAACTTTAGGAACAGAATGGTAAGTAAGCAGATTAACATTATTGTTCCTTCTCTTTGATTCCCTGCTTCATGTCCTAATAACATCTTCGGTGGCCCTAGTCTGAATGTCTCCAATGCAGAAATATAAAGAGTAGGTCTTTTCAGTGGTGGCCCCATTCTCAACAATACCCTCCTCAGTAGTTTGCCTGGAATCTACTTGGGCATTCTGACTAAGTTTCCAAAAGTCTGTACCTTACCCCTAATTGTTGCATTAAAACTCATTATTGAGGTTTCTAGGATTTTTGCTTTCTTGATAGTGCCCTGTTGCTAGGAGCTTGGCACTGAGCTGGACATTAATGGCCTTCTGAAATTCTCAGCCATGTTTATGAGCAAAGAAATCGGATGGACAATTTCTCTAGAGGAAGGAGGAGTTCTCTATTGACTTCTCAAGCACAGGTGAAGGGACAGTAGGAAAACTACTGAAAAAGCTCAATGGAAGGCGTTTCTCCATAATGTTTTCTCTTGGGATTTAACTGTAGCAAGCAGGTTTCTGGAGAGGGTACAAAAAAGACAACACATTGCATGTCACACTCCACCTATAAGAATGTCTTCAAAACTCCTTTGAATTTCCCTGTCCAGTACTAAGATAAGCCACTATCTTTTAATTCTGCTCATTGTTATCTTTAGCCTGAGATGATGATACGGATCTGTTCTGCAGGATTCATGTAATAAGGATGATTGAGGAAAGAAATGCAGAGCAGTTTGAACATTCAAAAGAGTCAAGTTAATGCTGAAGATTATATTAGTGTGCTGATCTTCTTTTTGAACAGATTGAGTGGCATATTGGCAGGTGTCTGCAAGGGTGATTTTAAGAAATACTCTGTCTCTCTTACATCCTCCCTGACCTGCTGTTCTCTAGATGCAATGGGATTGCAACTCCCAAATAGCGTGTCCCAATGCATGTGGAAGGCACCAGGCATGCTTGCCTTATTTCATCAGTGGGCAAATGGTGCCCAGGGAGCACTCCTGTGCCTGTTTATACCACTCTTGCTGTCCTTCAGGTTCCCTTCCCCCATCTGATTTTTTAAATATAATCTTTTAATTTTTTTTTTTAAAAAAGTATCATGCTCAAAGCAAAGTACTGATTTCTAGCAATTGCTACATTCTCTGTTCTTGAAGCACTTGTTTATTCTAGGTAGGCTCAAGGTTTTGTGCTGAGCTGGCAAGTGTATCTGGCTAAAACTCTGAGCTGCTGCTTGCCTCAATAATAATTAATACTTAAAACTGTCTTGATGTTGACACTGAATCTTTGTCATGGCCACCAAACTCAGCTTTGCTCTTTGTGGCATTTTTAAATGCCCTCGGAGAGAAACCCATAGCGTTTCTTAGACAGGAAGTCTCTGTCCTTCCTCTAAGGAGCTCAGTATATGTTATTAAGAAGTTTTAATGTTCCCAGACATGGCATAGAAGAGGCATTGTAATGGTGTATGATCACAATAGATGGGCTGGGCAACATTTTTTAGCGGATAGGGGACACATTTTTTAAAAATCAAAACAGCAGTTCTAGGATTTAATTGGTATAAGAGGTTACTTAAGCTTTGCAGAGGTTTTGGGCATACATTTTGCCCCCAACATGAAAATTGGCCTGATTAAGTGGAGTGATAAGAAGTACAGTGGATGCGTTAATCACACTGCTTAAACCCTCTCTTTAATCCCCCTAAAAACAAAGAGGGGCAATTATCTGGGCCTTCTCCACTCAAGGAGTGCTCTAGGGGTTCTGGTAACTACAGAAGGTACCAATCGAAGAGAATATTTGTACTACAGAAGGTCTACATGGGGGTTGGATATAGCCTATGGCCTATAGGCTATATCCAACTACTCCAGTAGTAGATTTACAAAGTAAGTTGTGCTGAAAGGTGAAATGGTGTTCAAGATATCTTGGCAAATACCAAATGGTCATAAATACAATTCAGGTAGTCCTCATTTAGCAACTGCCTCATACAGCGACCGTTCAGTTATGATGCTGATGAAAAAGTAACTTTTTGCCAGTCCCAATTTGTGGTCACTAAATTGCTAAAAGAAGACTACCTGTAGCAGCAATGATTTGGTTAGGGTGGGTAAATTGTTTTGAGGATCAATCCTTATTTTCAATCCTTATTTTCTAATTATTGAAATGAGATATTTCCTCAGTTCAAGTGCTGTGTCAAATTGTGATGATACCCAATTCTACATCTCCATGCTGGGCTGTGGAGGTGAAGCTGCTGATGTACCGACTTGGTCCTGGAGGCTGTTTGGGTTTGGATGGGGAGGAACAGACTTTGGCTCAATCTTGACGAGACTGAGTGGCTGTGGCTGTGGGCCCCCTGGGTTGGGGAAGTTTTCACCTTTGGTCTTGGTCGGGGTTGCACTTCCCTATTCAAGACTAAGATGCAACTTGGGGATCCTCCTCCTGGACCTCTGGCTACCGCTCAAAGAGCACTCACCTCATGCGTGGACTGTTGCAATGCACTCTCCATGGGGCTGACCTTGAAGACCATCCTGAAGCTACAGCTGGTCCAAAATGCAGCAATGTAGTCAGTAACGGGCGCTTCTTGTTAGGCCCATATGTCACTGCTCCTGCAACCTCCTTTCTTTGATTATCAGTTGGCTTCCGGGTGCAATTCAAGGTTGCATAGGGTTGCATAAGGCCTGGCTATTTGGGGGACTGCCTATCTCCAGTTGTTTCAGCTTGCTAGTGCCCCCAATTAAAAGTTGTTTTCCTGTGGGACCAAGGAAGCATACCTTCCCTGCCACAGCCCTTGCCCTCTCTGGAACAGCATCCTCCCAGAGATACATATGGTTCCCACTCTCCAAAGGTATTTGTGGAGCCATGTCAAATCTTTTTCAATTATAATGTTGCTGTTTTGTCTAGGTGGTTGTTTTTAACTGTGGTTTTAAATTATGTATTTGAAATATTGACTTTTCAGAGTCAGGAGGCCTTAAAAATAAATGCAGGGTTTTTAAAACCTTCATTTTTTTTTAATTAATGAAGATTAAATAGTAAAAGTAACAAACATTCAGGTGTATTTGTTGGTAAAAAAAAATACTCTTGCCAGAATAAATAACACGCTAATTACTAGACTTTTTTTTAATAAAATTTTTATTAAAGAGTTTTACAAGGCTAAAAGATAATACAAACTGAAATTAGGAAAAAAATTATAAGAACAGAAAGAAAAATACAAAGTGAAAAAACCCTAATTGCTAGACTGAGTCCTCTAGTATTAACAGTGCCTGTTTTATACTAGAGATAGGCAATTTTTCATTGGCCATATTTTAAATTTGAGGAGGAGTGATAACGAGGGGCCATAGTAGATTGTGGGGGGCTACAATGTTGTAATGATGTGACATAAATACACTGACATTTCAGGCAGATTGCACATTGAGGAGAGACTGCATGGTGGTGGTGGTGGTTGTTATTATTATTATCATTATCATTATTATTATTATTATTATTATTATTTGCATTAAACCTATGCAAACACTTAACACCATTCTTGCTTTATATTCTATTGAATATTTTAGTGGCAGAATTTGGAGACCAGATATGACTGGTTCTTGCTTACTTCTGCTTTAATAAAATAACTTTTTGAAGCTTGTTTCTGTATAGCCAGTTTCTTCATGAATTCACCTCTTATCTCCAACTCCTAAACTCTGTTTTCAAGACTGATGAAATAAATACCTGGAGAGTTTAAAAAGGCCACGCATGCCTTCGGCTGAAATTCCATCTCTGGCCAGTTAATAATCTCTTCATGATCCTGTCTCGTTCCCAGACTTAGCACACTTTGATGGTGTCAACATAGGCAGCTTTAGGTTCAGTCATTTTCTCACTTTATGTCTGGCTACTGAATTTAATTAATATATCTAATTAACTTTGACTCCTGTCCTTTTAAATTCCAAAAATTTGGGATGGGTGCAATATTTAAAGACATACCAAAATGTGTACAAGGTGCACAAATACATCTGTTTTAAATGACTTGAAATACGTTTTTGTAATGAAACTTCACCCAGATTCAATATGCAATCCTAGGTACTTCAAATAAGAAATCCAGAATAAGCTTTTGAAGAAAAAGAAAAAAAGTTCCCTTGTTCAACGTTGAATGCACTGAAAAGAAGCTATTGCTCAATTGTTTCTCAAAAGCTCAGCAATATGGCTATTATCCAGGGCAAGGACAAGGACATAAGCAGAAGCAAGTGATGACTCTTCTTCTCTTCCTCCTCCTTCTCCTCCTCAGCATGGAACAATATTGTTTAGTAAAGATGAAATCAGACATTAATAGATTAGTAGGGAAACAAATCACTGCCTGTAGGGGAAAAATACTAGGCTCAGGTGATGGTGATGATGGAAGTGGTTCTTTAAGTTTTTAACAAAAGCTGTCTGTAGCTGTCAGCCCTTCGAAGTGGGCCAGGTTAGAAAACAGACACACACAAGAAATACTTTAGGGATAGAAGCTATAACAGAATCTTGAAAGCTCATTGAATATTCACTAATTCTGAGATCCCATCTTTTTTTTTTTAGTATTATTGCTTCCTTTGTATAATCTCATGCTCTGAATAGGTCATCATATAATTATTTGATTTAAGTAGCCCATGCAAGTTTACTTAAGTTCACTTATTTCTAAAATGTCCAATATAATGTGCTTCATTTTTTTTTGCTATTTTAGGTTTTCCTTGGCTTATGCGTCTCATATTCTATGTTCTAATGGTGTGTATTGTTTAAAACAAAGGAACTCCTTTTTCAGTAATGGTACCATTAGTGCCCAGACTTCCTTGCAGCTTTGATCTGACCAAGTCATCATCTTCAGATCTACTTATGAAAGTTTGGCATTCTTCTCCAGTAAAACGAGACGCACCTTTGACCTGGCACCGAAACAAATATTTTAGCCATGTCCATATACTTTTGCAACAATAAAGAAAGAGTTTGCCATTACCTTTTTCTGATTTGAATCAGGAGTTCCTTCTTCTAGTTGAGTTGGCTCTTCTCATATCCACAGAACCCCACCTACCCTCAGCCCCATTATTTTTGGTTTCATCCCTCCATTTTCAAGTTTAGTACCAAGGGTAATATCGTCAGAAGCTCATAGTCAAGCCAGCATTGCTTTCAGAATTATTGCAGCCTCCTATAATGTCAAGGTGCTAATCTCCTGGGAGAGACTGTTTCGTATAAAATATAGGCAATATTAAGTCTTAGTCTGCAAACATAATTGTATTTCAGGCAAAAGAAGATATGGAATGTGAGACAGAAACATTCAACCTAGTACGTAGAAATCATTCTGTGTAGCTTTTACAGATGTAAACCTCTATAAACTGTTTAGGTAAGAAGTACTGTATTTTGAAAATAACTCCAAATAAACCCTCTCAGCTGCTTTTATTCAGAGCCTGTGTTCAGTCTACTTTGCAAAAATAAAACTGCTCTCTAGTATTGTTCTCTCCTGTCCCCTCTCTGATGAAACAGAGAGAATAAAACATGAAGCTTTTTGGAGTAAATGCTGACCACAAAGCTATGATAATTCAGATCATTCTTGAAACGAAATATCCCTGCTGTTTTTAGGATTTTTTTCCCCCCAGATTAGAGTGAGAGTAGAATCTGTTACAATTTTTTTAAAAAACTCATTTTTATTCCCTGTCCTCCTTCAGGGAACTTGGCATGGGTGGGACATATCTATTCTCCCTTGTTTCATAAGCTAACTTGAGCATTAGAATGAACATATTTTAAATAACAGACAGAGAACATTCTTTTATTTGAAGATATTATTTGAAGGGCTGCCCAGTTTGAGTCCTTTTTTTATTTTTTGATAATGTGTAAGTGTCCAGGATTTTGCTTTTGACATAAATTTAAAGACAAGTCATTCTGATTTTAGCCCACAGCACACTTGAAAACTATGCTGGAGCTGGCCAAAGATCTGTCTTTTTTGTAATGCACAAATTTTTCATCTCATAATTGCTCCTTTGCTGGAATTCATTGAAATTATTCCCACCTCTAACTGTTCTGACTTTATGAAACTAGTAGGTTGGCTTAGAGAAACTGCAAAAAAAGTCACCATCAGTAATGATGCTTTACAAACACATGCACAGATGTTTGACAGGCAAGTTCCATAAGAGTTCTTTTCCATGCAGGAGATGATACAAATGGAAAAAAGACTTTTTTTGGTGTGTGTGTGTGTGTGTGTGTGTGTATGCAGTTGAAGACTCATCTAACATTACTTTTGGATCCAACCTGGAGTCCTTTCTAGCTCCAGTCAATCCTATAAAAGTAGAATGGATAGATTTCTAAATGCCTTCCCGAAGCTAGGAGTGGATAAGAAGGCTTGGTTAGAAAATCTGTTGGGCAGAGACTCAATCAAGGTCCAGGAACTGTAACAGATAAAGGGTTTAACAAAGGACTGGCCATCTAAGCAAGCAAGACCCAGCAGAACTTCAAAAATTTGCAGTCAAATGAAACAAAGATCAAAGTTAGAGCAAACATCTTTCTTTTAAATTTAGGCAGGTCTTTGTCATGTTGACTCATTTCTGCTGTTCTGCTGTTATTTTTACCAGTCAGCTTCACAAATCTGTTTTTTGACTGCTTGTTTTACATGCTGTCCCGTATGTTATGATATTTTTAATTTATTTATTTAATCAATCTATATAGATTTAATGTTACACTTCACTTTTTTTATAGCCATGTTGAGTACCACTGCATGAAAAGTTAGGGCATAATTGTTAATATATAATAAATGTATTAACAAATTTAAAATCAAAATTGTACTTAGATTTTGTTTTTAGATAGATATGTCTGAGAGGTATGCCTGTTGGGTATATGCCTAGGCCTTTAGGTATGCTAACATGAGTATGTAAATGATCTTGAGTATCTTCATGGGCCACTTAATCACACAAATCTAAGTAATGTCAGGGGAAGTACATGTCAAGCTTTGAATCTGTGGGAAAATTTAAATTTAAACCAACTTTGTCTAACCTGATAGCATCCAGATATGCTGAACTTCAACTCCCATAATCCCCCAGCCATCATGCTTGTTTTGAGAAATGATTTAAATTGCATCAAGTATTTTTTGTTCCTAAATAAAATCTCACTGCAAATAGTTTTGGCTATTAGAAACAGTTTTCAGATATTTATATAACACATAATAAGAAAACAGGGATGCCCAAGGGGAGGGTAAAAATACAATATGGTGGCCATAACTATGTGATTGAAGCCCCACCCTTTTTTATATGCAGCACAAAAAAAGAGGCGGGGCTTCAATCTCACTGTCATGGCTACCATCTTCTTTGCCCCCTCCCTGAATGGCTTTACAAGGAAAACTTTCTAGAACAATTCTCAGAAACTTTTTTTCTAAAAGACATTTTTAAAAAAAAAATTAGGAAACCCCTATGACAAGTAAGGCGAATCTATCAGCTGTTACATATTTTCCAGAATGTCATTGATGAAAACAGGAGTTTGCTTCCTGTCACCCCAGTACTTGCTGCAAAGGTGAGAACAGACTTTTCTCCCATTTTGGCCATTTCGGAATGTTCAGTTCTGCTTGCTATGATTGCTCACTCCCATCTTCCACAGAGGTATTTTAGAACGGGAAGCTTTTGATCACGATGTAGCAGAAAAAATACAATTTTCCTCAAAATATGCTTCAGCAGCTGCGATATAGAAAGAGGCAAGTTGTTCACGGTATGGTGCATTTGTGTCCATGCCTTATATAAAGTAGATTTTGCCAGCCTTAGATCCTTAGGTGTTTTTGGATTGCAAATTCCATCAATGAGAGTCTGGGGTACTGGGCATTTTTAAAAATGGTAGAGACTCCCAACCAATCTTGAGGAATCCAAAAAGCAAAAGTCCATTTTGAGACACATGTGCAATACAAAAATCTTTTGCTGATAACTTGAGAAATTTTGATTCTGAGGTCAGCAATACAGTGCCCAAGAGGCCCTTCACCAATAAATTAAAAATATCTTCTGCTGATATCTCGAGAAATTTTGATTCTAGGGGCACCAATGTCAAGAAGAAATACTGACCCTGGCATTAAACGGACACACGTGCCAGAGATTTCATATTTAGAGACATTTAGAGACATGGGGGAGAATAATACTACTTAACATTAACAAGACTTGGATGGGATCTCGAAATAGCAAACTAGGAACAAAGATGGAATTGTGATAGGGATAATTGAAACATTGAACATTTTTATCCAGAAAATAAGTTGGCTTTAAGATAGGCTTTAAGATCGGGCCTGCCGGCACGATAATATTAAGACATTTCTGGGCGACGGATTGGAATATAATACCTATTGCCAACGTTGCATGGGCTACAGACCACCAGGGAAGAGGCTATCGAAGAAGTGAGCCATCCCCCCTCTGACCGCCCTTATATATTGTAAGCCATTGGTATCCCTCTGGGGTGACTGTTATCCCCTCTCAGGTGTGAGAGACATGAGAGGGGGTATAAGTGTGTGTGAAGAGAGTTAGAACACTCATTCCCTGAGTGAGAGTCAGGGGGTGAGGAGTAGTGTATGGAGTGCCCCTCTTGACTAGTGAGAGAAGTCTAGGGGGCGCAGGGAAGGAAGGAAGGAAGGAAGGAAGGAAGGAAGGAAGGAAGGAAGGAAGGAAGGAAGGAAGGAAGGAAGGAAGTTGAATATGTATGCAGCTAGGATGTCTTAAGTAGTGGATTAAGGGAAGGATCTGGGATACAGATCACTAAAAGGAGCAGGGATTTAAAGTGTGGGATACCAGATGGAATTTTAAAACCTCCCAGGTTTTAAAATTTAGCACAAAAATCATTATTATTAACAATATTTTTTATCAGATGTTAATAAAAAATCAGGTGACAAACCAGTGAACCTTGCTAAAAAAAAATTCTTTTTATTAAAGCTGTCTATAATCAGGTGTCAGGCCTTTGTTCATGAGAAAAATGGCTTTAATTTGTTAAATGTGGACTCACCACATTCCACTTGCATGCTGGAAAGTGTTCAGAAGATATCAGCTTATTTAATTTTATTGAGAGAGCTCTTGGAAGATTCTAATTGGGTTTATTCTTTGGAAGAGAAATTCAGTGGTTAAGAAAAGGGAACAGAAAAATCCCAAATGGAACAAATATATTTCAACCTAGGAGAAATTTTACAGGATAGATTTTCCAGATCATCTAATTAATAATTTTGGTTCCCAAGTGAATATCATCTCATTTTTAAAATTAGAGGATTGAAATTATTCAATGGTTACATAATACATGTAAGAAGCCTAGTATTTTAGTAATTGATCTGAATTAAAGTATAACCTGCCTTTCCATCAAAGGATTGACAAGACTGCTAATAAAAAAAATGTAGTTAAGATACTAATTTGAGAAAATTGGGAGTGAGCATTTTGGCTTTTTCACAGGTTTGATGCCATTTCAGAGCAGCAGGATCCATTATCTTGTGAATTAAATTCCATTTGAGTGCTGTGATTTTTACTTCCCTTCTTCAGAAGTTCTCTCCCCTGACGTGGGAGTTGCTCAGTTTAGCTGGTCTGTGTTATCCTTAGTCTTTGACTTGTACACTGGGGGCCACACTCAAAAAAGCAGGCAGAGCCAGGATGAAGAAATTGGTGGGGTCAGGACAACAATTAAATTTGATTTTATGTAATACAATTGAATACATTTTAATTATACATATTTAAGATTTTCTCCTTTCATATTAAAAATTGCAATTTGAAGGCAACTATTGGAGAAGCTCTGGGGAAACGACCAAGTCTTTTGAAGATCTCAGGTTGGACACTTGTTCTCCAGAGCCCATTCCAGGGGGTTCCCAGTCCTCTGGAGCAGATTCTAAAGGCACGTAAGAAATAGGTAGAGCATGTATTATTGGTGTATTTCAGATACTAAAAGTGTCTGCAGCATCAGATATATAAAGTAAGTACTGAAGTTAACTTCAATTAATATACTAAAAAAGAGGTCCTTAAATGCTTGAAAGTACTGAGAGATAACATGGCAGTATTTGAGTAGGTAGCAAAACCTTAAACTAGGAGGCAGCTGTGTTGCATGACAGCATCTTACAGTGATCATCACCAGTGTCTCCACTGGTTGCGGAGTACCCTTGTACTCCATGTCGATGGCACAGTGCATGCCACATGGCTTCTCTGCTTGCCATGTCAGTTGGTAAAGTGCAACAACCATGGCAGCAACTCCTTCATGTTCCACCTGGCTCTGTGGCATCCTCACCCTTACCTGTGATTCTCTGTTGCCTTCCTCTTTCCAAAAGACAGACTACAGCTGGGAAGTAGGGAGCAATTTAAATATTTACTTTTGTCCCATCTTTCCTTTCACCTTCTGCATGTTTCTCTTAATTTGTTTATCCACGAACAAAACAGTTACCCTAAAAGCAGATTTGGGAGAGATAGCAGTCTGGTGAGGAAGAGGCTCAAGCTTTAAATTATAGCCTCCCCTACCTTTGTGGGCAACGGGCTCCTAGATAGCCATCACCATATTTAGTGGCTTTAGCTCTGCCAGATCTTCAAACAAATTTCCTTTTAATTTATTTATTTATTTTTCAAATTTTACCACCGCCCATCTCCCCCGAGAAGAGGGACTCTGGGCAGTTAATGTTTTATGTTTTAATGTTTAATGTTTTAATGTTCTTCAGAAAAGCATTTTAGACTTTCCTCCCAGTCATTTATTACGATTTTTGGAGGCCTAGATTAATTATGTGTGCAGTATTTGCAGCAGGCCTGAAAGGAAGCTATGGATCCATACGGCAGTGAGATTCCCTGCTGGTGTGTCCACTTTATAAAGACAACCAAATACAGCAAACAGAGTGTTAATTTCCTTTAGCACTAAATATTTTTCATTTTTATCCACTTTATTACTAGGTAGGCAATAATGGCCTCATTTTTTTCTGGTTAATTATGAGCTAATCTGAATTCTGAACCCATATTTATTTACTCAATTTATAGGGTCATCCAATCACAAGAGCAACTCTGGGCAGCTAACAAAACATTAAAAACAATAATGAACAAAAAGAAAAATAACAATATACAAATGTTTATTATTTTGTATTAATTAATGTAGATTTCAACCTTGAAACACATTGAGTACTTGGAGACAAAGTAAGCATTAGTACTTACAGCTCACTCTAAAAAAGTAAAGTTAATTTAAATTTAGATTAACACAAATATTTGCTGTGAATCATAACTGGCTATTCAAATGGTGTTCACCTGTTATTGGTAGGGTTCTGTGTGAATGTTTCAGTGTACTAAACATTGAACAGTCTTTGTGTGTGTTTGTGTGTGTTTAGTTACAACAGACTCTTACATTTATAACTCCTACTCCTTTTAAAAAATATATATAATAAATGGTGAAAGGTAGTAGTAACACAGTCTGCTTTTGATTCTCTGCTTCCCAATAATTCTAGCTAAGGTAAAGGTAAAGGTTCCCCCCGCACAGTTGTGCAGTCGTGTCCGACTCTAGGGGCCGGTGCTCATCTCCGTTTGTTAGCCGAAGAGCCAGCGTTGTCCAAAGACGCTTCCACTGTCATGTGGCTGGCATGATGTGCACGGAACGCTGTTACCATCCCACCGAAGTGGTACCTATTCATCTACTTGCATTTGCATGCTTTCGAATTGCTAGGTTGGCAAGAGCTGGAGCTAGTGCGGGAGCTCACTCCGCACGCAGGGCTAGGGATTCGAACCTCCGAACTTGTGATCTTCCAATCGACAAGCCTGGCGTCTTACCCGCTGAGCCACCACGCCCCTATAAGCCCCTGCTACCCTTAACTAAATAATGTGTGTTCAAGCTAGTTGCATATGAGCTCTCATGGTTTCTTGTGTTCATAATAAGAGGATAGTTGGATCAAGGAGCCAGTTGTGGTATTTGGGAAGGGTGTTTAACCTTTTCCCTGAATCTTTTTTTTCTTGTGAATAAAAAAAAAAAAGGGGGGGGGGAGGATCCATTTAGCCAGAAGACATTAATGAATCCAACTCCATGCCCACTAACAGATGGGTAATTTGTTCCACTACTAAGCTGCTCCTACTGTTAGTTAGGATGTTTTCCTTAACATTCAACCTGAATTTGTCTACTATATATTATGGTATATTAATATTGTCACTCTCATTTTAATGCCACTCTGAAGTGTTACTGTTTTGGTTTTGTTCCTTTGGTTCTTATATTATGGTGCATTTTAACCAATGTTTCTATTGAGATAAAATAACAACAGCGAACAGCATGATGACCAATTTGGGGGAGCTCTGGAGAAGTGGCCCAAGAAGATGACCCAGAACATTAAACGTTGGACCAAGGTTGCTATAGGTTTTGTATGATATGGGATTTGTGTGTATGTTTCTGCATCTATTATTTCCATCTCTTAGACAACTTTCAAATTAACTTACAATCAATGAATTACTTTAACTGGGAAAGCTAAGTCTATGGTTACCCTTGAGGGGGAGATGGGCGGTCATAGAAATTAATTAATTAATTAATTAATTAATTAATTAAATACATGCATGCATGCATACATACATACATCTTTCCCACTAAAACAAGTGCTTAAAGAGGCTTATGATGGAATATGCTTGAGTTTTTCTCCACTGAAAGAACTTCTGATAACTTAGAAGTAACAATAGGGATCCATTAACACCATATTTTTGGTATCTTAATACTACCAGGGTGATACGGATGTAAGACCTATATACAAAGGTTAAACTTTAGAAATGTTTTAGAATTGATTTGTGTACTTGTAAAATGGCAAAAATTCCTCTTTTCATGGGATCATTTTAATGACCAAATTGTGTTTGTGTCCACGCATGTGTATCCGTGTATGGTTGAGAACCATTTATCTGTAAGTTTCATGAAAAAACAATATTTTGTAACAGTGACTCCAGCACACTAATTTTTATCTAACAAAAATTAGTTACAGTTAAATTGTAAAAAAGCAGTGGAATGAGACATTCTTTTTAAAAAGTAAATTCTTCAATTTGTTCAGTGAGTTTTATTTTTCCCAGATTTACAAAGGATCGCGGTCCTACTGCTAATTTGGCTCCCATTGTTTCGGATGGACTTAGTTGCACCTTGAGTTTGCCAAACTGTGACCTGCAAATTTAATGTTTCTAGACTGTTCCCTGCTTATGTATAAAGCTGTAGTGCTTTTAGAAGAATTTAACTACCAGAAAGCAAGGAAAGGCAAAATGGAGTCATTCTTGCCCTAATTGTTGGTATCTCTAACCCTGCACAGTGACAGGAGATTCTAAAAGCAATGTTCCTATAAACTATTTATTAATTGAACACCAACATTACCTTTCAGAAGTAATTAAATAAGGGTTTAATTTTAAAGTGCTTGATTTATTTCCACCCCGCCCCCCAAGTGACAGAATTTTAATTGCACGAGTGTTAAACAGAATTAAGTGTACGTTTTTACAGCAGGAGCAGTGATTCTAGACAGGGCTTATAAGATGTGGCCAAAAGTATTGGTGCTCCTCCACTTTTCCCCAAATACTGTAATCCCAATTTGCCCTGAAATAAGTTGAAACTGAAACAAGAATGGCATCCACCATTCTTTATTCCGTGGTCCTGTGTCTCTCAACCTTGGCAACTTTAAGATGTCTGGACTTCAACTCCCAGAATTCCCCAGCCAGCATGCACACTTAACACAAGTTAACACAGCCAGCATGCACACTAAATCACAAAAAAGTAACCAAACTTATTTTTGTTCTGCAAATGAGTACTTTGAGGACTTTAACTGGATTGTTTAAATGTATTGTGTGAACACATCCACTGTGATGTGTGAATCTATGTGACTTGTAACTTATTCAGCAAAGCATGGTTTGAGAAGTCATAGTTTTTAATGTATGAACCCAACCTATGTGACATTGGCACATATAAAGGTTCCTGGCCTTAACCTTTGAATATTTTAATTATATCAGGTTCAGCCGAAATATGGATTGGCCATTACTTACTTCTTCACTTCTTGCAAACTCCAATTCCTTCTCCACTTTTTATTTTATAGCTGATTTGTGCATATTGTAATTTTCCTGAATTCATAGAAAACAGTGGCTTCTTCAATTAAGTTGGGGAATAGAGTTGATGTATAGGGGTGTAGGAGGAATTAAGTGTATAAAACCTGCAGAGGCCTTGGTCTTCTCTGAGCTTGTTTGTTTGGTTGCAGATGTTTCATTACCCAACTAGATAACATCATCAGTGCAAGAGTGTGGGGTTTGCTCTCTGTTTATATACAGTAGCTTACCCACTGTAAGTGTGGTCCATGTGGACAGTAAGCCCACTGTAAATGTAGTCCAGGTGGACCACAGTGTGGTCCATGTGGACAGACTCAACCATAGTTTCAACTGGGAAACTATGAGCATCCTAGACCAAGGTAAATCCAAAAACACTAGGGAATTCCTGGGAGCTTGGCATTCAGACAAATCAGCCATCAATAGACACATAGAAATAAGCCATATTTACACACCATTCAAAAGAGACAATAAAAAAGCTAAGAAGGAAACAAAAAGACCAGAACACATCTGCTCCAGCAGCCAACACCCAGATAAGCAGGGATTAACACCAGGCAAACAAGCAGAAAACAATACCCTAATCAAGGAACTACCAAAGGGAAAACCACACCCCCACCAACACTGGCAGGGCAAGCTACTGTATATAAACAGGGAGCAAACCCCACACTCACTAGCACTGATGATGTTACCTAGTTGGCTAATGAAATGTCTGCAAGCAAAAAATCAAGCTCCGAGAGCACCAAGGACTCCATAGTTCAATCCTGAGCTACATATATTCTCTTCTATTGTATAAAACCTGCTTAAACAAGTCAACTGCACAGAATGCTGCTTTGGGATGGTGAATATATCAATTCTAGTTTCTTTCCATTTCCTGCTTTTTTATAATTCTGTCAGGTTTCTCCAAACAAACTTTTAATTTTCATTTTTTAAAAAAGTTTGCATTAAAACATGTATTTTAGTGAACATTTCTCCAAACGTATGCATTCAGTTTTCACACAAAAAAAATCCCCCAATACAAGGCATTTTTGTACATTTCCCCTTATCTTACATTTTATTGATTAATTAAATATTAACTGATCAAATAATTAATTAATTGAAATTTGTCATTAATGATAACTAATCATGCTTCAAATGACAACTAAATTTTAGTTCTTTTATTGTCTAGAAATGCAAAATTAGATAAGTGCAGGTGAAATGAAATAAATCCTGGATGAATTTCTTCCCCATCTGTGCTTCCATAGCCACATATTTATGTTGACTAAGTCCTATTAATTGGCGTGAGCTGTCCTTGAATCTCACTTTTTAAGCTCACTTCAATGGTAGTCCCTTTTGTATCCCATGCATTGTTCACAGTAAAAAGAAGCCTATGCTCAGGAAGGTTCCATGTATTTTTTTTAACGTGCTGTTAAAATTTTATCTACCATTCCTGTAATATATATTTATGCTTGAAGAGCCAGTTGTTACTGCTGCTTCTTATATGAGATACCTTGTGTTAGATTCTAATTTTCTGCCTCACAATGTGCAAAATGGCCTTCAAAATAAATAATTATTTAATATTGCATATGGTCATGTAACTATCTTGGTAATTTGCTGTTTCTGTCTTGCATCTCTACTGAGGTAGTTAGAAGAGCTGACAGCATCTATATCACAACATCTTCACTGGATGCTGCCACCCACAAGGGTAACACAGATGGCTTAGAAGAGAAAGCGTTTTCTATTTAGTGTTGCTTCTGGTCTGTGGAATGGACTCTTTCTAGAATAGAGATAACATACTTTCAGTGTATGTTATCTCTTGGAGACCGCCAACAGTTGTTACGACATTGTAATTCTCAGTGTGCATGAAGAGGGAAAATGTTACACATTTAACAAGAGAATACACATACTGTATTATTATTTAATTAGATTGAAATGAAATTGAAGTGAAGTCATATTTAATGTTTGTTTTGGATCCATCTTATATTTTTTGGAGAGCAGCCCCAGCTGGTATAACCCTCAACCCAGAAAAAGTTGTGCATTTCTGTTCTAGAGACATCTCCTGACCTTTTTGCTGTATTTACTTGAATGTCAGACTAGGACCTTTCTTTCCTGCCAGGCATTTCATCTTTAATATTTTTATTAGTTTTACTAGTGGGTTTTTAACGCTGTTAGCAGTTTTATTGTGGTCTTGGTTTCTCTTTGCTATTTTTTTTTTTGCTTTTCTGTTCCTAAAAATGCTCTGTTGGGCAGCATATTAATCCAAACAAATTAATAGAATCCAAATAAACAATTTACTAAAATCACCAGTACATAAAATAGTTAAATTGAGCAGCTGCAACATCTAAAATTACCCATTAAAAGCTGCCAGAATAAAATATTTTCTGGTGCAAAAGACTGAAATAGGGGAGAGGCTCTGATACATCTCTGTTGCCTACATATTCAGAGCCATGGCATCCTCAATACATCCTTCTTTCTATTGCACATACCTGTGTTACTTATTTCTTTAAACCTTCTTGTGCTCATCCTTGATAACTGGGGAAGGGGAGGGACAGATTTTGCTGTCAGTCATCTAACACATGCTGGGTAGAATTCTTGACTTCATTCCCAGGGTGGTGCTTTGGCAACAAATTACAATAAACATTGATTGACCAACTACATGATCAGCATTATTCATGCAATATTGACACATACTGGATGGCAGAAGTCTTGGAGGAACACCATAGTTGAACTGAATGGAGTCGAAAAAAGTTCATCTGAGGATAGCAAACTCCATGCATTAGAGTCATGCACTATAGCAAAGCTTAATCTGCTGGTTTGCAACTATGTGGGATTGGATGCTATTTCTGTCAGCTTCTCTGGGCCTTCATTTGCCCACAATAACACCCAGTCTTTTTTCTGTATTATGTTGCATGTTACTATTGAGTTATTAAAATCGATGGCTGTAATATTATATATATTAAATATATATAGGATATACCTTGCATGAAAATATTGGCAGAAGAAACTGTATCCTCATTCAATGGGCATATCCTGGGAGCCAGCTAGTCTCCCTGCTCTCAAGAGCAGGAAGAAATGCCTTGATGTTAAAATATTTTTTGGCTGTGTCACACTCATTATGATGAGAATGTCAGCAACTTAGGAAACACTTATTCAAACAAAGACTTGTAAGCAGACTTCTAAAGCAAACCCCAGTTAGAAAAGCATTTTAATTATGTGCTTAACTCCCATTAGTTTCAGCAGGGCATGAAGAGTTGTTTAAAGCTAAGCATGTAGAGTTCAACTTCATTTATCGGAATGGGCTGGAGGACATCCCAAACATCTGGATAATCAGAGGTTTTGGAGTGCCGTTTACAATGCCATATGGTCTCAAGAGAGACATCTAGTGAAGTTGAACAAGAACTTTCCATTTGAATTTGGGAGTTTCTACAAATTGTAGTTTGCTTATATTGCTGGATTTACCATGGTTAATAAATAAAAATATAAAGGAATTTAGCACCATTTAGAGTATGGTACTGTACTTGTATTGTACTTTCTATCCATAAAACATACAATTAAACTTTTATAGATAACTCAGTGATGGGGATAGACTGGCAGATGAATTATGCAGAAAAAAATCACACACATCACATGGAGTATATCCTATATGCTACTTTGTCCTTTTAAAGCAGGGATACAGAGCTTTAATCTTCAAGGCCACCTCCCCACCCTCCACTAAAAGTTGTCACCAAATTATAATTTTACGGTGACAGAAGGGGGAAAGCATTAAGGACATAGCAGGTAATGATATCAACCACGTTCAATTAATGTTAAATTTAATTTTAACATAAATGTAGTTCTTGTTCTCACGTCAGCCCTTTCCTTTATTCTGGCCCTACCCACACAATGCTAGGAGTACAGCTCCCAGCATATGAGTCAGTGGCCGAGTGCAGCCCTCCCCCTCCAAAGGGCTACGCACCTGTCATAGGCACTTCCACACCACAATATTTCCACCACAGTTTTTACTTTTCAATCCCTCAAAAGTGTAGTGAAGCAGGTCTTTTTTCATCTTCATTCCCCACCAGCTTTAAAATGGGGATCTCTTTGCAGATTCCTCATCTAATATTGAGCATTATTTTGGCAAGCCATGCTAGATTGTAGGATGCAGGATAGGGAGCACTATTATGTGTGCACAACTTGCTATGAAGATAAATATAGACTGGTCTTTCTGACCCACAAAAGTTGACCTGAGGTCATCTCACATATAATATTTCTTAAGGATCAGTCTAAAGTTTTGAAAGGGTACATCTAAATGACTAAATGAAATGTGAACAACAGGCATTCCATGTATGCTTGCCAGAAACTCTTGCTACTCAGTAACAAGTCTGTGTTGGCCAAACTTGAAAATTACTCTGCTTGTGAAGAAGCATACGTCCTGCTAGAGTTAGTGGTACTGTGCCCTTTTATTTCACTGTTTATTTTTGGACTGCTTCTCTACCACCATGGCTGATAAAACCACAAACAGTAGATGTACCTACAAAATGGGTGTAGGCAACTTTTTTGTAGCTGCACTCACTGAGAATGTGGAGACAGCAACAGTTGATATTCATTATTATGAGTGAGTCTTTAGTCCAGTATTTCTTTGGGGAGAGGGGTTAGGGTAGAAGTTGGAGGATATTTTGGAGTTTTGGGGGTGTATTAATCCTAAATTGCTGCCATTTCTTTTGGTCTGTTGTCTAAATTTGCTACAAGAAAGGTGGCTGAGAACTGTATGCAGCCAGCATAGTGTTCTGTAAACACTTTTGCTGTAAAATAACAAAGGCTCTACTAAATAAGTTTCTAAAAAGTAACTGTTAAATGTTATTTAAACTCCCAAGCATCTGTCTGAAACAAAACAGTATGGGTTGCTCACTGGTTGTGAAAGGAATCCTGTTATACGAGAGTCTCTATTTTTGGAGACTAAAGAAGTAAAATAAAGTAATAAAATAAATATGATAAAGGAACATCTCCTTTGGATGAAGATTGACCCCTGATGAGGTTATGCACACCCACCTCGTGTTTGTGGCAGCAGTACATAAGCGGTTTGCTGTTGCTTTCCTCTCAGATTTAATTTTTGGCCTCCAGCCCTGGGATTTCAGATGGGCTGTCATCCAAATACTAACAAAGTCTGACCATGGTTAGCTTTTTGAGATCAGCCAAGGTTGATTAGGTTAATGCCCCCGGTAGAGATTAAATTGACAGATTATTCATCCTTACTTCCCTTGCTTTCCTGGTTAAGTGGTGATAGTTTCCCAGCATTCAGAACATGTAGGAACAGAGAACAAGAGGATAGAACACACACAGAAGATCCTTTCTCCAGTACTTAAAAAAGACATGTAAAATGTAAGCAAAATAAGACTTTTCTGGAGAATCTCAAAACCCAGCAGCTTTTATGGGAGAAGGCAATCTTAAGGTAACTTGGCTTAAGTTTTTTAATTTGGGGCAGTTTTACAGGTCATAATTAGCCTTTTGTATTGTGTCCAGAAGTTGGCTGGCAGCCAGTTTTCTAATGGGTGTCTTCTGTTAGCATTTCACATGTCAACTGAAAATCTTTCTATGCATCTGAGCATTTGGTGGCATTTAATATGCAGCTTTTTTACTGCTGATCTGCTCTTTAATTGCCATGGTTTGTTTTTATGTTCAGTGGTTTTTTAAAATAGTCTTTCTTGCATTATATTAAGTAATTGTCATAGGGCCTCTTGAGGATCATCTTGTTGAAATACAGGTTATAATTGTAATATGGTAATGAATAAAATCTGCTTGGAAAGGAATGTGAAATGAAGTTAGTTCAGAATTATTAGCAGAGTACATTGAGACCTGATTAAGCCTGCATTTAAAAGGTCCATTTATTTATTGCAGTTTTATTGTACCCTTGTTCCGAAAAACTCAGGGTAAAAACCCTAATTAGAGAGAATGACTGGCACAAGGTCTTTCCATGAACATTATCTCTGAGTGGGGATGTGAACTTGGATTTCTGTGATTCTGGTCTCATACTTGAACCATTATATCACTTTGGTCTATATGAATGCACCAAAATGCTGTGCTGTGTTGCAAATAAATTCTACTCCATTTTCATTCTTTATATGTCTGTTTACAGAGGATACAGTCATTAATCCTTCCCTTTAAGAGCAAGCAGAGATTGCCTAGATACAAAAATTGGCTGGATACGGCTAGAAATCTGTTGGTATTTTTCTGCATGAGAAAATAGTATAGTCAGTGGGGCAGCTTTGGATGCCTCCCCCCTTCAAAGTGGAAACCTTTATCTGACATTTAACTTCTATTGTGTGTCAGCTGTTTGCGTTTCCTTCTCAAAAGTGTTCGCTCTGCAGGCGGGTTGCGATCTTTAAAGACTCATCCGGGGGCATTAACCGAAGACGCCACCCAATATTTTTATTGATTGCTGTGGCAGCTAACTATTGTTGAAGAACAACGTAAGGTGTCTTTGCAAAGGTTGTAAATCTGCTTGGAACCAAATGTGAAATGAAGTTAGTACAGAATTATTAGCAGAGTACATTGGTGGGAGGGGGTGAAGGTTTTCTGAGCTGAAGCCTGGAGTTGCCCAAGTTGGGGAGGCAATTAAAAAAGAACTCATCATAATATGGATCCTCTCTCTGTATGCTGAATGTTGTCTCACCTATTGGTCATGAGTAGAAGCTGCTAGTTTGCTTGCCCTCTGCACTAAGCAGGCCTGGGCTGAGCACCTCTTTCAATATTAATACCCAGTTATCTGACAACATAGGGGCGTGGTGGCTCAGCGGGTAAGACGCCAGGCTTGTCGATCGGAAGATCGCAAGTTCGGAGGTTCGAATCCCTAGCCCCGCGTGACGGAGTGAGCTCCCGCACTCGCCCCAGCTCTTACCAACCTAGCAATTCGAAAGCATGCAAATGCAAGTAGATGAATAGGTACCACTTTGGTGGGTAGGTAACAGCATTCCGCGCGGGTCATGCCGGCCACATGACTGTGGAAGCGTCTTTGGACAACGCTGGCTCTTCGGCTAACAAACGGAGATGAGCACCGGCCCTTAGAGTCAGACACGACTGCACAAATGTGCGGGGGGAACCTTTACCTTTACTTATCTGACAACATATAAGTTTACATTAAATAATGAAAGGCTACTATCACCACTGAGCTGTCGACCCACAATTTGAGTCACTGTTCTAGTTTTCCAAATGTGGGAATGTTGGCAGAACATTCAGGGTTCAGTGTTAGTGAATCCACCCTTGGTGCAGGCAGGCATGTTTAATGTCTGAAGGAATTGCCCATTGTCTCTCTGCATGAGTTGCTGCTTTGGGGTTGCCATCTCTCGTATTACAATAAAGATATTACACAGTTTGTTTTTAACACAACAAAGATTGCAACACAATAATGCATTAAAAATTCAACAATAGCATAACTGTGCCTTAGAATCAAAAGCGTGAGTTCATGAGATCTGTCTGGCAACCAGTGAGTCATGGGGTCTTCCTCAGATGCTCATGTGTATGGCAATGCCAAAAAAATTACATTATGTTTGAGATTATAATAGCAACTTTCAATTCAGGAGGATTTTGTTTGTTTGTCTGTTTTTTGCAGTGACTTGGTGTGAGGAAAGTTAGGAATGTAAAAGAAATTTGTTGCAGTGAAGGCAGGTTCTTCCAGGGTATATTTGGCTGCAGCATGAATGCCAACAATAAATATGGCTTGCAGCTGTTTTGTTGTTGTTTTTTGTTGATTCAGTTTCATAAAGACTTGCATATATTTTGAGAACTAGATAAAAACCCAAATTCACAGAATTTTGAGAACCTGTCATATCTCTTACAGAAGGGCTGCTGTGGTAGGTGTGGCCAGTCATCATCATTGATCAGAAATAACCTGGTGAGACTGCTCCTCACAGCTCTTCTCTAGCAGCTTCATAAGATGTCCTCTTTCACCTTTGCTTCCCTTTTTCTTTCCAACCCAATGAAACGTGGTAAAGAAATTATGTAAAGAGGCTTGGAATTTTGTCCGTTAGCCCATCAGCAAGATAATAAAATGGAATGCAAGAGGATCAAATTGAAAGAAAGCTCAAGGTAGCAGATAGGTTGGATTCAGCTGGAGGTTGTAGAGAAAAGCTTTCCAGAAAAATTACCCCAGGGAATCCTTATGGGAGAAGAAGTGGTTCAGAATATTGCTGATTCCTCCATTCTACTCCCACCGCACCCCCCATCTTCTAGGCCTAGGATGCAGAAGCAGAGGGGAGCTATGATTCAGGGATTGGAAAGAATTCCAGAAACCATGTTCTGCATGCTTTCTCTTTCTTCTTTTCCCTTTCTTAATAAGGCAAATAGGTATACTTCCATACAAAGCACTGGACTTCAACCCTTCCCATTTTTGTGAGGCTGAAAAATAGGTGCCCCTGCTAATGGTTACATGGTAGCCTGCAAAAAGCAGGGTCTCTTTTAATGAATAGCACAGAAATGCTGCAGGTCTGAGAAGTTGGAAGAATTTTTTTCCAAATCAGTTTTGAAGCAAAAAAAGAAAGAAAGAGTTGAAGTGTTGGTGAAGCGAGGGCCTCTATATGTCAAAGTAAGATGATGTGTAAACTAGAGGCAGAGAGCTTCAAGGCCAAACAAAGAGCAGCTGAAAGGCCATTAATTCAAAGGGGTGGGAGGAAGAGGCCTAGGGTTTGACCTTCAGAACTGACATATATAGGGTTAGGGTTAGATGGAGAACTTCTTTCTATGTAGAAAGCCTGTCTCAGATTATTCATGACCCGACTCGTGACAGTGGTCTCACCCCGGACTTAGTTTTCTTGTCTGAGCAGTGGCAATGTGATCTGAGGGGAGAGTTACATCTTTCCCCATTGTCATGGTCAGACCACGCCCTGGTGACCCTGAGACTCTCTTGTGGTGCCCCACTCCGCAGGGAGGCGGGACCCATTCAATTGGTCCGCCCCCGGCGACTGATGGACCCAGTGAGGTTTCAGAAGGAGCTGGGGGTTATTCCCGAGGATTTGCTTCACGATCCAGTGGAGGTCCTGGCCGCAGCCTCGAATAAGGCTGCGGCCGGAGCCCTGGACAAGATCGCGCCTATGCGACCCCAAGCGTGAGACAGGATCTGCGGAGATGCCAGGGGCTCGTACTTACCATGTTATCTGGGAACAGTTTGATCCTGTTGCGCCTGATGAAGTAGACAGGATCCTCCGGACTGTGAACGCCACCACATGCCAGCTTGACCCATGTCCCTCCTGGCTGGTGAAATCAGCTAGTGAGGTGATGTGGTTGGGTCCAGGCGATGATTAATTTGTCCTTGAGTGAGGGGGTGTTCCCGGCTGCCTTTAAGGAGGCGCTGGTGCACCCCCTCCTCAAGAAGTCGTCCCTGGACCCTACCATCCTGGGCAATTTTCGCCTAGTCTCCCACCTTCCCTTTTTGGGAAAGGTGGTTGAGAAGGTGGTGGCGTGGCAACTCCAGAGGATTCTGGAGGAAACAGATTATCTAGACCCCTTCCAATCAGGTTTCAGGCTGGGATATGGGACGGAGACCGCATTGGTCACGCTTATGGATGATCTCTGGCAAGAGCAGGATGGAGGGAGTGCGTCCATCCTGGCTCTCTTAGATCTCTCAGCGGCTTTCGATACCGTCGACCACGGTATACTTTTGGGACGGCTCGGGGAGTTGGGGGTGGGCGGCGTAGTTTTGCGCTGGTTCGCCTCCTTCCTCCAGGGCCATTCCCAGTCGGTGTTGATAGGGGAGGAGAGAGCTGACCCACGACCCCTGACTTGTGGGGTGCCGCAGGGGTCGGTTCTCTCTCCCCTCCTATTCAACATCTACATGAAGCTGCTGGGCGAGATCATCCGTCACCACGGGATGAGGTATCACCAATATGCTGATGATACCCAGTTATACATCTCCATCCCAGGTGAAGTAGGTGATGCGGTCAATGCCTTATCTCAGTGTCTGGAGGCTGTGGGGGTCTGGATAGGGAACAACAGGCTTCAACTGAACCCTGGTAAGACGGAGTGGCTGTGGATTGATGGCCCCCCTAGATCTGGGAAGTTGTCATCCTTGGTTCTGGGTGGGGTTGCACTACCTCACTCGGATCCAGTGCGGAATCTGGGGGTCCTCCTGGACTCGCGACTCCTGCTCGAAGAGCAGGTGGCAGTCATGGCCAGGAGCGCCTTTGCACAACTTCGAGTTGTGCGCCAGTTATGCCCTTTCCTGGATCGGGAGGCCCTCCGAACAGTCACTCACGCCCTTGTCATCTCCCGTATAGACTACTGTAATGCGCTCTACATGGGGCTACCCTTGAAGAGTATCCGGAAGCTTCAGCTGGCACAGAATGCGGCGGCACGAGCAGTTATGGGTGCTATGAGATCGGCACATGTAACACCTCTGCTACGCGAGCTGCATTGGCTGCCAGTTTGCTTCCGGGTCCAATTCAAGGTGTTGGTGATTACCTTTAAAGCCCTATATGGCATAGGGCCAGGGTACTTGAGGGACCGTCTCATCCCGATAACATCGGCCCGCCCCACCCATGCATGCAGAGAGGGCATGCTTCGGACCCCCTCAACAAGAGAACTCCATCTAGCGGGGTCCAGGAGGCATGCCTTCTCTGCGATAGCGCCCGCCTTATGGAATATCTTGCCCCTGGAGGTGAGACTGGCCCCTTCACTCCTGGCCTTTTGGAAGGCCCTTAAGACCTGGCTCTGCCGCCTGGCCTGGGACGACGGAAGCGGTAGTGCCTCCTGGGGTTGGCTGGCCCCGTAGCACCATGATCTATTGTACGGTTCCCAATCCATCTTGGATTTTATTTATTTTATATTGGTTGTATTTTTTAGATATTTTGTATTTTGTATAGCTTTTAAAATTTTAATTGTTGTAACCCGCCCAGAGAACCTTGCATGGGAGATGGGCGGGGAATAAATTGAACAAATAAATAAATAAATAAATATTTATTATTATTATTTTATTTTTCAAATTTATTCCCCGCCCATCTCCCATGCAAGGGACTCTGGGCGGGTTACAACCAATACAATTTAAAAACTATACAAAAATATCTAAAAAACACAAGCAAAACATAATAAAATAAAATCCAGGATGGACTTGGGCCCGCAGAATAGATAATGGAGCTATGTGGCCAGCCAACCCCAGGAGGCACTACCACCTCCGTCGTCCCAGGCCAGGTGGCAGAGCCAGGTCTTAAGGGCCTTCCGAAAGGCCAGGAGGGAGGGGGCCAGTCTCACCTCCGGGGGCAGAATATTCCACAAGGCGGGCGCTATCGCAGAGAAGGCATGCCTCCTGGACCCCGCTAGATGGAGTTCTCTTGTTGAGGGGGTCCGAAGCATGCCCTCTCTGCATGCACGGGTGGGGCGGGTCGACGTTATCGGGACGAGACGGTCCCTCAGGTACCCTGGTCCTATGCCATGTAGGGCTTTAAAGGTAATCACCAACACCTTGAATTGGACCCGGAAGCAAACTGGCACCCAATGCAGCTCGCGTAGCAGAGGTGTTACATGTGCCGATCTTCTGGCACTCATAACTGCTCGCGCCGCTGCATTCTGCACCAGCTGAAGCTTCCGGATACTCTTCAAGGGTAGCCCCATGTAGAGCGCATTACAATAGTCTATACGGGAGATGACAAGGGTGTGAGTGACTGTTCGGATAAATGTAGGTCTTCTGAATTCTTTACAATAAAATGGCTTATCTAACCTTGTGTCTGCTTGGGAGCGGGGAGCTAAGTGAGTTTTATAACTGCACCTGGTTTCAAAACCTGAGATATATATGTGTATGTACTGTATACATGTTTTGTGTGAGTGTCTATACATCATGCATCTTTGCTAGTTTTATATTAAAGCACAATATACGTACTTTATTAATTTGATGACAAAGGTAGATATTTATTACATTTTTATGTAAACGATTGGGTTTAATGCAATCTAAAACATGAAGTGAACAAAATATCCTTTCACATATGTAGCCATTGCTATCTCTTGAGCCACATGACTATGCGAACACTCTCTTTAGTCTATTGGTAGAATTGAGTGGGGAAGACCACATGGCTCAGCCACAACCAATGAGTGACAGTAGAGGGTATGAATGTGAGCCAGGTTGCCTGTTATTGATTTTTGTTGTGTATATTGTTTTTATTTGGCTCTTTTTGTAAGCCACCCAGAGTTACATTGTTTGAGTTGAATGGCCATATAAATTCACTAAGTAGATAAATAAATAGGAAGCAGGAGTACAGAAAGGGTCAGCTGAGTTGGAAAATGCAGCCACTCTCATGGTAGCCTTGAAGAACAATTATTGGGAACTAACATGAATGCAAATTGATGATGTCATAGGTTATGTGATCTCTAAGAATCACTGGGCAGGCAGACTGAAAAAGTCTGTAGTTCCCAGTCTAATTAAGTTTTGCTACTGCCATATAGTGACAATGTCCCATCTGTAAGCAGAATCTTTTCCCTATAATGATTTATTAGCAGTAAAGGCTACAGTCTGTAAGTTCCCCTTTACCTTGATATTATTTAGTGATTTGTGTACAACCATTATTGTGCATGGCACTTTATAGGATAACAATAGAAAAAAATGTATCTTTCGTCCAAGTAGTTTATAATCTAAAATTCTGTATAAAGAAACAGAAGATTTCATGAAGTTGGAAGCAATGTAGCAAGGAAAACGTGCTTTCACATTTGTTACATTTAACTGGGCTTAGTGTCAGTAGATAAGAGGAGGAATATAAATTCAATTTACTTACATGGATTTTGCTAACTTTCTGTTGGGCTTGATGCTAAAGGCTTTGGGGGGGGGGAAAGGAGATAGTATGAAAGTGTTTTAGGAGAAAATTCTGAAC
This sequence comes from Charina bottae, assembly GCA_023362775.1. Classification (NCBI taxonomy): domain Eukaryota; kingdom Metazoa; phylum Chordata; class Lepidosauria; order Squamata; family Charinaidae; genus Charina; species Charina bottae. The sequence continues at coordinate 24,528,634 of JALMGJ010000006.1, forward strand.
TGAGAGTTGCAGACTGAAAAATGTCAACAACATTTGAGGGAGCAGAAGAGCTTCAAGTGTCCACAGACATCTTAGCCAAAGAAGTCTTGTTACTAAGTAACATTAAAGCACAATCAATCAGTCAATCAGTAACCAGTAGACACCCAATGCCGCCAACACAGCTGAAGCTGTACTGTCCAGCCATCATAGTCAACTGAACTCTTGTGCTCTACTGTAGTTATCTTCTGTATTCTGCTTTCTTAGCTAGGTGACAGTACCAAGATGACCTTGGGTGATCTCAGAAAGCTAAACAGGGTTGAACCTGATTAGTACTTGGATGGAAGATTGTGGCTTTTGACTGGGAAGTAGAAAACATCTCAGAAGAGGACAACGGTAAACCATTGCCATATTGTTGCCAGGAAAAATATATGGGCATGTACAAGAAGCCGAGGTCAACACAAATGAGACTTTGCTTATGAATCTCTTTATTGGCAACAGCAGAAGCAGGATGCTTTCAGAAATCCAGTTTTAAATCAGCAACATTTGAATGCATTCCTGCCACTTTCTCTGGGTTCAAAAGGATAGCACCATATAGCCTTAGGGTTGTCTTTGCATTCCTTCCTTCAACTTTGATCCTGCAGCTATCAGAAAACATTTTTAGTAGGATTGTCACAGCCAGGTATAAATAAACTCTAACTTTATTCATAGCTTTGCCAAGTTTTTTTTTTTTTGACAAAAGGAGAAAACATGTATTTTATGACTGGCATTTTTGTGTTTACTTGCCTTTTTTCAGAAAAAATGACATGTGTAACTGTGCTAAAGTGATATTTATATGTATCTTTTGACACTGGCTTTAAGATGCGACAGTAAAAAAATAAAAAGCCTCTAGGGTTGTGCTTACACTCTTGACTTCTTTTTAGGCAGTATCTTAAGATAAAAGTCTGTAGGCTGCGTTCCTTTGTTCTTCCTGTATAGACTCAGCTTGAAAGAGGAGAGAACTTGTGGTGAGTAGATTGGCATAGGTCCAGAATGCCATGTATGGTTTGATGTCCCATACCGTGATGTCCCACCATAATGCTGGTGAAAAGTGATGTAAGGAAGGAGCAGAGAGCCATATTCCCTATGTAAGGGTTGTGCTGGTACTCTGAAGGTTCCAAGGGACATACTGTATGGTGACAGATGCTTTGCTCTACCCCACCTTTTTTTTTTTGTGTGTGTGTGCAAATTTGTGATGGTGGTTTCTTTCTTTTTACTGGAGAAATAGGTATAAAGGGTTTAGTGGATACTGCTAAAAGAGGAAGCCAAAAAAATTGCACCACCCCAAATCCACTAATTGTTGCCAGAGTTAGTAGTGCAATTTCTGTGAAGTTTCAGCTCTCAGAAAACAGAGTTGGGAGCTTCATGGGGTCCACTGGGTTGCTCATCTCTGCTTTAAGGCATGTGCCTTTAAGGCCTGAAGAATGGTTTTAATGTTTTAATAAGTGGTCTGTTTCCTTTTTCTGGTGTTCTGGGTTGTTGCTAAACACATGAAGCCATCAACAACATCTTCAAAGGAATAAAATTCACAAGGGAAGAAGAAAACAACACACTACCCTTCTTGGACATCCTCATCAGTAGAGGAAATGATGGCATTCTAGAAACACAAGTCTACCGGAAATCTACCCACACTAACCAAGTGCTCCACTATCAAAGCAATAACCCAACATCACACAAGAGGAGCTGTGTAAGAACACTATTCAGACGAGCACAAACACACTGCAGCAACCCAGAACACCAGAAAAAGGAAACAGACCACTTATATAGCATCTTCCAGCAAAATGGATATCCACACAACTTTATCAAAAAGTGCCTCACCACTCAACCCACCACAGCAAAACCAACAGAAGCTATGAAAAGGATTACACTGCCATACATCAGAAACATCTCAGAAACTACTAATAGACTGTTACATCCACACGGCATCACTGTAGCACACAAACCTACCAAAACCCTTCAGAACATTGTAAGTAAACCAAAAGACCCAGTAGCCCCAGAAGAAAAAACAGGAGTTATCTACAACATACAGTGTAAGGACTGTAACAGCCACTATGTAGGACAGACTGGCAGAAGACTAGCAGAACGCATCCACGAACACCAACTAGCAGTCAGAAGACATGATGAAAACTCCTTAATCTCACAACACATGGACAGACTTAACCATACTTTCAACTGGGAAACTGTGAGCATATTAGACCAGGCCAAATCCAAAAATGCTAGAGAATTCCTAGAAGCTTGGCACTCAGACAAAGCAGCCATCAACAGACACATAGAGGTTAACAACATTTACATACCATTCATAAGAGACAATAGAATAGCCAGAAGACCAGAACACCCCTGGGCCAGCAATCAACAACAAGATATGCATAGATTAACAGCAAGATTAGCAGCAGAGGAGCAATCAAACAACACAATAGACCTTAATCAAGGAACTATTAACTCAGTCAATCACCCAAACAGCACACAACAGCCCAATCAAGGAACTACCAAGGAGAGTACAACACCCCCACCAACACAGGCAGGACAAGCCAGGGTATATAAACAGACAGCAAGTTCCACTCCCTTTTCGCACTGAAGATGTTGCCTAGCCTGGCAATGAAACGTCTGCATGAAAACAACAAGGCTCAGAGAGCACCAAAGACTCCCCAAGAAAAAGTATAATTATGCACTGATATCACTCATAGCATTTGTTTACCACCCTCACCCCCATGGCATCCATTAAAATAAAGTCAAAGAGTAGGTAAATGGGAGTGGGGAGATTACATAGGAATTCCATTAACAGGTTATATACATTTTTCTAACCTGCTCCAATCTGAAGACTTTGGGCAGCATGTAACAAAGTAAAACCATAAAAACAATATCATGAGATTCATCAACCCAGCCCAGGAGGGATGCCCATAAGACTAAACGGTTAACTAGAATTAAAAATGAACTGTTATAAGGTTCGTCTTGGGGTGGGTTGATTAATCTCATGAGCAGTTGCATGGGAATGGTTTCCTGACACAAGTCAATCATTACTCACTATAGTACTCTTCTTGATTATAAATATAAATATAATTATGGTTCATTAACGGAACAAGACATTTAATTTTAAATGTGTGGGTTTCTGTTTTTGTTCTACCAAATAAATCTTCAGTGGAAAGAAAATGAGGAATATATTCATTTCACCCTTATGATTCACTACAGTAAAAACTTTTTACTTTCAAGCTTTTTGTTACTTCTTCTGTTGGACTCAGTGTAGAAGCACTGTATCTCCAGGGCTTATCTTTATGGAATATAGAAATGGCTGTTATCACACTTTAATAGTGTGAGTGAGAGTGGACAGCCTGGTAGCCCAGACTGAGAAATAAAGAAGTCTCTCCATTCTCCAGAGAACCCTAAGATTTGCAGAAGTACCAAGCAACAACAACAACAAGAACAACAACAAACCCACCCCGAACCCACCATGCCTTTCTAAAAGCATCCTAAAGGAACAACTGCTAATAAAAAAGGCCCAATGAGGTTTGAGGAAGTTCTGCAGTCACAGAATGTAGAATGATAGTTGGAAAAGTAATCTAAAAAGCCGGGAGGGGTGGGGAACACAGAATGGAGTATCCTGTAGAAAGGCATGGCTGGCTGATTGGCTGGAATTTCCCGGTTTGAAAGGTGGCTATAGTGTAGCATTTACAGATGGATGATACCAAAGCCTATTAGAAAAGTACAAATGGATAGGTTTCTGCCTCAAGAACAATTAAGCTAATGCTTGATGTAGGAACTGCAGTAGAAGGATATGGAGGCATGGGAAAACTGGGTTGGGATTGGTTATATAGGATATAGAGCTAAGGAGTTCTGCTAAGCTTTACAGAAAAAATGGGTTTTTGAGGAGGGATCTGAAGGGAATGTTCAGTTGGTGTATAATTAGGTCAGAACCAGTCCATTCTTTATTACAATCATTGATCAGAATGACAAGTCATAACAGATTTGCAGGGCGGAGTGCTGCTTTCTAGTGGTACTGCTTGGCAAGAATTTTATATGTACAGTACCTGTTGGAGGAGTGAAGTTGAGAGCCAGAGTCTCTCAGGGCAGAAATCTGCATAGCATGCTTGATACCTGTGTCCTCTTGACTCTTATTGGTGATGCATTCTCCTGCACACCATGGGGCATAGCTTTCTGAGATAATTCACTGTGGCTTCTTAGGGCAAAATGTCCACCTTGTGGACAACAGTATATATTAGCAGATGCATGAGATGACCTGAGAAGGTAGCTAGTATTTTTGCTGTATTAATGGGTGATGTCAAGATACAGTATTCTGATTTTCATATGTCTCTAGCATTTTGAAAAATGCTATTACAACTAATATACACCTCCAAAGGTTCTAATAATTCAACAGATTAATATATCTAATATTAATAATATATAATATTATATAATATTACTGAAATGTTGAATTGTCATAGTTTTATTCTCACCCAGGTTAAAGCCAAATAAATTGAATTTAAGCTTAACTGAAGTCAATGGGATTAAATCACAGATCCATAATGTTTCATTAGAATATGTCTCTATTAGTTCTGAATTTCAAATTCATGTTTTTACTTGGAGGTTCACAAAACTCCCAGTAGGAACAATTGTGGACAGTGGTGTCATTCCAAAACAGTGAAATCATACCCCCACAGGAACTTGGAATGGGATATCCATACAGTTACAAGGAAACCCCAGTGCGCATTAACATTTGGGGCATTTGGGGCTCAACATAAGCTGCACAGTACAAAGGAGGGTCCCTTGGAAGAGAAGTCCATGCCATAACTTTTTAGGGGACCTCTACATTCTCAGAATCACAATGCCTGTGTATATACAATATAAGCAAGAGTGTGATGGCAGACCAATACACAACTTTTCAGAAGCTGAAAGTTATTATCCTACTTTGTATTTATCTTACTTGTTTATCAGTATTTAAATTGCTATTAAGAGTTGTCTGTTTTTAATACTGTCTATCTTTGTCTACAATTAGAATCCAGATTTGGCTTTTAAGCCATTCGCAGACAGCATTGTCATGTTGCGTGATGAGAAGTGGGAAAATGTCCGGAGCATATTGACCCCAGCCTTCAGTATTGCAAAGATAAAAGAGGTAAGATGCAGGGAGGTGTCACAGTTCCACATAAAAAATGCTTTTCTTTTTCTTTCTGCTACGTGTTTCCCAAATGTGCAATATTGCATAATGAGAATTGTCAGTCATCCACTGCAACACGGTTAATGCCTACTTGTCCTATATAGAGTCACTGCTCCTTTAAGGAGAAGGTTTTTTAGTATATCAGGGTGTTTAATCAGAAAATGAAGAATGAGTTTTGTTTCATCTGTGCAATAACTATATGCAGTTTGTGTTCTTAAAGAACAATCAGGATATGTCGTTAGAAATCTATATGTCACTTTGGAGTCCAAAAAAAGGTTGGAGGATACCTATAAATGCAGGAAGAGCAATTTCTGCATAGTTATTCAGTACATATTCAGTGGAAATGTTTGGTTAGCATTCCTTCGCAGAATCTAAGCTGGAGCAACTTTCATGTGTGAAACACCATAATGACAATACTTTCTGAGACACACTTGTAATTCAGTAGGTTCAGAAGAACAGTTCAACACAGTATCCCTTCCAAGCATAACTGCAGTGAGAAAAAGCCTATCCTTATTACTTTTATTTTGGCACAGGGATATTGAATAATGCTAGATGATGTTATAAGTCACTACTGTGGAAATGACCAGTTTCACAGTACCAATGGGAAATTTCCTGACTTGATTTTCCCCTTCTTATATAAGCATATCTTTTCCTCAAGCACTTCCCAGCGGACTAGCTATATTAATCTTTTTGCAGCAAAACAAGGAATCTTGTGGCACACTAAAAATTAATAAATCACATGAGATTACATGAATGACTTTAAAATTATTGTGGCAGTTTAAAAATGAACAAATTTATAAATTCCAGGCAAAAATGGGTATGATCAAAAACAAAGATGGTAAGGACCTAACAGAAGCAGAAGAGATCAAGAAAAGATGGCAAGAATATACGGAAGATCTGTATAGGAAGGATAATAATATTGGAGATAGCTTTGACGGTGTGGTCAGTGAGTTAGAGCCAGACATCCTGAGGAGTGAGGTTGAATGGGCCTTAAGAAGCATTGCTAATAACAAGGCAGCAGGAGACGATGGTATCCCAGCTGAACTGTTTAAAATCTTGCAAGATGATGCTGTCAAGGTGATGCATGCCATATGCCAGCAAATTTGGAAAACACAAGAATGGCCATCAGATTGGAAAAAATCAACTTGTATCCCCATACCAAAAAAGGGAAGCACTAAAGAATGTTCAAACTATCGAACAGTGGCACTTATTTCACATGCCAGTAAGGTAATGCTCAAGATCTTGCAAGGTAGACTCCAGCAATTCATGGAGCAAGAATTGCCAGATGTACAAGCTGGGTTTAGAAAAGGCAGAGGAACTAGAGACCAAATTGCCAATATCCGCTGGATAATGGAGAAAGCCAGGGAGTTTCAGAAAAACATCTATTTTTGTTTTATTGACTATTCTAAAGCCTTTGACTGTGTGGATCATAACAAATTGTGGCAAGTTCTTGGTGGTATGGGGATACCAAGTCATCTTGTCTGCCTCCTGAGGAATCTGTATAACGACCAAGTAGCAACGGTAAGAACAGAGCACGGAACAACGGACTGGTTTAAGATTGGGAAAGGAGTACGGCAGGGCTGTATACTCTCACCCTGCCTATTCAACCTGTACGCAGAACACATCATGCGACGTGCTGGGCTTGAGGAATCCAAGGCTGGAGTTAAAATCGCTGGAAGAAACATTAACAATCTTAGATATGCAGATGATACCACTTTGATGGCTGAAAGCGAGGAGGAGTTGAGGAGCCTTATGACGAAGGTGAAAGAAGAAAGTGCAAAAGCTGGGTTGCAGTTAAACCTCAAAAAAACCAAGATTATGGCAACCAGCTTGATTGAAGACTGGCAAATAGAGGGAGAAAAAGTGGAGGCAGTGACAGACTTTGTATTTCTAGGCGCAAAGATTACTGCAGATGCTGACTGCAGCCAGGAAATCAGAAGACGTCTACTTCTTGGGAGGAGAGCAATGGCAAATCTTGATAAAATAGTTAAGAGCAGAGACATCACACTGACAACAAAGGTCCGCATAGTTAAAGCAATGGTATTCCCTGTAGTAACCTATGGCTGTGAGAGCTGGACCATAAGGAAGGCTGAGCGAAGGAAGATAGATGCTTTTGAACTGTGGTGTTGGAGGAAAATTCTGAGAGTGCCTTGGACTGCAAGAAGATCAAACCAGTCCATCCTCCAGGAAATAAAGCCAGACTGCTCACTTGAGGGAATGATCTTAAAGGCAAAACTGAAGTACTTTGGCCACATAATGAGAAGACAGGATACCCTGGAGAAGAAGCTGATGCTAGGGAAAGTGGAAGGCAAAAGGAAGAGGGGCTGACCAAGGGCAAGATGGATGGATGATATTCTGGAGGTGACAGACTCAACCATGGGGGAGCTGGGGATGGTGACGGCTGACAGGAAGCTCTGGCGTGGGCTGGTCCATGAAGTCACGAAGAGTCGGAAGCGACTGAATGAATAAACAACAAACAAGCTTTCAGGGATCATAGTGCACGTGGCCTTTGATTGTGAATGTTCATGCCATAATACATTTGTTGGCCTTTGAAGTAACCTCAAGGCATTTTGTCTGTTTCCCTAACAGTGTCCCAAAAGTAAAGCTACCACAACTTTTAAACATTTCATATTTAGTGTACAAAAGTTGGGATTTCCTCAAAGACTTGTCATTAAAAAGTGAATTTGTTAAAAAACATATTTTTGAGAACAAAGGCTTAGGGTAAATAGTTGGAACCTATGTTGTGTGTTTTGCAAATGAGGCCAGTTCCTCTCTCGATTGCTTGAGTTAGAATGGGGAGGCTGTGTGTGCATCAGTATTTGGTGGCCACGAACTGTGTTGGGGCCATATCATATATGTGAGTCGGGCTTTGTTGTGGTAGGGGTGTTCTTTGCTTTTTAACTTATGTCTACTTTAACCTACTTTAATCTCAGATTGCATACCAGACACAAGAATAAATCTCTACTGTCCATAAAATCAACTCGGGTAGCCGATAGCAGACGTTGCATAGATAGCTCAGAAAAGTTGCTTTATTTAAGGGGCGTGGTAGCTCAGTGGGTTAAACCGCTGAGCCGGAAGACTGCCTGTAAAGATCTGATGGTCGGCAGTTCTAATCCCCGCATGGCGAGGTGAGCTCTCGTCATTCACCCCAGCTTCTGCCAACCCAGCAGTTCGAAAGCTAAGGTGAGTAGATAAATGGGTACCACGTTAAAAGTGGGAGAATTTGCCGGCGTCCTGTGATCGGGGGTCACCCTCGGAGTGAAGAAGATCCCGGGAATCCCGTTAAATGGTGGCGGAAGACGACGGAGCCCAATCGGCAAACATCCAGGACGTCAGCAGCCGACTCGGAAGTGAGGCATGCTGGGACATGTAGTCCAATGCCTACAGAAGAAGAGTCTGTTCCCCTACCTCCTTCCTGTGCGCGTGGTTAAATGATATGTATATGAATTGTTAAATATATATTGAAATGCTGTAAGCCGCCTAGAGTCCTCCAATAGGGAGGGGATAGGCGGGGTATAAATACGATAATAAATAAATAAATAAATAAATTACAGACAAGAAGCCGTATATATGCAAAACACAGAAATCAGACTGCCTGTCTGTCTGTCTGTCTGTCTGTCTCTCCTCCCCACCCCAGGTTTTAAATCCTAAAATTTTTCCGCCTGTCTTTTTGAATCAGCAGTTGTTTTCCCAGCCTTGCAATAAGAGGGCACTGCTCAGTGTTTGCACAAAAGTTCTGGCTGGCCTAAGCACTGCTAGTTCCTGCCTTGTCAACTTCAGTCCTTAAAATATTATAGTTTTTCATCTGTTTCCCTACTCAAATAGTGTTTTCTTTTTTAAGATGGCACCGAGGCCGGGTGTGTTGCAAAGCGGGTCCCGATGATAGTTTGTTTTTAGTATGTTGCAGCAGGTTAGTGGTTTGGAGAGCTGGATGAAGAGGTGGTGGAGTTTCTGTGGATTTGGACTTTTCCCACACACCCCGGTGGATGCTGCTGTTTATCAAGCCGGTGCGATTCGTTTCCCTCACTCAGCTGGGCTGCGGTTTGGGACAGAATTACACGTGGCACTGGGGACTCACCTCCTGTGGTGAGTTGGGGGGGGTGAAAGTATAGGGTGGAGTGAGCTGTTTCTGTGGAGGTGCTGAGTGCTAGAAGAAGCAGAAGCACCCTGGGTTGACGGCCCAGAAAGAGGCTGTGACTGGAGGTGTGTATATGGTGGGGGGGCTACAGGCTTGGACATGGATCGATTTAGCCAGGGGGAAGGGGGAGGTCTTGGAGGAGTGGGGGCAGGCTTTAACATCCCAGTAGTGATGGGTATGGGAAAATACCATAATACAGGCGGGAGACGAAGAGCGGTCCGCACATGGGGAACGGGTCAGAGGTATATTGTTCCTGTGGCACGTTCCAGCTCCTCGAGCTCTCTCCCCGGCCCCAGTTGGCAGACTTTCAAGGCCCTGGGCTGTTGGCTGCTGCTGCTGAATGCCAGGTTGGTTTGTAATAAGGCCACCCTCATCCATGATTTGATCATGGATGAGAAAGCTGACCTGGCTTGTATTACGGAGACCTGGCTGGGAGAGGAGGGGGGAGTCCCCCTTTCTGAGACGTGCCCAGCTGGTTTCCGGGTGTGGCACCAGCTGAGACCCCAGGGTAGGGGCGGTGGGGTGGCGGTGGTCATCCGAGAGACTTGGGAGGCATCCAGGGGCACTGCTCCTCAGATTGCCGGGTGCAAGAACCTATTTGTTAAGTTGGGCTCTAAGAGGGATCAGTTGGGACTGTTGCTATTGTACCAGCCTCCCTGCTGCATAGCAGCCTCCCTTCCTGAGCTCCTTGACTCCGTAGCTGGGTTGGCGGTGGAGTTCCCCACGCTTATAGTCTTGGGGGATTTCAACCTGCCTTCCTTGGGGACGGGGTCGGAGGTAGCTCAGGAGTTCATGGCCACCATGACAGCCATGGGCCTGTCCCAAGTCATCCAGGGCCCGACGCATAATAATGGTCATTCGCCTGACCTGGTTTTTCTGTTGGAGCAGTGGCAGAGTGTTCTGAAATTGGGGGAGGTATTGGTTTCTCCCCTGTCACGGTCAGATCACTTCCTGGTGAGCCTCCAATTCTCTGGCGTCACCCCCCTCCGCAGGGAGGCTGGGCCTATTAGATTGGCCCGCCCCAGGCGACTGATGGACCCAGTTGGGTTTCAGAGGGAGCTTGGGGTTGTTCCGGGAAGTCTGCTTCACGGTCTGGCTGAGGCCTTGGTGGCCGCATGGAATGGGAGAGCGGCCACAGCTTTGGATCGGATCGCACCTGAGCGGCCTCTCCGTGCCCATGGCTCCCGTGGATCCCCATGGTTTACGGAGGAGCTGAGGAGGCTTAAGAGGGCTGAGAGACGCCTGGAGCACCACTGGTGGAAGACGGGGAGCGAAGACGATCAAACACAAGCTACAGCCGCTATTAGAGCCTACCTTGTGGCAGTAAGGGTGGTGAAATGTGGTTATTTCTCCGCTCTTATTGTGTCTGCAGATTGTTGCCAGGTGGCCCTATTTCGGGTGACCTGGTCCCTCCTTGGAGGGAGTAATACCAGATTCTCACCTACAGGGTCGCTGTGAGGAATATGCTGCGCATCTAGCTGATACAAGTCACTTGCATTCATTCTGCGTTGAATGCCAGCCTTGATGCAAGGCTAGTGGTGGCTACGGGGTCTGAGTCTTGCATGGTTATCTGGGAGGAGTTCGAGCCCATTGAACCTGAGGAAGTGGACAGGGTTCTTGTAGCTGTTAGTTCGGCCACTTCTGTGCTAGATCCGTGCCCCTCCTGGTTAGTCAAGGCTGCCCGGGAGAGGACACGTGATTGGGTCTGGGCGGTGGTTAATTCCTCTTTGAGGGAGGGGCTAGTCCTGTCGGCTCTTGAGGAGGTGGTGGTGCACCCCCTCCTGAAGGGGCCATCGCTCGACCCAACTAATCTGGATAGTTTCCAACCAGTCTCCAACCTCCCTTTTCTAGGGAAGGTTGTTGAGAAAGTGGTCACACGGCAGCTTCAAAGGGCTCTGGATGAAGTGGATTATATGGACCCCTTTCAGTCAGGATTCAGGGCGGGATATGGGACTGAGACGGCATTGATTGCGCTCTTGGATGACCTCTGGCGGGAGCGGGATGGGGGCAGTGCAACCATCCTTGCTCTTCTTGACCTCCTGGACGGGGCGCAATTGGCTCCAGCTCAACCCAAGCAAGACTGAGTGGCTTTGGGTGTTTGGGCCTCCCAGTACCAAGGTTTTTCCATCTTTGGTCCTGGATGGGGTGGCACTGCCCCAGACGGACCCGGTATGTAATTTGGGGGTCCTCTTGGACTCATGGCTCCTGCTGGAAGAGCAGGTGGCAGACGTGGCTAAGAGGGCATTTGCACACCTTTGGGTTGTGTGCCAGTTGCGCCCATTCCTAGCCCGGAGGCACTACTCACTGTCACTCATGCCCTCGTGACCTCCCATTTGGACTATTGCAACGCACTCTACATGGGGCTGCCCTTGAAGAGCATTCGGAAGCTTCAGCTGGTACAGAATGCAGCTGCCTGGGTTGTAAATAGTGTTGGCTACTCGGCACACGTAACACCAGTACTTTGGGAGCTGCATTGGTTGCTGGTGTGTTTCCGGGTGCAATTCAATGTGCTGGTTGTCACCTTTAAAGCCCTTCATGGCTTGGGACTGGGTTACCTTAGGGACCGTCTTTTCCCAGTTATTTCTACCTGTCCAATCCAGTCCAGCAGGATGGGCGTGCTCTGGGAATGTTGGCTGGCGGGGACCAGGAGACGTGCCTTTTCTGCTGTGGTGCCTGCCCTCTGGAACATCCTTCCTCCTGAGATTAGGATGGTCCCAACCCTTTTGGCTTTTTGGAAGGCCTTGAAGACCTGGCTTTGTGCCTGGTCCTGGGGCCCCGAGTGTACGAAGGGCCCCGTTTCATGGTTGTGTTAACACCTATGGCTTTTAAGATCTCTCGGCTGTATTTATATTTATATTTAATTTTTTGGTATTGTTTTTATTGTTGATTGTTTTTATTATTGTTAGCCACCCAGAGTCACTGGTTTGAGATCAATCAATATAAATTGATGGATTGATTGATTGAACGAATAAATAAATAAGTGCTGTCAGTTTTCAGGATCCATAGCCAGAGGAGGCTCCAAAGTCTGCTAAAAAAGAGGATTGTGGATTTCATTCAGCCCTTGGGCTGCAGGTTACCCACCCTTAAATTAGCACTTGTACAGATAGTCCTCATTTAGCAATTGGGACCAGCAACTTGGTCGTTAAGCAAAGTGGTCGCTAAGTAAAACTGTGACTGTGCTTACGATCTTACTTCAGCTTTCCTTTGCTTCACAGACCTGAGAAGGTTGTAAATGCGAGGATTGGTTGCAAAGTTACTTTTTCATCATCATTGTAGCTGCAAATGGTTGCTTTACAAGGCAGTCACTAAACAAGGACTACCTGTAGCCATTTCTTCACTTCCCTTCATTATTATGTCTATTCATTGTTTTTATATCACTTACTGGAATATATGCAGACATATTTATTTCTAAGGGTAGCTCTCTGGGCTAACACATATAAAACAGTAGCTATCAAATAAAATAAGATGAGAATTTTCTAGCACATGCCTATCTCTATAGTGTCCCCCATATAAATATTGATTTTTTTTTACTTTGCCAACTCTAATACAGTGGCTGCCCCTCCATAGCATTATTGGGCTCTTCCAGGTAAGCAACAGGTCTTGGGTTCCAGCTCAGATTAGCACAAGAACTTGAAATGCAATATAGCAATATAAGTCCCATTAACCTAATACCTATTTTACTTACACCAACTGAAAATCAGGATCCCATTTTCTGCTAATAAGAAGTATTCCATTCTTGTACAAGTGGGATTTGCCTAGATGACTGGTAAGGAATGGCAATTAATCTTTCATTTGTAACTTGGCCTTAACCATGGCCTGCCCTAGAGAAAGAACTCTTGCTGTCTTCTAAACAGATCATTGCAGAATTAATTTCTCTAGATTATAGTGCATGCATCTCTTAGGGCATATGAAAGTGTTTGGGGGTGTTGACTTCTCTTGTACACTATTCTAATAGCTGATTTCTCTATATCCACTCATCAAGCATCTGGAGACTTAATTTGTGGTGGGATAAACTTCCAGTTCATTGATACGATCTCTTAATTGAAGATGAGGATAGCATCTCCAATGTTTAAAATTCATCTCCAAAGGGTAGGAGGAGATCATTCTTTTCCCTCATGGTCATATTCTTAAAAAGTAAATATGTTTCTCACTCCATTGCCTGTTGTTCTTTGGTTGGGAAATAAAATTGCTGGACAGAAGCCTATGTTGTTTTGACATGCTGCCGTGGAACTCCACAGTAGCATCTAAATGTGTCTGGCTTCTTTAGTTCTATAGACAGCTGTTGCTTAGCAACACCAGCTGTCACCCCCTTATTATGGTAAATTCTAATTGGCCATAAGCCTGCCAAGGACCCCTGATTAATCAGAACTGACAATATCATTGGTAATGCACCTAGACAACTGACTCACTCCCTGGTTTGATAGTGAATTTGATAGGATTTAAAGTAGGGGAAGCAATAAATGCAAATGTGTTCTCCATAATTTGGAGGGAGAGGGGCTAAAGAAGAGAGTTTTGTGTTGCCTTGACAGAAATTAATCCCTCTCACTATGGGTCACTGGCACAAGACAAATCCTTGCCTCCTTTCCTTCCCCTCCTTAAACCTAACAAAAGATAAAACCCCTGGTATGCACAGAGCCAGACCCTGCTGGCAGGAGCCAGACACACTTTAGAAGAACAAATAGTTCCTGGATATTGTGCTTTGCCGGGATAGATGTCTCTGTTTACAGAGTTAATTATTTAAGTCAAGAGGAAAATTCATACTGTTGCATTTCAAGCGGCATGATGTGAAGGAGAGCAAAAACTTCCAGAGAGGAAAGTGAACAGGAGTCTCAGAGAGGAAAATTACCAACAGATGCACTTTTAGAAAACAACAACAGAATGGTTGGATCCATGCTTTATAGTAAGTCAACTTTAACCAGAAATAAGCCACAACTGAGTAGATTCAGACAATACAAACCATAGGTTACAAAATCTTATACCACCTTAAAGATTGGCACGTATATGATACGCCAGCTTTTGTAAGCATTGATACACTTTATTATGTAAAGTGTGTGCTGTGTGGATTCCAGTCCATGAAAAATTATGCTATAGTAAATTAACTAAGCCTATTCCAAAGAGGCAGAGATTTCATTATTCTGTTTTGCTTTTTACATTTTCTAAGTTAGTTTGGAACATTTTTTTCTAATTAAATTTTACATTTTCTAAGTTAGTTTGGAACATTTTTTTCTAATTAAGGTGAGGCTAATGTCTAAGAGTGAACTCATTTCTGAAACATTGAACTTTATATGGCCCAAACACCACCATCCATGCAGAGAAAACAATAAGAAGAAAACCACAACATTTGCATTAACTGCAACATAAAGAGAAACAAGGGAGGCCAACACCACCAAACAGCCCACTGGGAATTAAAAGCACGCGCAGAAGAGCAAGTGTTTGGTGAGGCAAAGACAAAATAATAAAAGAGAATGCAATGCAGTGCAATAGCCTGAATGAAGGGTTTTTTTTTAAATTTATTTGAATTGATCTAGAGGAGGAGAGGAGTGTTGTTATTCACCTGAACCTAAAAATAGCAATAAAAAGCGAAGCAGAGGCAAAGGAACAACTGGAGGCAGTTCAAGGAGCAGGCTAAATGTTAGGATTAAAGAAGTGATACAAATACAGGAGCACAATCAAAGCTCAAGAAGATCATGTTGCTCAAGCAAGAAGTCTCATTGATTACTTCTTGTATGGCAAGATCCAGTACTTACCCTGGGTGGGAGGAATCAGTCTGGAAGATTCTTCACTGAAGAGCTCTGCTATGTACCTGCTGCTTCATCACAGCAGAAGATCATCCATCCAGGACAGTGTTCCTCAATCTCAGCAACTTTCGGACGTGTGAACTTCAGCTCCCAGAATTTCCCAGCCAGCATGCTAGACAGAACTTACGTTGTTTTGCTGGGGGGGGGGAATTCTGGGGAGTTGAAGTCCACAAGAATCTAGGAACTCTTTCTCTTCCCCCACTTTAAATTGGCCCGTTTTGCTATCCAGCTTTTGTGTGTGTAAGAGAGGGAGGAAAAATTGTGTGAATATTTATTTATACAAAGAGGTTACACTACCCTACTACAAACAACAAAAGGTGGCATTTACTGCTTCTTCCCTATCTTGATCAAATTCATCATAAACAGCATGGAATCTTGTTTGACTCTTATAACAAAAATACTGCATTTTCTCCTCAATATATTCTGAGAGTTAAGTTATTTTATGTCAAATGTTGAAGTGGCAAAAGAAAGTTGGCTTCATACATTCCATTTTATTTTCTCTATATAAAGCTTGAGGTTCAGAGGAAAAATGTGCTGCATTTTAGTATTCTCTGGATTCCTTCTATTCAACCTTTTATGTAACTGCAATATTTAGTAGAATGCTAGGTTTTTGTTATATTATCAGATTAGACAGACTAAAAATTGTACTAGATACATGATAAAATGCTACAGTTCTATTCCAACCACAGGAATATATATGAATTGTAGAGTGTTTGTGCTTGTAATGCCCACATTCTGTTGTTACTAAATGTACAATCAATTCTGTTTTATGCTGCAATCTCTTTCTTGCTGGCTGTCTTCAAAAGTTGTATGTCTGACCTGACACATTCACTATTTTCAAATGTGTATTTTGGAAATTGTCTCACCTGTGTGATGATTGTGATGTAGCCAAAGTGGGGTAAACTCTTTAATGAACACCTGGCCTCATGTAAAATATATAGTCTCCAGTTATTTGATGTAAAACATGGGTATGCCCCAGAAAACCTATGGTTGGGGTCTCTAGACCCTCTCTAAAAGTTGGCACTGATTTTTTTTTTTAATCCTGGTCCTACCACCTTCTTTGGTACTTTTCTTGGACTTTTGTATTTTTAGAGTGTAGTCCCTGGGCACCATTCAAAGAAGATGGATCTCTGAATTAATTTTATATTAGTTTATATAGTCATTTTCAAAACTATTAGTTAAAATGTTCTCCTTTCCCTTTCTTTTTTGCTGATAATGGTAGGGAGTAAAGGTATTTTACTAGGGGCATGGGTGGCTCAGTGGTTAAGACGCCAGGCTTGTCGATCAGAAAGTCGCAAGTTCGGAGGAGACCCAAGCGCTGTGTGACGGAGTGAGCTCCCGCACTCACCCCAGCTCTTGCCAACCTAGCAATTCGAAAGCATGCAAATGCAAGTAGATGAATAGGTACCACTTCGGTGGGAAGGTAACAGCATTCTGCGCGCATCATGCCAGCCACATGACCGCAGAAGCGTCTTCGGACAACGCTGGCTCTTCGGCTAACAAACGGAGATGAGCACCGGCCCCTAGAGTCGGACACAACTGCACAAATGTGCGGGGGGGACCTTTACCTTTAAAGGTATTTGACCATTGTGTTATTTGAGCCACCTAGCATTTACAGTATAAGTCTGCAATGACCATGCTGCTAGGTCCTCTGCAGACACAGATTTTTATTTATTTTAGGAATCTGAACTTAGTAGCATTAAAAAAAGTCTCATCTTGTTCTTACCCTGCCTTTCATAAGGCTATGGGCGTGCTGTTACTAGGAAATGCGCAAAACATGCTTGTGGAATTTTACTTCATTTGCTGTTGCTGAAAACAAGTACTGGCAGGTATCAAGCATGGAAAATTTCAACCTGAAAGGTTAAAGTTCAGCATTATCATGGGGGAACCTAAAATAGTGGGTTATATCAAAAAGTTGAACAACCTTGCTGAATTTGTGAAATAGGTCCCACTGTTCACTCATTCATTCATTCATTTAATTTGTGTACTGTTCTTCATAAAATATTGCAGAGCAATTTACAGAAGCAAAATAAAGATAGAAAACACGGAAAGCTATAAAATCCTATGTGTTCCAGTCCAGTGAACATATCAACAGGATCTAAAGATGTATTTTATGTAATCAACAAAACTGACTTCTAGTGGCAAAGTTGATCCAGGACTATATATCTACTCCTTCATGGAAATGTGACTATATCCAGAACAGATATTCCTTCCTACGTACTGACCCTTCCATTGAGTAACACCTGTGCTTTTTCAGTACAATATTCTCCATCTCTTTGCCCTTCTCCTGCACATTATTGCCTGTAGAACAATGTAATGAAGAGGCGGGATTGATGATAGCTCATTACAAATTTCTGGATGAACTTCCTTAGCAACTTCATATTTATCAACACGTTTAATTCTCCCCAGTTTCTCATTTTTAGCAATCTATCAAGCTCACTTTTTCTCAGCATTTCATGCCTAAGGCCGGCCTAGAACTCATGCTCTCCTGGTTTCTAGGCCAGCACCTTAACCGCACCAAACTGGCTCTTGGGTTAGTTGAACATGAGAATCTTTTTTAGAGTTTGCACTGAAATTAGCATATACTTTGATACACATAAGGATAAGGATAAGTAGCAGTAGTTGTTAAGGTGGCTTAACGACATTCCAATTCATTTTTATGGAAGTGTATTAAGAATGAATGATTGATTATATTGTACCAAACTACAGGAAGGCTTGATTTAGTGCTGTGGGATAGAATAGAAGAATGGAATATCCTATTTTTTAGAATCTCTTGTCAGGTTTGATAAATAACTTCGTTCCCCTGTTCAGCTGAGATCACCCAAAGTTTATTGATTTTTATTTTTCCTGACTGTGCTCTTGTCATCATCAATGCGGGGCTTAATGTGTAGTTCTACCCACACACTCTGTGGAAAATTGATTAAACAAAGGTGCAGAATCCTAAGTAATTGGGGCATATAGTTGATGAAGTTCTTCCTTGTATATATTACACAGTTAAATTACTTACGACTTGATTAACAGAATAAAAAATAGCTTGAATGCCCAGGACACCATGCAGCTCCTAGAAGTCTGGAGTGCAGCACTCGGGAACCTGCAGAGTTGTTAGCAATTTGTAACGTTTAATGTGACAGAGAATAAAATTATTAAATAATAATTGAACATTATTAAATTATTAAATACATGACTAAAGATTCAAATCCAAGGATTTTTTTTTATTTTTTATTTTTTTTATTATTTTATTTTATTATTTTATTTTATTATTTTATTTTATTTTATTTTATTTTATTTTATTTTATTTTATTTTATTATTTTATTTTATTTTATTTTATTTTATTATTTTATTTTATTTTATATTTTATTTTATTATTTTATTTTATTTATTTTATTTTATTTTATTTTATTTTATTATTTTATTTTATTTTATTTTATTTTATTTTATTTTATTTTATTATTTTATTTTATTTTATTTTATTTTATTTTATTTTATTTTATTTTATTATTATTTTATTTATTTTATTTTATTTTATATTTTAATTTCCTGCCTTTATTATTTTTATAAATAACTCGAGGTGGCGAACATACCTAGTACTCCTTCCTCCTCCTATTTTCCCCACAACAACAACCCTGTGAGGTGAGTTCGGCTGAGAGAGAGTGACTGGCCCAAGGTCACCCAGCCAGCTTTCATGCCTTAGGCGGGACTGAAACTCACAGACTCCTGGTTTCTAGCCTGTTGCCTTAACCCAGAGCTTTCCAAACTTTCATGTTGGTGACACACTTTTTAGACATGCATCATTTTGCGACACACTCTTACAGCAAGGCATCATTTTGCGACACACTCTTACAACAGGGCACAAAGTAGGCACTAGGACCTGCGCGGAATCACAGCAGGTTTGGAGGCAGCAGGGCACAAAGCAGGCACTGGGACATGCGCGGAATCCTGGCAGGGCAGGTTTGGAGGCAGCAAGGCACAAGGCAGGCACTAGGACCTGCGCGGAATCCTGGCAGGGCTCGGCAGCCGTGACACACCCAGACACTGCAGCCGACACACTAACGTGTCCCGACACACAGTTTGGAAAGCTATGCCTTAACCACTAGACCACAGCTCAACTTCAGTGCCAAATTAGTAGTGATGGGGGATGATTAGCAGTGAGTACTATATATCTAAATGCCCAGGATTTTTCTACCGTAGCCAAGTTAATGCTATCTAGCAAAATCTGACATCTGAAACAGGAAATACATACATAAGAGTCCCCTTCGGGGGAGATGGGGCGGTGATATAAATTGAATAATAAGTAAGTAAGTAAGTAAGTAAGTAAATACTATCCAAATAAATTGATAAATAAATAAATAAATACTATCCAAATAAATTTATTTATTTATTTATTTATTTATTTATAAATAAATAAATAAATAAAATCCAAATAGATTTTGAGAATACCATTTTGGATCATCCTCTCTATTAGTAACAGCACATATGCTTTGGGTCTTTTAAAGAGCAAGTATATTCTGTAAAGTTTGATATCTTAACATGTTTTAGTGTTTTCTAATCCAAACTATTAATTGTTTCCTATCCTGCAAACCAGCTTGACTGGTAGCAGTTCCTAAGGTATCAAGGAACTGCAGGAGAGGTATCTGTGCCAGGTGAACATGACTTACAGATGAAGAGGACTGATTATGGAAACATTCAAAAAGGGTCCCTAGGAAGGATAACTATAAGGAAAGAAAACCAGAAACTTTGGTGCATGATGCTATAGATAGCAAACAGTTGCAAAAAATGAGGAAGGGGAAAAGCCTAAGACCATCTGATGGAAGGCTGTATTACAAGATAGAAGAAGGGTACAATGAATCACAACCTCCTTCCCCTTTCTGTACCTTTGATTTTGGTACCTTCATAGCAATAATTAAGAAGATCCTTAATTAATTAAACTTAATGTGATGATTAATCAAATAAGGAGAATATTGAAGACTTCAATTTTTTGAAAGTTATATTTCATGCTGAAGTAACAAGTTGTTTTTCAGTGTAAATCACTCTTGTATATCTACCAAATGTATGGACTTCAGTTCTCAGAATTCCCTAGCCAGCATGGCCATTGCTGAAAATTCTGAAAGTTGAAGGCTACATACATCAGATAACACTGTTCTGATAACAGTATTCCTGAATCAGACTGAAGTCTATGTAGTCCAGCATTCTGTTCCTCACAGTGGACAACCAGATGCCTCAATGAAAAAGGGCATAACTTTCTGTTCCACTTGTGTCCTAGCAACTGTTAATTTAGAAGCATGATGCGCCTGAACTTGGAAGTAGCATATAATCATCTTGACATGCAGCCACTGATTGTCTTAACTTCCATAAATTGGTCCAAACCATTTTTAAAACTGCCTAAGCTGGCTAATTCAGTACAATCTGTTAAATAATATTTGAGGCTAATGGCATATGGCACTATCAAATAATCACTTGGTCTTCAGTAGTTACAATTAGCAGATTACAGGCTAACACAGAAATCTGAAGCACTTCACAGCCTAAAAACTAACAGATTCTTAAGTAATTAACAGTCAGTGGGGAATTTAACACATTCACTTCAACGAGAAAGAGATGAAGAATTGATTCAAAAAAGGTGGTGAAACAGGACCTTTTGAGAGAAGATCAATGTAATAGTGCATACCTATTCAGCTACAGATAGAAAAAAAAATAAAAACAAAGTCGGTACAGTACATGGCAAGGTTTCTCACCAAGAAAAAGAAATGAGGAATTCAAAGTAAGGCTGAAACATGTATGAGACTTCTCTCCAAACAAACAACATCAAGGCCTCTTGCCTCCACAAAGAAGTTGTAAGAAGTTTGAAGAAGCATCATTCACCTATACACATGTGTTAAAGGGTAGCATTTTTGCATGGACACAGCTTAATTTGGGAATGGAGAATAAAGATAGAGAATGTTATGTTCCTGGAGAAAAGGTGGAGGAGGAGGGAGGGAAGTGAGGGAGGGAAGGATTTCTGGATGGAAGAGGGAGAGAAAGAGAAAGAATCACCGTTTCTTGGAAGCGCTGGGTGGGGTTGACTCGAATTAGCTGTGATGGAAGTTGGCTTAGCTTCTTTTGGATAAAGGAAAGGGAGTGTGAGATAAGAGTGTCACACCTTGCTTTCCTCTGACTCCCTGGGTGGTTGATAGCCACTTTTATTGTTTCCGTAGGGAATTTAGCTAATAAAAGAAAACAAAATCAAGGCATGGTGATAGACAGGATCTCTTAACTGTTGCATTGTCCTAACCAAAAACTACTGAAGTGACCAGGTTTGGAAAAAGCCACAAAACTTGATAAACTCTGGACACTGGACTTACAGATTATTCCACTGTCTCAAAATGAATCTATGTTGTTTATATTCAGCATAAGAACAATAAGAGCTCTTTCTGTATTCTTCTTCTTTTCTTCTTGCCGATCACTCGTAGCCGAGTAAGATGGTCTTCCAGGGGTAAAATCTTAACAGTGGATCCGTAAGTGGCTGTAAAGGCCAATTCTGGATCTGCACAACCTCCCTCAATGAGGGCATAGGTTTCCAGGTGGAAGATGGTCACGATGAGGGTTTGCTTGACGTGCTTTCCTCTTAGCTCGTTTCTCCCTTTCGCCCTGTACTCGTGCTTCTTCAAAGTCCGCAGCGCCTTTAATTAAGGCTGACCTCCAATTGAAACGCTCATGAGTTAGGGCTTCCCAGTTCTCAATACTGAAATTAATTTTTTTAAATTATCTTTGAGAGTATCTTTGAATCTCTTTTGCTGTCCACCAATACTCCGTTTTCCATTCTTAAGTTGGGAGTAAAGTAGCTTCTTTGGAAGACGACGGTCAGGCATTCGAACAACATGGCTGGTCCAGCGAAGTTGATGTTGGATGATCATTGTTTCAACGCTGGTGATGTTCGCTTTTTCCAATACGCTAACATTAGTCCGCCTATCTTCCCAAGTAATTTGCAGAATTTTTCAGAGGCAGCGTTGATGGAATCTTTCAAGAAGTTGGAGGTGGCGTTTGTAGAGGGTCCATGTTTCACAGGCGTACAATAGGGTCGGTAGTACAATGGCTTTCCAAACAATCATTTTGGTCTCCCTGCGAATGTCTTGATCCTCAAACACTCTATGCTTCATTCGGGAGAAAGCTACACTCGCAGAGCTCAGACGATGCTGAATTTCAGCGTCAATGTTGGCTTTTGTAGATAGATGGCTGCCAAAATAAGGAAAGTGGTCAACATTTTCTAGTAACACACCTTTAAGCTGGATTGATGGTGCTGCAGAGGGATTGGCTCGAACTTGCTGGTAAAGCACTTTGGTTTTTTTAATGTTAATAGAGAGGCCGAGCTTTTCATATGCTTCTGCAGAGATGTTTAGGATAGTTTGAAGATCTTCCTCGGAGTGTGCACAGACTACATTATCATCAGCATATTGAAGTTCTATAACAGAAGTTGTAATTACCTTATTTTTTGCTTTCAGCCTACTAAGATTAAAAAGCTTTCCATCTGTTCAATATATAATTTCTACACCAGTAGGAAGTTTCCCTTCAGCAAGGTGTATAATCATAGGGATGAAGATAGCGAATAAGGTTGGAGCAATAACACATCCCTGTTTAATGCCGGATCCCACTTTAAATGGATCGCTTTGAGAGCCATTATTATTCAGGATTGTTGCCATCATGTCGTCATGGAGTAGCCGCAAGATGTTCACAAATTTATCAGGGCATCTGGTTTTCAGAAGGATGGTCCAGAGAGCAGTATGATTTACACTATCAAAAGCCTTAGATCAGGGGTCGGAAATGGCGGCTCGCGAGCCAGATGCGGCTCTTTGGCCCCTTGAGTGTGGCTCTTCTGCAGCTGAACTCACCCCCGCCCCTTCCACGCAATTGGATCCCGCCCCCAAACTCTTACGCTCTTAGGCGCTCTCGCTCTCCAAGGCCGGGGCCACCCGCAGCCGCCCACACCTCGCACATGGGGTTCTGCTGAGTTGCATTCTCCCCCACGTAGAAACGGTGCCCGGGCCGCTTCTCAGGATGGGGCGCCCAGCCCGGCTGCGCGCGCCGCGGGGCCAGACGAGCCTCCGACTGCTGCTTCCTGCGCCCGTGGCCTCTTCGCTGCTGCTGCCTCCCGCCTCGCCTCTGCCGCTCTCCGCTTCTCTGCAAAGCTCCCGGTTGATCTTAATGTTTCCTTTTCTTCCCCTTCAATATGTTCCAGCAAGCGAGGTGGAAGCGGAGAGCGGCAGAGGCGAGGCGGGCGGCGGCGGCAGCGAAGAGGCCATGGGCGCAGGAAGCAGCAGCCGGAGGCTCATCTGGCCCCGCGGCGCGCCGAGGGCGAAGAGCCGCCTGCTCTCCCCTTGGCCGCCTCCGGTCGCTACAGTCGCCCTGGCATCTCCCTTTGGCCTGCTGTCCGCGGCCCCTGCCCCCGCCCTAGCGCCCAGCCCTGTCCCCCCGCCTCCCTCCCTGCAGGCGGCGGACAAACTCGGCGAGGAAGCCCGCGATGGTGGCTTCCCTCCCGCACGCACGACCAGGCTCGGCTGCGGAGCTCAGCTCAGGAGAGGCAGCGGGAAGGAGGGAGCGTCGCAGAGCATGTGCAGAGGGCTCCGCTGGGCGCCGCGGCGTTCCCGGGCAGGCGCGCGTGGCCGGGTCGGGGATCGCAGCGCCGCTCGTTTGGGAAGCGGCTACGATCCCGAGGTGGGCTGGGAAGGGGGAGGAATCGCGTCTGCGGGGCTGTGATTTGGATCTCTCCCTCTGCCACTTGGCAGATGCCTTGGGTTGTGTGGGTGGCCCCGGCCTTGGAGAGCTGGGGTGCAGCGGGACGGGAGCGTCGCCACCGCAAGGACCGGCCATGGAAGGTGAGTGAGGGCCGGGGCGGCCGGCCAAGCGCAGCACAGCCCTTCCACGCGATTGGATCCCGCCCCCAAACCCCACTCCCTTCCATGCGATTGGCTCCCGACCGTAAACCCCGCCCCCTTCCACGCGATTGGCTTCTGCCCGCAAACCCCGCCCCCTTCCACGCGATTGGCCCCCGCCCGAAAACCCCGCCCCCTGGCTCTCGAGCATTTCAAAATGTGCACGAGCATGTCAAAATGGCTCCCGGCATAAAAAGTTTGCCAAGCCCTGCCTTAGATCAATAAACGCCATGTACAGAGGGCGGTTTTGCTCCTTGCATTTTTCTTGGAGCTGTCGTGCAGTGAAGATCATATCCACTGTCCCCCTGGAAGGGCGGAAGCCACTTTGGGTTTCAAGGAGGATGTTTTCTGATATAGATAGGAGATGGTTTGCGAGGATCCTTGCGAGGATTTTGCCTGCCGTAGCTAGAAGGGAGATGCCTCAATAGTTTCCACAGTCTGTTCTATCACCCTTTTTAAAGAGAGTGATAATTATGGCATCCCTAAAGTCTGCTGGAATCTCCTCCCTCATCCAGATTTTTTCGATGAGCTTACGAAGTTGTTGTGTAAGTTCAGGCCCGCCTTCTTTAAAAACTTCAGCAGGAATCCCATCAGGTCCACTAGCTTTGTTATTTTTCATTTGATTAGTGGCTTTACTGACTTCCTCCAAGCTAGGGGGTACTGCAAGCAAATCTCTTATTTGTTTTTGCGGGATTTGCAAGAAGACTTCTTCAGCCACAGTAGAGTGATGATTAAGGAGATTGTAGTAATGCTCTTTCTAGCGCAGTGCAATAGATTCTTTGTCCTTTAGAAGTTTGACACCATCTATTGAGCGTAAGGGATTTGTACCATAGTTTGTTGGTCCATAGATGGCCTTTATGGCATTAGAAAAGCCGTGTGCATCATGAGCATCTGCAAAATGTTGGATTTCTTGGGCTTTTTTTATCCACCATATGTTCTTAAGTTCTCTAGTTCTTCTTTGGACTTCTGCCTTTGCACTGGCGTAGATTTTTTTCTTAACGGCACAGTTAATATCTTTTTGCCATATCCGGAAGGCTTTCCTTTCCTTGTCAGTAATATGTTCAATCTCACTATCGTTCTCGTCAAACCAGTCCTGATGTCTCTTAGTTTGGTATCCGATAGGTTGTTCACAGGCTGAGATAATAGAAGTCTTCAATTTAATCCAGTGTTCCTCAACATTTTCAGGAAGTTCCATAGGCAGATGTTTCTTGAGAGTTGATTGAAAGCAATCTCATTTAGTAGAATCTTGAAGGGCCAGTGTATTCATTTTACGCCTTGGTTTTCTTCCTTGGAGCCTACAATGAGGGACAATCTTTATGGCCATTGTGGATCGAATTAATCGATGGTCTGTCCAGCAGACATCGGCTCTCGTCATGGCTGTGGTGAGAAGTACATCACGGCGATCTCTAGCACGGACAATTACATAATCTAAAAGATGCCAGTGCTTCGACCGTGGGTGCTTCCATGATGTTTTAAATTTATTTTTCTGGCGAAAGAGTGTGTTAGTGTCCTGACTTCGAGTGAAGGAAAAACACGCTGAGGCTTGGAGTTGAAGCTCTAATGTTTAATGTCCTACTCTCCTTGACAGAAACCAGCTAAACTAAAATGAACTGGTAATGCTCAGAGAAAGAGTCCAAGAAATCAGAGCGGGGCCTTCTTTAGCCTCTTGGGAGGAAAGCATAGGGATTCAGTACTACACATGCGTTTCTCCCCCTGGAGGGAGCCCCCTCCTACTCGGCCAGTTATCTCCCTGACAGTAATGACAAGGTTATGCTCTGCACATTTAGTCAGAAGTAAGATTCCATTCATGTTGCTATTGTCAACTCCTTCTTTCCCAATGATCCCTGGCCACAAATCAAAGTCACGCCGAACTCTTGCATTGAAATCACCCAGGAGGATAATTTTATCCTCCTTTGGTATCTCTGATAAGATGGTGTCCAGCTGGGTATAATTGATTTGGAAAAAGCCACAGAACCAAATTTGGAAAAAGCCACAAAACTTGATAAACTCTGAACACTGGACTTACAGATTATTCCAATGTCTCAAAATTAATCTATGTTGTTTACATTCAGCATAAAAACAATAAGAGATCTTTCTGTATATGTATATGTACACATATCTACTTATATTTATTTGTGTGTGTGTGTGTGCGCACGTGCATATGTAAGTGCATGCACATACATATACAGACACATAAACATTAGTATTCCTGTTTTGGCCAAATAATGTTCAAATCAACTGCAATTTCACAAGAATTAATGGAGGAGGGAAAGAGAAACAGAGTTCATGGTGTGGGTGGATGGGTGGGGTACTCACCGAACCTCATAGCTTGCTTGAATTTTAAAAACAGAAAGTTTTTCCTATGCCTATACCAAGCTGGAATGGAGTCTCTCCTTTCTGCTGCAAGCTATCTTTAACAAAATGTGTGGGAGCTTCTTAGCATTTCCCCTGTTGTTGGGGTGGGAACATAAGCTTCATGCAATTAAAGCTAACAGGCCAAAACTATCTATAAACACTTGCACAACCAATGTTACTATGATGGGATTAAGTGCAGAAGAAAAAATGGATGATGGTTAGACTCCAGCAAAGAAGCATATTTCACCAAAAAGGATCAGTAGCTGTTTCCAGTTTGGCTAAAATATTATTGATTAATGACTTGATCAGCAGGATCAACTTGATTCTGCTTCTGGTTCCTAATTCTTCCTGCTTAAGTAGCACTTGCTGTAAGAAAGGATATGGTTGTTGTTTTTTTAAAGGGCAAAGGGTTACCAAACCAAAAGACACCAGATAGGGGGTATTGGAAGGAGAGGGAAAAATACCATCCTAGCACAAACTGCATCACAAAAACAATGATTAATGGACAGAAGCATAAGTTTAAAGGTCATATTCTAGAATGGCTTTCCTGCTGGCAGGAACAAAGATTGTCAAAGAAGCTGATAGAGCTTGATAGGATCTTTAGGCTCCTTCCTTTGTTTACCAAAAAGATTCAATAGAAGGGATGTTTGTACAATTTTGGTCACGTAAGTGGTTTGGAAGGTCATCCTTGGGTCACATTAATATCATTTTATTCTCTAATGCTACCAGAAATTGCTGAGCAAAGAAGGTCATAGAGGGCACTTCGCTTTTCTGCTAGAATAGCATCATTTTGCAAGCCATTCAGAACTTGTCTGCTAGCCTCCTTTTAGTGCATAAGGGTGCTGGTTTCTCTATATGAGTGCTGCTTGCTGCCCACAGAATTTCTGATCTCATTTCCTGACCAAAATATTGTGGTTGCACAAACCTTGAGTCAAACTGGGGTGGGTGCAATTCAGGGAGGAGGTAGCAGATCAGCAACAACGGGACTAAGCAGTGTGGTGGCATTGATCGCACTAACCCACGCTGTTGTTTTCATGCAGAAAGATCTCGTCCTCTTTTTGTCTTCACAGGTGGGAGAAGCTGACCTGTATGTTTGTCTTTAGACCACTCCGCACAGAACTCAAAATCTCTCTGATACTAGGAAAGCTGTTCAAGCATAATTCCTTAAGAAGCTTTGGGGCCTTCTGCTAAGGAACCTCTAAAGATACCAACCTCGCTTGTCCACTGCAACATCCCTGCTTCCAGCCCTTAGTAAAACTAGGCACAATTTGGGTGCCATTTTGTCATAAAAGAACACAATGCTCCTTTTGACCAAGAATAATTGTCACAGTTATCAAGACAGAGGGGGCTCAGAGGCTTTCAATATGGGAGAGAGCATTTTGGAACATAAATCTCACTTGTATAAATGTAGTACTCCACTTTCTTCCTTGAGAAAATAACTTCATCCACTGATGAGAAGCACTTGAGATCAGTTAGCTCCTGCAGTATATAATTAATGTACAGAAATACATTGTGTTTGTACCATATACCTGTGCTTCTTTATAGATGACTCCTCTAATCAACGAGGCATGCAATATCCTGCTGAATAACTTAAAGGTCTATGCAGATTCTGGTACTGCTTTTGACATTCAAAGGTACTTTAATAAATTATCTTCTACAAGACAGTTTTATGGTCTTTGACTTGCCAAACTATCCAAAATATAGAATTATTTTACAAATGTTTTAATTTTCCCCCTCCCTTTTCTGTTGCCAGTTGTTTCTTTCAAAGGTATGTGTAGGTGGGTATATATATTTCTCCTGTTGATTTTATTATATCTCATTCAAAAACAGTAATTATAAGTAAAAACATTGGAACTTGTGTATCCAAATCAAAGCTGTCTATAAATGAAATTTTAAAAACTGGGAAGGAAATAAAGCCACACTCTAACTCAGTGTTTCTCAACCGTGGGAACTTTAAGAGGTGTGGACATGCTGGCTGGAGAATTCTGGGAGTTGAAGTCCACACCTCTTAAAGTTCCCAAGGTTGAGAAACACTGCTCTAACTGCACTTTCATGTCATGATAACCCATAGTATAGATGAGCCTGGATTACATAAACTCTCCTCTCTGCTAGCACAGTTACAAGTATAAGATCCAAAATTTCTGTTTCCCGATATGATTAACTGCAGCTTAACATTATGGTGAAACATAACTATGGTTTGTTGGAGGAAGTTGGTTATGAATTTATTTACAAAATATTGACTCTACATGTTAGCACAAGAGTCTCCTCTAACCCTTCCCTGCAGATTTGTTGTCCAAAAGACATGACACAGAGAGAAAAAAGGATGGAGAAGGAAGAGAGGATGAAAGCCATTCAGGCAAAGGTTCTGAAAATTATAAAGTTCTTCAAGAGACTAGATGTGACTTTTTTGTTTTGCTTTGCTGGTCAGTGACTGAAGTAAGGTGACTGACTGACTGACTGACTTCTCCAAGGGACCAGCTTGAACAGAAAGAGTTTGCAAGAGAAGATGAGCTTAAAGGAACACATCTTTTAGCAGAGTCAATGGAAAGGCCGTCCCATGTCATCCTTCCTTGCTTTGATATAATAGCTACTGCTATTATATCAAATGCTTTGACGTAATGCTGATGCTTTCATATAATAGCTACTGCTACTTGATAGTTTTGGGGGGAGTTTAAGGGAATTGATTGTAACAAAGTTTGAAGCTGGCTTGTTCCAAGGAAATCCTAATTGAATTTAATCATGGCTTGTTCAGTTGGGGCATTTGCTGGGTATAGAAAAAACAATTAGCTGCAATTAATTAAAAAAACATGAAGTACAGGCTTCTACAGTCTGCCATGTGGCTGTGTTGGAGGTAGAGAAGCAAAGTGAGCATGTAAGAATCTACAACTAGTGATCTAGCCAGCCTGCTGCAGTGAGGTAGTAGATGCGGATGCCATAATTTGGGGTCATTAAGTTAAGAAAAATCTCTGCTAGGTGGTAATCAGAGAGAACAGGACATTTCAGACAGTCAGAATCAGTTTGATTGTTTTTCTTTATTGAGAATAAATGATATAAAAATTACTTTTTCAGATCAGTACATGTTGATTTTTTAAAAATCTTATTTTAAGAAATATAGTACTATTTAAAATGGCAGATAGACAAAAATGATACTGCATTTGTATGTTTTTCATCCACATATTACTGATTAATAGCTCTTGAATATCATCTTAATTGCTGTTCCTGCAGAGGAAAGGGACTTTAACTGTTTATTTCCTTATATCATTTTTTATTTTAAAAGCAATTAATGCTATTTCCTATTTTTAAAATGAAAAGATTTTATTACATTCATTTCATTTTCCAGATGTTTTTAAATGCCATGGGCTAGTTGTAGGCAAAACTATCCAATAATTACTAGCCATCCCAGGTAGTCCTCGACTTATGATGGCAGTTGAGACTGGAATTTCAGTTGCTAAGTGATGCAGTCGTAAAGTGCGATTGCATCGCTTAGCGACAGCAATCCTTGCAGTCCTGGTTGCTGTCATTAACTGAATTCCACGATTGTTAGGTGAGGCAACTTCCTGCTGGCTTCCACAACCAAAGTCAGTTGGGAAGCCGGCAGGAAGTTGCAAGTCCCAGGCCCACAGGCAGGTAAGTGGCTGCTGCTGGGTGGGGGAGGATGTGTGAGAGGTGCAGTGTGGGGAGGGTGAGAGGGGGTGCACGAGAGGTGCCGCATGGGTCAGGGACGGTGTGCAAGTGGCCGGCGTGGCGTGAGCTGAGCGCAGAGGGGCTGGGAGAGGGTGTGCGGGTGGGGGAGACTTACCCCAGCGACTTGTGATCTTCCCTGCTGGCTTCCCCTTTGATTTTCTAGGGAAGCCGGCATGGAAGGATGCAAATGATGATCATGTGCTTGGGGGCGCTTGGCAACCGGTCATAATTGCAAACGGGTTGCCAAGCAGCCAGATTGCAATCACATGACCGCGGGGGTGCTGGGACAGCTGGAACTTCACGGACTGGTCATAACTTCCATTCATTCAGTGCCGTCGTAACTTCAAACAGTCGCTGAATGAATGGTCATAAGTTGAGGACTACCTGTATTAGCTAATACGTAGCAGAAATCTGAATTTTGTTTTCTGAGGTCAACAGTGATTTAGTGCTGCAGAGTGGAAGCCAGAAATGAGAAAAGCAACTATATGAATTCTGTTGACTCAGATTGTTTCATGTATGTACAAACATCATTTGATTTCTCTACCCTCCAGCTTAGGTAACTAGTGACTGGCAACTGAATATGTGAAATGTTTTCATTGCCAGTGACATCTTAAATAAGATCCATTTCTGGAATTGTATCTGTGATGTCACATTCACAAATGCAATTATAACTTGAAATGGGAAGCATCAAATGATGAACCAGTCCTTTGAAAATTCGGTTCAGATAAAGAGGGGGGACTGATTTCCAGCTGTTCATAAGATTTCATTATGATAATGGGAGTTGTGCTGCATTTAGAACCATGCATAAGAAATTGTTGTTTTCCATTTTATGGTTTTAAAGTACAGGATTTTTTTTCCATAAAACAAGAATTATAAATACAGTTTAAAATCAGCATTAGAGAAGCTACACATAGTTTGGCATGTTGTTATAAATAACTCTTGATGCTGTGATGTGAGTTTTAAATGATTTAACAGAAAAACACCCTATATCTTAAAGCAGAAAAATAAGATATAATGATAGAAGCTGCAGTTTAACAGCCGTGTTCTTGAATTTTCTGTAGGAATTATGGCTGCTTCACGTTGGATATTGTTGCAAGTGTAGCTTTTGGTGCCCAGATTGATTCCCAGAAGACTCCTAATGACATTTTTGTTAAGAACACCAGAAGATTCTTTGAACCTTTAATATTTAAACCTCTTTTCATCCTTGCCGGTAAGTATATCTCATATTGGATGACTACATCTATTCCTCAACATTTAATCCAAATGGATGTTCAAAATATTTGAGGAATATTAGAGAAAGCTAAGAAAGATTCAAGAAGGCTGGCAAAATTTATTGAATGTTGTTCTGTTGTGTGATGGGGTTGCACATCCATCTGCACCTAGAGATGCCTAAGCCTCCTCTTAGTTGCTCTGAAAGGTGTCTTTGGGAGAGTTGGGAGACCTTTGGGGGAGGTTAAATTTTCACAAAGACTTAAGTTATTTTTTCCTTGATTAAATGACTGTAAAAAGCACAGAGGATGTGTTCAGTGATCTCTGCTGCAAGTAGCCACTCTCCACATCTTCTGTTCTATGGTGATATCAATCAGCTTCAGTAGACTGGAATTAACATGTAATAATTAATTTCCTGCTTCTACCATGCTTCAAATCCCATCCATATTTGGAGAAGAAGCTTTCTGGGATCTGAGGAATGCTTTCTACTGTCTTCTTTCTTCTGCTCCAAAATAAATTACTGGGTACCTGATATGAGTTAATTAAACCTGCAGGATCAAGATGAGCTGAGATCTACAGGTAGTCCTCGGTTAATAACCTCTTGTTCAGTGACTGTTCAAAGTTACGAGGGCGCTGAACGAGTGGTACTTAAGAACAGTCCCCAAAGCTCCAGCTGTCCCAGCACCCCTGTGGACACATGATCGCGATCCCGGCATTTGGCAACTGGCTTGCACTTACGACAGTTGCAGTGTCCCGCAGTCACGTGATTGCCATTTGCTCCCGCTGCTTCTTCTCCTGCGGAACCTGACTATGGAGTACGAGATCCCAGGGATCCTGTACTCTGTAGTGTGTGCCCACCTGCAGCAGCCCCTGCTCACACTCCGTAATGCATGCCTGGCCAGCTGTGCCTGCATGGCGGTACAGCAGCCACCTGTGTACCCTCCCGCACCCAGCAGCAGCCCCCCCACCTGCACTCATGCAGCGCCACAGCATACCCTCCTGCAGTCACTCCCCACCCGGTCGGGCTTGCACTGTGCTGTGGCAGCCACTTACCCACCCACTGGCCTGCTTGAAAACTGCCCAGGACTTGTGCTTTCCTGCCAGCTTCCCCATTGACTTTGCTTGTTGGAAACCGGCAGGAAGACGCAAGGAGGTCCTCGCTTAATGACCTGCAATCCTTGCTTAACAATGGCAATGGGGACTGCTAGAATTGCCATTGCTAAATGATAAAGTATAAAGTCATGTGACATCGCGCTTTATGACTGCATCGCTTAGCAATTGAAATTTCCGTCTCCATTACTGTTGTTAAGCGAGGACTACCTGTATTTATCTTGTTCCTGCTTGCAAACTTTTGAACTGATCCTTTTATGGATTTTTCCTTATAGAGCTCTATCCCATCTTTAAGTATACAGTATTTGTATTAGCAGTACTGATTGGAAGTATCTGATATAAAAATATCAAAGAGAGAAGTGTATACAATTACATAGTTGTGAGACAAGTAGCATTATCCCACAAATGTAAATATTTGAAATAAACATAAAACAAAACATCTATTTAACAATGCTGCATTATATTTTGTTTAACAAATGTCGTTAAAAATGAACAGTGGATAGGTCTATTATTATGTTTTATTGCAGATCAAAATATTGGTGTTTTTGTTGCTATAACTTCATTCTTGGAATCCACTGTTTCAGTGTGGCTAAAATAAAATAGTCTTATTAATACTTTCATGAGAATATGCCTCCCATGGTGACTTACTTCGAAGTAAACATGCATGGGATTGAACTGCAACCTATCTTTCTGTGTATGGGAAAGCAGTTTTATTTTATTTACTCATGTATGAAGTTTTGAATCCATCTAATGGTATATTACAATAGTCACTCAGTGTAAAACAGAAATTCATTGTTCTCCACTTTAAAGTAGTGACTGCTTACATAAGAATCACTGATCAAGCTTCAAATTTGTGCAGCAAACATAACTAAGGTATAAAGAGTAACACCAGCAGGATAGTTCCTCTAAAGGACAAGTACTTCAGGGCAAATTCCTCATATGAAAAGTCTTCACTGACCTCCTACTTCATGGTTCATTAATTAAATGGTAAAAAGGTACCCCCCGCACATTTGTGCAGTCGTGTCCGACTCTAGGGGCCGGTGCTCATCTCCGTTTGTTAGCCAAAGAGCCAGCGTTGTCCGAAGACGCTTCCGCGGTCATGTGGCCGGCATGATGCGCGCGGAACACTGTTAAATTAAATGGTACATTTACACAAAACCTTGCTCAGCCATAAGACAAACCTTCTAATTGTTTCAGGATTCTGTAAATATTGTTTGTGAAGAATATGCAGACATTAGTACACCACTGAGTGAGGCAGACTGGTTTTCAGAGCAAGACAGGTTAATGGGTATGAATTCATAACCTCCCAATCATGTTTTCAGAGCCATCTTATATCTCAACTTGTAGGGCGTTTTAAAAAATAAGCCTTGTCATGCATTAAATGTGTTTCAGCAACTACTGCAGCAGAATAGAGTTCTTTTGTGTCAATGTTATCAATTGGAACAGCCTTAAAAAAAAACAACTGCGATTACCTCACTTATCTTTTAGAACAGGGCTTTCCAAAGTTTTTCCCGCGGAGACACACCAACCGGCATTGGTGTGTCACCGCGGGAAGTGCGGCAGCGCACAAAAACCCGGAAGCGCTGCTGCGCTTTCTGGTTTTCCGCGCTGCAGTTGGTGTGTTGCCGCAGGAAAACCCGGAAGTGCTGATGATGATCAGCGCTTCCGGGTTGTGTGGTGACACAGCAGACTGTGTGTGGCGACACACTTTTGTGTCGCGACACACAGTTTGGAAAGCTCTGTTTTAGAAGATATGCTAGAACATTTAAAAATGTCAAAATAGGAGAAAAGAGTAGAAGATTTCTCAACTTAAAAGAAAAATAACCTGAAGTTAAGGGTTGGGATTATTTGCATTAATTGATAATTGAACAACTGCTAATGATGCTCTTTCAAAATTCTCTTGAAGTTGCATTTCCATTTATAATGATCCCTATGCTTCGCATTTTGCCAAATAAGAAACGAGATGAAGTGAATGGGTTTTTTATCAGTCTCATCAAGAATATGATTACTTTGAGAGATCAGCAGGATCCAAATGAGGTAAGGCATTTTATGTTTTGCTAGACCAGATTAAAGATCTATTTAATTCAGCTATATATAACCAACAATGGCTAGCCATTTGTTGTTGTTTATTCATTCAGTTGCTTCCAACTCTTTGTGACTTCATGGACCAGCCCACGCCAGAGCTTCCTCTCGGCCGTCGCCACCCCCAGCTCCCCCAAGGTCGAGTCCGTCACCTCCAGAATATCATCCATCCATCTTGCCCTTGGTCGGCCCCTCTTCCTTTTGCCTTCCACTTTCCCTAGCATCAGCATCTTCTCCAGGGTATCCTGTCTTCTCATTATGTGGCCAAAGTACTTCAGTTTTGCCTTTAATATCATTCCCTCAAGTGAGCAGTCTGACTTTATTTCCTGGAGTATGGACTGTTTTGATCTCCTTGCAGTCCAAGGCACTCTCAGAATTTTCTTCCAACACCACAGTTCAAAAGCATCTATCTTCCTTCGCTCAGCCTTCCTTATGGTCCAGCTCTCGCAGCCATAGGTTACTGTGGGGAATACTATTGCTTTAACTATGTGGACCTTTGTTGTCAGTGTGATGTCTCTGCTTTTAACTATTTTATCGAGATTTGTCATTGCTCTCCTCCCAAGAAGTAAACGTCTTCTGATTTCCTGGCTGCAGTCAGCGTCTGCAGTAATCTTTGCGCCTAGAAATACAAAGTCTGTCACTGCCTCCACTTTTTCTCCCTCTATTTGCCAGTCTTCAATCAAGCTGGTTGCCATAATCTTGGTTTTTTTGAGGTTTAACTGCAACCCAGCTTTTGCACTTTCTTCTTTCACCTTCGTCATAAGGCTCCTCCTCGCTTTCAGCCATCAAAGTGGTATCATCTGCATATCTGAGATTGTTAATGTTTCTTCCAGCGATTTTAACTCCAGCCTTGGATTCCTCAAGCCCAGCACGTCGCATGATGTGTTCTGCGTACAGGTTGAATAGGTAGGGTGAGAGTATACAACCCTGCCGTACTCCTTTCCCAATCTTAAACCAGTCCGTTGTTTCATGGTCTGTTCTTACCATTGCTACTTGGTCGTTATACAGATTCCTCAGGAAGCAGACAAGATGACTTGGTATCCCCATACCACCAAGAACTTGCCACAATTTGTTATGATCAACACAGTCAAAGGCTTTAGAATAGTCAATAAAACAGAAATAGATGTTTTTCTGAAACTCCCTGGCTTTCTCCGTTATCCAGTGGATATTGGCAATTTGGTCCTCTCCCTTTTCTAAACCCAGCTTGTACATCTGGCAATTCTTGCTCCATGAATTGAGTCTACCTTGCAAGATCTTGAGCATTACCTTACTGGCATGTGAAATAAGTGCCACTGTTCGATAGATTGAACATTCTTTAGTGTTTCCCTTTTTTGGTATGGGGATATAAGTTGATTTTTTCCAATCTGATGGCCATTCTTGTGTTTTCCAAATTTGCTGGCAAATGGCATGCATCACCTTGACAGCATCATCTTGCAAGATTTTAAACAGTTCAGCTGGGATACCGTCGTCTCCTGCTGCCTTGTTATTAGCAATGCTTCTTAAGGCCCATTCAACCTCACTCTTCAGGATGTCTGGCTCTAACTCACTGACCACACCATCAAAGCTATCCCCGATATTATTATCCTTCCTATACAGATCTTCCGTATATTCTTGCCACCTTTTCTTGATCTCTTCTGCTTCTGTTAGGTCCTTGCCATCTTTGTTTTTGATCATACCCATTTTTGCCTGGAATTTACCTCCAAATTTTCTAATTTTCTGGAAGAGGTCTCTTGTCCTTCCTGTTCTATTGTCTTCCACTTCCGCACATTGCTTGTTTAAAAATAATTCCTTATCTCTTCTGGCTAACCTCTTGAATTTTGCATTGAATTGGGCATATCTCCCCCTATCACTGTTGCCTTTTGCTTTCCTTCTTTCTTGAGCTACTTCCAGTGTCTCAGCAGACAGCCATCTTGCCTTCTTGGTTTTCTTTTTCTTTGGGACGTTTTTTGTTGCCACCTCCTGAACAATGTTGCAAACTTCTGTCCATAGTTCTTCCGGGACCCTATCTACTAAATCTAGTCTCTTAAATCTATTCTTCACCTCCACTGCGTATTAATTGGGAATGTTAGTGAGCTCATATCTAACTGATCTGTGGGTCTTCCCTATTCTCTTTAGTCTGATTCTAAATTGTGCAATAAGAAGTTCGTGATCTGAACTACAGTCAGCTCCAGGTCTTGTTTTTACTGACTGTATAGATGTCCGCCACCTTTGGCTACAAAGGATGTAGTCAATCTGATCTCGGTGTCGACCATCTGGTGAAGTCCATGTATAAAGTTGTCTTTTAGGTTGTTGGAAGAGAGTGTTTGTTATGCACAGTGAGTTGTCTTGGCAAAATTCTATCAGCCTATGTCCTGCTTCATTTTGTTCTCCCAGACCACGCTTACCTGTAATTCCAGGTGTCGTTTGACTACCCACCTTAGCATTCCAGTCTCCTGTAATGAAAATAACATATTTTTGGCATATTATCCAGCAGGTGCTGCAGATCCTCATAGAACTGATCTACTTCTGCTTCTTCAGCATCTGTGGTTGGGGCGTATATTTGGATCACTGTGATGTTAAATGGCTTACCCTGAATTCGAATTGAGATCATTCTATCATTTTTTGGATTGTATCCAAGCACTGCTTTAGCCACTTTATTATTAATTATGAAGGCTACTCCATTTCTTCTGTGGCCCTCTTGTCCACAGTAGCAGATCTGGTGGTCATCTGATGTGAAGTGGCCCTTTCCAGTCCATTTCAGTTCACTGACACCCAAAATGTCTATATTTAATCTTGCCATCTCACCAATAACCACATCCAATTTGCCCTGGCTCATAGATCTTACATTCCAGGTTCCTATGGTATGTTGATCTTTAGAACATCGGATTTGTCGTTCACCACCAGCACCGTCGGCCGCTAGCCATCCTTTCGGCTTTGAGCTAGCTGCGTCATCACATCTGGGGCTAGTTGAACTTATCCTCTGTTCCTCCCTAGTAGCATTTTGACTATCTTCCGACCTGGGAGTCCCATCTTCCGATGGTATACCGACATATCTCTGGTTGTACTGATCCATTTAGTTTTCAGGGCAAGAATACTGGGGGGGGGGGGGGGGGGGGTTTGCCGTTACCTTCCCCAGGGATCGTATTTAGTCTGACCTCTCTGCCATGACCTTCCCGTCTTGGGTGTCCCTTCACGGTTTAGCTCATGGCGTCATTGAGGTGCTCAAGCTCCAGCACCACGACAAGGTAACAATCTCCTCTGCTGGAGTATGTGTATATGTATGTATGTATGTGTGTATGTGTGTGTATGTATATAGGTAAAGGTTCATCCTGCACAGTTGTGCAGTCATGTCCGACTCTAGGGGCCGGTGCTCATCTCCGTTCGTTAGCCGAAGAGCCAGCGTTGTCCGAAGACGCTTCCGCGATCATGTGGCCGGCATGACACGCGCAGAATGCTGTTACCTTCCCACCGAAGTGGTACCTATTAATCTATTTGCATTTGCATGCTTTCGAATTGCTAGGTTGGCAAGAGCTGGGGTGAGTGCGGGAGCTCACTCTGTCACGGAGGGCTAGGGATTCGAAACTCCGAACTTGCGATCTTCCGATCAACAAGCCTGGCGTCTTACCTGCTGAGACACCACGCCCCCAAATAAATAAATAATATATATATATATATATATATATATATATATATATATGGAGTATATATATACTGTATATGCTGGAGTAATATGGCTAGCCATATTTGAGATATACAGTAATTCAAAAGGGACCCCCTCACCGCTGCAGGAGTTTACCGCATACCCTGCAGCTGTGGACAAGTATACATTGGGACCACAAAATGCAGCATCCACACCAGGATAAAAGAACATGAAAGACACTGCAGAGTACAGCAACCTGAAAAATCTGCAATAGCTGAACATGCTCTCAAACAAACTGGTCACCAAATCTTCTTTGAAAACACAGAAATACTGGACAACACCAACAGCCACTATGTTAGACTATACAGGGAAGCCATTGAAATACATAAACACCAACACAGTTTCAATAAAAAAGAAGAAAGCTTAAAGATCAGCAAAACCTGGCTGCCAGTCCTGAAAAACACAGCTTGCAAAAGGTCAATGAACTCTACTCAACCACAGAAGTATACAAACAACTCACACAATAGATGTGCTAATCCCACACACTACAGCACCACACCCCCTAATCACCACAATAAACCCTCTCCTAATCTCTTGTGAATGACCCACAGAAGACACACACCCTCTCAGCAGCTATAAACACCAGCAGGAACACACACCCTCCACTTGGGCACAGACAGAATCTTCTAGCAGTGCTCCTGTCCTCTGAAGATGCCAGCCACAGCGACTGGCAAAATGTTAGGAACCAAAACTGCCAGAACACGGCCACACAGCCCAGAAAACCCACAACAACCATATAATTCAAAAGTTGGAAAATCAGCTGATTTGGTTTGGAATCTATCAGCATCTTAAGGGGAATGGGGTA
Source organism: Charina bottae (assembly GCA_023362775.1). NCBI lineage: Eukaryota > Metazoa > Chordata > Lepidosauria > Squamata > Charinaidae > Charina > Charina bottae. The sequence goes on from JALMGJ010000006.1 coordinate 24,567,556, forward strand.
ACTATGAGAATTATGATACAACATTGGATGGGGAAATCTGTACTTGCCTTACAGACAAAGGTGATCTGTACATTTCTTCTTAATGTTTCAATTTGTTTCCTTGACAGAGGGCCAAAGAAAAGGATTTTAAAGCATTTTGTTCTGTCTATGCATATATATTTTCATGCAGTTTTTAGTTGCACTTGTTTTTATATAAGTATTTTATATTGTGTTTGCAGCAGCTATCTTGCAAACTTACATTAAATGGTCCTGTGTTGTGTGACTTGTACTGAAATTAATACAAAATGTTTTTGTTCTTTGTTAAACAATGTCTAGTTAGATATTACTGGAAAGCTCATAAACAGGGCATTAATTCAGTAATCCTTGCCTGTTACTATCCCTTCTCTCTTCTTCTGGCATTTAAAGGTATTCTGCCTCTGCTGGTGATAGGAATGATAACTAAACTGGCATAGGAAGGTTTTCAAAATGCCATAGCTGCTCAATTTAATACCCTGAACAGTTCAGTTGATTGCTTTGATCTTGACTTCTAGATGTTTTTTGCACTTCTTGATGGAAGTGTGAAAAGAGTACAAGAATGTTTGTTTTTCTGGTGACTAAAAGTTCTCATTAAAACTAGAATTGAAAACTGCACTTCAAAGTTAATGGTAAAAAATTTCCAACCCAGTTATTTCATCCATTTAAAAGCATTTCCCCCTCCCCAAAGCATCTGTTTTCTCTGTCTGTCTATCTTCTTACTCTTCTCTTTATGTACTCTGTATTATAGGTATTTCTTTTCTATATTTTTGATCCTTGAACATATTTTTGATCCTTGATTGTTGTTGCTGTTATTGGGGAGTGTTGCTTTATTTTTATTTATTTATTGTTCAAATTTATATGACCGCCCATCTCCCCCAATGGGGGACTCTGGGCGGCTTTAGGGCACTGGGCACTGGTTTTTTTATTTTTTTATTTTTTATTGTTTCTTACATGTTTTTATTGTTGCTGTGAGCTGGTCAGAGTTATAATGTACAAGTAATAAATATTATGAGAGGCCTCTTCTACTTCCTTCCAGTTGCAACTCAAAATTGTTTTCTTCTAGGGAGCTGCTAATAGGAAGGGTAATACTTCTCTGACTCAAATATTGGTGGTGTGTTGAATACGAGGCATGTTCTTCCACCGAAGGTTTAATGACAGCTGATTCTTGAAGCTGGATGCTATTTTTTCCATGAACATAGGACAAGCATAATGCATAGCTAGTAGTGCAATAATTGACCTGCCAAAATAGACTATAATAGTACTGATGCAAATCTGAGCTACATGGGTGGATCGGGAGAAGACATGCATTGCACTCTGCAGAAGGTGCTGAATTCAATGCTGGCATCTCGAGGTTGGGCTAGAAAACCTGGAGGAGCTGCTGCCCATCAGTGCTGAAAACAGGACTAAGTGATCTGCTCAGTATAATTCTGCAGCCATTTGTAGTATTGTTCAGATTGACTAAGAAAGTACATATTAGCAATCAGACCGTGTTGGGTTTTGTTCATATTCTGGAGGGAGCTGCTAAAAGGCAGAGAAGGTCACCTCAAACAGCTGGTTTGCATTATCATGAAAGGACAGAAAATTCTTATTTTTAAAATTTGCTGTGTTAATTATACAGTCAGAGAGGAGAGGATGTGCTTGTTGAATTTTTGCTTCAGATGCCAAAATAAATTGGCTTACATTAGATGCTCTGCATCTTGACTAGAAGGAAGAAAGTGGGAGCTATGAGCTGTTCCACCTCTGGCACCAGTATATCATCCTACACTAGTTTCTGAGCCTCGTGGTAGAGCAGACAATCTGTTCCAGCCAAAGGTGTGCTTTTGCAGCATTGGGCCATGATGTGCCAAGAAATGGTCAGTACCCATTTGAGAATGTGGGCAGGACTAAGCTGGGATACTGAGTGGGTTAGGGATGTTTTTTTAAAAAAATAATCCTTTAATTTGTTGTTTTTTAAATACAGTTTAATTGCATCTTCCACCCAAAATTTCAGTAGTTAAAATGGGAGTACTTGAAAATGTAACTTTTGTAAGTTGATTTGTGGACTTGTGTTAGTTTTAAAAGGCATGGTTCGGATAGCTTAAAAAAGCAAATAAATTGTGGAAGTCAAACCTGAATATAGCCAATACTAGTGCATTGAGGCAAAGCTGCTTGTATCCTACCCAGGTGTCCTGTTTGTTTCAGCAATATACTTGCTATCCCCAGTGATGGCTTTCAAGTTTCTTCAGACAGAGAAAAGAAGAAAGCAACAAGAATATTATGGCTTTGTAGATTTGTAAAATCTGCTGCCATGAAAAGTAGCTAGTCTCTTTCTTTTTCCATGAAAGCTGAGCTCATGAAGCAGAATTGCAAGAAGCTATTTTTGAAAACCTGTACCCAGAAACAGGTGAATTTTGGAGGGGAAAGGAGAACTGGATAAGTAACCTTTTCAGAGAATTCTGGAATATGATGGAATTCCTATTTATTTATTGTTATTATACTAAGCATAATTAGTATTCTGCTGTTTCCTACATTAAGATGCACCCAGAGCAATATGCAATAAGTACAAGTAGTAAAAGTCATTGTCGTTGTCGTCATCATCATCATCATCATCATCATCATCATCATCTTAAATCAGCCAAGGTACTATTAATGAGAATCCTGCATAAGACCATTCTTGTAGCTAATTTGAACATGAGATGGGAGGAAACATATGGATCACTTCCAGGAGGATATTTTTGCAGTACTGGACTGTCAGTTGACCTGGTAAAACCGCTATGAAAAAATCCTTTTATTAAAATAGCAGCTTTTAAATCATCATCGTATCAGCACTGTGGCTGCCTGTAAAATATATATACATTTTACAAACATTTGGTTTGTAAGGCCAATTGTTTGTAGAAGGCAGAAGAATGAAAAGTGTTTTTCAGATAAGGGCTATCATAAATTTTAAATGCGTTTCATAAAAGCTACTATCAAATGTAAACTAGCCCAAACAGGGAATTTCTAAAACACACAGTTCCTCCTTGGTTTTCCCACTGCTTCCTATCATGAAAACTGTCATGCAGATTAATAATTCATTGTTCTTGATTCAGCCCTGGAGGAACATTGACTGCAGTGGCGTTTCCATCTGAGTGGCTTTTTAAAAGCTTCCAAAAATGGAGCTATGAATCTGCTTGCTGTGTAAAACCACCAACATACTACATAGGCTGGAAATTTGGTTAATTGGCTTTTTTGCTGCATATCAATGGAAAAGGACTTAATGGAAATTTAAACACAAGAAGTAACTGCTGAGATGCATGGAGAATTTCGCCAACTCATTCAAATAAGTTTAGGAAGAAGCAAAATGCCTACAAATTGTTATTAGAGAAAAGGTTTCACTTTCAACCAGAGCCAGTCTTACCATTAAATAGATGTTTGGAGGCAGACCAGATAGAGGTGTGTGTGTGCCTGGATTGCCTCCAAGCTAGGCTGATGCCCTCAGGAGCAGGAGGAGACCCTCACAGGGTTTATAAAGATTCAATGACCACTTTCGCTGTTAGATTTGATGTAAGAATCCACTTTGGTAGAGGGAATGAAATGGAGAGGCACCATCTTTCTTTTCCGCTCAAGTAGCAAATGGTCTTGGAATGAAATTCTTTCAAGTCTGGGCTTCCTATGGTGGTTTTTCTCATCAATCTTCTTCTCAGCTTTCCTCTCTCCTGCTTATTATGCGGTGTGTTCCTTGTAATAGATGGTGGGATTTGGAAAACAATGTCCTGATTCACACGTGCCCTAATGTGTTTGATTGGTTTTGCCTTATAATATCATATGAATATCACCACTTTGGGTTCTAAACCCTGATTGATGGCTTGGTATATGAATCTATTTGGTTGTGACTTAATAAACCATAATGAAACTGTACTATGTGAACTTAGTGAGGAAGAAATAGTGGTTGGCTAGTCACCTTCCACATCAGAGCATTTACTGCCCTGATGTGGAACGGTGGAGATGGGTGGCCTTATAAATCTAAATTATAAATAAATTTAAAATGTAGGCCTGGACTGCAACCCTAGGTATTTCAGCGCTTTCTAAAATCTAAATGGGGAAATCATTTGGGGTTTTTTGTTTGTTTTTTGTTTAATAGAAAAAGAATAATAGTTTATATATCATCTTACTTTCCTTGGAGCTTATTCCATGGAATCTGTCCTGCAGAACCTTCATGATTATCTTAATAATGTGATGTTTATAACTCTACTCTGAAAAGCCTGCTGGTAGGTTTTTCTGGCGGTTTAACTTTTAATTATGCACACACACATCATGAAGCAAATCCCACTGAAGACATTGGGAATAACTTCAACATAGGACTGCACTGTTAGCATCCTGAAGGAGCTTGAGCCCAGATTTGGGGAACTATTCAGTCTTTTCCCACAGGCTGAACCTCATCAGTCATCAGTAAAACAATTCTAGCGGGACTCAGGACCACACGGTACTCTAAGGGAAAAGGAAGAGTGGGGCGGGTCAGTGTCTGAAATTCCAACTTTTTAAAAGTCATAATGTAACTGTTTCGTAGATGTAATGGGCTGTTAGCAGAACCTTGAGGAACAGGAGGAAGAGCCACAGCCAAGGCAACGGTCAGATGAGAGAAATCTGAATCCAAAGCAGGAATGGAATTTGAGAAAACATATCAGTCTTGACCCTCCCTAGTTCTCTTTAGGATAAAGGCAGAGAGGGGGGAGGCACATTCAGAGTTGCAAGATTCTGTTATTGTAACCCTATAATAAAAGAAGTTTTGGTGTTCAAGTCTGATCTACCTCAAAGGGCTGACAGTAGGGCAATTCACAACTTAATCAGTGATGCTAGGAAGGAGGCATTTGAACCTTTCCCTTCATACTGTTTTCCCAAACCTTGCTGGAGCTAACAACAGTTTCCAGTAAGAGAATATATTTTAGTTTTTAAATTCAAAATGCAGTGGCACGGGTATGAATGCACTTTGGGGTATATGTGTGTTACACTTTTGCTCCATGAGCTGCATTGACTTCAAGTGTACTTCCAGGCACAATTCAAGGTGCTGGTTGTCACCTATAAAACCCTTCATCACATAGGACCAGGTGGTTTGCTGGACCGCCCCTCCCTAGTTGTTTCCACCCATCCCATTATTTATAGCAGGAGAGATGCTACAGGTCCCATAAATTAAAGAATGTCCTCTTGTGGGACCCAAGCAGGCCTTTTCACTTGCGGCCATATGGAACAATGTTAGTGAGAGCCCATGATGTGCTTATGTTTCGTCTGGACTGATTCAGTTCCTCAGCTGCTGGGTGTGTTGCTTGTTTTATATTATGTTCTATATATATACATGACCCGTCCCACCCGGTCATGCAGAGAGGGCATGTTACGGACCCCGTCTGCAAGAGAATTTCGTTTGGCGGGATCCAGGAAGCAGGCCTTCTCTGCAGTAGCCTACACCCTCTGGAACACTCTGCCCCCAGAGGTGAGACAGGCCCCATCGCTCCTGGCCTTCCCGAAGAACCTGAAGACTTGGCTCTGCTGTCTCGCTTGGGGCGGGAAGGGGAGTAATTATTCCTGGGGGTGACTGGCGCCTTAGAGCTCTCCTCACTGATTTAGATTTCTTTTAGCCACTTGGATTTTATATTTATTCTTACTTTTATATTTATATTTGGAAATAGTGTATTTATATTTTAGATGTTTTTATCTCTATTGTTTTAAAATGTTTGCTATTGTAAACCACCCAGAGTCCCCCTTTTCTGGGGGAGATGGGCAGTGGCAAAATTTGTTATAATATAATAATATAATATAATATAATATAATAATATAATAATATAAATATAGTTTTTAAACATTGTAAGCCACCCAGAATCACTACTGTGAGATGGATGGCCGAATGAATGAATGAGTATATTTATTGATTTGCTACATTTTCAAGCATTTGTCCTCCAAGGAATACAAAGCAACATAATGGATCTATCTATCTATCTTGCAGAATTTATTTATTTATTTATTTATTTATTTATTTATTTATTATGATTGATTGATTGATTGATTGATTATATGCCATCAAGTCAGTGATGATTCTTAGTGACCACATACATAGATTTTCTCCAGGAGGACCTCTCCCCAACGGTGCACCCATCACCGTTGTAATTGAGTCCATCTTACTTGCTGCTAGTCATCCTTTTCTTCTCTTTTCTTCCACCTTTCCCAGCATTATAGACTTCTTAAGAGAGCTAGGTCTTTGCATAATGTGTATGGAATAATAATTTGAGCCTGGTCATTTGTGCCTTGAGTGAGAATGCTGGGTTAATTTGTTAAATGATCCATTTTTTTTGTTTGTTTGTTTTTGGCTATCAATGGGAAAATCCATGGTATTTTCCAGAATCTTCTCCAAGGTATCTTAGATGTTGACATTTCTAGTGTGCAGAATTTTAGTATACTCCTTCCATGTTTGTTTGATTTTCTTTGAGTCAGTATCTATCTGTTCACTAGCATCCTTTAGTATTCCAATTTGAAGTTGGAAGTTCCTGAGTTCAGAGATCTTTTGGAAGGCTTTCCTTGTTTTTCTGTGTCTGCTTCCATCTTCAATGTCTTTGCAGCTGTTATTGTAATACTGCGTCTTGTCCTTTCTAACAGCTCTCTGAAATTTTTAGTTAAGTTCCTTTCTGATGTATTTCTTGGCTTCATTTTCTCTTCTCTTGTTGGCATGGTTTGTTCTGACATCCGGGTTGCTTTCTTCTGTTCCTTGATCTTTGGCAGTCTCTTTTCATATTCATCCTTAACAACTTCTTTAAGTTCATTCCATAGTGTCTCTGGTTCCTGATCAATGAGGTTCAGGACTCAAAACAGTTCCTGATGTTCTCCTTGAAAATGGTGGGTATTTGCTCAAGATCATATCATGGAAACTGGTTGGCTTTTTTCTTATGCTTTAGCTTAACTTGGAACTTGCATATAAGCAATTTGTGATCTATTCCAGTCAGTCCATGGCATTGGTTTGCTGTTATAACTAAATTCTTCCACCTCCTTCTACCAATACTATAGTCAGTTTGATTTCAGTATACTCCATCTAGTGATGTTGATGTATATAAGCATCATTCTGGTTGTTTGAAGATGTGTTAGCAATGAAGAAATAATTGTATTGGCAGAAATTGATACGTCACTGTTCTGCTTCATGTCAGTTTCCTAGGCCATACAGCCCAACTACATTTTGCTCCTTAATATTTCCAACTTTGGCATTCCAGTCTTCAATCACAAGCCGCACATCTTGCTTGCATGTTCTTTTGATTTCAAATTGAACTTGATCATAAAACTTGTCAACCTCCTCTTCTTCTGCATCAGTGGTTGGAGCATAAACTTGGATAATCATCATATTAAAACAGGGGTACCTAACTTTTTGGCACCAGGGACCAGTTGTGGAAGACAATTTTTCCACGGACTGGGGGGCCAGGGTTTGCAGGCGGGAGCCAATTGCGTGGACAGGGGGGCGGGGTTTGCAGGTGGGAGCCAATCACGTGGATGGGGGGCAGGGTTTGCAGGTGGGAGCCAATCATGCGGACCACCACTGCTCACCTGCTGTGCAGCCCACTTCCTAACATGCCGCGGCCCACAGGTTGGGGACCCCTGTATTAAAGTGCTGTCCATGAAGTCTAATTGCAGTATGAAATGCAGTATGAAATGATGTCACTGAAGTGATCATCCACCTCCAGTATCAGGAAGATACTGGTCACTGCTGCCCAATATAGATGTCTGCTTGCTTTAGTTGCCCAGCTTAATGCTTTAGATCAGGGCTTTCCAAAGTTTTCCCGCGGCGACACACCAACCGCTGTTGGTGTGTCGTCACGGGAAAACCCGGAAGTGCCGCCGTTGCGGCAGCGCGCAAAAACCCGGAAGCGCTGCTGCCGCTTTCCGTTTTTGCACGCCGCCGTCGGTGTGTCGCCGCGGGAAAACCCGGAAGCGCTGATGATGATCAGCGCTTCCAAGTTGTGTGGTGACACACCAGACTGTGTGTGGCAACACACTTTTGTGTCGCGACACACAGTTTGGAAAGCTCTGCTTTAGATGATCCTGTTGCGAGTATATACACTTGGAATACATTCCCAGCATTCTTTGCTCATCCCTCCCAGAAACACACGACAATGAGGCAGCCCAGCAGGACTTGAGGGGGTGCAGGGTTTATAGGCCATTCCAATCACAACTTGACTCTGAGCAGTGTCCAGTTCCTACTCTGTAACTCAGATTAAAACGAACGAAAACAAATAAAATCCCAAGAGGAAAGTTAGGATGAGAAATTGTGTCTGGCCCAAGGTCAGCTGCCTGGCTGAGTACAAACCAGACTTTGCCTTTTGCTGGGATAAATTTTTATCTCTTAATCAGAATTTTCCCCCCCTAAACCCTTGTATTTTCTTTCTGAATAAAGCAGTTCAAACTACAGTTTGTATTTTAAATCCATGTTTCCTGAATGTCTTTGAATTTTTTATTTGTATATGGGTTCCTTCTCCAATCATCTATGCCCTACTCATGATACAGCTGATAAGGCAAGATTATAGATTTTTCACAAGGTTCCTTCACTGATGAAACGAACCCATTTCAAAGCACTGTAAAGAATTTATTACACTTACTTTTATTAAAAATAAATCAACTGTTGTCAAATTTTCATCCAGTTTATATAAAAACACACACACACCATTAAGACAGCTGTTAATTTTAGCAAACAAAGCCATTTCAATCCTAAAATAAATCATTAAACTAGTGTTTTAGAAAGGGCCTGAGCTAAAATATGTGACAATGAAACATGGCCTAAATGTAATAAACTTGAAATCAGGGAGTAAAATTCCAGACCAGAGTGGGTGCTGTTCTTAATCTCATGTATGTCATATCTAAAACTTAGTTTAAGCACTGTGGCATTATTCAGTATCTATGCTTGAAAAACAAAACAAAACAGAGATTAAATATTCAAAAGACCGAATTAAAGTGAATATGGAGGTATCTATGTACAGAAACGAATTTAGTTTTGGGGGGTTATGAACTCTGAGCCTTTGGTCTTATAAAGGCGCATATACAGTATGCTGATTCACCCTAATTGCCTACTTCTCTTTGTTGGTCCTCCTGATCTATAATCATAATCATAGTTTCATAATTATGAAATTTGGTGTGGAAATGCTGTGTGCAGGCTTCTGACTGCTTCCATAATCCTAATCATTGCCAATGAGTTTGACACACTGGGCAGAATACTAAAAGGGAACTGACTTGCTCAGGATCACCAAATGAACATGATAATTCAAGCATGATTCAAGCATGAGCTTGAATATCCCTTTTCTAAAGACTATCTAATTCAACCTTCCCTAATCTGGCATTATTCAGCGATGCAGGTCTACTAATTCTCAGCCGGCATGGCCAGTGGCAGTAGGTTAGGAAAGCTATCAAATCACTTAGGTTGGGAATCATTAGCACGGTGCCTGTGACACCACTAGATGGTGACTACTGTCCTCCAAAATTAAATAAAAATAATATTTGAAGTTTTAAAGAGTTTGAACTATGGCATAACCATCACAGGTTTACCAAATTTCATGAGTTTTCACATTCTCAGATCTGAAAGTAAAGGTGATGAAATGTTGAAAGATTTCAAGCAAGGTATAGGCAATTTCAGAGTTCTTGAGTTACCACATTCTCATAAGGTTTTGTAATTTTAAGTATTATTTATTGACTTTTGTACAAGATTATACAATGAAAAGATGATTGATCCCTGACCTTACCATACAAATTTCAACATGTATAATTTACACTGAAAACAGTGAGAAGTAAACAAAGTCCTTGGCTTCCATTAATTTTGCAGAACTTAATTTGCTTAGATGTTTGTAGCTTCTGATTAGCTGCTACAAGCATAGAAAAGTTACTGGGAGGACTTGAATAATCGGTCATTGTGATTCTAAGAGAGACATTTCAAGTGTAGGTCCCTTGTTAATATTTCCCAGTCCTGTTTCTGATTACCTTTTCAGATATTGTACTCTATCTAACTATAATAATTCAAGCATAGAAGTTGAAATTCATTTCTTTGAAAAAGCATTCAGTATTTTCAGTGAAAGTCACATATCAGAGTCCAATTTGAAGAAGAAAAAAAAACTCAAGACTGATATTTAATACTTCTTTTTTAGAAAGTAGAACTAGGTTACAACATGTGTTCATGTTTTATATTCCTATACTTTGTTGGGCATTATTTAGTTACTTAGTGAAGTTTGGAAATGAAAATGGTGAAAATGGAAAAAAGTGAAATGGTAATTTCTGGATTTGATAATTGAAAAAAAGATTGAATAAGTTGCTGAAGGGGTTATTGTAATGTTGTTTTGTTGTTGTTGTTGTTGTTGTTATTATTATTTAAATTTATATGACCGCCCATCTCCCCCAATTGGGGGACTCTGGGCGGCTTAGCGACTCTGAGTCCCCTTTGGGGGAGATGGCGCGGTGATAAAAGTCCAAACATAAATAAATAAATAAATTACAATAAAAACTACAATTAAAATACCATATAAAATTACAACAAACAATATAATATAATAAATAAGTATAAAATCCAATCTAGGCGAATTGATCTTAAAAATAGGGAGGCCATTATGGTACTAGCCATCCCCAGGAGGAGATGTTACCTTTCCCATCCCAAGCTAGGCGGCAGAACCAGGTTTTCTGATTTTTCCGGAAGGCCGGAAGCGAGGAAACCCACCTCAACTCTGGGGGCAAGATATTCCAAAGGGCGGGCGCTACTGCAGAGAAGGCCTGTCTCCTGGACCCCGCCAGATGAAATTATTTTATTGATGGGGTCAGGAGCTTGCCCTCTCTGCATGACCGTGTGGGGTGGGTCTATGTTATGGGTATATAACATATATACCATGGACTAACATATAAGTCCATCAGGTATCCTGGCCCCATGCCATGTAGGGCTTTAAAGGTAATAACCAATACCTTGAATTAGACCCGGAAGCAAACCGGTACCCAATGCAGCTCACGGAGCAAAGGTGTTATGTGTGCTGATCTTGGTGCACCTAAAATTGCCGCTGCATTCTGTACCAGCTGTAGCTTCCGGATATTCCTCAAGGGTAGCCCCATGTAGAGCGCATTGCAGTAGTCTATTATTGTAATGTTGAGGGAGGAGGGAAAATGAGTTTGTTTGTCACTGCTGTAAAGAAAGGTGGAAGTCGCTTCTTTGACTATCTTTTTTTCCCTTTCTTTCACTGTATTCTTTTCTGTACTTTTTCTTTTCTCCTTTTCTTTCTTTTCTTTCTATACTTCTGTTTGTTTTTTAGCTATGTAAAAACTTTTAATAGAAATTAATTTTTAAAAAAGGAAATGAAGATTTGAAGAAAGGTTTTTGCATGGTTTGTATTTGTCCTTTATGTGACATAAAGTTTGATATCAGGCAGTGATTTTAATCAGTCAGTGATTAAAAAGACCAATGAGCAGGGGAGACATAGCCCGGAGCAACCATGTCATAAGCAATAATGGAAGGGATTACAGTCCACAACACCATAAAGTCAAGCTTTTATTCTCTTGCAAAACTATGTTGGTCAATAAGTTTTGTGATAGCAGCATCAGTTGGTTTTGTGATAAATGCTTTGTTGTCATCCCCCCTCCCCCAGAAAAAAATATATATAATATTTAATGATATGTCTCTCAGTTTAGTGCTGCTGTTGCATTTTTCCGTAACTCAATTATTGTGTACATAAGCAAAGCTAAACAGAGTGTTATACATGGGTGGCTTTCTTTCAACAAAGAAAAGATATGGAAGGTATGAAGTCTGTCTGTCTATCTATCACATTAATACCCCCCTTTTCCCCAAAGGATTTAAAAAATGGTACATATGATTCTAGTTTATTTTATCTTCATGCTACCTTGTGAAGCTTAGAGCCTATTTAATATGTTTGCTTGATATTGTATGGGAATATCACATGGGTTTACTCCAGGAAGCAATCCATTTTCTCCATCATTTTTATCATATTAATATGTTATTGTTACTCAGAATTAAGAAGCTAAAACTCTTTGGACCTTCCCAAATGTAGCAATGCTTCCATCCCAGCCTATGATCATAGCAACAAAATGTGATCAGGAAGTTAGGCTAGCTCTGAGGTCATCTGAGGAAGTTATTAGGTCTCAAGGGGGATCTACTTTTTGTTTCAAATGTTGACACACAGCATGGTCCAGAATGAAAAGATTGAGACAGAATAGGATTGGTGAAGCCAAGGGCAAAAGTGTAGGCCAAACAGGCATGAATTGAAGAGACCAGAAACATGAGTGTAGCTCAGATATCAGGTTCTAAAGAAAATATGGCAGTCAAGAGAGGTCGCTATGATGGACCAGCTCCATAGATAGGACTTTTATCAGCCAAAATGAGTTGCAATTAAAAGTGTAACGCTATAGATAGCATCCTTGTACTGTCGGCCTGTGGTACAGAAGATAAAAAGGAAAAACATGAAAAAAAAACTAATTTTCTAAAGTGCCACCAGCTGATACTTCTTACAACCCAATATGCTTTGGAACTGCAGGCTCCTCCTTCCAAGGCATTAAGCATAGTAAATACTTTACACATTAAAATGCTGAGAACAAGCTGGAGCTATCTGTAGAAATAATAACAGCCTTTCATACATGATTGGGTTCTTTTTCTAAGAATTGGAATGTCTAAAGTATTTATCACAATTAATGCCCCTGAAAAAGGAGCCCGTGGTTCTGAAATGCGTTGGGTTGTTAAAAATATAAGCCATTTGTACTTGGAAGAGCTAGTTTCTCTTTTTGCTTTTTTCCCCCCTCTCAGAAGGTTAAGCACTCAATCCTGACTGCTGATTACCCCAGCTCATTATTTTCCTGAGCCCCTTAAAGAGGTCTGTAGCTTGAATCATGTCAACTGGATTTCTATTTTCTCAGTGGAAACGTTTCGCTCCTTATCGAAGGACTCGCTACAGACAATTCCACCTGGATGACTGAGAACCTTCATAGACATAACCCTTAAAGAGGGCTTCTCATTTAACCTGACCTTTTATCCCTGTCTTTAGGAAGATTGGAATGAGCATTGCTCTGTCTTCTGTGATAGTACTGAGTACAACTGGCAGTGATGTGAAGCACTCAGTGGTCTTATAAATTAAATTTATAAATTAAAAGAAAGAAAAATATTCAATTTTGTTTTCATAATTTCTGTAACAAAAAATGTAGGGCCACCTTCCTTCTTTCCACTGACACACTTCCCAATTCTGCAGGGATTTATTTCAAACAGCTGCAGCACAAACCATTAAAGCCAGAGTTCAGGGAAAGCTAAGTGCACTTAAGCTATACTGAAATCAATGGAATTTCAGCACATCAGTTAAAATGCTTATATCCAATTGATTTCATTTAATTTTGTCTGGATTGTGCCCTAAGGCTAGACTTGAGTTATATTTTTTAAGAACATAATATTGTTTTCCCATGATATACTTACTACTCTTGTCCTACTGTCATCTCTGCTTCAACACCCAGAAATGAACATGAACATATTTTTGAAGGTTGGATGAAAGTCCATAAATGGCAACATATACCATCTTCAATTTTCTGAAAAGAAATACTGTACTCTTATTTTCTGCCGTACAATCCACATCTAAGAAGGAAACCCAGTGTTGAGTAATCTGTTGAAGAAGATCTCTATGGGGGAATTAGAGTTCTTAGGTGGCAAATGAAACCATAGATATAGTGGGTATAACAAAAACCTAATGGAAGAGGATCAGTGGGATACAGTCATTTTGGGATACAAACTTTATAAGGAGGACACATTGGGAGAGAAGTTGACTTTATATCAAGTAGAGTATAAAATCTAACATAGTAGAAAACATTGGAAGACCGGATTCCTCATAGGATCATTATGGGTGGCAATATAGTATCTGGTCACAAATGTAAATTAGATCTAGGGATATGCTGTTGCAACTAAGCACAAGGGAGACGAGGCTAGACTTAATTCTAAGTAGTGACAATGATCTGGTGCAAGAAATAGCCAGTAATAGGAAACAGTGAACATAATGATAATACAGTCAGCATATTGTACACATGAATGGGAAATTGCCAGCGGTGTGGAACATGGTCACATTTGATTACAAAAGAGGAAACTTCTAAAAAATGAGGGGATTAGTGAAAACAATACTGAAAAATCCAAGAAGAGACTGGCATAGCATTCCAGTAAAATATCTGTAAAACTTCAGAGGATTTTGTGAGTGGAGAACACAAAGGGAAAAAAAAAATCTGCCTTCCCCAAAAGCTTGATGGTTGACAACAATCTTAAAGGAAACTATGGTACAGCTTGTGTAGATAGATGGGAAGCAGGGAAGCAGTTGGGCAGTGAAATGGTAAAGGAATGAAAGGGATTCTTGAGGAGGATATGGAGATTACAGAGAATGAATTTGTTGCATCTGTCTTTAATAGAAAATATATTGTACTGAGCCTGTATTGATTTTTCTCAGGGAAGGAATCTGAACAACTAAAATAAATTGGGATAAGAAGGGAAAATATGCTAGATCATCTTGAGAGACTATCCTGAAATGGGGACCTGATGACATCCACCCAAGTGTGGAAGAGCAGGCTGCTTAAGAAAATTCCTGGCACCTGTGCTCCCGCCGTTCCCTCCCATTTGAGCCTTTCCTCCAACATCAGCACAGCAGAGTTGCCAGTAAAGTAGCAACCTTGACACAGGGGTGGGAAGAAAGGAGAGGAGTGTTTTTGGAGCTCTGCAGTCACCAGTGAATGGAGAAGTGCAGCAGCCAAAAGAAAGAAGGCATTTTTCCTTCAGAGGGAGGGGATGATCCAGAGGGAAAAAAAGTGCAGAGACCCAGGAAGGAAAAACTCAACTTGGAAAGGTACAAGAGCTCTACACGCTGGCCATTAAAAAGCAACAACAGAGGAAGAAATCCCAGAGAGAGGAATTAAGATGGACAGGCTCTGTAAGAAGCAAACATTGTTGTATAATAGTACAGTAATAGTACAGAGCACTGTTTCTCAACCTCAGGAATTTTAAGATGTGTGGAATTGGGAGTTGAAGTAAAGGATAGAGGTCATTGTTATAGTGATAGTAATAGTATAGAAGTAATAGCAATTGAATAAAGTATAAATAAGATAGAGGTAATAGGAAGCACTCGGATAGATATTTGTAAGTTTTACACATCACTTTTATAAAATACCTTTGTTTTACAAAAATAAAAAGTCTCTCCATCCCTTAGAGGGAGATATAAAGAAACCACCTGGTCCAGGATCCAGTGGTTTTGTGTCTCTCTCAAGTCTGGGCCAATCTAATTGGGTATGATTTAAAAAATAACTCCTGTCACCAAGAATTCTGAAAGAAGTCAAATGTGAAATTTCCAAGCAAAAATTACGTATCGTCACTCAAATTAGGCTCTGGGCCAGAGGACAGGAAGGTAGCTGGTGTGACACTGATTTTTAAAGAGAGATCCAGGGATGTTCTGGGAAATTCTAGGTCAGTAAGTTGATAGTTCCAGTCAAGCTGGTAGAAACAGTAATTGAAGAAAAAAATAGCTACCCAGAGGAACAAGGAAAATCAGCATGAAAAAGAAAATCTGCCTCGCCAATCTTTTGGAATTTCTGGGCAGTATCAACACCCATGTGGATGTAGATAATCCTGTTGACATTATATATTTAGTTTTTCAAAAAGCCTTTAACAACATTCTTCATCAAAGGCTCCTGAGTAAATTTAATGGTCATGGGATAAGAGGGCCAGCCCTTTTATAGATTGCTAAGTGGTTAACAAGCAGAAAGCAAAGAATAGGAATAAATGAGTAGTTTTCTCAATGGAGGGAAGTAAGAAGAAGACTCCATCAAGGATCTGTCTTGGCCAGTGCTTTTAACTTGCTTGCAAATGATCTTGGATTAGGGGTAAGCAGTGAGCTGGTCAAGCTTGTAGGCAATAAAATGAAGAACTCCAGAGGTATCTCTTTAAACTGGGTGGATGGTTAACCAAAAGACAAATAAATGCAATTTAAGTAAAGGTAAACTAATGCACATTGGGACAAAAAGCAGTTACTTCACATACACATTAATGGGGTCTGAATTATCTCTAACCAGGAAAATGATTTGGGGGCGATAGTGGAAAGCTCAGTGAAGAAGCCAACTTATGTGCAGCAGCTAAAAAGACAATCTTCATGCTAGGAAACATTAGGAAAGGGAGTGAAAATAAAAATGCTAACTTTTCTAATGCTCTATGGTATGTTTGCATCTGAATCTATGAATCTATCGATGCCATACAATCTATGGTATGTCTGCATCTGGAGCATTGTGCATAATTCTATCATAGAGGACAGGTCCATCAGTAGCTTCTGGTCTTGAAGATTCAGTGTTCCTCCAAATGTTGGTTGCAAGGGAACAACAATTGGAGAGGAAAATTTATGCTGCTTGCATACCCCAGGGGCATCTGTTTGGCCACTGTGAGAAACTGAACCTTAAACCAAGATGAGCCTGGGCCAGATGTAGCAGGGCAGTTCTTCTGTTCCATGAATGTGGAAGCTGAATTAATACTTAGTGACCAAGGAATGCAAGTAAAAGAGGCAAAATCGGTGTTCTGTGGGTTGGATTTTTAATTTGTTTTCTACAAATATTACTTCCTTTTTCTACTTCTATTTCTTCCAGTACTTCTGTTTTTCTTTAAAGCAAGTACAGGGGGTAAGAGAGCCTAACTGAGATCATTATGCCCCATTCCCACTGAATATTCCTTCCCTCTGTATCTGTCAAAATCCCTAAATCCATGTCATATTACTCACATGTACACATAAAGGTAAATAAATGCAGGTTGGGTGGGTTCAGTAGAAGAGGAGAAATGGTTTACAGGTCTTCTGCCAAAACAAGGTTTTAATGTGGAGCTGTGTCAAGGGACTGCCCACCCACCTAGGTGGACTGCAGTAATCCTCTGGAACTTGGTGCACTCACAGAAAATCTAGGATTCCACCTGAATGTATAAATATATATAAATATACTGTATATACAGTCACAACAACCTAAATGAGACAAAGAACAGCTTCTACCAAACTACAGAGTCCTGTCCTATATTAGGCTAATGCAGAATTAAATCCCAAATTTCCTTCTCCTGTCCTTACATCACTGGTAGCTGCCCTATTCTTAGCCTTATCTCCTATGGCCACTTGCATAATATTTGTTTAACAGACATCTCTATTCCCAGCCTTTCCTCTTCCTGCCTTGCTATCTTCAGCCCTGGCAAACTGTTGACTAGAACTGTATATATTTTTCTGGGGATCAAATCAGACTTGCTATAGTAGTCCATTGGAATTGGGTGGCCAATAAATTCAAATGAATGAATAAACAAAGAAACAAACAAATTAGATAAATAAATATTAGAACTCTCAAAGCTCTTCCCAACATGACTCCTTTCCTCCCTCCTCTCTTGGGCATAATTTCAAAGGGCTTTAATTAGCCACAGTTTGCTATTTTGCTGAAATTAAGAAATGATTACTGGATGGGAACATGGCAGGAACTTGCAGTATTGTTCAGAGTAGATTTAATATCATGACTTGTACTGAATACGGTAGCCTTAGCCTCCCAGACCAAGCATAAGGAGGACCCATGGAGATTCTGGGTTTTTGCTAAAAATTGTGGAGAAAAGGAGCATTTACATAAGGGTGAAGCTTATTCATAACTCATTTTATAAACAGTTTAATTGGGTCATTGGCATATAGCTGCAAAGATAGTTGTCTTGTGCATTGTGATGGGAATTTTGCAAAACACTACCTAGGTAGAATATAGTCTTTTTTTTTCCCTCAGCATGACAATTGCAGAAATATAGTGCTTCAGTATCAATCAATATCCTTTATTGCCATCATTGACTATAATTTAGTGCTTCGATATTGTTTTTCCATTGGAAAAACAATGTCCAGCCAACACCAGATTACATTCATATAGCATTGCTATCTTAATAATTATGGACTATCAATGTAGGATGATAAGAGACAATGCAGTTCATCATGGAAATGAGTTGTGAAGCTTGGGAATAGCTAAGCCAATTAATTCCTCAGAATTTAGACTTAAGAGTCCAGAATTGGTTTTGTTGACCCCCCCCCCCCCCCCAACATAATGGATGCCCTTTCCTTCTAGCTGAGTCATACCACTTAACCAACTGCAAAGTCAAAGTGCAGTATGTTAAATATTTCTGTTCCTCTGTTTCTCACCATTCCTGTGTCAATGATCTGATAAAGTCCTTTGACATATATAATGAATGATTCCATCATACTCTTATCTCATTTGCCCTTTTCTCCTGCCTCCTCCCCTCCCTCTGTTTTATTTCCTATCATGATTTCAGGAATGTAATTTGAAATATTTCCTTTGTTCTTTTTAACTATTATAAAGAAGCATAACCAATCTTGTTTTCAGCTTGCACTAGCATCTGAAGTAATTGCAGCTTTGCACCTATTTTGCATCTCTTGTTTTTTTTCTGACGGATTACACAGGAGGTTCAGGAACTGGAAACAACTTAATGCCATAATGTACTTATCAGTGCATGGCAAAATGGACTAAATGTCCATACCAGCTTTAATAAATTGTTGTCAAGTAGATTTCTGCTGAAAGTTGCTTTTTCAAGGATTAATATTCCATGCACAGGACAAGAGCTGAATGGTGTTTTGAGCTACAACTGGTGGTGAAAATGTGAGATGGCAGCATTGTCATTAAGACAGATTATTGGTAAAAATCTGAAACAATAGCCAACATCTAAGGAATCACAGGCTCGGGGCATGGTGGCTCAGCGGGTAAGACGCCAGGCTTGTCAATCGGAAGATCGCAAGTTCGGAGGTTCAAATCCCTAGCCCCAGCTCTTGCCAACCTAGCAATTCGAAAGCATGCAAATGCAAGTAGATGAATAGGTACCACTTCGGTGGGTAGGTAACAGCGTTCCGCACGAGTCATGCCGGCCCCATGACCGTGAAAGCGTCTTTGGACAACGCTGGCTCTTCGGCTAACAAACGGAGATGAGCACCGGCCCCTAGAGTCGGACACGACTGCACAAATGTGCGGGGGGAACCTTTACCTAAGGAATCACAGATCTAGTTGGACACTCCAAAGTACTTTTTAGACTTGTGCCACTTGATCAGCTGATACATTTTCTCTCTCTCTCTCTCCATTCAGCAAGCCCTTGGGTATATCTGAGCTACTTGGATCCTTGCAACCATTTAAGGAAACCTGGTATAAAAAATAAAGCAAGGTTAATGAATCTTATGAGAGCCAGTTTCATGTATGGTTAATGCACCAGGCTAGAAACTGGGAGACCGTGAACTGGAGTCCCGCCTTAGGCACGAAGCCAGGTGGGTGACCTTGGGCCAGTCATTCTCTCTCAGCCTTAGGAAGGAGGCAATGACAAATCACTTCTGAAAAAACCTTGCCAAGAAAACTGCAGGGACTAGTCCAAGCAGTCACCAGAAGTCAACACCGACTTGAAGGCACACAACCACCACCACCCCAAAACCCTCCAAATCTTATAAACAGGCAAAGAGGGAGAGAAAAAATCCTTTCTGTATTGCATCTAATATCAGCAAAAACAAATGGTATATGGAATATGTCCACCTAATCAAAAAATGTGAGTCAGTTTTAAAATAATCCAAAATCTGTAGATGGATAATAGCTTTATTAGGACCAGCCAAAAGATATGAAAATATATCCAGTCTTTCTGATTCTCCACACACACACCCCAAAAATACATTTGCATACTTTTTTGTGTCATTTAGATTAGCATGGATTTTGGATTTTTTCCCCACATGGAGATACTATACTTGTTAGTCTATTTTTTTAAAATTTTATGGACATGCATAATTCTTTTCTTTGTAATATTGTTTCTTGCTGTTTTTAATATATCCCTCCCAGGGTCTTTATGAAGTTCGACAGCCTTATAATTTTGACAAACACTTTCAAGTTTGTTTAAATCAAACTTGGCTAATAGAAACATGGAGAAACATTACAGTATTGGCATTAGTGGGAAAAAAGAAAGAAAATTAAAAGATTATAAGGCTCATACCACGCTGGAGGAAATACAGAGGAACTTTACTTCTGTTGTGATCCATAAGTTGTAAAGGCTGTCCCTGAAAACTTCACTGAATATCTTAATCCTTGATGCATATTTTTTTATCCCGCCTTTATTATTTTTATAAAGAACTCAAGGTGAGGAACATACCTAATACTCCTTCCTCCTCCTATTTTCCCCACAACAACAATCCTGTGAGATGAGTTGGGCTGAGAGAGAGTGACTGGCCCAAAGTGACCCAGCTGGCTTTCATGCCTAAGGTGGGACTGGAGCTCTCAGTCTCCCGGTTTCTAGCCTGAAGCTTAACCGCTAGACCAAAATGGCTAAATTTTAAGAGTAGGATCTGGAAACCCAGGTTCAAATCCATCCTCAGCTATAGAAACTCACTGAGACACATTTGGCCAATCACTTTCTCAGGGATGTTGTGCAGATTAAAGGAAGGGAGATCCCCTTGTAAACTGACTTGAGCTCCTGGAGAAAAGGCATAGCTAAACTGAAAAAAAATATGAAGGCAGGTTTGGGAGAAGGGAGCTGAAAACAGGAGAATGTCATACGCATTGCTGAGTCAGCACAAACTTAACATTATTGGAAAGGATTCTTTTAAAGGCCTTTGTTTAAAGGAGGGGATATACCCTGCTAAGTGAAAAAAGGCAAGATGTATCTAATGATTATGGATTATGGATTATTTTCGATACTGGATTCGAAGAAGATATAGCAAAGGAGAAAGGCTTTGTGCTAATTCTAGGTGTAGTACCCTAAGTTTAACAGAGGCTACTTGGTGAGTGTTCCTAGGTCCATGTTTTGTGATAAATAGAATGTGGGTGTTTTTGCTTTTGTTTTGTTTTTTGACATAGCATAATATGTGTGAAGGTGGTGAGTAAATTTGGGGAGAGTTTATATGTCCCTCCCCCAGTCACTAACCAGTCTAATAATAGCAGCTAAAAAGTGGAAGCAAAATAAGCCAGCAATTACTTTGCCTACCCAAGTCACTGCAGGCCTGCAAGGGTGGCTCTGGCTTCTCCAACAAACCAACATTAAAGGAAATCATAGGTTAGTGTGATTTGTGGATGCAGCCTTAATGAATTTATTGACGATAGCTGGGCATGGAGCTTTCCCACTTCAGAGATAGTGTTAAGGACTCTATCCATAAAGATTTGGAATCTGATCCGAAATTCAAGATGCTGGACTGCTTTTCAGAAAAAAGACAATTAAAAGAAAAAAATGCAGTCTTCTCCAGACTGCATTTAGTTCAGCTGGGCAGAGGAAGTAGGCCTTCTGGACTTTATATGAAGAGGTAGGCAATTTTTCCTCCAAGACAGTGTTTCTCAACCTTGGGGAATTTAAGATGTGTGGACTTCAACTCCCAGAATTCCCCAGCCAGCATTCTGGGAATTGAAGTACATACATCTTAAAGTTCCCAAGGTTGAGAAACGCTGCTCCAAGAGAAGTATTACATCTTCCTTATTGCTACATACTCAGTTCACAGGGCTTGCTACCATGATGCAGGAAAGTCACCAGGGAGGGTGGAACTAAATATTGGGGGCTGATTTCCCCTCCTCCCCCCCCCCCGCCCCATGTACATGGCTCTTGTGATTTCCCATATCTGTTTTAGGTTTAAAGTTAGCCAAGCAACAACAATAAAAACAATGCAAAACTTGCAGCATTGAAAACAGTAATTTTGCCACCAAATATCAGTGATTCAATCCTGGGGAAGAAGCGTGACATATGGGCTGTGGGTTACCCACCTCTGCTTTTGAAAAGAGATGGGAAAATGTGGGTGTAATTATTTAGCAATGAAGAAAAGAGGGCTTGCTATCTTCTGTATAAAAGACATTTCATGGAGAGAGTCGGAATAAATGTGTGTCCATGTGGTTGGTAACTTGCTGTTAAACTACTAACTTCGGAAACTTCAGCTGGTGCAAAACGCAGCAGCGCGAGCAGTTATATACGAACACACGTTATATAGCATGCATATATATATATATATATATATATATATATATATAGTTATATAGCATATAGTTATATAGCATATAGTTATATAGTTACATAGCAGTTATATAGAACACGTCATACCTCTGCTTCGCGAGCTGCATTAGTTACCATTTTGTTTCCAGGTCCAATTCAAGGTGCTGGTGTTGACCTTTAAAGCCCCTTCATGGCATGGGACTGGGTTACTTGAGGAACCACCTCTCCCTGATTTCATCTGCCTGTCCTGTCCATGTTATAGGTTCTGATGCCTAGGGAGCTATGTCTGGCAGGCCTTTTCTGCTGTGGCGCCCATACTGTGGAATCTTCTCCCCTCTGAGGTGAGGTTGACCTTGTCACTGTTGAGCTTCCGGAGGTCCCTCAAGACCTGGTTGTGTCAGCAGGCCTGGGGACTCTAGGGGACAGGTGACCTAGTGAGGTGACTCCATTATTTTTAACATCCCTTTGTCTATTATTCTTTGTTTTTTTAATCCGTTCAATCGTGTCCAATTCCCGGTGACTGCCTGGACAAGTCCCTGCAGTTTTCTTGGCAAGGCTTTTCAGAAGTGGTTTGCCATTCCCTGCTTCCTAGGGCTGAGAGAGAGTGACTGGCCCAAGGTCACCCACCTGGCTTTGTGCCTAAGGCACAAACTCATGGTCTCCTGGTTTCTAGCTTGATGCCTTAACTCATAGCTTTCCAAACTGTGTGTCGTGACAAAACCCGGAAGTGCTGATGGTGCGTCGCTGCCGGTGGCACGCGCAGTGTCAGTGGTGTGTGTGGCGGCGGCAGCGGTGTGTGTGGTGGCGGCGGCGGCAGCGGCGCGCCATCAGCGCTTCCGGGTTTTAGCGCAAAACACAAGGCCGCCACTGCCGCCATTGGTGTGTCGCCAACGGCGGGAGTTTGGAAAGCACTGCTTTAACCACTACACCAAACTGGCTCTCTATTCTCTGTTTCAGTTGGTTTTATATATTTCTTATACTTTTTAATGTATTTATTGATTGTTTTTAACCTTGTTGTACGCCGCCTAGAGTCGCTTGGAAAAGTGAGATGGGCAGCTAATAAATTGAGAAAATTAAATAATAAATAAATGAAACAAACTTCTTTTACACTGCAGGGGCCCAGCCGTCTTAGTCTGTGGTGCCAAAAAATCAAGAGGAGTCTGGTAGTGGCTTTCCTGACTAACAACTTTTATTAAAAGGCATAAGCATCCATGAGCTGCAGCTCACTTCATCAGTTCCATATATTCATAGCTTTTAATATTTTTCTATAGTTGGAATCAGTGCTACCAGACTCCTGATTTTTAATTTCTTTTACAATATGTCTTACAGAGACGCAGAGACTTTCTCCAGTTGATGCTTGATGTGCGGATGCCTGCCACTGACATGGTCAGGGAACGGTCAGACTCAGCCAGCCAAGCTGACTTTTCCGAAGCTCTGCCGAAAAAGCAGCAGGCGTTGCTGAGTGATGACGAGATAGCTGGGCAAGCCTCCTTGTTCCTGATTGCTGGCTATGAAACCACCACCAGCACACTTTCCTTTGGCACTTACCTGCTAGCCACCAATCCCCAGTGCCAGGAGAAGCTGCTCCAAGAGGTAGATGACTTCTTTTCAAAACATGTAAGTATGCATCCTGGCTGCCATTCTGCTTTTAGACAAAGGGTGGGGGGTGAGGGTGGGGACAGACTTCTTCAGGGAGAGAGAGTGAGAATGCCCTTGGTATTATTTAAAATGTGGATTACATGCCCCGTGTGTGTAATAAAATGCATATGTCAGTCAAAATCAAGCCATCTGTCAGATCAGGGCAAATCCATGCCCACTTCTTTGAACTTGATTGTGAACAAAGCAAAATAGCTGGATCAATTACAGATGCAACCTATCTCTGCAAAGGGAGAATATGCTTTTTAATACTTCCATGGGCCAGAAATGTCTGTTTGCCTCTCAAGCACATGCATTCTGTTGCAGATGCATAGACACTGTTCATCAGCTAGTTAGACCATTGATCTGTTTGTTCTGTCAACTGGCTAGGAGCAGTTCTCCATGATCTCAGACAAAAACCTTTCTCAGTCCTTTTAAAGGATTCCAAGTATTAAACCTGGGAATCTTTTGCATCAGAGTATATACTCTGCCAGTGAGCTGCAGTACATCACCTGGCCAATGCCCCGCATTTTCAGTTTTTCACAGTAGTTTTACTCACCATTTGTTAAACAACTTTCTAAGAATATTCTTCAGTGCTCTAGAACATTTCGGAAATAGGCATTCTTTGGATATTCCTTCCTATTTCTCTTCTCCTCCTCCTCCTCCCCTCTAGTACCTATCTGGTACCGGCTTCTCCTTGTGGTTTTCCAGATGAACATTGAGGTGGATCAAGTCAGAAGAGGCAGATCCAGCTTTGCTCCCATTCTATCTGGGAGGAATGAGCAACCTCAACCTTCAAAACTAGCTGCATCCCTCAAAATTCATCCATTTTTGAAGTATGACCCATAGCACTCTATTCAACAGCTCAGTGCTGCTCTTGGTTCCCAAAAGTTGTGTATCCTCACCTGTGGCAGTGACCATGGCTGGAGGAACGTTTCTCCCATCTTTCACTGAGGTTGTTGCTGTTTGAGAAACAAAAGTACATTTCAAGGCCTACCCCTATCCCAAAGTCAGTGATGCATTGGCTGAATTCACACATAATGGTAAGCCATGATTTCATGTTACGTGCACAAGAAGGGAACATCCTCTCTATCAGAATTTAGTCTGTTTCACTGTGGGTTTGATACCATAGCAATTATAGCCTCAGATATATCCGTTAAAGAAAAACCCTTTTCCTTCCATGGAGTTCCAAGACAACAATGAGAAACTGAGATTTTTGTGGATCAGCCCACCTATTCTAATACTTTATATTTTAGGTTGTTACACAGTGAACCATTTAGCAGAAGCAGCTTTCTCTGACTATTAAAAGAAATTGAATTTAATAGTTACAGAGATGATGTTGTCAAGGAACCACCCAGGACAAATCGCACATATTTAGTGACATCTATGTAGTCTCAAAGCACTTTACACTCAGAAGCTGGCAACTACAGAGGCTAAGATTTCTTGAGTCAATATGCTGCTGAAAAGGCTTGCATGTATCAAGAGAGACTGCAGTGTAAATAGATGTTGGAAGAAGAGTTCCGGAGGTGAAAGAGGCTATTGCGCATACACAGGCACACAGCAGAAACAAGTGCAGCCGATAGATATAATTTTGCCTGTCCAAAAACAAAAAAACCCCAAAGTACTTTGTCTGTGGCTTGAATCATGTCAACTGGATTTCTATTTTCTTAGTGGAAACGTTTCACTCCTTATCCAAGGAGCTTCTTCAGTCTGAAGAATGAATGAAGACTGAAGAAGCTCCTTGGATAAGGAGTGAAACGTTTCCACTAAGAAAATAGAAATCCAGTTGACATGATTCAAGCCACAGACTGTTCCACCTGGATGACTGAGAACCTTCATAGACCAAAGTACTTTGATTTCTTTATTTGTGTTCTACGCTTTAGAGCCTCTGGTGCGAGCAAAGGGGTTTTATAGCTTAGGAAAAAGAACAAAACCTCCAATCCTTTCCTAGGGAAAACAAGTGCAATCTTTTTTTTTTTTTTGAAAGATCACTGTTTAGCAGTATTTAAATATTTGCCTGAATCACTAGGAAGATTTCCATTTTAAGGGTGAAGATTGTCAAATTTCTGTAGCTCCTCTTAGCAGATCAGCAGAAGGGAAGTGTATTCTGCCTGTCAAGATGAAGGGTAAAGTCTCAAGGATGGGTTTTGACGGACAGATATTTCTACTGTTCCCTTCCCTTTGACTTACATAGCTGTGCGCCTGCCATAGTTTTTGCTCTTTTCAGTGCTACTCAGCACATCCACCTTAAACCTAGAAAATAAAGGGCGTATGTAAATTCAGTTTAGGCTGCATTCAGGAAAATGCATCTTTATTACAGATGATATTGAGTGAGGGATACAGTTTCTAAAGTACATCCCAGCCAAATCCTGAGTGAGTGAGTGAGTGAGTGAGTGAGTGAGTGAGTGAGTGAGTGTATTCTCCTCTGTTTAATGGCCTTTTTTGCAAGCAAAAAAAAAACATATTTTAGCCTGATTTTCTGTATGTGACTTAAGATCTCTGTCCTATCACTGAATCTTTGAGAAGTGTGCACAGGATCTTAATTTTAATGCCAAAGCGTTTTCTCAGCTTTCAAAGCTGTGTGTGAAATGAGATATTTTAAGGTATATTTTATAATGATATTCTGGTGTTTTTTTAGCCATCATTTTCTTTTGCTACAAACTAAACTTTCTGGATGATGTAGAAATGACTTAGTCATTTTAAGGGAATACAGAATCTTTGGAAGATTGTGCTTTGAGGGAGAGAATTATAAACACCTCTTACAGATATTCCTAGTAAATAGGATGTTTTATATTCTAAGGCAGGCAAAGGAGACTTAATACTAGTGACCTAGGTATTGTAATGAGTAAACTAATCTATTGATCAGGTTAAATTGTTTTAAATATATATAGTAACAGTAAACACTCAATATTTTCTGGTAATTGAATACAGTGCAATTTCATACTTTTGTAAAGTATTCCAGAATGAAAATTGGAAGGCTGGAAATTTTCTTTAGAAGGTAAATGCTCAGTCTGAATATTAGTTATTTTCCACTTAAGAATAGGTCCCTTTAGTCTCTCCAAGTACTATTAATCACTGTATTCCCTGGGGATCCAAAGAAGTCTTTGGTTAAGGCAGCGTAGTCTGTTTAGTGTATAAGCATCAGTTCCTCTTATTCTGAGATGTGAGCATTGGCAAACCCCCAATCCTGTTAGGGTAGCTTCTTTCCTGGCAAAACTATTTGTAAACACTAGAAACTTAGAAAAATGGGTGTCTCCTCCTTAAGCAGTGCCCTTATTTTTCTTTTATTTATTTCTTTGATTGCTGTTTAGGCCACATCAGCTGCAACTGCAGTTCTAGGAGATTTACAGAGTATAGATGATTAGAATTAAAACAAGAACAAGGAAGACAGATCAAACCAATAACAATAACTTTGCCAAAACCCCATGTCTTGGAAACAAGAAAGCCTATTATACGCCCTAAAAATATAATCACAAACCACTGTGCTGAAAAAGCCAGTTCTTCTTAAAGAAAATGGAGGTTGGTACATTTTACCAAACCATAACCATGTCTAAATTCACACAGCATGTTAAGTCAAAACCAAACAAACCTCATTACGATTTAACATAATGTATATACCAGGCTTGTGTGTTGCAGAAGTAGAATGACAGAATACACACATGGATAAGGAAAGAAAGTGCATTCTATCACCTAACCACCACCACCCCCAGCCCTAAATTATGCACATTCTATTTACAAGGTCTGAATACCAATGAGAATGCTTGTCTAATTTATTAAGAAATATTAAATCCCTAGAAGCGATTACTGATGGAATTAGGCAACAATTTAATATTGCTGTAGCTTAAAAAATGTTCCAGATGGTTATGAGTATTAAGTCAGAATGGAATTTTTCCTCCAGGTATGTACATAAATTAGGGTAGCATTAATGGGAATCAAGAGTCCATTTATTTGTCAATAATTGTGCAAAGTAAAAGCTGAATGACCAGTTGCCGAAAGCATGGAAACTCGTTTGTATGTGATGGTTATATAAAGCAAAGCCTTTAGTGGAAGTGAACTTTGTTTGGCTTTACATTTCTTGGTTCACCCCACCCTCTGCAGCTGACTATATTGCTAGGCTGAATTAGCACATTTCTATTTATTTGATTCATGCACTAACTGAATGCAGTAGGAAACATTGGTAATGTGGAGTCCTTGGTGCTCTCTGAGCCTTGTTGTTTTCTTGCAGACGTTTCATTGCCAGACTAGGCAACATCCTCAGTGCGAAAAGGGAGTGGTGTTTGCTCTCTGTTTATATACCCTGGCTTGTCCTGCTTGTGTTGGTGGGGGTGTTGTTCTCCCCTTAGGAGTTCCTTGATTGGGCTGTTGTAATACCTAACATTGGTAATACCTAACTGATCTAAAATGGAATTTCATGTAGTCCCGAACCCTTTTTTGTAAGTGCCAGAGCAAAAGCTGGTGACAAAACACCAATAGATGGAAACACGCTATTTTTCCTCTCCTAGAGGTAACATACTCCCCAAACCCATTCCCACCCAATCCCCAACCCTTGGAAATGCAGGATCCCACCCCCAGTTGCACATTGTTCCAGTTATTTTACCTCTTGGTTGTTCCCCCCCAAAGCCCACACTCACCACCCTGCCAAAAGAGACTTGGACTCCAGCCATCATAGGATTGCCGACCCTAGAATTTTGAGCTAGATATCCTGTTACTCAAAACTGGGAATGTAGGAGATGTATTTAGGAAGAATAATGAATGTATGCTGATGTCTGAAATCCAGAAAGTTTCAGGTAGAATTAATAACATATCCAACTTAAGCTAATTAATTAGGTTGGAACTGCATTGCCATGTGCCCTACCACAGGTTAAAGAAATAAATGTTTTCATTTGAAACTACTTTAAAACTAAGTCACACCATCATCTGCACAAGGAATGGCTATAGGAAAAACAAGTGAACATCCTCTGTGTGTTAGAAGTTGGGCCTTGCTGGGATCTGCTTTGCGCATCACCATGCTTGGGGGTTTCTTATGGTCATCAAATAGCCAGCTAGTCTTGGTCTCACTCCGTTTGCATTTCCTTGCCTTTAACATCTGATTCCCTTTTCTATTTCCTGTTCGTCTTTCCATACTCTGCCCCAGGAATGGACTTTTCCTGCCACCTTGATCAGCCGCTTTGCCTTATCTTTTAGGTTAAATGATTTGACCCAATCTTCAGAAGACGGGAATATCTAACATTCTTCCGGTGTTTATTAGGATTTTTTAAAAAAATGAATTGAGTGTATGTGAAGGACATTTCAGTATTAGCTCCTTTAATATATATGATCGGTTTGCCAGGTGCACCTCATCAGCAGTGGGAGGAAGAAGATGGTGAAGGTCAGCTGGGGCCGGTCAGCTGGGTTCCTAACAGGCCGTGGCCCACAGGTTGGGGACCCCTAGACTAAAGTACAAACTTTTTATGTATTGGTTGTTATGGACGTCCACAGGTTATGGTAAAAGATTAAAGCTTTGGATATGGCCCCCAGACACTTCCAAATCATGTAATTTATAATGCCACAGAAGGGAAAAACTATTATGGAGAGCGATCAGGTTTTATTTTAATTTTAATTTAAATATAAGTAAAATAAAATGTTCTTTTTTATGGGCCCCACTCAGTATTTTTAAAGTAGGTCTCATGGCACGCTACTTGTAGTTCAGACCTCTGGCTTAAAACATGCTTCATGCCCCTGATCTAGAATGTAGCATGATATGGAAACTGAGACAGTTATACTTCATTCAACCGACCATAGTCAATAAACCATGCTTGATGCAATATGTGAATCCAGCTGTGTTCCTAAGGATTCCGTTCCCTTATCCTAAATGGAGATGGGGAATAGGGAAATTCAAGTATTTTAGATCTGTTTCTATGTTTCAAAAGAAATACTGCCAGAAAATGTGGAGACTAGTTGAAATTCTTTATTTAATTTCTTAACTTTCAGCAGTGGGACTCAAGATAGATTTTAAAAAATAACAACAAAGTAAAATTCCAGTTTCCCATATTGTACCAATTTTTAATTATCAGCTAATGAATGCTTCTTGGCCAATATGAAATCTTTCTTTTTTTAACCTTGCCAAACTTCCTTTTTTCCCCCCCTTCAAGTTAACATTTTCTTTAATTTGGAATATGAAAGTAAATGCAGCATTTTCTTTTGTTTTCTTAACAAACTTCCATAAATCCCATCATTTTCTGCAGAGAATGCATTTTATTTAATATTGAAAGCCTTATTTCAAAAGATTTAGAGCAAAGGAGAACACCTTCTTTATTATGGAAATAACAAATTTATCATATTCCTTTATCCCTTCTCCTCAGACAGAATGAATAGCGTACTAATCTGTGAAGATAATTGTGCAGAAAGTCTGTTACAGTAATGCCGCAGTGTCACTACAAACTGACTAGCAAATTGGTGCCTCCAGTCTGAAATTACATGTTGCAGTTACCAGGTATCACTTCAGATTAGTATTACTTCTGTCGTGGGCAGCTCACAGAGTGTTATATTGGTGAGTTTGGGGAGGGAAAGAGCTACACCTAGAAGCCAAGGCAAAGAAAAGAAAAAGAAGGAACCAATAGATGGAAAACTGAAGACAACAAAGAAACTGTCTTTGAGCTTGTCATTTGATTCTAAGGTCACTACGACTCACAGAGTTAATATGTGCATTACAGAATACAGAGTTAATTTTCTGGAGGCGTGGGAAGATGAAGGAACATAGTTAAATAACTCAGGCACTTTTCCTGGTGATCTTACTTTTTTTATAACTAAAGCACCTTATAAATCCTGTAGAAGTCAATCATAGTCATCTTGGTCCATGGAGAGAAGATTAAAACCCATAGCTGGATGATAGCTCTACTAGGATCAACTAAAATAACACAAAACGTTGGAGTGAGATCTGGGGCGTGTTCGGAGGCGGCTCAGGAGTTCATGGCTACCATGGCAGCCATGGGCCTGTCCCAGATTATTCGGGACCTGACTCAAGACAGAGCCCTCACCCCGGACTTGGTTTTCTTGTCAGAGCAGTGGCAATGTGACCTGAGGGGAGAGTTAGATCTGTCCCCATTGTCATGGTCAGACCATGCCCTGGTGGCCCTGAGATTCTCTTATGCCGCCCCACTCCGCAGGGAAGCAGGACCCATTTGATTGGTCCTCCCCCAGTGACTTATGGACCTGATGAGGTTTCAGAGGGAGCTGGTGGTTTTACCCAAGAATCTGCTGCACGGTCCAGCGGAGGTCCTGGCCGCAGCATGGAATAGGGAAGCAGACGGGGCCTTGGACAGGATCGCGCCTGTGCGACCTCTCCTACCCCATTCAACCTGTCACTCCCCGTGGTTCACGGAGGAGTTGAAGAGGGTTAAGAGACATCTGGAGCGCCTCTGGAAGAAGACGAAGACTGAATCTGACTGAACACAAGCTAGAGCCGCTATTAAGGCCTACCTTCTAGCAGTAAGAGCGGCGAAACGTGAATACTTCTCCGCTCTTATTGCTTCCGCAGAATGCCGCCTGACGACCCTGTTTAAGATTACTCTATCTTTTTTGGGTCACGTAGATTCAGTGACCCACTTACAGGGCCGTATGGAAGAGTTCTCCGAGCATCTGCAGGATAAAATCGCTCAGATCCATTCCAAGTTGGACTCTCAGCGTGAGGCACAGTCTGGGGAGATGCCGAGGGAACGTACTTACCCTGTTATCTGGGAATGTTTTGACTCTGTTGGACCTGAGGAAGTGGACAGGATCCTCCGGACTGTAAATGCCACCACATGCCATCTGGACCCGTGCCCTTCCTGGATGGTAAAAGCAGCTCGGGAGGTGACATGTGGCTGGGTCCAGGCGATGGTTAATACATCCTTGAGTGAGGGGGTGTTTCCGGCTGCCTTTAAGGAGGCGCTGGTACACCCTCTCCTCAAGAAACCATCCCTGGACCCTACTGTGTTGGACAATTTTCGTCCTGTCTCCCACCTTCTCTTTTTGGGAAAGGTGGTTGAGAAAGTGGTGGCATTGCAACTCCAGAGGATTCTGGATGAAACAGATTATCTAGACCCCTTTCAGTCGGGTTTCAGGCCAGGATACGGGACAGAGACTGCATTGGTCGCACTTATGGATGATCTCTGGCGGGAGCCGGAGGGAGGGAGTGCATCCATCCTGGCTCTTTTGGATCTCTCAGCGGCTTTCGATACCATCAAGCATGGTATCCTTTTGGGGCGGCTCAGGGACTTGGGGTGGGTGGCGTAGTTTTGTGCTGGTTCACCTCCTTCCTCCAGGACCATTCCCAATTGGTGGTGATAGGGGATGAGAGATCCGACCCTCGACCCTTCTTGTGTGGGGTGCCACAGGGTTCGGTTCTCTCTCATCTTCTATTTAATATCTACATGAAACCGCTGGGTGAGATCATCCATCACCATGGGATGAGGTATCATCAATATGCTGATGATACTCAATTGTATATCTCCATCCCAGGTGAAGTAAGTGATGCGGGGCTACCCTGTCTCAGTGCCTGGGGGCTGTGGGGGCCTGGATGGGGAACAACAGGCTTCGGCTAAACCCTGGTAAGACGGAGTGGCTGTGGATTGATGGCCCCTCTGTATCCAGGAAATTATCATCCTTGGTCCTGGATGGGGTGGCACTGCTCCATTTGGACCCAGTGCGGAACTTGGGGGTCCTTCTGGACTCACGACTCCTGCTTGAAGAGCAGGTGGTAGTTGTGGCCAGAAGGGCCTTTGCGCAACTTTGGGTTGTGCACCAGTTACGCCCGTTCCTGGATCGAGATGCCCTCTGAACAGTCACTCATGCCCTGGTCATCTCCCATATAGACTATTGCAATGCACTCTACATGGTGTTACCCTTGAAGAGTATCCGGAAGCTTCAGCTGGTCCAGAATCCAGCCGCGCTAGCAGTTATTGGTGCCTCAAGATCAGCACATATAACACCACTGCTGCGCGAGCTGCACTGGGTACCGGTTTGCTTCCGGGTCCAATTCAAGGTGTTGGTTATCACCTTTAAAGCCCTACATGGCATGGAGCCAGGCTACCTGAGGGACCATCTCATCCCCATAACATTGACCCGCTCCACCCAGTCATGCAGATAGGGCATGCTACGGACCCCGTCGGCAAAGGAATTTCATCTGGTGGGGTCCAGGAGGCGGGCCTTCTCTGCAGTAGCGCCCGCCCTTTGGAACATTCTGCCCCCAGAGGTGAGGCGGGCCCCTTCACTCCTGGCCTTCCAGAAGAGTCTGAAGACGTGGCTCTGCTGCCTTGCTTGGGATGGGGGTTAACAGTTCCTCCTGGGGGTGGCTTGCGCCGTAGAGCCCTCCCTACTGAATAAGATCTCACCGTCATTGGATTTTATATTTATTTATTTCTATTTATAGTGTTGGTTGTAATTTTATCTTCTATGGTTTTAATTGTGATTTTATTGTAAACCGCCCAGAGTCCCCCTTTTGGGAGAGATGGGCGGTGATATAAATATAAATAATACATACATACATACATACATACATACATACATACATACATACATACATACCAACCAAAGAGTCCTTTCCCCACTACTGAATTAAAGTGTTATCTACCTATTTTGAGTTGGCACAAAAGAATGCTGGCATAAAATTTGTTGTCCCCATTGCCAATCTCCAATCCTGTCTCTGTTGCATCTGTTCTTAGTCATTGCCAAATAGGGTAGACCTAACGGTTGGGCTGCTTGTTGCCTTTAGCACATTCCCAGCCATTGGGGAAAACATCCATAAGACAGGGCAGGGATGGGATGGGAGGGTCTAATTTTGAGACTCTCCATGGAGTTCTCCTGCTTGGTTTATCTGTCCTCCTTCCCCCACACCCTTTGGACATCTCCCATATTAATATAATGTGAAATAAACATGTGGAAAGGTACCAGGACAGAAATAATCCCAGAGAGAAGGGAAGGAGTCCCTGGCATGGCTGTGCAACTAACTAGATCCAGAAGAGCAAGAGAAGTGAAATTAACTGCTGGACAACAGGTTCTCTTTCTTGACCAGGGGAGAATGATTGAAACTGACCAATATAGGGGAAATGGTAAAGAAACAACAGACGTTCAGTTCAACATTTCTCGCTGCTTTGTGAACATTTCAAAATATCGCTAAAGCAGCGTAGTGCAAAAATGACATCTCTTCCCCCCCCATTTTAACATATTAGTGGAGCTGTGCTCTTCTTGTGACCTGGAAAAATGGTGGAATATAAACTAGGGTGGGGGTAGGTGATGGTTGAGCCTCGTGTGGCACAGAGTGGTAGGCGGCAGTACTGCAACCGAAACTCTCCCCACGACATGAGTTCGATCCCAGCAGAAGTTGGTTTCTCAGGTAGCCGGCTCAGGTCGACTCAGCCTTCCATCCTTCTGAGGTCAGTAAAATGAGTACCCAGCTAAGCTGGGGGAAAGGTAGTCATGACTGGGGAAGGGAATGGCAAACCACCCCGCTATAAGTCTGCCTAGAAAACGTCAGCGAAAGAGGCGTTCCTCCAAAGGGTCAGTAATGACTCGGTGCTTGCACAAGGACCCTTCACAGGTGATGGTTATGAAAGGAACTCAGGAAACAAAGTGTTCCTAGAGAGGGCAGATGCTGGGAGAGAGATGGCTGTGGTAGAGGCTGGCTAGAGGCCAAAAGGGAGTTGATGAGGCTATGCCTTGTAGCACTTGACTTGTTCAGGTCACAAGGCATTACTCACTGATTTTACATGCCTTGAAACTGAAACATTTTACACGGTTATACCATAATGACGATTTTAGGGTGCTACATTTGTGATGGAGACAAGGTAAAGGCACTACTGTGGGGACCAATGAGAAAATTGGTGTTAACAGGCCATGGTGATGCCAAGGAGCTGCACGACCTGTACTGAGTGCTGTGAAGGCTCTCTTAGACATCTGCAGTCAGTTTCCATCCTGATTCCCTGGAGTCCTAAAGAGAAGAAATTACTATTAAACCAGTCTAGGTCTACAGTTTATGACAGCATTCACACATTGGGCAAAGAGGCAATGTTATTATCTTGGATTGCTGAATAAGCCACAGTTGGTCTGGTTCCACATCATACAAAGCCATAGATGATTGTTTATAATCTCCTGTGACTGAATTTACACATTGCATTTAAGTCTTGATGGGGTTAATTTAAGTTTGCCCAGCATAATGTATGAACTGGCTATAGATGACCCACTTAACCGTTGCATAAGGAGAATAGCTAGCCAAGAATGTTGTTTTAACTGGATAAGCAGGAGCCAAGCAGTTACTGATTACACAGCAGCTTCACAGAGAAGCAGAATTTATGAATCTGCTCGTGGCATATTGAAGGACAGCCCTCTTTGGAGAAAGCATGTAGGTTAGTTCTGCATCTGCAGTTGCCAATAATTTAATAGACTGCTGGGTGGTAAAAGGAATGCATTGTCTCAGCCTATATTTGGGGAATATGCCACTTCTGAATGCTATCCTCCTATTATAGCTGAGCGTAAGGAGCACCGGGCCGGGGGGGGGGTGCCACAGCCAAAGAGCGGAACAGCAGATTCAGGCTTCCATTGTTGCCCAAAGAAAGTTCCAGCCCAAACAGGAAGCCTTTGAGAGCCCTTCCTGTCTAGGAGGGCGCTTTGACTATTTGGCGACACAGCAGTGCAGTTAATAAATAGGTCAGCAAAAATAGATGGGCCTAGTCCGGAACCTGAGAACATTTTGTTGCCAGGGAGATGCTTTAAATAACACAGTACCTCACCCCTCCCAGGACAACTCTGTAGAGTACCAACATTTCCTGGTTCTACCCCAAAGGCTCTTTGCGTGAGGCAACCTTTTTCCTGTTCTGCTGGTTTTGTACTGCTCACTTTGCTTGTTTGCTTGACAAAGGGGAGCCTTCTAAAGTGGTCCCTTGCCTGTAGTCTGATGTGGAACAACCAGACCCAGTCTGTCCTTGACCTCTCCCTCCTCGCCCTTTGGTGACTCCATTCTGCCCATTATTTCTATCATTAAGTTTCTGTGCTAGGAGATCCTGTGTGTAAAAAGCTTGGTGTATAAAAAGCAGATATGATTAGCATTATTATAAACCCTGAACCTCTGATGGCAGGTACAGAAACAGAACATCACTGATGATAGTCCCAAGACAGTTAACCAATTGTTAAAACAATTCTGTCTTCTGTGAATATTTCAAACGATTAAATATTTAAGCCTCTGTTTAATTGGAGGAGAGACAGAGAGAAGGATTGAGCCACAAACATGCCATTCTCTCTGATTTCTCTAACCCTAAATGTGCAATAATGTGAGACAAATGGGATCTTGTATGGTGAAAGAGAGTCCCTGTTCTTGTTAATGTTGTAATTGTTATTTTAATGAAATGCGATGATGGAAGGCTGAGAGTTTAGCAAAGCAAGGCAAGAGGAGGGTAGGAAGAGGTAGAATTGCTTAAACCATTTTCCTCCAGCTGTTTTTCGGTTAAAAATGGTCACTTTCTCAGTTGTTTTTACACTTATGGAAAAACAGTTTTGAGTGCTGACTGCTTTTTATTTAAAAAAAAAAAGGCTGTTATATATGTCAGTCGTATAATTTGGCCCAAGGAAAAAAACACATATAGTGGGAAAAATTATGAGAAATTCCAAGCAGGAGCTCCTATTGCTAATAAATCATTGTTTGTCAGCTGCAACGTAAAGGTGGAATTGTACCTGTCTTTCCACATTATCAGGGACTATATGGTATTTTTTATTCATCCTACCGTGTCCCATCCATAGCGGTATTTTTAGCACTATCCTTCCATTTTTTTAAGGGAGAGAATGTTGTCAATTCATGAGTAACAATGGGGCTATACTTTTTACAGAGGGTGCCAGTTTTTACCACTGTGTATATCTTTAATTGATATTTTAAGCAGCAGTCATGTTCAATTGTTTTTATTGCCTGGATTCATGGTCACTGGAGGAAGAGGGCCATGACCTGGTGTTTTATATTTACTTGCATACAAATTACAGTCAGAGGAACCCACTCCCTCTTCCAGAGACGTTGCTTTTACACAAGCAGCATGGAGATGTTATAAAGCAATATATGCAAACCATTATATGTCCACCTGTTATGTTTTCTCCATGCAAAGTAAAACAAGAATAGCAGTTTATCAGGGACAGGTTCTGAAAATAGTGATGGTCCCTGGAAAGCAAGGATTATTAGAATGTTTAAACCAATTTTAAACAAGTGCTGCACATTTATAGAATTTACTTCTCTAGATTTCTTTTAGAGCACTTTGATCTTTTTCAGCACCATTCTCTCTATATAGGTGGAATATAATTTGAGTTTTACCCACATTTCTTCCTGCTTCAGACAGCAGCTGAGGACAGATCTCTGGGAAGCATAATCTATACACAGACATGGATGCGCAATCTTTTTGATAGCAAGGTTGCTAGAAAACCATTTTATTTGCAATTTGATCCCTGTGGAAAAACAACATTTTTTCCTATTTAGCATATTGGTTCCCAGAAGATTCCAATTAACTAATTAAACTATGTTTTAGGAGTGTGAGGTTATTTGACTGGCCACTTTGCTTCACAACTGCTAGCATATTGGCAAAACTTAACTTTCACACTGTCATTTTTACATGCAATGAAAAACTGGCTATTTTTATTTTAACTCTCAACATTTAGAACTCAAGTGTTAGAATGACATTCCTGGAGATTGAAATCCCCCACCCCCCTTTGGAACCTAAGAGAAAAATTAATGGAACCTGAATTGGTCCATGATGTCAGGAGCCAGAATATATAAGCATTCTTCCAATGCTTCAGAAGCATTATCTTCTGAAAAAGATAAAAATCAGAGATCAGCAACACGAAGCCACTGCTCCTAAATATCAGAAGTGCAAAAATCAAAGGTAATGCAGCTGCTGGTATGGGCAGTTTGATAATGATCAGGATCAGAATCACCATCTTAAAGGAGCCATGAAACATGCAGAATGTTCAATGCAATAGAAGTTAAACAGTGCATGCAGCAATTAAAAACATCAATTACAATACTAAAAAAATCAGTTGAAAAGGTTTTCATTGGCTGCCCCTTTGTTTCTAGGCTCAGTTGAAAGAGCTGGTCCTGCCTTTCCAACATTACAAATTGTATATCCAGTTACCTGGGAGTAAGTATTAGAAAACTCCAAAGGAATTATGTCAAATACAAGATTCTGCAACTTTGGGCTGTGGTATCTAAAGCCAAGATGGGCAGAAGGTAGAACAGGATCACTGGTAGATCTCTGGGTTACGCTCTATGCTTTGGCAAAGGTTTTGCTGCCAGTTTTTTGCTACCACTGTCATAATCATCTTCCCCCCCTAAATAGTCAAAATAAAGAAGCTTTGGGGTAGTTGCTGACTAGGAACAGATATTTAGGTGGAAAGACTGTGAAGTCCATTCTGTTCAGATATTCAGAACAAAATCCTGGGCTCTGAATTCTTTCATTGTAACTATATTTATTCTGAACCAGGGTCCTGATGAAATTGCCTTCTTTTACATGAACCTGCTCCTCAGTTCAGCCCCTTTTAGATATCTCCATCCTTGGAAGTTAGTTATAAGAAAACAATATTTCTGGGAATATACACATATTATGAAACACCTTCTTTGTTCTCTTACAGGGGTCAGGCCAAGTCCATCTTGTTTTCTCTTGCTTTTAAAATTGTGACATTTCTAACTCTTCTGATTTTATTTTATTTATTTATAAATATTTATTCATTTCTGTTCGCGTCATTCTAGTTTTGCATTATCATTATTGTCCATACTGGCCTTTCCCAACCTAGTGTTCTTTAGATATTTTCATGATAAGGGCCCTTCAGGAATAATCAGACAGTTCACATAAGACTCTCCTGCACACTTTTCCCCTCTTTTATTTGTAACATCAGATATAGGTAAATCTCTGGGTTTCATTTTCAATTGGAAGGCTAGTTATGCACTATTCCGTTAAGGCACTTGAAAAAGCGTTCCCTCTGTTTCCTTCATCTGCATCAGCCATGAAAGGTAAGAATGTAGCAGTGATATTACTACTTGTATCAGTGTTACTATATCTTTGCTTGTAATGAGAAGCTTAAGTCTGTGTCTATATGTCTATATGTCCGTATAGCTGGTGGCTATTTCTAAATCCTCCTCTTATTGTTAAGCAAGGGGTATTAATTATGCTTGGATGACAATTGGGTGTGTGTGTGTGTGTGTGTGTGTGTGTGTATATAATTGTTTATTATTGATATTTAGTGTTTTAACTGATTTTAAACTTGTTGTGAACCGCCCAGGGTCCCTCCTTGTGGGGGAGATGGGCGGGATATAAATGTAATAAATAAATAAATCTCTCCGGTTGTCAGGAAATTGTCTTCCTTGATCTTCCTATGGAACATGGTGCCACAACAGATTATCCATTCCCATAATGCTTTGATCCTCCTCCTCTTGTTTTTTCCCATTGGTCTTCAGGCCACTTTGGAACACTTCAGCAGTCTTCTCCCAGTCTGCTGTGGCAAGCTTTCAGTAGCCAAAGCTGACTATTTCATCATAGTTCAACAGCTGTCATCTCCAAACCTATCCAGCTCTCTCTTTCATGCCAGCACATTGGCTCCTTTCTGCTCCCCGCCCCTCCCAAAGAAAGTTTATCTGTGAAAAGCTTTATCTACCGTTTTCCCATTCTGCACTTATCAGAGTACAGGTAGTCCTCACTTAATGACCACAGTTGAGACCAGCATTTTGGTTGCTAAGCGAAGCAGTCATTAAGCAAATCTGACCCAATTTTACGACCTTTTTGTGGTGGTAGTTAAGTGAATCACTGCGGGCATTTTGCGAACCACGTGGTCATTAAGCAAATCACGCGGTTCCCCGTTGATTTTGCTTGCCAGAAACCAGCCAGGAAGGTTGAAAATGGTGATCACATGACCATGGGATGCTGTGACGGTCATAAATGTGAACCGGTCGCCGTGTGCCCAAATCGTGATCAAATAACTGCAGAGACACTGCGACGGCCTTAAGTGTGAGGATTGGTCATAAGTCTGTTTTTTCAGTACTGTTGTAAGTCCGAACTGTCACTAAATGAATGGTTGTTAAGCGAGGACTACCTGTGCCCCCAGGAAAGAGAGTATGACTGGATGATCACATGATAGAATGGCAGCAGCTGCATTCTGCCACAAACATATTAGGACCAGAACTCTAATAATCCTCTGAAAACCTCCTCAGTGCTAATGATAGTGCATCATAGGGGACTTCTACACAAAGATTCTGTCCTAGTTTGAATGTGGTTCTAGATCTCTCTGCTTCCATAGTACAAGCTGTATTGGGAAGCAAAGCTGATTTATTTTCAGTTCAAAAATGGGGTGGTTAAAACTATTCCAAAGCTAGGGTTTTTTGTTTGCTTGCTTGTTGTTTTGAGATGCTATGGCTTGATTTTCCTATTGCAAGGAACTCTTCTCGCTCATCTTCCCAGCTTCTTAGTTCTGGTCGTGGAAGGAAAATGCTGGTTTCATGGCGTCTGTAGCTTCTCCTGAATACGCCAAACATGAGAAGCAGTGGTGAAATTGACAAAAGGTTTATTAGACTCCCTTTTTTTCAGTACTGGAAAAGGCACTGTAACTAACAATCTTCCTTCCTTTTCTGTGGAGTCAGGGAATGTTTGTTAATAATAATTTAGAGGAAGGAAAATACACCAACCCTTTTCAGGTGCTGCTGTCTGATGCTTTTTTTAGAACAGTCACTCATTGCTCTCTGAATAAATAGTAATGACTGTTTCCCGCAACTCCACTGTGAACAGCATTCACTCCATGCAGGGAAGCACAAAATAAAGCCCCATGCAACCCACCCAAGATGATAGCTCTTGTAATATTCAGCAGTCAGGCCTGGTTAGAAGCATTTCATTATCTCCGGCTTAGGAAGGAGCTTCCTGCTGTTGCTCCCTCCTCCTCCTTTCTTCTTCTCTTTCTGTGAAATGCCACATTTATTGATTCAGCTTGGGGATATCTGCCCCATCAAATTATTATCGTTATTTGTGCTAACAGTAGCAGTCATGGTCTTGGGGGGGGGGGGGGGGGGGCGTTTCAGCACACATGCCTGAAAATTGAGTTTCACATTTTTGTGCCCTTTCACCCCCATCTGCGCTCTCATAGTTTACAGAGAAAAAATTAGCAGATGAAGTATCCTTTTGAACAATAAAGCCGTGTGCTTTCATTAAGCTTAGTTTTGCCCTTCACTGGGTTTGAGGCTACTGTGCACTTGCCGTCCTGTTGCATAAAGGGAGGAAGGCACAGCTCAGCAGTGCAGCCTGTGCTTTGCATGCAGGAAGTGCAAAATTCAATCCACGGCATCTCCAGTTTTAAAAGACCAAATCATAAGCGATCTTTACTATTCTGATGGCTAGTTAAATAATTTAATCGTTCTTATTTAGTGCCATCAGTGCTGATGACATTTAAAGATTCGCGTGGTTTAAAATTAAAAATTTGACATGGAAATCCACAGAGGGAAGTGAGGGAAATGTAAAGCCATAGATGGGTACCACAGGTGGGTAGATGTGAATATCTGTACCTGAAGTTACAGGGAGAAGTTCAGTTGGATGAACTTTAGTTTAGTTATGGCTGGGTGAGGGGTTTTCCAAGCCAGCAACTTTCCCAGCCCATTTCCTATTATGCTCCCGAGTGACACTTCTGACTGGGTTGTCTGGTGAAGAACCAGGTTAGGTGATAAGAGCATTGCTGTCTGGGTGGCAGCCAGAGTGGCTGTACAGAGAACATGGTCTTGATGAGAGGAGGGGAATAGATTGGAATAGTGGTTGGGAAAATAGGGCTACCCAGACTCGGGAAGGGGAAGGGGTAGATTGAAGATCTGTGGTTGAAGAAAACTATGAAGTGTCTCAAGGAGGTTCTTCGGGAGATGGGGGACTGATTGTGGTAGTGATAGGCAGGAAAGATATGATGGTAGGCACTCCGGAGAAGGGAGATCAGCAGTTTGGTGCTGATACCACCTTCTAGCCTAAGGAATTGTTCTTGTGGACCTGGAAACTATATTGCTGGTGACAATAAAACCATTATCCTCATCGACTTGCCTGGGGAAGGGAAAGCAGACTTGTTATACATCACCAAGACCTAGTTGGAGGAAGATAGGGAGGGAGCATCTTCTAACTGAGATTTGCCTACCAGGCTTTCAAGTGTTCTAACAGCTGCAATGCTTAAGGGTGGAAACAGGTGGTTTTGACGAGCCTTCACAAGACCTCGGCAATCACCAGGCACCCTGCTCCACAGGTGGGTAGATGTGAATATCTGTACCTGAAGTTACAGGGAGAAGCTTGCGATGCTAACTTCTTAAATCAGCAGACTATCATGTAGCACTGTTTAAAGACACCCATATGCTTTGGGGGGGGGGGGGAGGATGTCATGGGAGATTGTCCTTCAGCCTCTTGTGATGAGTTTGCTAAGC
The DNA here is from genome assembly GCA_023362775.1 of Charina bottae. Lineage (NCBI taxonomy): Eukaryota > Metazoa > Chordata > Lepidosauria > Squamata > Charinaidae > Charina > Charina bottae. The sequence goes on from JALMGJ010000006.1 coordinate 24,609,576, forward strand.
ATTTCACTCAGATAAAATCACTCATATTCAGATTATTTCACCTTGGCAGAACCAGTTGAAGTAACTGGGCAAAGGTAATGCTTGGTGATCTGGTATTTCTTTCAATTTGTAGGTTCTGAGAGTGTGGACATGGTCCTCTGTATACCCACCTATGAGCTGGATCCTTGTCCCACCTTGGTCCTTCAGTCCGCAAGAGATGGGATGAGTGGTTGGATGGTTGATAATGTGGGAGAGGATCATGCCTGCCATATTGATAGGTGCAAGATGTGTTTGTGTACTCTCAATCTAACAGTCTTAGACAACTTCTGCCCAGCCTCCAGCCTTCCCTTTTTAGGGAAGGTTTTAGGAAAGGTAGTTGTGCAGAGCTAAAGAGGATCTTGAAAGCAATGGATAATCTAGATGTCTGGCAGTCAGAATTTGGACCTGGAAACCACATAGGTCCCTCTTGTGTATGGCCTCTGACAGGTCCTGGATGGAACAAGTGTGGCTTTTCTTATCCTTTTAGAATTGTCAGTGGTGTTTGGTATCATCAACTATTGTATCCTTCTTGGCTGTCTACAAAGGTTATGAGTTGGGGGCACTGTATTGTAGAGGCTCTGTTCCTTCCTGAGTGGGTGGTTTTCTCAACATTAGTGGAGGAGGAGTGCTCAAATCCTTGGCTGCTCTACTGTGGGTTTCTGCAAGGCTCAGCACTCTCCCCCGTGCTACTCATCATCTGTAGGGAGCCATTGAGGGAGGTCATCCATCCTTTTGGAGTGTATTTACACAGTTAGATACCTTCAGCTCAGACTGGGCAGGAGATGCAGTAGATATTCTGTCCTGTTCTCTGGAGGTTGACAGGATGGAATGAATCAAGCTGAATTCCAGTAAATCTGAGTTGTTTGTTCCGAAGCCTTCAGGTTTTCTGTTAGTCCATTCTTCAACTCTAAATGGGGTTACAGTCATTCTGAAGAAACACGTCTATCACTTGGAAGTGCTCTTGAACTCATGACTGCTGTTAGAACAACAGATAGAGACCATGGCCAGCAAGGCCTTCATCCAGTTTTGGCTGGTGCTCCAATTGTAGCTCTACTTGGTGACGCTAACTCACACGGTCATTACTTCTCTCCTGCATTACTGCAATGTGCTTTCCGTGGGGCTGTAAGCTGCAGCTGGTGCCAAATGCTATTATACTGTGGGAACTTAATTGGTTACTGGTGTGTTTCTGGGTACAATTAAAAGGAGTATTTATTACCTATAAATGGCTTAGATTGAGAGTAGCCCAGAGACTGTCTTCTCCAGAGGGAATCTACCATCTTACTTGATCAACCAAGACAAGATTCTCTGAGTTCCCCAACTCCATCTCCAGTGTGAGAGTAAAAGGGAGAGTGGGCCTTCAAGCAGATTTTTCTGTTTCGGACTTTGGAATGTGCTTTCCCATGAAATTAATAGCCCCCTGTGTAATTTTGCAGAGCAACAAAGACTTGGCTTTGGATGCGGGCATTTAGAATGTGGAGTCACAACACAGATTCTGTTTCCCCCTTAAACATTTTTATGATGTTTTGTTATTTATGTTGATGCTTTTATCACTTAAGTTCTTTATTCTTTTATGTAAGCTGCCCAGAGTTTTGGGAATGGGGTGGACTATAAATGTTATAAGCAAATAAATAAATAAGTCAGTCAATCTTTTTACATTGAGCAGGAGTTCTAATTATCAATACAATGCTATTTGCTGGACTTTAGAGTCAAGGATGCAAGGCTGCTGTAATGTAATCTGCATGCATGAAGTAAAGACAGGAGTGATTCGATTGTCATAGGAGTTGAGAGCAGGTAGTAATTAGAAAGCATGCAAATGCAAGTAGATGAATAGGTACTACTTCGGTGGGAAGGTAACAGCGGCCCGCGCATGTCATGCCAGCCACATGACCGTGGAAGCGTCTTCGGACAACGCTGGCTCTTCGGCTAACAAACGGAGATGAGCACCGGACCCTAGAGTCGGACACGACTGCACAAATGTGCGGGGGGAACCTTTACCTTTTTTTAATAATAAGGAAGAAAAGTTGATGTTTTTTCCTTCCCCATAACAAATGGAAACCATTTTCAGCCCTGCTTTCCACACCTTCTCAGACATTAACTTACCAGTTCCTGGGTTCTGTATTTCCATTACTTTAGATGGAAATAACAAGGCACCATAATTGGATTTAGATGTCCTGGATGAGAATGTTGTATCCCTTTCTGAGAAAGGAATCATGCTTGATTTGAGAAGACAGAGCAGGAAAATTAAATGGAAAAAAATATGTTGCTGTTTCAAGAAAAAAGTCTATTAGTTACATACAAAAAATGTTTGTTCTGATTTTTAATCAACTTACTACTGTCTCCTTTCTTTTTTCCTTTTCCTTATCTAGTCCTTTGTTTTCCTCAAGTGACTTCTAGTTGATTTACATGTTCCTGTTCCGCAACCTTACACACAAATGGAGGTGATACATATAGGCAATGCTTTAGTTAGAATTGTTTTAAGTTTGAAAAAAGAGTATTTGCTGCTTTAAAGTTATCAAGATTAACCGATGCAAAAAAGCACAGCTTTCATTAACGCTTCCCACCAACCCATCCTCCTTATTCCCCTGCATTAGTTCTTTATTGGGTTTCTCCCACATAAGATATTGTTGGTAATACCTTACTCTCATCTTGTAAATTACATTTTCTCCCCTCCTCCTCCCTTTTTCCAATTCTCCTAAAAAAATCAGTGGAAGTTTTGAGCAGTGCTAGTTTTCTGTGTATGTGGCAAATGGCATTTTTGCTGGCATGCTGGCTTTGATTGTTTGTTTTTCTGTTGTGATTTTGTGAGCATTCAGATATACAGTCCTCTGAACTGGTGAAGTCCCAAGTCTTGAATGCATCGTATGATATTCTGAAAGCATGGCTTGGCTTTAGATTTGAACACAGCCATTCAGTGGGCCCACTGCCAGACCTATTCCTGTTTTCCTTTGAACAGATCATGTCCTGAGTGTAGTTAAAATTTGGATGATTTCACCATAATGCTAGTGCAAATGCTGCATACCTGCTGATGTTCGTTGCAGTGCTTGTACCAAAGAGTTTAGATCAGTTGGATACACAGATGCTTTGCTGGACCCATGTTGGGGATTTCCAGCTCATTTGGAGCTTCCTGAAGCATGTATGAACATAGCTATTTTGAGTTCATTGTCCACCCTTTTCATTTTTGCAGCAGAAACACTAAAGCACCACAAATGAACACCCAACAATTATGTGCAGCTCTTAAATAAATTGGGTGAGGATACATGTGTAATCTGTGATCTCGGATTAGTAGTATAGTTGGTGTGTTTGTATTCATTTTCTGTTGCTGGTTCTTGGATGACCCTGGGAAAGAGGAAAGCTATGCTTCATATGTGATATATTGGTTAAGTTGTTGTACTGGCATCAGGGAAGTTCAGGTTCTAGTTCACCGACATCAGACATGGAAGGTTGTTGCGGGACTCCGGGCTTTGTAATCAGTCTCTCAGCCCAACCTACTCACAGGGTTGTTGTAGGGAAAAATGGGAGGAAGCACTATGTATGCTGTCTTGAGCTCCTGAATGAAAGGCAGACTATAACTCTTAATAAATACACAAAGTTGTCATTTTATTGTTGAATGAATCAATTTGGCTGGCTCAAATCCATGCTAAACCAAGCCACCGTGACAATATTTACACAACATACCAAATAAACCACATTACGGCTGAGCAGGCACGTGAATATAGTGAAAGAAAATAGTATTTCTAGGAGGAAATTGAGAACTGGCTAAAGACACCATGGGAGTGAAGGTTGTTTCTCTGTAGAGATAAATATGGTTGGATTTGTTCATCGCATTAAGCTGTTCTTTGCTTGACTATAGTTTGCTGAATATACCACATCTGGCTAGATTAGTACTCATCATATTAAACCAGTGTTTCTCAACCTTGGCAACTTGAAGATGTGTGGACTTCAACTCCCAGAATTCCCCAGCCAGCCAAGCTGGCTGAGGAATTCTGGGAGTTGAAGTCCACACATCTTCAAGTTGCCAAGGTTGAGAAACACTGTATTAAACCATAAACCATAGTTTAGAAATTACAAGGGCTAGTTTTATGTTCTGTTGCTAAGTCACAGTGTGGTTTGGTTGGTTTTGGCTTAGCATGTCCAGTGAACCCAGCCATCTGAGGAAGTAGCAGGAGATACCCTTTGCTTCCACTTAAGCTCCATTTGACCTTCACTCTCCAGTGATTTTTTTAAATCGAAAGACCTGTGGACTTGCACTTGGACAACACCCCCAGGGGAACGGTGAAAAGGGAAGTGTGTGTGTGTGTGTGTATACAGTTGCAATCGAAATTATTCAACCCCCATTGCAAATCAGGTTTATTGTCAAAATAAAATTTTGTTCATTGCAAACAGCTGAACGTCTGTAAATTTTGACAATAAACCTGATTTGCAATGGGGGTCAAATAATTTCGATTACAACTGTGTGTAAATGTGTACTAGGAATCTCTTCATGTGAAAAAAATGTTTTGCAGGATACACAATTCCCAGTGCTAGAAACTTTATTCACAGTTGTTTTCAGAAGTCCAGTTACTAACCACACTCCACGTGATTACAATTTTAAAAATGCACTGCAGCAAATGGGCAAACATGCTTGCTGGGCTGTTTGTCCTTGTGGCCTCAAGGAGTCCCCGTGATTCTGGCTTCTGGATTAAATGGTCACAGGCCCAAATTGAGTTCATCATTAGAAAAGAAAAGAAAAAACCAAGGGGAGAAGAGGGGGGAACAAAAGGGAAGGAAAAGAAAAGCCACTGGCACCGCCAGGCTCCTGTCTTAGCAGCCTAGACAAGCAGTCAGCCGCCTGTTCAAAGTTTGGTGCCAATGACCTTTTAATTCCTTTGTGAAATGAAAGCAGACATTCCAGCAAGCTCCCTGCTTGCTGTTTCAGCAAAGAGGACTGTTTATATTAGCAGGGATGGGCTTTTGCTTTTGCACAAACAAAATGCTCCCCATAATTTTCTGCCTGCCTTCATTCTTCAGCTCTTTCATTCAATGTTCAAAAGCTGTAAAGAGTCTTGATTTTAATAATTTAGCAGGTTGCAACACCTTCCTTCCTTCCTTCCTTCCTTCCTTCCTTCCTTCCTTCCTTCCTTCCTTCCTTCCAACAACCTTCCATTTTTTTCATATGTTCCATTTTGCTGGGCTGGTTTTCAATTCCTTGGGATGTTAACTGTCCAGACTCTCAACCTGGACTATTCCGTCTTCCAGAAGTAACAGGACCATAATTCTCCCAAATCCCAGCCAACATGCTAATGGGATTCTGGCAGTTGTGATCCCATCATGACATATCTGGAAAGCCCCCGACTGGGGAAGGCTGTTTCAGATTTTTTACTTTTGGGAAATTGGATCCTGTGTAATATTTGGTGCTACAGGTAGTCCTTGCTTAATTCCCTTTCGTTTAAATATGGTTTGGAGATACGACAGGACTAAAAAAGTTTCTTATGACCCGTCCTTGAAGTTACAACCGTCGCACCACCCCCACAGCCACATGATCACGATTTGGGTACTTGGCAACTGCGTCATATTTACAACCGGTTGCATCATCCTGTGATTGTGATTTGCGATCTTCCCAGCCAGCTTCCGACAAGCCAAATCAATAGGGAACCATTGATTCGTTTAATGGCCACGTGATTTGATTAACAACTGCGGTAAAAATGGTTGTAAAATCGGGTCTGGTCACATGATGCCTTGCTTAATGACTTCATCGCTTAGCAACCGAAATTCCGGTCCCAGTTGATGGAGTTTTGAAGGTTAATAAAAGAACTCCAAGCAGCACAAGAAAGAGAAAGGAAGTGGAAGTCAGGTGACCCATGTGATATCCCACAAGCACAATAGAGATACGTTTACTAGAAGGACCCCCCTTATGCTTATGAGACAATGCTGAGTTGACCCCTGACAATTCCAACACCAGTTGTGGTTGTTAAGCAAGGACTACCTGTATTCATCTGTTTGTGTCTTACACTAAGATATGCAGGATCCTGTTGTGATATACCTGGCCCAGTGAGTCTATTTACATATGGCAGGACACTAATCATGGAGGGAAGTAAAAATGAAAACCTGCTTTATTGCCCACCTACTCAGTATATCTGCCCCCACAAATGGTCACACTAATCCATCACACAATCTTACATCAATTATGTAACCAATCTTGATTTATTGTCTATGCTGGTAAAATCCAATATAGTTCATTGGATCACACAGTTGATTTCCTACTTTTTCCTTATTTTAATTGGAAAATGGAACATGTGATCTAAACCAAGATGCATTTTATTTTCTGCATTAGGATATATTCATGTAATACACCCTGCATGTCTGGTTGTTGGCATCAAATTGGGAAGCTCTGATAATGCAGGTCGCCAGTCAAGAGTGATGGAGAATTGTGCAATCTTGTAGCAGGACTGTGGTTTTTAGAAAGACAGGGGAATGGAATATAGATAGGTCCTGTAGAAAAGGGTTCTCTTAGAATGGCTGAGATCTTTTGCTTCTTGTTGAGATCGAACCTGATGCAGAGCAGGGGAAAAACAGGGTACGAATGGGGAGGAAGTGGAACAGGGGTGTGCAACATTTTCCAGGCCAAGGGCTGCACAAGGCCTTTGAGTGGCATATCAGAGTCCACACTCCAGAAAGTGGGGTGGGTTGGAAAGGCCAGGATGAACATTAAAAATAATCCCATTCCACTTTGTTTACATTAAGTTAAAATTGAGGATGGTTAATATGGCTATCTTCTACACATGTATTAGATAGGGTTATGGAACAGTTCAGAACGGGCTTCAGCACCCAAATGAGCACAGACATACCGCCTGTCTGCCATGCCGTAAAGCAGCTGTGCCTGTTCCAGGATTAGGTGCAGAAATATACATTTTCCCTCTTAAACTTAGTGGAACCATCTTTTCTTAATGTTTGTTAGGGATCCTTGTTTTATGAAAAGTTAGGAATAAGTAAGCTTAGTTTACTGAAATAAAAGTAAGATAAAAAGTGTCTTTACTTTTTAGTTTTAGCAGCCCAAGCCTTCCTATTTGCATTGCTGGCAATATGACTCCTCTATAAAGATTTAAATTCCAATTCAGTACATGCTTATTTTTCCTCTAAGTGCTTACACAGTACAGTGATGTGAAAGGAAAAAAACTACAACCATCCGTAGCTTTTGTTCAGTGACTGGCCATCATGCAGTTTTCATATTGGTATTATGTGCCAAGTAGCAAAAGGGTTTTGGATATTAGCTAGCCTAATATCAAGGTTGATTTTTTTAATCAAAAGAGACTTAAGGAATTATTAAATAAATAAGCTATGTAACAACTCATTCTTAAATACTTAATCATTTGTCTGGAAGAAATGTAGCTGTAGTTATAAAATTAAATATGGCATCTTGTCTAATCTTGGGCTTAGGACCCAGATCCCTCAAGACAGTCGTGGGAGATTGGAAACCTTACACAGAAAATATCATTTCCAGTCTGAGAAAGTAGACGCTGGAAAAAGTATTTGCAGCTTTTTAAATTAAGCAAAATAGAAAATAAAGACGGTTCAGAGAGGTTTAGAAAAGTTCAGTACTGTACTTGTCAAAATCTCTCAGACGGGTTTATTACTGGTGGGACCACCCTAGAAAGCTAAGTTTACAAACTGCAGGCCATTTTAGTTACCACATTCCCAAAATAACAATTGCTACCAAGCATTTTGGGACCTATTGCTGCTGTATATTATGACAAGGCACCTCAACCTTTTACAATACCTGGGTAAGAGGTGTTGGACCTAGGGTAAGGAAACTAGATTTTCCCTTATTATAAGACTTCAACTTGGAGTCATCCAGTGAAACTGGTTAGCAGTTGACCGAGGACAAATAAACTCAAGTACTTCTTCACACAATACATGTCACAGGATGTGTTGAAATGGGACCCTGACTTAGATCAAAGTAGTTGATGCAAGTTTGGATTTCTCATCACTGTCTTTTTCCAAAAGTTGGGGCAAGATAAAGGGAGATCTAACCCTTTCCTCTCATGCCTTGCTTTAGTCTAGATCCAGATTGCCTCTTGCGGAACCAAGGGGGGGAAACACGAACACACTATCAAGGTTTTGTACCAGGGATAGCTAGAAAACTCTTTTTCAAAACCATGTTCCCAGGCAGACGCAAGTAGGTTAGAAGAGCAGTTAGAGAATTAGAAAGCCATACATACAAAGTTTTGTGTCTCACAGCATCTAATATGTATGTCAGTCTCAAGGCCCAAACCCTGGGCCTTCCACCTTTTTAAGCTCCCCTTCTCAGCCTTGAAGCGCTCTGCCATCTGTCTCTTGTTTATAAAACAGCTCTCTTGCCTCATTAGCTTCAATCCTTGTGCAAGTTGTTACAATGAGACCTTAGACCAAGGACAGCAATATCCTTTTCTTGGCGCCCCAGCACTGTGTGATCTTATCAGTTGTGTATTACAGTGCTTTCTTCCCTGATATCCTTTCATAGATAATCTTTGTCTAGATAGGAGGAGCCATGTTTCTTTTCTGATACCATTTAAAGAACTTGTACTAAGGTCTAAGAGCAATTTATGTGAAGCGTACCATGACAATGCACTTTTTCTACAAAAGCTAGGCAAACACCTAGTTCAAAAGCATCCTTATAGCAAAAATGGATTGCTAAGTGACTCTCTCCTATATACAAATGCTCAACAAATTTTCCACAAATGTTTCAAAATTGGGTGATCTCAGATTTTAGTCTCCTTATTGGGTTAGTCTTAAGCTACAGGCAGCCAGTTTGGTCTAGTGGTTAAGGTGCTGGGCTAGAAACCAGGAGACTGAGAGTTCTAGTCCCGCCTTAGGCATGAAAGCCGGCTGGGTGACCTTGGGCCAGTCCCTTTGTCTCAGCCCACCTCACCTCACAGGGTGGTTGTTGTGGGGAAAATAGGAGGAGGAAGGAGTATTAGGTATGTTTGCCACCTTGATTTATTTATAAAAATAATAAAGGCGGGATAGAAAATAAATTAATATAATATAATATAATATAATATAATATAATATAATATAATATAATATAATATAATATAATAATGGAGCAATGCATGGGCTTCTATGGAACTTTTCCCTCCCAGTGACCTATGTACTGTTGTCTAAAAAAATATATCCTGTAATATATCCTGTAAATTCCCCTTTACATTAATGGAAAATCAAGCAGTTAAGTAGCAACAAGGTATTTCTGGATTGTTTTAGGGTTAAGTTACTATGTTTGTTGAACATTAGTTTACCTTCCTGTCAGATATTAAAAATTAGTGTTCCTCAAAGAATAATTAAATCCCAATAGAAGGATGAGGAAATCATTCTTCCTAAAATAGCTGCCAAAAATTCTGAAACAGAAAAGAGCGATGCATATAGGTGATAATGAATCCGGAGGGAGACACCCATTAACACCAACCTCCAACACATAGCTGCCGGAGCACCAAGGGATATTTGCATGACAAGGGTCTGGGAAGGAAGGGGGAGAAATAAGCAAACTCCTCTTTCTGTGTCAGCTTCAGGTAACTTAAGAAACAATCAATGGGTAATCAAAGCAAAACCAGCCTGTCAGTTGTGTCTCCTATCAAGAGGAACTAAGATACATTGAGTTCAAAGGAGATTCGGTGTCGGCTTCAAAACAAGACTAGTATGTCAGTTACTTAAAAGAAAGGCTTGTTAAAACGAGACTATTGCCTCCTATTGACACAAACTAAGCTACATTGAACTTTAAGGGACCTTCAAAGCCATTATGACTATGTTAATGACTAAAGACTGAACTAATCAGGAAAAGTCTCACACAAGAAAGAGTAAAGATATCACCCAGAGAAATTGACAAAAGGCGGCCGTGGTATTGTAAAACGTCGAGGCAGGAACTGAGAACTGTCAGTCTGACACTTTGCAAACTTGTGTAAATATGTAAATATGTAAATATGTAAACTAAATATGTAAACTGACTTTTCTTTGAAATACATGTATAAAAGAAATGAATGAACCTTGCTCATGGCTCTCTCTATACCAGTCAAATTTGTGGCGGTATGGGGGAAGCCTCTTTTGCAAAAGAACCAATAAACATTTAGAGCTGTTATTTGTTAGTTCAGTATTTTATTTTGTGGGAAAAGGAGCCAAATCTCACAATTGGGGGCTCGTCCGGGATTACTGGGTTCGTTGAAACCGGCACTGGTCCAGATTCCCCTTGGGGGCGCGCCGACTGATTTCAGTCGCCCGATGGGACTGGGGTAGGAACGGTTCCTCGCAACCCAAGAAACCCCTTGAACTAGCACATAACAGACAGGGGGACTCCAGAGGACACCGAAGGAACCAAGAGGACGGCCAGGTAACATCGTGCGCACGATCCCAGGTAAGAGCCGAGCCGTCTTAGGTCTACTTCGTGAGGACCTCCGGTGTCGGTGTTTCCTGGGTGGTCTCGGGGAGGGATCGGGTTATAGCTGCGCCTACTTCGTGAGGGCCTTTCGGAGCCAGCTGGCAAGCACATCCGAGAGAGCTATTTCCTGGATCATAGGGAATTGATTTGAGACCTCGTGTGAGTGTTGAGATACCGTAGGGAAGAGTAGAAACCTTCCTGCACGGCTAATCTGAGACCCATATCTGCAGTTCCGCGGCTCAAGTGTTGGAACGTCCACTGAGTCCGGTCAGGTGTGGGTCGGTTGATTGTGTGTGTGTGCGTGTGGAGGTCAAGAGGAATCTTTCCCCCACCCCGCCGTTGTCCGTCTCCAGAATGGGAGCTTGGCTAAGTAAAAGAGAAGAGTGTCCAAGGGAGTCTAAGAGGTACCTTGATGAAAGTAAACCGGTAATACCAGCTATATCCCCTTTGGCATTTGTTTTGGACCAGTGGGATGAAGAAAACTTGATCCCCTGGACTAAGACGCTGCTCAAGGAAACCATGGTTCAGTTGTGTGTACAAAAATGGCCAATATATGTTCTATTAGAACCAAACTACAGGTGGTCCAGGTTTTCATCAGCTCCCTGGGGAAGGAATGTTTAGAAGACTATTGTTGGGGAAGAGTTTATTTTAAAATGCCCCATGGCACTCTGTGCATGCTCCTTGGAGCCTTTGCAATGGGCATAATCTCTTCCTCCAGCTGGGATTTTTTTTTTCACCTCAGGCTTGTGAAAATCAGGAGTCACTAAGTAGTTTTTGCTTTGTTTTCTAAGTATGTCTGTGCATTCAGTGTTTTGATTGTTTGTGTGTCTGACTGCTCTGGGCTATCATAGATGCCCACTAGCCCTTAAGGCCCTGCTTCCACAGTTTGCTCCCTTGATGAAGAAATAGCCAAGGGCAGCTGCTTGAAGAAGCATTAAGAAAAATTAAGGTTATTGCTAAAACCCCTTCATTTATGGGAAAGAACAAACTATTGCAGGAGATGAGGGAAGTACATATAAGGAAGCTGCCATGCTTGCAGCTACTCTTGATTTCTGCCACTCTGTCTTGTTTGTAAGAAAATTGATGGTGGGTAACTGTATGTAGCATAGATAGGAATTTTAGAAAGTGCCAGGCTCTAGGAGGGACCAGAAGTCTGAGTAGGAAGGAAGCAAGAGGAAAGTATGAGAAGTAAGAAGGTTTAAGAAATGTGATTCAGAGAGCTTGAAGACATGTGTGTGTCTGGGTCTGATTGATTGTTACACCTGGGTCTAAATTTGTTTTTGGTAATGCATGTGGAGGCATTTTAGCAAAGGAAGAAAGACATTGGAAAAGAAACAGGAATGTTTAATACACTTTTGTTCAAAACCTAATGAAGCATTGCCTTGGGAACTCCTTGCCACTGTAAAGGAGGTGACAAGTCATTGTTAATTTTTTCTTCCCTTTTCTTGAAGACAAGGAAAGGAAGGCAAACGATTTCTTTAAGAGAGCCAGCTTGGTGTAGTGGGAAAGGCAAAAGGGGTGGAAAATGGGAACGTTGAATTCTAGTCCTACCTGTGTTGCAAGGAAGCCAGCTGGGTGATTTTGGGCCAGTCATTTTTCTCTCAGCCCTGGGAAGGAGGTACTGGCAAGCCACTTCTGAAACCATTGCCAAAAGACTGCCAGGACTCATCCAGGCATTTGCCAGGAGTAAAAAGTTGAGTCAAAAAGTACAAGAAAGGTAAGGGGAGAAACCCCAGCCTAATTTTCTTAGGAAAATGTCAAGTTTCCTACTCTTACTGTTTTGAGGCTTGCAATACTCTTTTTGCATTCTGTCCTGCCTCCCTGAAGTGTGCCTCTTGCTAATTCCCCCCCCCATGTATATGTGTGTGCGTGTGTGGCCTTAAGCTACCCCACCTTTACTCTCTGTTTAACCCCTACCTGCTAATGCTTAAGATACCGATGGAAGGGGGTGAAATGAGTCAGTTTCTTCTAAGCGCTAAAAGAAATCTTCTCACTTAAGTGCCTATCTCTTAAGTGCCTATCCCCTGCCTGCGCTAAATGGGATCCTTTTACATCTGCACTAAGCAGAGTACTAATTTCCCGTCTATGCTAACTGGGGTTTCTTCTGTTTCTCTGAACAAAAGGAGTGTATTTCTTTGGACAAGATGTATGTAAAATAAAAGGTGACTGTTTGTAAGGACTGGGGTGGTTCTTTTTCCTTGGGCACTGACCGGTAGCCTAAGGAGAGGAACCCACCCAGCCTCTATTTTTGTATCAAATAAACGCTGTCTCAGCTGCTAGGAATTGGGGGAACCTAAAACCCACAGGGCCATGTTAATTTTTAGGGACAAAATTAATCATGCTATAGGAGAGGGAAGGGGGTATAAACCAGTTAATTTTTAACAAGAATTGGGTAGTAGCAACAGATATTTAGTTGAAAGGTTGTGAGTGGTTTTCTTTTGTCTACCAGTCCGTTCATCTAAGCTACACCTAACTATTTTAATCTCTGCAGTGTTTAAGATGCCAGCCAAGCAGCAGAAATGGATGTGTGAACAATAAATCAAACTAAGCTGGAGAGAAAAGGAAAGGGCACCACCAAGTATAGCAACAGGCAGTAAACCTGACATGTAAAATTACTAATGAGGATGCACTTAAACACAATGCAACTGGAAATAACAGAATCTCAGTTTGTGTATAACTCTCCTGCCTTTAAACCTTTTTGTTAAGTGAACTGTCCTTTCTTTCCTCAATGCCATACACAGGAAGGAAGTTCGAAGTCCCTCAGTTGGAGGCTAGTGATAAAAGGTTGAAAGAATATGTGTGTGGGCTCTTTTCTGTTTTGTCTCACCTCAGGAACAAAGGACTGTTGACCTAGACCCTTCCTCTCGAATTTACAGTCCACCCGCATCAGCCTGGCCAGTGGGTTCTCATTAAATCCTGAAAGGAGGATAAGCTGAAGCCACAGTGGGAAGGCCCTTTCCTGGTATTACTTACCGGTGAGACATCGATTCGTACAGCTGAGAAAGGATGGACACATCACTCCAGAACTAAAGGGCCTGTGCCAGCCCCAACCCAACGGGACGGTGGTTCTTTCTGATAACCCGCTGAAACTCACCCTCAGAAAATGATCCTGTAATTATGTGTTGTTGTGACTGTGCCCCTTTTCATAATTATTGTAAAATTGTATGTGATATAGTAGTGATAGAAGATTGGGAATGAGAACATAAATAGACATTCCTCAAGACCCACGGAAAGAAAGGGTGGTTGTGCTAATAGAAACTATAGACCCAGAGAAGCCCAAGGTACTCCCAGTGTGTGAAACTAGAATCTGTCCCCAAAGGGAAGACATTGACCTCCGAACCATCGGTTTAAATTGGGAATATGGAGTGGCCCTTGACCAACACTAGACTCTTAATCTTGGTCTGGGTTCAAGTATGTGGCTCCCAGATCTAACGGTCATGTTTTCAGAACTCAGGGCAGTGTGATTGGCAACCCCAAATTAATTAACCCCACCAACAAGTGGGAAGATATAGTAGCTGTGAAGTCACCCTGGCTATAACACATGGAGATTGGGCAAAGGGAGGAAGGAAAACTCCTTGTAAAGACCTAAAGCCATTTGATGACTGGGTTAACCAGCTATGAATGTGGAAAACTGGATGGGATCTCTTGGCCCCTGCTTGTAAAGTTCTGGGACCTACCTCGAGACAAGGGATGTGCCATAATCTGACTCTACCCAAACCAGATTGGGACGTAGAGTGTGGAAAAGGAGGATGTACTTCAAAAAGTTTTCCCAGTTAACCTATGGTTGGGCAGGAACATGCTTATGGGGGAAAACGCTTCGCCAGTTAAAAAGAGAAACTGTATTCAGGAGGAAAGGTCCAACAGACAGTAATTTATAGGAGTTTTCATGAGTGTAAGGGAAGTACCACCAAATGCCAGTTTAAGGATGTAACCCTTAGCGTTCGCAGAGAGGATGGAATAGTAACCTGCCACGACTCCAAAGGAACCCAGACCATATACCGCACAATAGTTGTCAGAAACATTAGGGAGGAAATAGTGACAGAAACTAAAGTAGAAGGAGAAAGAAATTCAGGAACAGTTCGATGCACATGAGGAAATAAAAGATAACAGTTGGTCTAGGAAGAACTGTGGGGAGACTAACATGGGGGAACAAAGGCCCCGGAACGTATAATCAATTACGATGGTCCAGCATCTTGGGGACCCACAGTCAGAGGGTATCGAGATCCAGGATATCTAATCAATAGGATAACAAGGTTACAAACCGTTCTAGAAATAATAACCAATAAAACATCGGAAACCCTATTGTTGCTAGCCAAAACCGATGAAAGGTTGCATACAGCAATATACCAGGACAAGTTAGCTTTGGACTACCTGTTAGCTCAAGAAGGGTGTGTGTGTGGTAAAGCTCATGTGCCAGTACAGACCTGGAAAGGTATGGGAGACTTAGGGATCAAGAATTGGTTCAGGGGCATGTTTAAAAATTGGAAAAGGGTCCTGGTTTTAATAGCGCTGGGCCTCGGGGGACTGCTTGCCTTACCTTGTTTATTACCCATTATTCAAGGAATGATAAGCCGAACCATACAAAGCGCTACCCTAATAACTCAACCAGAGAAAAACAATATGATGAGACTGAAGGTCGGAAGGAATGACCCAGGGCCAAGAGAGTTCTTAGAAGAAACTTACAAGTTACACCCCGAAGAAGTAAAAAGAATAAAAAGTGGACCTGTAGAGAAATGGGAGAAAGTGGAGTGGATGACAAATCAATATAATGGGGTATGAACTAAGTTCTTGAGGAACAATGGGCTCGAAAAAAAAAAAAGGGGGGAATTGTCAGATATTAAAAATTAGTGTTCCTCAAAGAATAATTAAATCCCAATAGAAGGATGAGGAAATCATTCTTCCTAAAATAGCTGCCAAAAATTCTGAAACAGAAAAGAGCGATGCATATAGGTGATAATGAATCCGGAGGGAGACACCCATTAACACCAACCTCCAACACATAGCTGCCGGAGCACCAAGGGATATTTGCATGACAAGGGTCTGGGAAGGAAGGGGGAGAAATAAGCAAACTCCTCTTTCTGTGTCAGCTTCAGGTAACTTAAGAAACAATCAATGGGTAATCAAAGCAAAACCAGCCTGTCAGTTGTGTCTCCTATCAAGAGGAACTAAGATACATTGAGTTCAAAGGAGATTCGGTGTCGGCTTCAAAACAAGACTAGTATGTCAGTTACTTAAAAGAAAGGCTTGTTAAAACGAGACTATTGCCTCCTATTGACACAAACTAAGCTACATTGAACTTTAAGGGACCTTCAAAGCCATTATGACTATGTTAATGACTAAAGACTGAACTAATCAGGAAAAGTCTCACACAAGAAAGAGTAAAGATATCACCCAGAGAAATTGACAAAAGGCGGCCGTGGTATTGTAAAACGTCGAGGCAGGAACTGAGAACTGTCAGTCTGACACTTTGCAAACTTGTGTAAATATGTAAATATGTAAATATGTAAACTAAATATGTAAACTGACTTTTCTTTGAAATACATGTATAAAAGAAATGAATGAACCTTGCTCATGGCTCTCTCTATACCAGTCAAATTTGTGGCGGTATGGGGGAAGCCTCTTTTGCAAAAGAACCAATAAACATTTAGAGCTGTTATTTGTTAGTTCAGTATTTTATTTTGTGGGAAAAGGAGCCAAATCTCACATTCCTCTTGCCTTCCTGTTTTAGAGTCTCTCAAGCTTCCCATTTTGTTTACTGTTTGGGTCATCAGTTTTCTTAACAAATGAGCCCTTAATATGGTTAATCATGGTTTATACCTGGCATACTAATAATAATTGTAGTATTACTAGTAGACCTTTCTTTCTTTCTTTCTTTCTTTCTTTCTTTCTTTCTTTCTTTCTTTCTTTCTTTCTTTCTTTCTTTCTTTCTTTCTTTCTTTCTGTAATTTAGCTAAATGTCATTTAGAGCAGGAAATTTAAATGGGCTCAGACAATTGTCATTTTCTTTTCTTATTTGATAATCAGAGTTGGCTTTTTGTCAGGAAGAATAATTAAAATTATTCTTCATAGTAAAAGAAAATAGATACAGAAGAAGGGTTCCTGTGTCCTAGTACAGGAAACACAAACTGCTACACATGATCTCTCTGCATGCATATTTTAATGGTATGTTACTTATGATGCTCTAAAAATAGATAATGTTGCACCCTTGAATCCCTACGGAGTGGAAGTAGGTATGTGTTTTTTTTTAACAGAACAATTTTTTTGTGTCTATTTGTGCATTAAAAAATTAACAGGTATGTCTCATTCTCATTTGTGTTCCCTAAATTGCAGAGTTTAATCCTGTATCCATCCTCCAGGTTGTGAAGATATTTTAATATTTTAATATCTTCATATGAAATTAATTTTCCAAGCTTTTGAATTCCTACAACTCTCACCGAAACCAAATGGAAATGATATCTGCTAAGTGTTTTTGTATGGCTTTCCTTAAAAAAATGTCTTCCTGCCTGTTCTGCTGACATATTTTCAGCTTTTTAAAACTTGCTTTAGTCCTGCAGGTAAAAAGCAACAGTAGTAGATTTCTTCTTTAGTGCAAGTGTGGGAAATCCACCCAACCCCTGAAGCTCCCTCAATCTACTGATTCATAGCAGTGGAATTTTTCACTACAGAAAATAAGAAGCATCAAAATAGGTGCATTAAACCTACAGCACTTCTACCCGGTGTACCCCACATACGTGTCATTAAATCCAGTTCTTGGGAGATTTTTATGCCTAATAACCAGTAACATTTAACAGCTTTGAAAGTACTTATTTCCCAAATTATATGTGAACTATCTTATTTAGTACCCCATTCCCCCTATGCTCTTGGTTCATGCTGTTTTCATTTGTTTCATAATTTGTAAAAAATCTGAAGGATGGCTATGATGGGGGCTGAAAACACACCAAGGTCTAGTCCTCTGCTCAGCTGAAACAACTGCTGAAATGCTAGCATGAAACTATGGAAGCTGAACTTTTATTGTGAGGGGTTACTTAGGGGCCAGGAGGTAAGGTGAGGCCAGAATTCCCAACAGTGGGGAAATGGAAAACTAAACTCTGATGGAATTTTGGATGTACCAGAAAACTGGCTTCACTGCAGTTTTGGATGTAGCACAGCTCATCCAGAAACAAATTGGGAATAAACTAACTCAGCTGTTAACAGAGATGATGATGATGATTCAGGACCCCAGTGGGAATGTCCTTCATTCCACCATCAGAACTCATCAGTCTGTCACTGCCAATGAAGATCTCTCTGGCCGGTATTTTCCTCTCTGTGAGGAGAATCTCATTTCCCTTCCTATCTTCAAGGACGGAGATTAAATAAGCCCCTTTAGCAAGTTGCCTTCCTCATGTTTATTTATTCATCATTTCTCATTGTCACTCCTAAGAGCTCAGCTTCTGAAACTGCAGAGCATTCAAAATTTCAGAAGTCAGCATAGCCTTGCAAATCAGAAAGAGCAGGTCCCACAGAAGGCAAACATAGCAGGGCCAACTCAATAGGATGAGTGGTATGGTAAAAATTCAGCACACACCCAATAACTGGGCCTCATTGTGTGAAAACAAGGGCAGAGTTGGAGGAGTTGTTTCTTTAATGAGCAAAGAATGCGGTAGGAAGGTTTTGTAGTGTGAGTACACATTCTTTGAAAGTGGTAACACACTTTATATTGTAGGTGAGAAGGTTAATGAATAAGAAAATAAGAAAATACTGTCTTGTTACTTGTCAATGCAAGGAACTTATTTAGATGTAAACTTCCCATTCTCTTTATGCATCAGGTCTCCAAGGATTTATGTTGCATTTCTCTGGGTTCATACTGAACCAGCCACTCATAATGAAGCCAACATTTCTGGCTTTTATGAGGTCCAGATGATGGATGAGGCTGTTTTTTGGATTGGGGGTGGGGGAGGATTTGATAATTTTATATGTATTTTTTATTTTATTTTTCATAATGCCTTCAGTGTGTCCTAAACTCTATCTTCAGCACTTTAGGTATTTGTCATAAATATTTTGTATTACCGTCCTGTGCCTCTAATTTGATGACTTCTTGATTTTTAAAGATTATTAAGAGTTGAAAAAAAGGCATCCAGTATGTCTGTGACTTTGCAACTTGTTGCACTGGCAAAATAGTGATAGACGAATGACTGATAATTTGGCACTGTAACCTAGTCCTCCTTATTTGTAGTAATATGCCTCTTTGCCAATAATGTACACAATCTATTTACTCATTATTTACAAAGAAAGTTCACTGTGCATTTGTTGAATTTAGAGAAGGCATACAATAAAATGAATAGGCTTTGATTATAGAATGTTTTGTACAATTATGAAATAGCAGGTTGGTTGCTGAATATAGGAGCAGTACATAATGGAAGTAAAACTTGCTTGAGAATCAATTGAATGCTTAGTGAATGTTTCAACATTTATCAGAATATAAAACAAGATTGTGTGCTGTGCCCTTGAATTGTGTGTGTGTGTGTGTGTGTGTGTGTGTAATACATAATATGACAGATATATAAATAATGTTTGTGGTGATGTTAGAGATGTGTTGGTTGGGGATATGAATTTCTGTATGCAGGCAATGCTTTGTTGTTGACTGAGAACCCAAATCTTTGCAGCTAATGCTAGATTGTATGATGTAACAAGGTGTATGGATCTGAAAATTAATGTATCAAAACCAAAAAAATGGAGCGAACAATTCTAAATTATATATAAATGGTGAAAAAGTCAAATAGAAGAGTTTTCTTTATCTTGACAAAATGTTGGCCAAATGGATAGAGAAATTTTAAGCTGTACAAATGGTGCCAGCAAAGCTGTGGGTATTGTGTGAATTTTAATCAAAAGAAGTAAAAGTGGCTAGATATGCTTCTGCCTTCTTTGTTACCTGGATGTGAGAGTTGGGAATGTCAGGAGAAATATAAAATACATCAAACAGCATAGAAGCCCAAATAAATAAATAAATGCAGTAGAAATTGGGTATTTAAGAAGTGTGTGTGGTAAAACAAGAAGAGATAGATTAAAAATGAATGGGTGTTCTATGAATATTGTTTGAATACAATCGTGAGAACCTATACAAAAGATGTATGTTGAAATGGATTTGCAAGATAGAATGAATGGAGATTGAATTACAAAACACATCTATGATGGAAGAGTGAATGGGTTGAGAGAAAAGGAAAGACCAAGAAAATTGTGGTTGGATGGAACAGATGAAATCCTCAGAAAGAAAAAGATGAGCATTTAAAAACACAAAAAATCAATGTTTGGAGTAGTGTATGGGCATGGTAGAAGCAAGATGCAAAAGGATGGAAAGACATGAAGAGGGAAAATGAATGATGTTACTGTAACCTAGATTTAGCTGCATTTCCTTTTCTTTTTCTTTTCTTTCCCTATAACTAATTTTAATTTTAATTCTCTTTTCTCATGGCTTAATTTCTTTAGTTTGTCGTCTTATTCCTTTTCTGTGCTATGCATGTTACTTACCCCAAAACTTGCTATTTGGTATGTAGCCACAGATGTATTATTTACACTTACATCTCCTTTCCTGTAGAAGCTCAAAGCTGCATATATTCCATATATGGCTCAATATATCCTCACCAAGAGCTAGTTTGGAGTAGTGGTTAGGGCACCAGGCTAGAAACCAGGAGACCGTGAGTTCTAGTCCCGCCTTAAGCACAAAGCCAGTTGGGAGACCTTTGGCCGGTCACACCCTCTCAGCCCTAGGAAGGAAGCAATGGCAAACCACTTCCGAAATCTTGCCATGAGAACTGCAGGGACTTGTCCACGCAGTTGGCAGGAGTCAACACTGAGTCAAAGACACACACAAAAAAAACCTCAGCACAACCTTTCAGTGTAGATTAAGTGGAACAGCAGCAGCTATACCCATTGAGCCTTGTGACTAATGTGGGACATGGCCCTAGATCTATCCACTGCTAATCCAGCACTTAAACTGGTATGCTACCAAGAGCTACTTTCATATGACCCACAGGGGCTGTCTTCCATTCAGAGATTATAATAATGGCATTCTACTTGTAGACCTTATTACATACTGCTGAAGGCTCTTGTCTGCTTGCTATGTGCTGTATTTATTTATGAATTGATTTGTAATATTTAAGTCTTCCTCTCTACCCCAGGCTTCTAATAAGGAGGATGAAAGGAAAAGTTAATTTTGATTTGCAATCCCATTCGAGAGGCAATGGCACAATAAACAATTTTTAAAAACAAACAGCCCTTTTAAACCTCCAAAGCCCCTTCATCCATTCATCTCTGGGGACATTTTTGTATTCTTTTCTTTTTCCTCCAAGAGATCACAACAACACATTCTGTATCCTCCCATTATTTATTTTCTTCCCAGTGACTGTTCATTGTGAAGCAAGCCTCATGGGGTCAAGATTAAAAAAAAAATCCTCCCTTAAGAAAGAGACAGCAGACTTTGTTCTTTGGTTATTTTTTTCTCTTTTAAGATTAGAAGCCGATCCAGAATTGCTGAAGTATATCTCAAAAGGTAGGGGGTAGAGAAATAATGGTGAAACAAAATCAGAGGCTACTTAACCCAACCGTCCCCTGGTAGGTTACTACTGCTACTATTATTAAAAGCAATCATAGCTCTGTTGGTCCACGTGGGAAAAGAGCTCTAATTGTTAGGTGATGCCAAACAAAATAATACAAAAAATTGTTTTAAGTTTTCAAGTTTTTCAGAACAATTCATCAGGCGTGATGTTTAATTTTTTTTAAAAGGTGTGTGAATAAAAGAAGCAAAAATCTTCCCCCCCAGGCAGATGTTTAAGCTGTGAAGTGCCAAGGCTGAGTTAGGTGTCACTGATATTGTTAGGTGTCATTGATATTACCATGCACTTTAACTTCAGGGACATAAGAAATTGTTGCTCCAAATCCATAATCTACAGCAGAGCTTTCCAAACTGTGTGTCGCCACACAGAGTCTGGTGTGTCGCCAGACAACCCGGAAGCGCTGATCATCATCAGCGCTTCTGGGTTTTCCCGCGGCGACACACTAACAGTGACGCGCAAAAACCCGAAAGTGGCAGCCGCGCTTCCGGGTTTTTGTGCGCTGCCGCAACGGCGGCACTTCCGGGTTTTCCCGCGGCGACACACCAACAGCGGTTCGTGTGTCGCCACGGGAAAACTTTGGAAAGCCCTGATCTACAGTCTACACACCCCTGTTAAAATGCCAGGCTTTTGAGATGTAAAAAAATCAGACCAAGATAAATCACTTCAGAATTTTTTCCACCTTTAATATAACATACAAGCTGTACAATTCAATTGAAAAACAAACTGAAATACTTGAGGGTGAAAAAATAAAAATAAAAAACTAGAATAATGTGGTTGCATAAGTGTGCACACCCTTAAACTAATACTTTGTTGAAGCACCTTTCGATTTTATGACAGCATTCAGTCTTTTGGGTAGGAGTCTATCAGCATGGCACATCTTGCCTGAGGAATCTTTGCCCACTCTTCCTTGCAGAAGCGCTCCAAATCTGTCAGATTGTGAGAGCATCTCCTGTGCACAGCCCTCTTCAGGTCACCCCACAGATTTTCAATTGGATTCAGGTCCAGGCTCTGGCTGGGCCATTCCAAAAGTTTGATCTTCTTCTGGTAAAGCCATTCTTTTGTTGATTTGGAGGTATGCTTTGCGATGTTGTCATGTTGAAAGGTGAAATTCCTCTTCATCTTCAGCATTTTAGCAGAGGCCTGAAGGTTTTGTGCCAAAATTGACTGATATTTGGAACTGTTCATAATTCCCTCCACCTTGACTAAAGCCCCAGTTCCAGCTGAAGAAAAGCACCCCCAAAGCATAATGCTGCCATCACCATGCTTCATTGTGGGTATGATGTACTTTTGGTGATGTGCAGTGTTGTTTTTGCGCCAAACATACTCTTTGGAATTATGGCCAAAAGGTTCAACCTTGGTCTCATCAGACCATAACACATTTTTCCATTTTTTTGCGACGCAGCTCGGTGACAGGGGACATGAGCTCTGGGGACTTTAGATCCCTCTGCCAGAGCCCCCTGGACTTGAAATCTCTTCCAGAGTCCCCTGGATGAAGTCCTTCATGGGGGGTGGGGGCGGTGAACCTTCATGGTCCCAGGCCCTTCCGAGAGCCCCCTCGATAAGGGGAGAGGACCGTGGGGGGGGGGGGCACGGATTCCAACAGCACAGGGGACCCAGTTGGCACGACGGGCCTTGGTGTGGTAGGCCCCGGTAGTGAGGAGTGGTGAGTTTGGAGTTGAGTGCTGGTCATCCCCTCCCAGCCTGCCCAAAGATGGCGGAGACCTACCAGGGTCCCTCCAGTGTGAGTGAGGTACTCCCTCCCAGGTGTGAGAGATGCAGGGGGAGTCCAGGATCTCATGATTCTATGTAAGAGTACTCACCCCCTGAGTGAGAGACAGGAGGTGGGTAGGAACGGATGAAGTGCCCCCCTGTTGACCAGTGAGAGAGGTGGAGGGGAGATGCAGTGACTGTGTGGGTGATGGTTAGGCCCTGAGAGTGTGAGCTGGTGCGCTGAGGGGCCTGCCATCGCCCTGTGGTTGATTGACCGTGTGGGAGGATGTATGAGTAGGGGAAGAGACCCCTATTTAGATCCAGGGATTCCAGAGGCCCAGGACTGGAGGCAAATGGGCCTGGAAACTGTGGGGGCTGTAGGGTGGGTTATGCTATTGAGGTGGTGAAGGGGCAGGGATGACGCCCCCAGTGTTTGTTACTGGTGGCATGTTCCGGCCCTCTGGGTTCAGACCCAGGCCCTGGACAACAGATTCTTGAGGGCCCTGGTTTTCGGCTGCTGCTTCTCAACGCCAGGTCAGTCAACAAGGCCCCCCTCATATGTGATTTGATCACGGAGGAGGGGGCAGACCTGGCCTGTATTACCGAGACCTGGCTGGGCCCGTAAGGAGGGGTACTCCTTTCGGAGATGTGCCTGGCCGGGTTTCAGGTATGGCACCAGCCGAGACACCGGGGCAGGGAAGGAGGGGTGGCAGTTGTCATCCGGGAGTCTCTGGTGGCCTTCAGGGGCGCTGCTCCACAAGTGGCCAGCTGTGAGACCCTGTTTTTCAAGTTGGGTTCCCGAGAACAGTTGGGAGTGTTGCTACTGTACCAGCCTCCCTGCTGCGTAGCAACCTCCCTGTCTGAGCTGCTGGAGGCCGTCTCAGGGCTGGCGGTGGAGTTCCCCAGACTTATAGTTCTGGGGAACTTCAATCTGCCATCCCTGGGGCATGCCTCGGAAGCGGCTCGGGAGTTCATGGCTACCATGGCAGCCATGGGCCTCTCCCAGATTATTCGGGACCCGACTCGAAACAGTAGCCGCATGCCGGACTTGGTTTTCTTGTCAGAGCAGTGGCAATGTGACCTGAGGGAGAGTTAGATCTGTCCCCATTGTCATGGTCAGACCATGCCCTGGTGGCCCTGAGATTCTCTTACAGCGCCCCCCTCTGCAGGGAGGCAGGACCCATTACATTGGTCTGCCCCCGGTGACTGATGGACCCGGCAGGGTTCCAGAAGGAGCTGGGGGTTATACCTGAGGATCTGCTGCACAGTCCAGCGGAGGCCCTGGCCGCAGCATGGAATAGGGAGGCGGCCAGGGCCTTGGACAGGATCACGCCTGTGTGACCTCTCTTTCCCCATTCAACCCGACACTCTGCGTGGTTCACAGAGGAGCTGAGGGTTTTGAAGAGGGTTAAGAGACATCTAGAGCACCGCTGGAGGAAGACAAATACCGAATCCGACCGAACACAAATTAGAGCCGCTATTAAGGCCTACCTTGTGGCGGTAAGAGTGGTGAAACATCAATATTTCTCCACTCTTATTGAGTTCACAGAATGCCACCTGACAGCCCTGTTTAAGATCACTGAATCACTTTTTGGGAAAGTGGGCCCAGTGACTCACCTACAGGGCCGTGCGGAGGAGTTTTTTGAGCATCTGCAGGATAAAATCGCCCGGATCCGTTCTGAGCTGGACTCCAAGCGTGATGCATGGTCTGGGGAGTTGCCGAGGGAACGTACTTACCCAGTTATCTGGGAACAGTTTGATCCTGTTGGATCCGAGAAAGTGGACAGGATCCTTCGGACTGTAAATGCCACCACCTGTCATCTAGATCCATGCCCCTCCTGGCTGGTGAAGGGAGCCCGGGACGTGGTTGGGTCCAGGCAATGGTTAATACATCCTCGAGAGAGGGGGTGCTTCTGGCTGCCTTTAAGGTGGCGCTGGTGCACCCCCTCCTCAAGAAACCATTGCTGGACTCTACTCTGCTGGACAATTATCCAGTCTCCCACCTCCCCTTTTTGGGGTAGGTGGTTGAGAAGGTAGTGGCATTGCAACTCCAGAGGATTCTGGATGAAACAGATTATCTAGACCCCTTCCAGTCAGGATTCAGGCCTGGATATGGGACAAAAACTGCATTGGTCGCACTTATGGATGGTCTCTCGCAGGAACGGGATAGGGGCAGTGCATCCATCCTGGCTGGATGCATCTCTCAGCGGCTTTCAATACTATCAACCATGGTATCCTTTTGGGGCGACTCAGGGTGTTGGGGGTGGGCAGCGTGGTTCTGTGCTGGTTCACCTCCTTCCTCCGGGGCCGGTCCCAATCTGTGGTAATAGGGAGTGAGAGATCCGACCCTCGACCCCTCCTCTGTGGGGTGCCACAGGGTTCGGTTCTCTCTCCTCTCCTATTTAACATCTACATGAAACCACTGGGTGAGATCATCCGTCTCCATGGGATGAGGTATCATCAGTATGCTGATGATACCCAGTTATACTGTACATCTCCGTCCCGGGTGAAGTAAGTGATGCGGTGACTACCCTCTCTCGGTGCCTGGAGGCTGTGGGGGTCTGGATGGGGAACAACAGGCTTCGGCTGAACCCTGGTAAGATGGAGTGGCTGTGGGTTAATGACTCCTCTGTATCCAGGAAAATGTCATCTTTAGTTCTGGATAGGGTCGCACAGACCCAGTGCGGAATCTGTGGGTTCTTCTGGACTCACGACTCCTGCTTGAAGAGCAGGTGGCAGTCGTGGCCAGAAGGGCCTTTGCGCAAGTTCGTGTTGTGCGCCAGTTACGCCCTTTCCTGGATCAAGAAGTCCTTTGAACAGTCACTCATGCCCTGGTCATCTCCCATATAGACTATTGCAATGCGCTGAGTATCCGGAAGCTTCAGCTGGTCCAGAATGCAGCCGCGTGGGCAGTTCTTGGTGCCCCAAGATCGGCAACATGTGACACCACTGCTGCACGAGCTGCATTGGGTGCCAGTTTGCTTCTGGGTCCAATTCAGGGTGTTGGTGATCACCTTTAAAGCCGTACATGGCATGGGTCTAGGTTACCTGAGGGACTGTCTCATCCCCATGACATCGACCCGTCCCACCCGGTCATGCAGAGAGGGCATGTTACGGACCCCATCTGGAAGAGAATTTCATTTGGCGGGTCCAGGAAGTGGGCCTTCTCTGCAGTGGCCCCCGCCCTCTGGAACATTTTTTTGTACCCTTCTCTGACTGGTACCTTCCAACAATGAGATATCTGGATGTTTTGTAAGCTCTTTGCAGACCATGGCTTTTGCTGTAAGAGGCAACTGAGTAAATGTCAGAAAAATCCTACTAGAACAGCTGAACTTTATATGGGCTTGATCAGAGTCACTTTAATTGATGGCAGGTGTGTACTGACTACTATTTAACATCAGTTTGAATGTGATTGGTTAATTCTGAACACAGCCACATCCCTACTTATAAGAGGGTGTGCACATTTATGCAAACACGTTATTCTAGTTTTTTATTTTTATTTTTTCGCCCTAAAAGATTTCAGTTTGTTTTTCAATTGAATTGTACAATTTATATGTTATATTAAAGGTGGAAAAAATTCTGAAGTTATTTATCTTGGTCTGATTTTTTTACATCTCAAAAACCTGGCATTTTAACAGGGGTGTGTAAACTTTTTATATCCACTGTATCTCTTGCTCTGGACAGCACATGAGGGTGTTTTGGCCTGACAGCAGGAACAAACATCACTGTCTTTATCTCCACAAGATAAGAGAGAATTGAAATATCCTGTGTTATCCATTCAATGGCTTCAGGTTTTAAGGTTTATTAGATATGTTTTTTATGACCTAAAAACTCATCTATTTCAACCAAAAAAAACCCACCCCTCTTTATGCTTTATTGGACCCCTCAAAGAATGTTTAAGAAGGCTTGTCCCTCATCCTTTCTACACTGGAGAGGTAATAAATTTGAAGGAACTATGGACATTTCCACTTGTAATCCTATATTGGTCAGTAAAATTGTGGTAAACCAGGTTCTTGGAAAGCAGTTAAGGGTTAAGATCTTAATATTTTATTCAACTATATTCCAAGAACCCGGACACTTTCAATCTATAAAGAATTTTGGATATATCAAGCTTATTCTAATTAAAAAATAGATGATTATGTACTCATGCAAGAATCCTTGTGTCCCAGAATTTAAAAATTGGGTTAACCACCTTTGAATTAACTGTATACCAAAGGAGAGGAAAGTCCAGCCATGTGATTCCACATAGCCTAGGATTAGTTCATTGTTTAAAATTGCATTCTAATATTGAAATTGAAGGAATCTATGTAACTTTATACCTTTTTACCCTGATATATATTTTTACTTCTTTTAATTGTATTTTCTATATATAGTTAAAATTAGATATACTTTA